>JALAZF010000131.1:397500-1022500 GCA_022829125.1 Lathyrus tuberosus
ATTAAATAAATAAAAAATAAATAAAATTCCAACTAAGCAGCGCCATGTCATCAATATGGTTGACCAAATCCACTCAGGGGGCAAAACGAGGGAATCTACAAATGGCAGGGATGGAATCTGTGTTTTTTTTTTTACAGGGTTATTTTTGGGATTTGGCCTATATGGCAGGGTCCAAAAGGGGTATTAACCCTATTTAATATAATTACAAAATTCAAATTTGTATAAGTCGAGTTTCTATTGAAATATTTATAGATAATTACTTTGGGACATAGCTTTGTATAATCTATGTGGTACAATTTTAAATTTTGACCTTTAAGAGTTTTACTAACATGTGTTCGTAAGTGTCATTTTTAGTATAAGGTGTTTATAAATAGCACATGTTTAAGATTTTCTCCTAGCTATTTTTAGTGATAAGTCAGATTTACATATCTCACTGGTAAAATGTTGTACTATCTTTAGAATAGGGCCTCTAAATTTTTATTAGAGGTTAGATTTTTAAATTAGAACAGGACCTCCAAATCGTATGTGTACTACTCCGTATAAGTTTGAAAATGTATCATGAATGTTTAGTAAATTATTTTTTAATTTAAATGGAATTAAGGATTTGTTCAATCGAGGAGAAGGGAGAGAAGAGATTTTTTTCAAAGGGAGGAGAGAGGAGGGAAAGGGTTTGATTTTCATATATGTTTAGTTCAAAATATGAAAGTGGAAAGGAGATGAGAGATTTTAATTACAAACATGTTTTATTCACAAGAGGAGGGAAGATATTTTAAAATTAATTTACTTTTGTATCCTTGTAATTTTATCATAAAAATCATAATATTTATCATTCATAGTTCGAACACAAATACATTAACGAAATATAATGATATTTACCTTTCATAATTTGAACACAAATTTATTAATGAAATATAAGTATTTAATTAGAGAATATCATAAAATATTTTATAAAAATATAATGTTCGAGCTGCAGTAAAGCGGCAAGAAGCAAAAATTTAGTTTTGGAAGGATTCCCTCCGGGATTTATATCGCCTCCACAGGGATTGGTGCAAAGGAAAGAATGTCGTTCAACGGTCTCTAGGTTTCTAAGTTTGTGGTGATTAAATTTGTTGAGAGATCAAAGGTACCATAATTAAAGGCAGAAGATATAAAGACGGAAAATATAAAGTAAAGACTTTAAAATAAACGGAGGCTTGTTGGGATTGGATCTCATCAATTGATAACATGTGCATTCTTCTAACCAGTTAAACACAAATCAATCATTCGTCTATATCCTCACGTATCATCCACAACAGAGGTTATGTCTAACGCAACGTCGAGAGAACAACCGTATTGTCTCATAGGTGATGTCTCACGCAACTCAACAACACAGAGCATTAAGAACTCATACTCAAGCAAATGTTAAGCCTAAATCTACGTCTTGAGTTTAGAACCTAACAGGTATTCATCCTAGATCTAGATCAAAAAAGTATATGTCTATAGCGGTTCAAACCAAAGATAAAAAGGTAAACAAAGATGACACCCATATCAGATAAATGATTATTTCATATAAAACGACATAATCAGAATACGTACATACGCTTAACCCTTTTTACATGCATTTAACTAATTTGTCAAATGTAAGTGAACATAGTTTCTCATCTATATTCTCACACATCCTCACAATATTGTATTGATCGCTGCTCATGCTAATAATTAACACAATAATATAAAAGATACTAATGAATATCAACTTACAAGACTATGTCAAAAGTTTGCTCATTGATAGATGAATATCTAAGATCTAAGATTTAAAAAGGGTTTTGTCAAGACTTACAAATAAGAAATCAAAGACAACATCAATATTGAATCAAAACTAGTTCATAATACATAGATTAGATGAAATACTTAAGGTATCAACAGATTACATCCAAACCCAATAAAAAATAGAAGCACTTAATCGAAGATCAAGCTCTGAGTTGTTTCGATTTGTGTTTCTCCCTCTTAGGGTTTGTGTTTCTCTCTCTAGAATATATTTAGAATGATGAGAGATAAAGTTCTGATCCTCAAAATATGTGTTATGTTTCTAAAAAGCAAGAAAAGTATTTAAATAGTTATTACAAAACTGTCTTGTTCGCCTAGCAAACACCTTCTTCGCACAACGAAGTCCACTTCCAGGCACTTCAAGTGCCTCGGGATCAGTTAAATCGCCCTTGGAAAATATCTGAGGTCGCAATGCGAACACTTCTTCGCTACAGCTTCGCACAACGAAGTTTGGGTCCTTTTCCTACTGCCATCCAAGGTTTCCTCTTCGCTGGGACCTCACTGCAACTTCGCACAGCGAACATTCGCTGGCTGCTCGCTGGTGTTCGCACAACGAACATTGCTGATTCTTCTTCATTTCTTTGGCTTCCTTGTCCACTCCTTTGTATATTAATCATTGATGTTTTATGCCTATATCCTGCACAATAACACACATATCAAAGCATCTAAAGGTATTTGCAATATAATTGAAGAATCACACAAGAACAATAAATAAATCTAATAAAACATGAGAAATGAGTTGAAAAATGCCAAGAAAAATGGTTCAATTTAAGTCAAAATTTGCACTTAACATATAACCATAATAATATACCATTTTAAAAGATAACCACATACATTAAATAAAACTATTATAAAGAAAAACATTAAAATAATTAAAAGTGACATCAAAATTTAAAAAATAATAATAAAACAATCATTATTACAAAATATACCTTTGGTAACACTATATTACTACGACCCTTTTGTCAACGAGAGTAATATATCATTTTTTAACTCGCATGATTTTATTTTATTTTATTAAAAGACTTTTCATCACGGTTCTTAATAACAATCGTGGTGAAAAGTAGGAATACGTCAGTTTTAACCACGACTAGAATTCCAATGGTGATGAAAAGTGGTGTCTACTCATATGTTCAAATCCCAGCACCAGCATTTTTTGTTTTTTTACTTATTTTTAAGTCACTTTTGACACGGTATAAGTTTGAATCTCTACACCAACATTTTTTGTTTTTTACTTATTCTTAAGCCATTTTTCACCACGATTGGAATTCCAACCGTAGTGAAAAGTGGCATCTTCTTATTTTCTTTAAAGATATATAATGCTCTTAGTTCATTCACCTTTTCCTTAGACGTATTTAAACAAACTTCATCATCTGCCTCTAAACTTCTTCCATTTAAGAAATATTATTCGTCCACTAAACCAAACTTGAAAGTATCATTTCTTTTATAAACGAAACTCAAAAACATTTCTTCCATAACGAGTTTCAGAACTCCATCATTTCTTCTTCAAATTAAACGAGGCGTGAAAATCATGGATTCAACTTAGCAACGTTAGTTGTTGTTGTGTTAGGTAAAATTTTCTTGTTTAACGATTCTATTTATTTATTTTGTTGTTGTTATTCTTATTGTTCTTGTTGTTGTTTTTCTTGTTCTTGTTGTTGTTGTCGTCATTATTGTTGTTGTTCTTGTTCTTGTTGTTTTTGTTTTTGTCGTTCTTTTTCCTGTTCTTGTTGTTGTTCTTGTTTTTATTGTTGTTCTTTTTGTTGTTCTTGTTGTTGTTATTATTCTTGTTGTTCTTGTTATTGTTGTTGTTATTATTTTTGTTGTTCTTCTTATTGTTGTTGTTCTTGTTGTTGTTTTTGTTGTTTTTGTTGTTATTGTTGTTCTTATTGTGCTTGTTATTGTTCTAGTTGTTCTTGTTGTTGTTGTGTTAAAAATATTTAATATTATATATTGTGATGAAAGTTATCAATGTAGTCAGGTAAAATGCGTGGCAAAAATAAAAAATGCTAACAGACCTTTCACCACGGGTATTTAAAACAACTGTGGTTATAGGTAGGGCGATTTCCAATTTTCTATCACGGACACTGGATCGTGGTTGTAAATAACCCACAAATAATCATACCCTACCTAACAACAGTTGTTCAACCGTTATTATAGGTTTTTCACAACTGTGATTATAGGTGTTTTTATAGTAGTGAATAATTATTAAAAAAACACATAAAAAAATATATAGTCATTATATTGAAAGTAATAAAGTTTACATGTAAAGGTAAAAGTAAAATTGATGTTGATTTGAAAAAGAAAAATGGAAGCAACCATAGTTGTAACATATGAGATTGACTTAAGCAATGAGCAAACTTTTACTCGCAAAAAAAAAAAACTCCAATATCAAAAAATAAGAGAATTTTGATAGAAAACATAATCTTTTGATAATTTTTTTGGGATAAATTATAATTTTTATAAATAAAAATCGAGGTTAATTTTGGCAATGTATTAAATTATATTTTTGCATCTCTCGCCTCCCCTTTCCTCCAAAAAAAAACCTTGATTTCAAGGGGAACGAAAAAACACTCTATGAGAGATTCTGATCCCCTATTCATCTCTCCTCTGCCCTCCTAAAATATTGAATAAAACACATTTTATTTAAAATATTCTCTCCCATCTTCTCCCGTCCAAACATCCTGAACCAAACAGACCCTAATGACTTTTAAGCATGTTTTGGATGGAAATGGAAAATATAGTGTTTATATAATGATATAATTACTTTTAAAGTGAACATGATTTTCATCGTCGAAACTCTATTGGTTGAAAGAAATTTCTCAGCTAAAAATTATGGAAAATACTAATGTAAAGTTGCATCGATGATTGATTTTTTGAATGGTTGTCCAGTTAAGTACATAGTGTTGAAAGTATATAGAAAAGTCTAATAGTACCATCAAAATGTAAAATATAATGCTTAATGTGTCTTCAATTTTTGGATGAGATGTTGGTCGATTCGGTGGCTGGATTTGAATACCTTAGTCTTCTCGATGGATACTTTGGTTACAACTAGATTTTCATTGCGGAGAAAGACATAGCAAAAATGGCGTTTCAATACTCGGGGGCCTTGGGAACATATGAATGGGTAATGATGCCTTTTAGCCTAAAGAATGCTGGTGCTACTTACCAGATAGTAATGAACTCAATGTTTCATGACGTTATTGAAACATTCATGCAAGTGTACATTGATGACATTGTTATCAAATCTTCATCTAAGGATGGTCAGCTCAAACATCTTCGATAATCGTTTGAAAGGATGAGGAAACATGAGCTTAAAATGAACCTGTTAAGAAAGGCATTGAGATAAACTCAAACAAGACGAAAGCTATACAAAATACTAAATCTCCGACCAACAAAAAACAGTTTCAGCCTTTATTAGGAAAAATCAACTTTCTAAGGAGATTAATTTCGAATTTAAGTGGCAAGACAAAAGTATTCTCACTGCTACTACGCTTAAAGAAAGAAGAAGTGAGAAAGAAGAAGGGTTTATATAGAAAGGTGACTAAAAGTTTCCCCCGGGAACATGGACAGATGGCATGTTTGGAGCCAATGAGCGGCCTCAAACCAGGAAAAACTATGATTAAATAAAAAAACTAAAACCCCAAATCTCAATTTAGTGGCTATTTAATGACATTGAAATTTGGGGTAATGATGTACTGACGTTTACACGTTTTAAAGACGTAACGTTTGGTAAGAAAGTGAGTCATAATGACTAACAACAAGCATGACTCAAGTGACATGGCACGTAAACAGTAATGGGATATTTATAAATAATGCCACTTTTCTCCCCTCGGATAAGGGTCGACAGCAACATTTTGTTGGGGGGCATCTGTTACACTTGGATTATTCAGCTACTAGAATGTCAACAGAGAATGTCAATGAAAATGCATTTACGGTAAGAAAGCATTAATGAAATGTCTTTAAAAAATATTAATGATAATTTGTCGACAAACCAGCAGCAAATGATCGACCGAGCTGTCGACACACCAAGATATGTTTTGAAGAACTCTCAGGGATAAATCCCCAATACCTGGATCGCTGGGAAATATGTCCAAAATCTCGAAAAGGACAGTCGACATAAGCATGTTGAAAATCTCGAGAAGGACAGTCGATAGAAACCCTTATGCCATCAAGAGGACCAATTGACTAAACCGTGTGATATAAAAGATAGTAAATTTACAAGTCTTGAGTCCTTTTTAGGCAGCATCGACAGCATGTTGGAGCAGTTACCGTAGAAGGTTCGTGAAGAAGTGAGAAATAATTACCACTCAACGTGGGTTGCAAGCAGATATCCTCTTGGAAGACACGTAAGCACACTAGTAGGAACTTGAAGATTGAACATGGACTAAACGCAGTAGTCCCGTAGTGATCATAACCCTCGTCGATGGTTACTTTATAAATAGAATAAATAGAAGACTCATACATGGGATCGAGGGTCGCAAAATTTCATACATACTCTTCATACCACTAAGTATCCAAGTCAAAGAGCGAAACAGTTGAGCGAGAAACATGTATGTGTCTGCGTCCAGTCTTTTTTATTAGTCTTTTGCTTCCTTAAACGGAACTTGTACTTTTACCTTTGTTTTGTTTAATGTTATTTATTGCATTTTACCTTGTCATTTATCAAAATCTAAATTCATTTAAAGTCTTTTTCTACGTCATTATCGTTCACGCAACGATTGCACTCAATTCACACGCATGCATGTTCACACAAGTTATTTGCACAAATTGTTTTAGAGATTTTTCAAGTTAATCTCACCGATTTTCAAACTCGTGATTGTTTACAAAAAACACTTGTAAACAATTACCTTAAACTTTAGCTTCTTATGCTCCTTTTGATGGCAAAATACAAAAGAATGTTATTTTGAAGTAACAATGGAAGGAGATTTTTGTAGGATTTTTTGAAAAATAAGATGTTTTGGTCATGAAAAAACATGAATATGTGTATATGTTCCGGACTAGCCCATTGGCTAGGCATGGCCCAATCCACTTCTGCTCCCAGAACAGCCCAATATCCTAAGCCCTGCCAGTTAAGGGCAAAAGGAAGCATTCTCTCCTCTGCCCCTCTGCTGAGAAAGGCTGGCCAGCTGACCCCCAGGATCAGCTGCCCCTCGTCACTTTTCTGCCCATCACGCACGGTTCCACCATCCAAAAACAGTCACGACGCCCATGCCCGCGACCACGCCCTTGCCCGCGGCAACGGCTAGTTCCGAGCACCTCTGTCCGTCCCAACTGCTAGTTTCTGGCAGTTACCTATTCTTTGGGAGAGAATACCTCGCCCCGAAAATAGGGACCAATGGCCAAGCGTTGGGGGCATTATAAAAACCCTATCATTTGAGAGGGCCAGGTATTCTAAATCATTCTAAGACATACTCACTTTGTGCTTGCCTTCTCTTCTCCCATTTCTTACTATAGCATCAGAGTGCCTTGCAGGTACACCCCCTCCTCATCTTTGAAACTCAGCATCGCAGACAAAGTCTCTGGTCAACTTCAGGTTCTAATAAACCGGTAAGATCAGTGGCGCCGTTTTTGGGAAACTCTATTCTTCCCGTCTTCCTTTCCTCGTAAATCCAATACCAAAGTAGTTCTTCCAAGATTTCGATCATGGCCAGCCATGACAATGTCAACAATACTCGCAACGCCATCGCCATCCCCATCAACAAGACAGACGTTGACGGAGCAACCCTTTTTCTTGGGAGCGACGTCCATCAGTTGAGAGATGGAGCCACCGCGTCTCCCTCCCTCGATCGCGCTGACAACATTAAGGCCCAGCCCTCCGAGGACCATCAGCTCGTACTAGTTTCGCCCAACACTGATCTGGCCATGGCGGCCCTACTCGAGCCCTCAACAAAACAAACATTCTAATCCTCCAGCAGAACGCAAGAGTTGGAGCCTTAGAAGAGTCCCGTCGACCAAGATCTCCTCCGCCGAGGAGAGAGTCTCGGAGATCTCGGAGTCCTTCTACCAGAAGAGCAAGAGACCGTTGGGTGCTAGCGGAGCCAGACTCTCTGGCTGTGAAAAAGTGAGACCATACCTCTCTCCGGAGCCAGCACTCCTTAGGGGCCAAGAGAACCAGAAGGGATCTACGAACAGAGCACTAGCATTCGCCTTCGCCCAGATCCAAGGGTCGAGCATGAACTCCTTCTCCCCGTCGAGACCGCCGTCCTCCCCCTGGACAGAGTACCGACTCTCTTTCGCGGTCCGGCAGTAACGAAGACGAGCCCCGGTGCCCGTTGTCCCAAGAAATCATGGCCACACGCCTACCCAAAGGGCTGGAGAAACCCACATCTCTGGGCACGTACGATGGCACTATAGATCCTGGCCCCTGCTCGATTATCGTGGCATCAGAGGCATCGTCAAATGCAGATTTTTCCTGATCAAGCTGAGGAAGGGAGCAATGTCATGGTACAAGAGCCTCCCCTTTGAGTCCATCACATCTTGGAGGTAATTGGGGAGGACATTTTCCAGGAATTTCACGGCCTCTCTCGTCACCCAAAGACAGAAGCCTCCTTTAAGGCCATCATTCAAGGGAAAGATGAACCTCTTTGAGCTTATATTGAAAGGTTTAACAAATAAGTTATCCAGGTCTCCATGACCGACAATATGAAGAAGTACTTGCTTGAGCGAGGACTCTGTCCTCGCAGCGACTTTGCCAAGGCAGTTGGCATTTAAACTCCAGCGACACTGGACGTCCTCCTCCTCAAGGCACAGGTGTACATCTAGTATGAAGAAAAGGAAGCTACGAACACTGCCCGAGACTCGAGGCACCAAGAGAGTGCCAAGTCCTCCAAGCACGATGAATCCTCGACAGCTCGTAGGGGAGCAGAGAAAAGACGGGATGACCGCCCATAGGAGTCCCGAGACCACAAAGGGTTTTCTGGCCACTTTCATGAATACACTCCACTAACTGTCTCTCACAAGAAGATTCTCTCCGAGTGCGTGAACTCGAAGTTCTGGCAAGTAGGGGTCCATTTCCCAAAACAGATACTAGCCAAGTCGAACACAGAAAAGACAAAGTATTATGGGTTCCATAAGAGCCATGGTCATATGACTGACGACTGCATCCATCTGAAGGATGCAATTGAGATCTTGATCAGGGACGGGCACCTGAAACAATTCGCCAAGAAGAAGGACCCTCCTCGGCAAGACGCCCAGGAGTCAAAGAAGGTCGAAGAGGAGGTACCTTCCTCAGAAGAGACCATTCTTTAGGTCGCCATGAGCATCTCACGGCCAAAAGACTTTTACGTCCCGAGGGCTCAACATCCCTCCTTATTTTGTTGCACACGGCCCAATGGAAACCTTCCCCTCCGCCATGGTCATCTCGGGAGGAGGATTCAACAAGGTAACTATGGGATTCGTCAAGAGGAAGTTTGAGCATCTCATTAACATAAGCTCGAACCGGAGTTCTACACTTGATAAGGTCCGGGGAAAGTCAGTTCTCATCACCTTCTACCGCTAAGAACTCCTCGACGGAGCTCTTAACTCCAACATTCCTCTGCTCGTAAGAGCGCAAATGGCCAACTTTGATGTTCGTTGAATCCTGGTTGATCTAGGCAGCTCGGTCGACATCATGTATTCCCAGCTATTCTTCATCCTTCAACTGGACGAGACACACCTGACGCCCTACGTAGGCTCTGATCTACAGGGCTTTAACGAGTCAGCCACGAACCCGTGAGGGTACATGGAGTTGATCGTCACTTTCGGTGTAGCAGAAACGGCCAGGTCCATCAAAGTCCAGTTCCTGGTCATTGATTGCCTATCCCTCTACCAATGCATTTTCGGGCGGCCAACTCTGGCCGAATTGGTAGTCGTGCCCTCAATCGTGCACCTGAAGATGAAGTATTACACTTCCAAGGGGCTCGTTGCCACCCTACACGGAGACATCGAAGCAGAGAAAAGGTGTTTCGAGGCAGCCTCAAAAGGGCTTAACACAATCGCCGCCAAGCCAAAGACTCCCAACAAGCCTACTCTACCCTGCAACTCCGAAGAGGCGAAGCCGCTGCCTCGCATCGACTCCATCGACCTCGACAGCCGTTTCTTCAAAGACGACCAGAGGGACCAGAAAAGGAAGGGGAAGGAGATCCAGCCAAGCTCGAGCAACCCTTCCAAATCGACCAGCAGCGGAGAGACCTCCCATCTGATGTGGCCAGTCTCGGATGGCAAGTTCGAACTAGTCCTGCTCAGTGACGACCCCAAGAAAGGAGTGAAGATAGGAACTGGCCTCCCAGACCTTGCGAGGAAGTAGCTGAAAGCCTGTCTCTGGGAGAATGCAGATCTGTTCGCATGGAGCGCCTCAGAGATGCCCGGGCTAAATCCTGAGGTGGCCTGCCACCAGCTCACCATCGACCACATCGTTAGGGCAGTAGCTCAACGTAGGCGAAAGCAGTCTCCGGAGAAAACGGAGGCTGCCGAACAAGCTGTAAAAGATCTCCTAGAGGCAAATTTCATTTCGGAGGCCAAGTACACTACTTGGTTGTCCAATGTTGTACTTGTAAAGAAATCAAATGGAAAATGACGAATGCGTGTTGACTATACCAATCTTAATAAGGCATGCCCTAAAGACGCATATCCCTCTCCAACATAGACAAATTAATTGATAATTCCACTGGTTTTAAATTATTATCTTTCATGGACGCGTATTCAGGCTATAACCAAATACCTATGTCTAAAAGCGATAAAGGTACACAGCTTTCATGACCGAATCGGGCAACTACTAAAACGCTGGCGCTACCTACCAAAGAATGATGAACAAAGTCTTCCGAGGAGAGATCAGGGATATGCTCGAAGTCTATAGGGAAGACATGATCGTGAAATCCCACGAGGAATTGGATCACACGCTCCATCTGAAGAAAGTATTCGAGCAGGCCAGGAAGTACAAAATGTGGTTCAACCCGGAGAAGTGCACGTTCGGGGTACGAGCAGGCAAGTTCCTCGGCTTCTATTTGACAGAATGAGGAATCGAAGCCAACCCCGACAAATGCAGAGCGTTCTCCGAGTTCCCCAGACCTAATTCGAAAAAATCAATCCAAGCTCTGAACGAGACGATCGCCTCCCTGTCCCGGTTCGTGGCCAAATCTGCTCAGCATGTTCTCCCCTTATTCAAACTACTCCGCAAAGAGGCAGTCTTTGAGTGGATAGAGGAATGCGACAAAGCCCTCCTCCACCTAAAACAAGCACTATCAAAACCACTGGTCCTCTCCCGGCCAGATAACGAGGAAACCCTTTATCTCTATCTCGTCATCGCGACCGAGGCTGTCAGTGTCACCCTCATTCGCAAAACCCCTAATGGGCAGAAGTCCATATACTTCACGAGCAAGGCACTACAAGGACCGAAACTTAGATACCAGCAGATCGAAAAAGTAGCCCTGGCTCTCATTAACGATGCGAGGAGGCTAAGGCACTACTTTCTAGCCCACACAATCATGGTGCGCATGGACCAGCCCGTGAGGCAACTGTTGGGCCGCCCAGACATGGCTGGCAGAATGCTCAAATGGTCACTGGAACTGTCTGAGTTCGATATCTAGTACGAGAGCAGAAAGGCCCTCAAAGCTCAGGCGCTGGCCGAATTTGTTGCGGAGATGACCTTGCCCGACTCCCCGACTTGCGGGAGTCGCAGGTGGACAATCTTCGTCGATGGAGCATCTAGCTCGGCAGGGAGCGTAGCCGGCATCATCATGGAAAACAAGGAAGGTATCCTCGTCGAAGTCTTTCTTACCATATATTTCCCCACTTTCAATAATCAGGCAGAGTATGAGGTCTTCCTCACAGGTATACGCCTCGCCGAAGACATGGGATCCGAGGAAGTCGTTATTTGCATGGATTCTCAACTCGTGGCCCTCCAGGTTCGGGGAGAGTACCAAGCCAAGAGCGAAAACCTATCCGAATACTTAACCTTAGTTAAGGAAAAGATGACAAAGTTCACATTGGTGGAGGTAACACATGTTCTCCACGAACACAATGTCCGGGCAGATGTCCTGTTAAAGCTGATGAGCACGAAAAAGAAGGGAGGAACCAAATCCGTCATCTAGGAGGTACTTCCTCGACCTAGCATTGAGAGAACCCCCACGACCCTCGACGTGCACGTCATTGGCGATAATAATTATTGGATGACCCCAGTCTATAACTACGTCGCCAAGGACGAACTACCGTCCAACCCAAAGGAAACCAGCGTGCCTAGACGCAGAGCCTGCTCCTATGTCCTGGTCGAAAATAAGCTCTACAGGTGAGGGTTATCTATTCCTCTACTCAAATGTGTTAAGGAAGAAATGGTCGCCCACGTCCTGCGTGAAATCCATGAAGGAATCAACGCATAACATCTCGGAGGAAGGTCCCTCGCCAAAAAAGTCCTACGAGCAGGATATTATTGGCCGACCATGTAGCATGACGCGAAGGAGCATGTGAAGAAAATGCGACAAATGCCAACGTCACGAGGACATGCACTTGGCACCGCCCAATGAGCTCAAAGAAATCTCCTCCCCATGGCCCTTTACATGGTGGAGCCTGGACATCCTAAGACTATTCGTCGTAGGATCAAATCAGAACAAATATCTGATAGTAGGCGTGGACTACTTTACAAAGTGGATAGAAATAGAGGCTCTGGCCAAAATAACGGCCCATAACATACTCCGCTTCTACAAGCGAAACATTCTTGCTCGCTTCGGAATTCCCCAGGCAATCGTCACCGATAACGGGACACAGTTAACGGACAAAAAATTCTAGGAGTTCGTCACCCAACTAGGCACCAAACAACACTTCGCGTCCGTCGAGCACCCGCAGACGAACAGGCAAGCCGAGGCAACGAACAGGGTAATCCTACGAGGTCTCAAACGGAGACTGGACAAAACCAAGAAACGATGGGTCAAGGAGCTATACAGCGTGCTCTGGGCCTACCGTACTACGCCTTACTCTTCGACCGGGGAAACCCCTTTCCGTTTAGCATACGGGACTGAGGTAGTAATCCCTATCGAAACACACATGCCCTCCAGGAGGACTGAAGCTCCCCTGGACGAGGAGAACAACAGCGAGGTACTAAGGGAGGAGCTCGATCTCGTCGAAGAGGTCTGATTAGGAGCAGCCCTCCGCGAGGCCTCGTTAAAGCAAAAAATCGCGATTAGTCATAACGCCAAAGTCATACGACGAGACTTCCAAGTGGGCAGTCTCGTCCTAAGGAGAAATCACAAAGATTCTCATGAAGGCAAACTCGCCGCAAATTGGGAAATACCCTATCGTGTTCGAGCAAAAATAGAGAATGAGGCCTACTTCCTAGAACATCCCAACGGGGGAGAACTCGCTAGACCATGGAACGCTGAAAAGCTAAATCAAGGCAGAATTTTACTCTGGAACGATCAAAACCCATGCCCGACAGCGGTCCCTCGACCGAGCCTGCCGTCGCCAAAGTACCATGAATGGCAGAACACCCAGCTCGCGATGGGAAGTTCACGCCGCGAACTCAGGCCACAAACGCGACCTGAGCTCCGCTCTCTTTCCCAGAAACTACCCAGGACCTTTCGAGTAGTTCCCCTCACTGTCGAACACCAGTTTGTTAAGCAAATCCCGAAACATAATGAAAATCATTCAGTAAAATATCCCATACAACGAGCACAAGTAACAAGCAACGTGCGACACTTAGCGAATTTAAGCAAAGTAAAAAACATGCATCAAAAACAAATCATACACAACCGACCACCGCAGCCGAAAATAAATATTATCATATAAAAGATGGCAATAAGGGCCGCAATTGTGTTGGTTACAATAAAAAGGGGAAAAACCCCATATAAAAAATAAATTTACAAAGATACGGCACGCAGGCCGGAAGTACAACAAAGAGTCGGCCATAGGCTGAGGTTCTTCGCAGGCCGGTTATTCATGCTCCTCGCTGAATCTAAGAAAGTCTGGGATGACGATCTGGCCATCCACCACACTATGGAGGAACCCGGTCCCCTCAGTAGACCATTTGACCCCGGGGTTCGCAATCCTCAGCTGCTCCACGACATTGTTGAAAGCCTCCTCGGCGGCCCCCACGTAGTCCTCCTCAGCCTAGCTGATCCGGGAAACAAGCTCTGCTCGAGTCTTCAGACTCTTCACCTCATCGCTTTCATCCTCAGCAGGAGCAGTGACAACCCTCAATGACACGACCAGGTCCTCCACAACTTTCTTTTCTGTGGCTAGGGTATCCCTCTCCCCGGTGACCTTGGCCAGCTCGCCCTTATACTTTTTCACCGCCTCCTCGGTGGCCTTGGCCAGCTCCTCCTTGGACTTCTGCGCCGCCTCCTCCGCAGCCTTCAACTTCTCCTCCAGGATCGCGTTTGTAGCCTGTGCCTTCCTCAGCTCCATTTCTTGGAGAGCACCCTCCTCGGTGTAGACCACCGCCATACCCAAGACCCACATCAGGGCAGCGGCGTCCTGGGCCAGCATCGTCCTCTTGCTCGGACGGTCCATCTCCTCGAACTTCAAGGACTCCGCCCAATGGAGTGCGAGAGAGGAGCCTTCAAAGAAACTCCTGTTGTGGAAGCAAGGAGGCAGCTCAAATTTTCTATTCTCTCCCTCGTTGGTAAGATCGAGGACCTCGTCCGCCCGGAGGCGCTTGGACCTTGACGTTACTTGTAGTGGGGAGGTCTGAACGGCAGCTGATGTAGAAGAAGAGGTCCCCGACCCCGTCGGAGGAGGAGCCACCTGCTCGCCGAGACGGCTCTTCCCTATCTTCTTGCCCACCTTGAGCCTTGCTTGGACACTCTTCACCATACGCTCCTGAGCAATGAACATGTTACCTGCAAAACAACGGGCACAAGTTAGTAAACAAGGAAAATAATAATACGAGCAAGCTAAGAAATAAATGGATACCCAGAATTTCCAGAGCCTTCTCGCGAGTGTCACACTCGAGGAGCTCCTTCGTATTAATATACCGGGTCTCCACCTTAGGCCCTCTGTCTGCTTCATAAATGATGTCCTCGCTCATATCAAGCACTGGGCCAGGAGAAAGTCGTCAACAAAGCCCACCAGCTTTTCGTAGCTAGCTCGATCATCCTCCTCCAGCAGATGCGGATTAGCAAGGTAATCGTTGGTCCCCCAGTAAAATGGTCCCTGCTCTAACAGAAAGGGAACTTCAGCAACCATTGCACCTGTACCTTACCCTGCTCGTCGATGAGGGGCTCCCCGCTCTCGTCTGTTGAAACCTCCCAAATGAACGAGGAGTCTTTGGCCCTCTCCGACACGGGCTCAACTATGAAATACCTCTCCTTGAACGTCCTGATGGACTCGGAGAAGGGCTTGAAAAATTTCCTCCCCTGCTTCAGGGAGACCCATCTGAACTGCCTCCCAACAACCTGGCGTTGGAGATGGAAAACGGTGAAGAAGAGGAGAAGAGTGGCTCCAATCTTCAAAAATTCACATGTTATCTCGAATGCCCGCATGAATGCAATCGAGTTTGGGTGTAGTTGGGAGGGTGCCAGATCCAGATGTCCGAAAACTGCCACTTGAAAGTCCATGAAGGCAGCCTCAACCCTATCTCTTTGAAGACAAACTCATACATGGGGAACCTCTCCCCGTAGACCGAGCATATCCAGTCATTCTCCCAAGGAAAATGAACCCTTCAATCTCCCTCGAGCCCCGCCGTCGTGAAGGCGTCCTGGGTATGAAAAGCGAAGAGGGAGGCATGCTCCCGAGGCTCAGCAACAACCCAATCTCCCTCAGTAGTGCTAGGAACGGATGTTACACCGGCATTTCGGGGAGCAAATATTTCATCAGCACTGCTATCTTCTGAAGAGCTCTCCTTGGGCAGTTCCCTCATAACTTCATCCTCAGGATCGCGACACATCTCTTTTACCTGAAAAGCAGAGGACACTAGTGAATTCGATGACAAAGTCAAATCCACCCTTCCACCGCTAGTCAAGTGAAAGGGCGCGTGAAGGCCCGAGGACAACGTCTCTGACCTAAGTCCTTACTCACACAGCACAACAACGGTGCGGGGATACGCCTATGGCAATCTCTCAAACCCACACGGGGAGATCCTCCCCGGTGCGTTACCCAGAATTCCGATGAAGGTCCACCGAAAAACTCATGAGTACACCGGAAAATGCATAAACTCCACCGGTGACAAGCTCACTCGTTGTCGTAACGGTGCCAGAATCGGTTAAAACCCTAAGTTCCTAAGGCTCCGAAGACGGCGTCGGCGGCAAAAGATGGCCTAACCACCGCCAACCACCAACATTCACCGGAAACCACCCCTACTCTATCCAGTTTCATCCTAACCACATGCAATCTAAGCGAAACAAGGATTAAAACACTTAGAACAGAGAAAGTGAAGGAAACTTACAGGGTCGAAGAGAAGAAACGAGTTGGTCAGTGAAGTCTGGTCGTTGCACGTGCGGCAGTGGTACGACGGTGGACGACGGGAACAAGGACAGGCAGTAAGAGAAGAGAGAAAAGTGGAAATTGAAAATGAACGCTTCTTCCCTCTATTTATAGATGGATCAGAGGCACGTGCACGAACACGCGCGGCATAGGGGCACCATCATGACCCTAGCATAACCATCATTACGCATTAAATGCGGCATGTGGCTTGATGCACGCGTGACACTCCATCCCTTTAAGTCCCATCAACCGTTGGGCTCCCCGGTCGTCGGACACGCGGGACAACGTTCCGGATTCCCCGGGCACAGATGCCCTCGAGCACCACGAAACAATCTCATCTCAGTAACAGTCGTCGACCACACCTACTCCTCCCCGGGACCGCGGGCTACCCTTAAGTCATCACTCCTAAGCTCGGGAGCAACGACTTGAGGGATCCTGTTCCGGACTAGCTCGTTGACTAGGCATGACCCAATCGACTTCTACTCCTAGAATGGCCCAATAGCCTAAGCCCTGGCAATTAAGGGCAAAAGGAAGCATTCTCTCCTCTGCCCCTCTGCTGAGGAAGGCTGGCCAGCTGACCCCTAGGATCAGCTGCCCCTCATCACATTTCTGCCCGTCACGCACGGTTCCACCATCCAAACATTCGCGACGCCAGTGCCCGTCACCACGCCCGTGCCCGCGGCAACGGCTAGTTCCGAGCACTTTTGCCCGTCTCAACAGCTAGTTTTTGGCAGTTACCTATTCTTTGAGAGCGAATATCTCGCCCCAAAAATAGGGACCAATGGCCAAGCACTGGGGGCATTATAAAAACCCTCTCATTTGAGAGGGTCAGGTATTCTAAATAATCCTAAGACATACTCACTTTGTACTTGTCTTCTCTTCTCCTGATTCTTACTTTAGCATCGGAGTGCCTTGCAGGTAAACCCCATCCTCATCTTTGAAACCCAGCATCGCAGACGAAGTCTCTGACCCACTTCAGGTTCTGATCAGCCGGTAAGATCAGTATACATGCAAGGTGACAACAAAAATCATTTTCCCACTTGCAATTATGATATTGGAATCCAGAATATATCCGAAGAATAATGTTAGATCAATTTTTGACAAAAGATGGGGTGCCTTGGTCATAAGGTAATTTTGTTGCAGAATGAGTGTGTTTGATTTTTGAAATCTAAATTATAGGAAAAGCATTTTAAAATTTTCATAGAGTGTGTGATCACTATTGGTGTGTAGTGAGAACCACCCATTCTAGAGTGCACCAGGGTGTAGTGGGGACCACCCATTTTAGATTGCATCTAACAACTCATTTTGGGTGATCCAAATGATGTTGTTGTTTCTCATTCTTCATTGTTGAGAATTAGCACCCATTCCATTGTATCAAACACATCCCATTAATAGTACTTTTACCATAATATCTCTAAATTAGTTTTTTGAAAATTAAAATCGAATTTTTAAAAAATCAATATATAATATATGCTTTTATACTGAATTTTTTAAAAAACTGATATAAAATTTATGTTTTTATACCAAATTTTTGAAAAAAAATATATATAAAATACGAGATTATATCAGATTTTTAAAAAAACTTGTATAAAAGCATAGATTTTATACATATTTTTAAAAAAATCTGGTATAAAAGCATAATTTGTTTTCAAAATTTACGTTTTTATACCTGATGTTTGAAAAAACAACATAAAATCATATGTTTTGATATCGTATTTTTTAAATATCCAGTATAAAATCATAGATTTTTTAAAAAATTATGATTTTATACCAGTTTTTTCAAATATCTGAAAAACTATAAAATATGTCAAATTTATCAAAAAAAAATGATAGTATTAACTTTGTTTTTTTAAATAATTATTATAAAAATAATCTATATTTTATATCGACTATTTCGAAAATTCAGTATAAAACTAAAGATTTTCTAAAATTTATTGTTTTACTTTGGATATTTGGAAAAAACTGATATAAAATCATAATTTTCTCAAAATTTATAATTTAACATTCAATTTATCGAATATGCCGATTATAATGCATTCAAGATTTTTTTATACGAACTATTGATTTTTTTTTTTTTTTTTTGCATTTGAGAGAAAAAAATTTAACTTAATGAAAAGATAAAATTTTGATATGAGGAACAAATGAGGAGTATCTGATATAAAACTTCAGGTTAAATTCTCTTTATTGTCTTATAGTCCTTTCACTTTCCTCCTATACAAGTCAATTTTAAAGAGTGAAGAGAAAACTGAACAGAGTTAGGCACAACATAGAGCATGGCAACTAAGTTGAAAAAGTGATTTGAAAAGTTTGTGAAATTTTTTTTAGAATAACTAGCTTATTTAAAAAAAATTCCAAAATATCATTCATTTCAAACAAAATACCAAAATGACCATGTTTAGAATACAAGAAGCAGATGGCGCCTCAGTCAAAATGCCCTAGCCATCCCATATGGCGCCTCAGTCATAGTTATTATGTCCAATTTTTTTTTCGTGCCGGAAGGGAGGCGCCATACCATATGGCGCCTCAGTTCATGTTATTTTTTTTTAATTTGGAAATTGATTAAATTAATGGTGCTACAGTGTTTCATGTGTCTATAAATGAGACTGCACCCTCATTTGTTACTCCACAACACTTCTCACCATAACCCTAATCTCTCCCCTTCTCAATACTTCTCACCATTACCCTAATCTCTCCTCTTCCCAACACTATGTCTGAGTGGTTAAATCGCCGTCCATCGTCATCATCATCAGCACCGGAGGAACCGTTTCCAACATTTCCACTGATGAAAAGAAATGCCCTAGTTGTATTCTCAGCAACAAAGCCTCCGATGAAGGTCCTACTCTGGAACACGCAGACATTGGAGCATTTGCATAGGGAACTTTATCGCTGGCTAGAAGGAGAATTTGAGGCAGGTGAAAAGATCAGGAAGATTGAGAGGCTGGTTGAGGAGTCTGGTCCAAATGGAGTTACCCGCAGTTGGAGAAAAGTGCAAAATGATGATGATGTTCTTATGATGATGTTGACACCAAAGAAAATTAGCTTGATGGTTGTAATATCCTAGATAAGCTGATTCGTTGAG
The DNA here is from genome assembly GCA_022829125.1 of Lathyrus tuberosus. NCBI lineage: Eukaryota > Viridiplantae > Streptophyta > Magnoliopsida > Fabales > Fabaceae > Lathyrus > Lathyrus tuberosus. The sequence continues at coordinate 416,774 of JALAZF010000131.1, forward strand.
TTGTTTCATTTAGGTATGTTGTTGTTATTTTCTGATCTTGTATTAGGTTATGTCATTGTTATTTGTTGATGTTTAGCTATTAAGTTATGCTCTGTTATGTTATGTCGTTGTAATCGCTTATGTATGCTATCAATGAAATAAAATATGTTGTTGTTATAAATAGACAAGTTTACAGTTGAAACTATGATTTTGTGCTAGAGCCCACATTGGAACACTTGGTACGATTGTGTCCTGGCTGGCGGCATAAACCACATAACCTAACCATTTTGTCTGTTGCATCCATCTCCGTTCGAATACGGGTGCTATTAGGGCGACCCTTTTTATTTCTTCACATCAAATCATTATGCCACACAATTTCGCCTCCGTATGGAGGCCAGTAGTCCTCCTTTGCTACCACTTGAAAGCTAGTGTCGTAGACATTGCATAGAGTAATAACTTGGTGAAGAACAGAGAGATAGTTGGTTAGGTCCAATCGGGCCTTGGAACATGCTGCTATAACATGGGAGCAAAGCATACGAAATTCCTGAAACTTTCCATAGTCACACCAACTCCTATCCAGTTCCACTTGGTAACATCCCCTAGGCCTCCCTTCATTGTGATCAATAGACTGTCCAACACTGAAGTGACCTTTAGTACGGTCAAAGACCGTGACCACATGTGTGTTGGCCTTGGCAACTTCGTCCTTCATGAATGTCATTAAACTATTACTAAACAGCTGCCCAGATTGCAAGACCGAACCCCACTTTATACGTTTGGTATCAAAGAGTGCACCGAGCCTAAAATATGTTGACCTCACTAAAGCGGTTATCGGTAGGTTTCAGATGCCCTTGAATACAGAGTTGACAGATTCAACGAGGTTTGTTGTCATGTGGCCCCATCGCTGCCCATTGTCGTATGCCCTTGTCCATTTCTCCCGTTTAATATATCAATCCATCTCAATGCATCTACGTTTGTTAGTCTGATCTCGTCACGGTAGTGTCTGAAGGTAGGCTCTATTAGTGCATAGCCCGCGTTAGTAACCTTCTTCTTTAGCGCTTTGTCCTTGAACTCCCGCATGAAATTTTGACCGATGTGTCTAATGCAATACACATAGCTTGAGGGAGGATCCTGCCAACCGTTATCAAGATTGTTGTAAGCACTCTCGATTGAGGGGTGTCTATCGGAAATCAAACATAAGTTAGGTTAGGGAGCAACGTATTGTCGAATATTTTTTAGGAAAAAACTCCAACCTCCAACACTCTCCCCTTCAACTAGAGCGAAGGCGATAGGGAAAATGTTGTTGTTGTCATCTTGTGCCACAACCATTAGTAGCGTGCCCTTATATTTTCCGTACAACCATGTTCCATCAATTTGAATTATAGGTTTATAGTACGCAAATCCTTTGATGCATGGTTCAAACGCCCAGAAGAGTCTATGGAAAATGCCATTTCCACTTACATAATTCCCGTCTGGCGTATACGCCGGCAGTGTCTCCAAGATGACAACAGTCCCTAGAGCATAGTGTTTAAGTGCCACCAGGTATCTTGGAAGTTCTTTGTAAGAATCCTCCCAATTTCCAAAAACCGTTTCTACTGCCTTAGTCCTAGCAATCTACTCCTTCATGTACGAAGGAGTATAGTTGTATCTTTGAACCATATGCGCTATTATTGTACTCACCTTTAAAGAAGGGTTGTCGCTAATGACAGATAGAATTTCGTTGCAGATCAACTGAGAGTTGAGCTTGTGATGATCCTGACTTGGATTCGTGATTATACAAGTGTTCTCTGGACCCATTGACCCTATCTTCCAGGAATCGCTTCGCTTCCGAAAAGATGATGTTAATCTAAACGGGCACACCTCATTACGGCAATAGATCTTATATAGAGTTGGATTTGTTCGACCGACTCTATAATCTGCAGATAAGTTCATGTGGTATTATTTTATAGCTCAGACACAATCTTCTTTCGTACGAAAGTTGTCTCCAACTTTTAATACTCCCTCTGTCTGCATGTATGGGTCATAAAAAATATCCGTTGACGGTTCGTCTTCGCCTAAGTTGAGTCTTGTCATGTGTTGAGGTGGGAAATAAACATGACTGTCTGGTAATGGGTCTTCCTCCTCGTTGTTTACCATTTCATCGACAATGTCCTCCACTTCTTCTTCTTCCTCGTCAACGACATCGACCTCAGTTTGTTCGTTGTCGGATTCGTTAAAAACCTGAGAAAATTCAAGTTGTTGAGACAGTTGTTGCTGTTGTAACGTAATATATAACTCAATATCATTGAATCCAGAATACTCATGACTGAGAAACATATTACGCACATCATCATCGTCCCGAATCTTCAGCTGAAAAAATTTGCATTGCTCGTGCCCGTCAAAAAACATAGGATTTTTGTATACGATTTGCCCAACTGGACTGCACTGTATTTTCTTTTCTAATCTGGCTTTCAAATGTAAAAAATTTGATCTTCTATCAATTAAAAACCTAGTGACTTCCGTATCCTCAAAATTGAAACCTGTAATGGGACATTCAAACATCTCACCATTGAGATGTGCATTGATCATGTATTGTGGTCTTTGAGCCATAACAAAAAACGTTATTAACTCTTGTTTGGAAGAAATGGTTTACAAAGTTAGTGTTTGGAATAAAATGTTAACTAAAGGATGTGATCATAAGATGTATGTTTCATGTGTATTAATACGCGTATAGTAGATACAACACTCCCACGCCAATAATCTCACAAGGACTTTATGACTATTCTGATGACCATTGCGTTGCATGAATTATGTGATTCTCTGTGTGACAAGACCACACTCCCACGCCAAGAATCTCACAAGGACTTTATGACTATTTTGATTCCTTTTTGCAAATACTTTATATTTTTATTTGTATTATCATTATTGATATTTTTTTATTAGTACTATTACTATTGTATACTATCACATGTCTCTGCATGACAAGACTACAATACAATTACCAAGAAGCTCACAAGACTATTATATTATTTATCATGCCTACAAATAATACGAAATAAATATCCACTTACTAGTCTTGTTTGCATTTATGATTCTCTGCATGACAAGACAACACTATACACTATACACTTACTAGTCTTGTTTGCATTAATGATTCTCTAGCATGCCTATACTATATTTCTTTATGATTCTCTGCTTGACATGACAATACTACCATGCCTTCACTTTCTCATGTGACTCTCTAACCACACTTCTCACACTCCACGAAATAAGTGATTCCAAAGCATGCATGACTACACTTATTAGACTACAATTCCAAAGCGTGTATGCAAGAGAACACATAAGAGATTCCTTACACAATGATCAAGAATGCATGCATTATTATGTGACTCCCCTCATCTCATTCTTCACCAATATAAGTACCATCTCACCACTTTACAAATTCTTCTCATCCCAAACTCTTCTCTTTAACTCACAAAATATTTGCATCCATCACAAATTCTTCTTCTTCATACCAATTACAAAAAAAATGTCTACTCACCATGGGAAACCATCACAGAGGAACCCCCGAAAAGGTTGCAGACTTTGTAAGTGTTTTGTCCTTCATTTGTTTTACCCTCCTAAACCTAGATGTATTTTTTTATATAACTAATGTTATTTATATTTTTGTTCAGGAGGTATCAAGGTTCCGTTGTCGTGGGCACAAATACATGCCACACGACCCATTCATCGAAGAATACCTAACTGCATGTGGATTTGGTGACTTGATAAAAATCAAGTCATACTCGGTTGACCCAAAATTGATTCTAGCTTTGCTAGAATGATGGAGCCCAGAGACCCACACATTTCACCTTCCTTTCGGTGAATGCACGGTCACACTTCAAGACGTGTATATGTTACTCGGCCTACACATCGATGAAAAGGCCGTCAACGGCACCGTTTTTGTCGACAACCAACTGTGCGACAACTTGTTGGGCACGCCGCTCAGTCTCGAAGCCCCTGAGCCAACACGTGATGGTCGACCTAGGGGCCAAGGTATTAACTTAAAATACCTTAGGGAATACTGTGAGTCTATTGTATTAGACAACGAAACCCCCCTGTATTACAAGATACTTAAAACACGGTGCTAGTTAATGCTCTTGTTCGGTAAATTTTTATTTCCAGAAAGTACTGGAAATAGTGTAAATATTATGTATTTACCTTTGTTGTCTAACATTAACAAAGTGTACGAATATAGTTGGGGCTCAGCTGTCCTGGCCCATCTCTATAGTTCACTATGTAAAACTTCAAAAAAAGACACTTGTACTTTTTATGGTTGCGCCTATCTCCTTCAAGCATGGGGTTGGTCCAGAATGCCAACACTAGCTCCTGTTAACCAAAATCCTTTCACATTTCCCTACGCAAACAAGTAAGCTTAATTTTACTACTCGAACTTATGTCTTTTAATGAAATGTTTATTTGTAACTAATTTATTTGTAACTAATTTTTTAGGTGGTCAGTTCCGGGAATTAGTTACCAGCGAACTCCCAGGAGCGCAATAACCGTCTACCGCAACCTAGTAGATTACATTGGCCCCGAAGATGTAATTTTTTCTTAAACTTCCATAAATATTTCTAACACATTACAGCACCGTACAGTTTCTCATTAAAGCTTTTGTTCTTGTAGTTTGTCTGGAGGCCGTACGAGGGTCTCGACCATCGGCCCAACGCGAATGATGCTGCAGTGTGGACATCAAAAACACCCATCATTCGGTTCACCACTGTGGAGATGCATCAAAGCGATCGGGTAAAACTGCAGTTTGGAATGCATCAGGATATTCCGGTCGCTCCAACACGTTTGAGAGAGTGACATCTACGTAGAGTGGATACACAGTGGGTTGTGGGTCACTGGACGAACTTTGCAACAGAAATGTGTCAACATTGGGAGACTCGACATCGGCACATCTTATCCGACCCTGTTGTGGGAGATGTTATACCAACTCAACAATATATGATTTGGTTTAGGTCTGTTACAACACCCCCAACAATTCCTCTCTCAGCCGACGTATCTAATTGATCTGCGCCAACGTGCCTCATCCTCACAGCCACATGACCAACATCATACACCTTATTATACCCAACAACTAGGTGGACCAACCTTTCATGCCACCAACCCAGTCACAACAAGAAGAGCCTTACCCCTACCCCCAACCCACCTACACCGACCCCACTAATGCCTATAGCCCTGACAACTCTTTCGAACCCACCCAATCCCACCATAGCCCCCTACAAATGAACACACAATCGTCCTACAACCAACAAACACAATCGTCCTATAACCAACAAACCCACCCACTATTCGACTACCAAACCCCACATCAACCACTGGATCAGTACCAACACCCTTCAATGCAACAATTCGGCCAACCATATTGTCCAAAACCAACCCAACCCCCCTTACAAACTACGAAAACATGGGCATGCAACTGGATTACGGAAGCGCCGTTGGCGGCAACCCCCCCCCCCCCCCCCCCCGGCGCGGCTATTGGGGACAGATGCTTCAAAATTTGTCTGATACGCCGGGACAATCTCAACAGACGCAAAGGCCAGAGACACCTCAACAAAATCGTGGTAGACAAAGACGCCGCGCAAGAGCCCCGACATATGGAACCGGTGGACGTTTAGATAGGCACAATCATTAAATTTTTGTTTACCATCAATTGTACTAATTTTTGTTTTGAACATGGTTATGTATTTTTTGCTACCCTTATTTTTTTTCATTCAATTATTCAATTTCCAAATTAAAATAAAAATTAAAATATATATATAATGAACTGAGGCGCCGTATGGTATGGCGTCTCCCCTGCAATTAAAACAACAATATTAAGGCATGAATATTGAACCAAGGCGCCATATGGTTTGGCTTTTAGAATTTTTTTTCCTTTGCCTGAAGCGTCATACCATATGGCGCCACCTTGCTAGACATTTTTCAAAATAAATCACTTTCGTAATTAGTCTCAATTGGATGTTATTTACGTACTTTTTTTTTAATAAGAGTGTTATTAAAAAAAAAATTCAAAGTTTGTAGCTACATGCCTATTTATATTTATATGGTCTAGTAATAGGAAGCGAAAAGAATATCAGGTGAGAATTTCAAGTGCTACTTTATGTTTGTTTTTGACAAAAGGTTGAATTTTGATTTTACACTAGTTGATGATGAGATTTCTAGATTTGAATTTGGCAAATAAGTTATTACACAGGGAACAATTTCACTGGGAATTCAATTCAAATGGGGCTATTGTTATTTTCGTCTATTTATTACACGGGACCCCTACACATTCAAATTCTAATATCATGTGCCGTGTTATAAATCCGAATTTTCTAATATTTTTACTATATTTAAGACAATTTACTATGTTTTTAAAAAAGTGATATTCTAAAATAAATGTCATAGATCATTTTATATCTATTAAAAAAATGTGATAATTAAAAGAGAGAATAATATTTTTATAAAACTAAATTTATTTATTATTGATATATTCAAATTATCATAAATATAAAATAAAAATAATAATAAATTAAAAATATCGATTAAAAGATACACTTGAAAAATAAAAACTAGAATTGAATTGACACTTATTTTAAGACAAAACTTATTAGAAAATTTGAGAGGGAGTATTATTTTTTTTCTAAACTTTTTTCTTTGCCCAAATTAAAATTAGCTCATATCAGTAGTCAATATAAAAAGTAGTAATATCAAAATATCAACTTTATTGTTTTTTTTTACCAAGTAGGAATAGAAAGACATATCTTTGCAATTGATTACTTAGTAAGAGAGATGTATAAGGTTATATCGGGGCAGGGCAATCTGCACCAATTTATAACTGGTCTAAAGTTTGGAATAGAACATTAATGTTAAAAGTGTTGTGTTTGATTTGAAGAATTTTACAGAATAAAATTCCGCCTAAGGATAATTTAGTTTGAAGGAGAGTTTTAAAGGAATCGGTTTCACATTTATTTTTAGAATGTCCAGTTTTTTCAGGTGTCTGCAATTGGCTAGGAGTGAAGACAACATTAAACAACAACAGGTGGCAGCACCTTCAACAATTCGAGTATCTACTGGGCAGCGGCAGACCCCGAAGTGTGAAAATGTTAGTGATTTGGTGTGCTAGTGTGTGGAGCACTTGGAAGTATAGAAACGACAACATTTTCCGAAACAAAGAAATCCACATTGAAAAAATTGCAGAAGACCGAAAATTTATGCGTGGAAGTGGCTCAGAACAAAATCAAAGATGATTATGGATGATTTATCCATGTGGTGCTCAAATCCCTTGACCTGCTTAGATATACAGATCATGTAAGTATGTTGCATACCCTTTGGTCTGGTTTGAGAAGTTCTTTATTTTTGTCTCTACAATTGGTCTGCTTTTTTATTTCTGGCTGCTAGGTTGGGTGTTTACTCCTGCTGGGATAGGAATTGTTATGCAGAGAATCAGAGAATGGTTTCTACCTTCTATTGGATAGGAGCCTCTGTTTTTTCTCCCCTTCTGTCAGCAAAGCTCCTGCCAGAAATTTAGCATCGGCGCTAATCTAAACATTTGTTTATTCTTCTGCTAGTATAGTCTGGTTTTGTTGGTTCTATAGTTAACGACTTATTTTGTTTTTCATTCTCCTAGCTTTGACTTTTGTATTTTCTGTTGTTTGGAGATTTTGGGATAGGGTGGCTAGCTTTTTTTGGAGTTTCTGGTGTGTTTTTTCTACTGGCTCTGGCGGATTATGTTTTGAGCGTGCATCATTTCAAATAGGGTTAATACCATTTTACCAGCTGCCATATAGGCGACTTCCGGTTTACCCCCTGTACAAAAAAATTGCAAATGCCCATTTGTCATTTCAAGATTCCATCAATATACACCTTTGAGAGATCTGGCACATGCCAAGTGCATATGTGTCAAGCTGAGTGGCATTTTTTTTTTATTTTACATTTTTTTTAAATGACACCTAAGCTTATTTTTGCCACGTATGTTTTATTTAGGTATATAATATTATGACATTGTCTTCGTCTTCTCCAAATCGTGTTTGCACTCCTGCATTCTTAAAGCTTCCAATTAGGGCATGAAAATGGGTGGTAGCAGAAGTTCCTCCATTGCCAATTCATCCAATAGGGAAATACCTAGATGTGGTTGCAACATTCTAATGAAGATGTTCATGTCAAATACCCAAGAAAACCCTAAGAGGAAGTTTTGGAGATGCAAAAATCGTGAAAAGGTAGTTTCTATTTGTTGGTTCTAATTAAAGTATAGTAACACGTCTGATTCATCTGAAAATTTCTAATTGTAGAGTGAGGTAGCATGCGATTTGTTCGTTTGGGACGATGAAGTGGATGACCTCCTTATGAGCAGTCGAAACACATAAGTTTTCAGAGGTGAAGAGATGAAGTGTAACAATTGTGAATTCACAATTGGGCATCTGAAGGAAAAAAATTTCTGGTTGATGTTGGCCCTGATGGTGTCATGAATGTTGTTTTCTGTTGTCTACAAAATGTGTTTAATGTAAAGTTTTTTGTTTGCCATATAATGTACCATTTTGGTGTAATGAATGAAGGAGATGAATTACATATAAAGTTTGGTTAATTTTTTGTTTACAAAGTTTGGTTAAAAGCATAACTGTCATAACATAGCTTAAAGGCATAACTGGCATAACATAACGAAATCTTAACATAAGTCATTCAACATAACAAATTCAACATAACCAAAAGCTCTTGAAGTGCAACTGTCATAACATAAATGTAATTAAAAGCACTCTAAATGCATCTGTTATAAGCATGACCTAAACATAATCAAAAGCACACTAAGTGCATATTAGCAGGACCTAAACATAATCAAAAGCACTTGAAGTGCAACTGTCATTACAATACACAAAAAACAAAAAATTAATCAAGATTTCACTAAGCCCTTGAGATGTCACTTCAAGACTTCATTGCCGTGACACATGTCCCTAGCTTAGGGTCTGAACCAACTTCAACATGCTCTTGAGTTAATGTACTCTCTTCATCCTCTTGAATGACCAGTGATTCAGCAATAGTTGTTACGGGTCCCTTATGTATCTTGGTTTTCAACACCTTCAACTTGTCACTTGATCTTTTATGTCCAACAAGTTTCACTTTTTTCTTGCCCTTGAGCTTGTTCATCTCCTTTGAGATTGCAGTAATGTCATCAACTTGTGCTTCAGCAACTGGTACATCTCCTTGGTCAGCAACTAGTACATCTCCTTGCTGAGCAACTGATACATCTCCTTGGTCAGCAACTGGTGCATCTCCTTGTTCAGCAATTCGACGTGAAGAAAGTTTGGTTTTCTCTACTTCAAAACATTCAAAACCATCATTCACTGCAGCTGTCCTCTCATCCTCTGTGTCATCAAACCTAACATTTGCTGCTTCATCAATAGTTTATGTATCACTTGAATCGGTTCCCACCCTCATCTCAATATATTTAGGCTCAACAACCTTATCTTTTATATCCTTCACATTATGTTCAACATAAATGTGCCCTTCAGTGTTATTACCTAAAGCATAATTAGCAACATCTGATGCACGGTGATCACTGTTAATTTCAACAAAATTTTCATCTATACCTTCTATTTTGCTCCAAACCCTAAATTCATCTCTAATGTATCCCCATCCAAGTACCAGTTCCATCACTTCATTTATGCCTCATTCTTCGATATCTTGATTAGACACGGTAGATTGAACCCCAACCCTATAAAATATATTCTTCTCCTTAACAAACTCCCCTCCATGATGAATAACAATACTGAACTTACCCATAATCTATAACGGAAACCCTAACATCAGACTAAACCTAACGCACGAAATCACAAAATGGAAAAAAGGGATGATATGACCATACCTTTGGACGCGAATCCATTTCGAAGCGATGGATGACAAGATGTTCAGCTGATTCCTTGAGTGATTATGGGCACGAAATGCTTCAATGAGGTTGCATGCACAACTTCAATGGTGGTTCTCACTTAGGTCAAATGGGGAGGACTAAAACAAACATTGCAAATGTAACAATATATATGAGAATTACTGATGTGGTAAAAATAAACTTAGGTGTCATTTAAAAAAATGAAAAATAAAAAAAATGTCACTCAGCTTGACACATATGCACTTGGCATGTGCCAGATCTCTCAAATGTGTATATTGATGGAATCTTGAAATGGCAAGGGGGCATTTGCAAAAAAAAAAAATTACAGAAAATAAACCGGAAGTTACCTATATGACAGGGGTTAAAATGGTATTAACCTTTGTGTGGCATATCTTATGCCATATTTATTAATCCAATTGATTTTTTCTTTTTTTTAAAAAAAAAACTCGTATAATTAATAAAAAAAGTACTCACTATAAAGAATTATTTTTAAAAGTGTTTTAAAGCACTTTACTCGATAATCTTAAAGCTTATAAGTTTTCATTTTCACAAAAGTTAAATATTAGCTAATAATGTTTTTTAAATCATTTTACAAATATAAATTAGTTTAACAAATAATTTTATTAAGGGAGTTTTTATATTGAAGTCACACAAATGACTTCTTTGATTTTTCATTTGCTAGATATTAGACTTCATTAAAGACGTCATTATTTTTGTGACTTTACTGTAGAATTTTTCTTCTATTATATGTATAATGTCATATAGATAAATAAATTTATTTTCATCTTTTGTGTATTACTACTTGTACCAACGTATAACTATATTGCATCATCTTATATTTTTAAGTATTTATTACCTTCTCTTCTTTTGATTTATTTAGTTTATCTTTTAATATTGTTTATAAAGGATAAATTTATAAAATAAAGCATAGTTTTTTATTTTATTTTATTTTTAATTTTTGTGAAAATGTCAATAACAACATAAATTTAAAAACGGAAAGAATATCATCCTCAATGTTAAGTGCATGCAACTCTCATGAAGTGCATGCTTACAAATTCTTGGTAATTAATTCCCATTCTTGGTAATTAATTCCCTGCAGACAACTCTCCAACTTCTTAAAACTCGCCTTACTAAGAAAAGTCACTACTAGTGTTTTCCTGTATGATTGGGACCAATAATCCCATTCTTGATCTTGAAGAGGAAATCTTGATCTACTTGAGTGATCTTCCTTTTTTAATAGATTAGCCACTTCCACTCCAAAGAGATTTGGAAGCTTCTTTTGTTCAATGTCTTGCTTTTGGCTTAACATGTTGAATTCTAATGACTAGTATCACCAACATAGACTTAGGTTACTAAATGAGGAGGTCATGGCATGCATGGAAAACAGATTCTTTTGAAGAAATTCAGGCAAGGATGCAATTTGGATGACCTCAAAGTTACTACTGTGCTTTAGTTTCAAATTCGATATTGGGAGTATATGCTTTGTATACTTGGCTGTTGGTTCCTTTGTAGTATCATTTTTTGGTAAATACTTCAAATTCTGCATAAATACTTCTTAAATGCAACTTTGTTATGTCAACTTAAATCATCCTATTACAATTAAGTAGTTGAACTCAAGTGTTTAATAAATGTCAGTTAAAGACAAATCAATTAGTAGGATTCAAATTCAAATCTTAGCTGAAACAATCATTGATCATAATACTTTAGTTGCTTCGTTGTTTATATTTAACTATGTAGAAAGACGATAGTCGGATGGTATTTTTTTCCCCTTTTTCAGCACTCTTGGTCAAGACAGTTCATAGTATAATTCTGATCTATGTTTGGTCAATGATAGGGATCATTCCTTGAATTTCATATTTTTTTCATTGGCTGAACTTATAAACTTCCTATTGTGCTACTATAGTTTTCTACCAGGAAATTGGTTGAATTTAGTTTTCTGGCCACCACATTCTAATGATGTTAGGGATGATAACAAGGTTCATATGAGGAGCTCAGTAAGGATCCTGATTGAGCTTATAGCAAGCTCATAAGTACAAGAGACTAAGACTCTAAGTTTACAACAGACTAAGACTCTCTTTGACAACACATTTTTTGAACTTATAGATTAATATTTTTTTCTTCTACGTTTGTCCGTATTATTTTAACTAAAACCCATTAGTACCCTTTATAATTTATTTTAATTTAAAATAAAACAATTTAATATATATTTAATATCTTTTATGTCATTTTAATTTATCAGCTAACTGAATCATTAATTTTACCAAACACTTCAATTAGCTTATCAGCTATAAATCATCAGCTATAAGCTATAAATTATCAATCATCAGTCATCAATCATAAACTTTAAACTATCAGGTAGCTTTTTAGCCAACCGTTATTTTTACCGAACAAAACTTAAAAAGAGGAAGAAATACAAAATGTTACAAATGACTCTGACCAGCAAGCTACAAGCCAAAGATTTTCTCACTTGCAATATATAAGCCAAGTTTCTGGAGTTGGAAACGGTAGTAGTCACTCATTCTAGGTGACTTTGACCGACCAAAAAGTATTTCAAATTCTACAAGCCAAAGATTTTATCACTTGCAATATAAAAGCCAAGTTTCTGGCGTCAGAAACGTTAGTCGTCACTCATTCTCGGTGTTACATGCACTTCTACAACAATTGTTCCTTTAGAAATATCTGGCGGAGAAGTTGAACTTCCTCCTTCTGCAACCTAACAACCGCCACCTCCACAGATACCACTTCCCTCCTTAGCTTATCTACACAAGCCTGAGATCCTAGTATTACTTATAGGAACAATAGCCGCAGTGGCAAATGGAGCAATATTACCTGTGTTTGGATTAATGGTCTCCAAGAGGTCAATACTTTATATGAGCCTGCAGATGAACTCCACATAGATTCAAAAAATTGGGCATTGATTTTTGTAGCCCTTGGTATGTCGTCTTTCTTGATTTTTCCTACAAGGTCCTACTTCTTTGCCTTTGCTAGTAAAAGTTACAAATAAAGAGGGTGCGACTACTTATACGTTATATCATTTCTCCAACACTAAATGCAATGTGGTGTATGAAGAATTCCATTGAAAAAAGACAACATGTTTATACAATATCTTCTTTTGGTGATTGGTTTAAGGTGTCTGTTATAAGACAACAATCCAAAAACCCATGTAGAGTAGCTAGCCAACCTTACGATTATGCAGTCCAGAAAACTCATTTGGAAAGAAACCTTGATTGTCAAGACCAGAACTACTCACAAGTTTCATTTCCACTGAAATACAGAGAAATTTTTAATCAAAAATATATATACCAATCAATAGCAGTTAGAAACAGACCAACTTTTATTGGAAGACAAGTCATTACATATTTCTAATAAGTTGGCGTGTTCTCATATTTGAAACGATTTTCCAACATCTTGTAAGATATAAGGCAATATATATAACATGATAAATTAATAGTGTAACTGGTTATGTGTGTATATTTTGTAATAATTCTTTTTTTTTTGTATTCTATTGCATCTTCCACTCTAGTGGAATTTAAGTCCCAATTTTTAGCTTTCAAAAAAAGTTCAGATTCAGAAAAACAGAAATACAATTCAAGATGAAGTAGAGTACCTTAGAGGGAAGAGGATAATTCAACGGTTGAGATGGAACAAATTTTCTGACACGTCAATCAGCTCCATTGATTTGCAAGGCACGTTGATCGACATTCTAACTGCCATTGCTTTAAAGCTGGTAATGACAACGAGACACAAGACAAACATTTGCGGTCTAACAATGATTCAACCAATCTTTTCCGTGGTTTTCCTCCTCATATAAACAATACAGTTGCAAAATTAGAGATGTGGAAGATTCCCTGCGGACACCTCTACAGCATAAGTGCACGGCCTGCACCAAGGCATCAAATTGCCTTTCATAATGATTGCTTATGCACATCTAAAGTTCATGCTTCCACCCAACTACAGCCAGGATTTTTCGTTGCTCCACTAGCTAGCATGGCTTGCCTCATCTCATTGGCTTCTACAGTCCGGCCTGCAGCAACATAGAGATCACGGAGGAGAATGTAGTATCCCCCTTCACCTGGTTTCAACTCCAACAACTTCTTTATAACCCTTTCTCCCATGCCAACATCACCGTGTATTCTGCAGGCTCCAAGTAAAGCTCCCCAAATAACATCATTGCTTGGAATTGGCATGCTTGTAAGCAGATCATATGCCTCCTGTAATCTCCCTGAACGTCCTAACATATCCACCACCGCACCATAATGCTCGATTCTAGGTTGCACATCATATTCCCTCTGCATGCTCCCAAACAGTCTAATTCCGTCATCAATCAACCCCTTATGAGCATATGCTACAAGAAGAGACAGAATTGTCACCCCGTCAGGCACAACCCCAGAACCAATCATCCGTTCAAATAACCTAAATGCATCATCAGCATATCCGTGATTCGCACACACCATCATCATCGCATTCCATGTGATCAAGCTCTTCCTCTTCATCCTGCCAAACATATGCCACGCCTCCTCCAAGCATCCACACTTTCCATACATATCAATGAGAGCATTGCAGAGCGCGACCATCCACCCAAACCCATTCTCCTCAACAAACCGGTGCACCATCCTACCCATTTCCACGTCACCTAACTCCGCACAAGCTGAAATCACGCTCACCATGGTAACCTCATCCGGCCACACCCCGACAATCCTCATCTCCTGGAACAATGCCAAGGTCTCACGAGGCCGCTTGGCCTGTGAATAACCAGACAACATGATGGTCCATGAAACAACATCTCTGTCAGGCATTTGATCAAATACCTTTCGTGCAACATCCAATTCACCAGCTCTTAAGTGCGCAACAAGCAACCCGGACCAAGACACGATATCAACATCCAAACCCACTTTAAGGGCATCCTCAAAAACCCTACGAGCCAAAAGGGTCAGTCCCCCAACAGCATACATGTGTATCAACGCGTTCTGAACATGCAAGTGGCGGCATAAACCAAACTTGAAAACGGCGCCGTGTGTGTCGTGGACAAAAGGGGTGGTGAAAGAACGTGACTTAAGCAAGAAAGTGAAGGAAAATTCATCTGGAGCGACGTCATTTTGCCTCATGGTTTTGAAGAATAGGGAGGAGAGGGAAGGGGTGGTGGAGTGGGAATGGGCACGGATGAGGGTGTTGTAGAAGAAGGTGGATGGATGGGGCATTTGGTCAAACATGTTATGGGCATAGGATAAGTCGCCGAAGGGAGAGACGGCGGCGAAGCGGAAGAGCTTGCCGAGAACGACGGTGTGTTGGTGGAGGCATGTGCGGAAGGCGTGAGCATGGATGAGCTTGAGGTATCGCATGGAAGTGCACCTCTCTGCCATGTAGACAAGTGTTGATGCAACATTGGCACTTCCCATTGTCGTACTAGTTGTTCGTTTTTTATTTTCTTTTTAACGTATTAGTACATCATATTTCCCTCCTTTTTTCTTCTGTGTTTTATTTTTCTCTTTAAAAAAATCCCTCACTCATGATTGAGAAGGCAAAGTTAAAGAATCATAATATAGAGAAGACACTCATGAGAAAAAAAATGTGGGAGAGTGCAACAAGCAGTGCCAAATGATGAGTCAGCAAAAGAGGATAAGACAAGAGATACTCTATTTGTCCTATCATGAGTAATTCAGTTGATTTTTTTACACAGATTAAAAAAAAATGAATGAATGAATGATATTTTTACTAAAATACGTTTATCATGTATTGAGAATAATGAAAGTAATATTAATTAAAAAGTAAAATTGAAAAGGATGCATTGAAAATTGAAATGAGTCACTCATTTTATGACACTCTCTTATTATAAATAGGTCACTAATTGTAAGACGAATAGAGTAACAAACTTTAGGATAAGCAAAAAAATGGATGTGGAAAGAGAAAGAAATTCCCTAGAGACATACTATAAAATTGGAGTGTGGACCACACGATAAATAAGGAGAGGGGATAAAATAATACACATGTTATGTTAAGAGTAATCTCTCAAATTTGTTTCATATGGTTTTAATAGGCAAAAAGTGAGAGGCAGTAAATATCAGTTTCAACATTACCCTCTCAATGTCCTTGGTGAATTTGGAAGTTACACTGAAATTAACTAATAGTAACAAGGAAAGCTTGTAAGTCCTTCATTTAGATTATTTCTTCCTATCATCTTACTTTGTATTTTGCTTCCACAAAACCATAGTAGGATCAAAATGAAATGGAGAATAGAGGGGGAGCACGAGAGAGGAGTAGAGTGGACGATTGTTAGCCACAGAAGGAAGAAGGAGCAAAGTAGGGAAAGAGGCAGCCAAAAGAAACGTTAGAACATTACAACTTATTATTTCACTAACGTCCTAGAGAATATCACAGCGGTAGAAATTAAGAGGAAATTTTCACAAAATGGAGAGCTTGTAGATCTTTACATCCATTGTAAGAAAAACAAATTAGGGAAACCATTTGGTTTTGCGAGGTTCACTGGGATAAAAAAATGAGAGGAGACTAGAGGAACAATTGAGAAATGTATGGTTTGACACTTATAAAGTTTGGGAAAATGTCTCTAGATTTCATAGAAAAACGGTAAGGGAAGGGGGAAGAGGAATTTCGGAGAGAAGTATGACAATGCACGGATATACAGTCGAGGAGGAGTAGAAAGCAATACAAAAATTCAGAGAAATAAGACGACAGGGACGATTCAATCAAAAGGATTTAGCTATGCTCAAGCGATGAAGACCGGGCTCGAGATAGGAGAAGCGGAATCGATGTTAGTAGATAAATAAGGAGAATGGAGAGGCATGAGGTATTGGTCAAAAGTGTAAGATTTCATATGAGCAGAGAAGGGATTTGTGGGAAAGGTCAATAACACCGATGAAGTATCGTTATTACAACAAAAAATCATGGATGTAGGAATTTTATCAGTTGAGATTATTCCAATGGAAGGAAACAAAGTTTTTATCAAAGTTCAAGAGGAGGAAGACTTTGAGTCCTCGGTGAGAGAACCAAAGGAATTTTTTCAACATTGGTTTGTTAGCATAGATAAATGGTACTCGGAGTTAGTGATGAATTATAGGGAGACTTGGGTCAGAATTTACGGTGTTCCAGTTCATGCATGGAATCAATGTTAGACGATGGCTAGGATCTAGAATGGGGGGTTGAATAGATCCTTCGAGTTTTACACGCAAATGGCTTTCCAAAAATTGGTTTTAAAAGTTTGACGGAAGCGGCCACTGAATTACGTCTACAACGAACCTCTACTAGAGGGATCGGATATGCACGACAAAATTGGGAATGAATTATCGGATGAGAAAAATTCAAATTATTCAACAAACTTTGAACGCAATCAACACAGTTTTTCTTGCTTTATATTAATCCAATCCAACGAGATAGGTTGACAAACAATTAAATGCAAATGCGTTCGATTTTGCTTTGAAACAAATTATCGAACACTTTGTGTGCGTAAACACACAAAGTGCATATTTCCAAATAATGTGATGTTAAGCTGATCCTAAATACAATCCAAAAGATTGTATCAAATTTACAAAAACAATTTATCAGCTCAAGATTACACTATTTCAGAAATTTCGATCAATTTAAACTTCTCAAATTCGAATGATATCAGAACGTAATAGAGTAAGGAAAGAGAGAACAAACACGATTTGATTAGGCAGTTCCCCAATTGTCCTCGCTTTGGGTACCTCTGCCCTCAATTCCACAATTGGAATTGATATATATATATATATATATATATATATGTTGCTGTTTGCAAATTGTTTATACAAGAGAAGAACAATGAACATCCAAACTCTCAAACGTCTTTGATTGTTGATGCAGAGTCTTCTCTCCCCTTGATTCAAGATTAATCAAGTGCCTCGAATTCGGTTGAACAAATCACCGTCTCACGCTATTAGACTGCAAGAAACCACCGTTCTTCAGACACCTTTACTCGGTCGATTTCGATCTTCTGCAATTCGATCCCCAAACCTTTCTTCTACGATCCTCCGACTGTAGCTACTAAACCGAATGATTACTCTGTTCTTCGGTTACCTTCACACGGCTGAATTCATGTAGAACGAAATGGTTTGTGCCAAAAACCCCCAAAATCACCGTCCCACGCTACTAGATTGCAAGAGCCCGCAGCTCTTCAATCACCTTCACTCGGCCGATTCTTGGAGGACAAAACCTGAGGTTTTATTCAAGAAACACCTGCCAATTCTCAACCTAGAAATGAAGATCACAACACTTCCTAATTCTGAACGTTATCACTTCAAAACAATGGGCGACACAAACAAAAATGATTATGTGTAATTGTTTGTTTACTCAAGGTTGAAGATGAAGATGAAGAGAAAAATTGGTATAAATTTTCACGTTTCTTGTTTTTTTTTTAACTGTGAGCTGACCCAACTATTTATAATAAGTAATGTGACCCACAATATGAAATAACAAAAATAACAAAAAAAATTAATGCAGAAAAATCAGCTCAGGCACAGTTGGGTCGACTGACCTTTTAATGAGGGTCGGCGTGAGCTTTCCCGCAGGGTTGTCTGGGCAAATTTGGAAGCCATGCGTCGACCCATCCACACCTTGCGTCGCAAGTCTGCAGATTTTGCAGAAAAACAAAATTCCAGAAGCATGCGTCGACTCATGCAACAGGGGGGTCAGCGTGCACTAACCCGAACATTTCACAAAACTTGTCCAAGACAGCATGAGTCGACTCATGCTCACCTTGGGTTGACTCATGACATGCAGATTTTCAAAAACTCATTTTTCTGTATGTTTTTGCTGACCAAGACTCGAAACAAGTATACCAAACATCAATATTATGATCATGCACATGTAGAAATTGTGTAGACTTCTTCCTCTATGTTTAGACACATGAACATTAATGGTTAGATGCAATTTGCCCGATAATGAAGAGATACCGCTCAAATTACAATCTAATGACTATCTTATTTGTTGACATCATTAAAACCAAAATAGATGAGAGACCTTATCCCTCACAATCAAAAGTTTTTTGAAAAAATTTGTCTTAGCAGAGGTAAGTTGATTTCCATGGATAGTAATACAGAAAAAAAGAAAAGATTGGATGTTGCTAGATGTTTGATGAGAACAACTTCAATGGAATCGATAAACAAGATTGTCCAAGTTATGATAGACGATCATGTTTTCAATATCAAAATGGAGGAGGAAGCGTTTATGTGTCCAATCGGCTTCCAACATTGGAAAAAAAGTTTGCACTGAAGACATGGAGGTTGAAGAAGATTCATTAATGGAAGGAGAACCAGCTTGCATGATAGAGATGGAAGAGGAAGAGGCGGATGATTTGGTTGAATTGGAAAACAATTTTGAGGCAATTATGAATAATGATGATATGGAGGCAGCGCACGAAACAGACGGGATTTCCAAGAAAGAATATGATGATAACGGACTGACATCAGCAGCTTTGGAAAAAGAAGTCTCGGTGGGTCCTTTAGAAAAAGTAATCAGCAAGGTTAACGATAAGGGAAATTAGAATCGGGGTAAGAGTCAGATTTTGACAATTGGGCCTCAAATGAAATTATTGGCCCAGATAGAAATAGCTAGAGAAGTAAATCAATTGGGCCTATCAGAAATTGCTTTAGGTGAGAAGGCATGTCTAAAGGAATTGGATGGAGAAGGGTTAGTTAGTGAGATGGTGAAAAGAATATAATTAGATAGATAGGGAGAAGGGGTGGAAGAAACCAAATCAGAAAGATAGAAAAATTATTGTGGCAAGTCTAAGATCAAGGTAGGAATATGAGTATAGCAACAGCGGCGAAGTTAGGTGTGAAGGCATACAATATTCCACATTCAGTGGAAGAAATTTTATCAATATGGGGATAGCATCTACTCCAAAGTCAGATTTCAAAGAAAAGAGAAAGATTAGAAAGAAAATTCTAGGCAAAAAAAGGAAAATAAGGAAGAAAAAGGAATCTCAGAGGGAGGATTTTGGCGGGAAAAATGGAAAGGTAAGAGGACGAAGTCAGTTTGTAGTCAAACAATCTTAAAGGGGAATGAACTAAAAGCTCGGGTTGCCGCACATGGAGAGACAAGAGAGATATTTAAAGGGGTTGTGGAGTTTGCTAAGGAAATTGGGGTTCACATGACTGGGGATGAAGCAGAAGTAGTGGAAAAGTTATTGATTAATGAAGCTAGAGATAAATCTTCTGCGAAGAAGTTAAGAGTGGGATTCTAGCAAAAGTTGATGGTTGGGGATTGAAGTGGTGGTGTTCTGGAGGTTAAGTCTTTAGTTTTGAAGATTGTTAGTGTCATCCCCTAATTTTTTACCCCTAAGGTGCCATTATAATTGCATAATTGGCATAACATTCATCATTACATTTATACATGTCTTTATACATCACTAACCCATCACAAGTACAAGATATGTGTGCTTACTTACTTCACAGGTTAAGTGATCCCCCTAAAGCTCAAGCATATGAACTGTCAAGGAATGGGCACCATATTCAACACCACAAGTCCCTTTGTCATCCATAAAGATCAAGAGTTTTCATCCATAAAAAATTAAGTGCAAAATTGCATCATGACAAGCTCATAAAGCCTCAAGACCCTCAGTGCACCATAATTAGGGTTCTGACCTAATTCAGTCCTTGAGTTTACTTTTGAAGCTAGGCATGATCCCAAACCTCCCAAATATGTTTCAAGGGCCTAAAATTCCTCATATTAATCCTTTCATATGATTGGATTAACCCAAAGGACTTGATTCATAAGCAATGCAAGAAGTTAAAATCATCTAGTCCCCAAGCTAGGGTTTTTAATGAAAAGTCAATTATACCTTTGAATTTGGACCAAGACATGATCTTAAGCCTTGGGACATGGCTCAAGACACTAAAAAACACCTTTGGAGTCCATCCATGTTGTTTAATTAGCCCAGGGGTTTGATTTCATAAAGGACCACAAAGTTCAAAGTTCATCTGATACAAAAGTCAACTGTGGTCAAAATCAAGTTTGACTTTTGGAGATTTTGGTCAAACAAAGTCTCTTCAAGTCAAGAATGATGTTAATATGTGATTTGGATCATGATTTATCAAGAAAAATCAAGAAATGTGAGGTTACTTGTAAAAAGGGCAACATTGGAAAAGTTGAATTTTTCCTAAGTTATAAAATTCAATGATTTTTAACCTACATTGCAAGGGCATAACTTTCAAACCAAGTAACCATTTTCTTTGATCCAACGATCAAATTGAAGAGCTTGTTACATACTACAACTTTGTCCTTGAGGGTGGATTCCCAAAAAATGCATATTTTAAGATATAAGGCCATGAAGTTAGAGGTTCCGTGATTTTTAACCTAAAACACTTTGTGAAATTTTAGGCACAATCTGTCTTGTGTTTAAGCCAACTTTAGGGCTATTTTTTACTATGATCCACAATGATTCAATACAAACTTTGAACATCAAAATTGAAGTACATTATATCAGCTTTCCAAAATGATCAAGAACATCAAAATCCTTTACTTGAGTAAGAAGTTATGGATGTTGCAATAAGGCTTGATCAAGCTGAAATTCCAAGACAGATTTGCAACATGTTTGAGCCACACAATTTGGATAAGTCTTGAAAATCTAAAATCTTCACAAGATCAACTCCAAAATGATCATATAAGCACGTGCTCTGCAAAGCACAACTGAATTTTCAACGTTTTATCACTTGGCATGTGAAAGAAATCATTCAAAAGGTAGGAAGTGAGGTTTTGTCCTCTAACATTAAAGTGTTATAGTGAATTTGAGCAAAAATCATCTAATCTGTTAGAACCTGATCAGAACATCAATGGATACGATGAAACCTTGTGGAACCAAGCTCAAAAGATCAGAACATGAGCCATGAGAAGAATAGTCCATGTGTGCCTTAGCTTTCAAGTTATAGGTACATGACATGACTTGTTGGATAATAGCCTACATCCTCATCCAATTTCCTATCAAATATTTGAACTTCATTTTCTATAAATAGAGGTCATTATGAACATTCTAAACACACCAAAAATTGTCAATGCTTGTTTTCTCATAAATCCTCCTTCTTGCAAAAATCAAAGTTCTCAAGGAGTCAAAACTTAGAATTCTCAAACCAGTCCATTTCCACTCAATTCAACCATCCAAACACTTCACATAATCATCATAGAAGTGATCCATAACCTCAAATCATTTATGTAACACCTGAATCATCTTCATCATATCTCACTTGCATCAAGCTGCAGTTTGAATCGAGCCAAGTGATCCAGAAGATTTCAACTTATTCTAAGCATTGCAACACCATCCTTGAGGGTCAAAAAAGCTGTCTGAATCATCAAATCCTCTCTGTAACACCTTTATCAAAGAATTTTATTTCCCCTTGAGCAAGGTAAGTTCTCTAAACTGAATTCTATGATTCATGCATCATACATGATTAATTGAGTTACCAACTTGTTTCTGGCAATGTTAAGATCATTTTCCCTCGATCAATTGTTATGTATCATCAACACGTGAGATTTCATATCAAATTGTCCAGTTATGGTTCATACGATTTTCAAATCAATTTCTTCTGATTCACTGAATTTAAATGAAATTGAATAGAACCATTCAATTCCATGTCAAATTTCCATCAAATTTCATTTTTACATCGTGCCATTTGGATGTGTATTCAGAGAGATAGCACTTGGAGAAGATGAAGATGATGAAGTTGATGAAGGTGATGGCCATGGTGCCATATTTCAAAATAAAATAAATTTTCATAATATAATTATTTTTATGAAAACAAATCAACGGATGTATTACCACCCCAGTGATTAAGGGCGCGTGTTTAAGGTTTTGTGTTACCCTTAGGCCTGGGGTTAGAATCCCCCTCGCCCCAGACCTTTTGATTTTATTTTTTAAATCATTTTCAAAAGGATATTTCATATATTATTTTCATTTGCCATTCTTTATCAACCACACGCAAATGGCTCAGATGGTAATGTTTTAAACTCTCCTCCCGAAGGGCGCGAGTTCAAACCTTGGAAGGGCCATCCTTCCTTTTTATCACCTATTTTCTTCATTTTTCTTCACAAATTCATTCAATTCTTTCAATGATCAAATTTAATCGTTTTGAGCCAATTTTTTGCACATTCTTCATTTACCTTTAATCATTTTTTATTAGGTTGAAAAATGATACATTTTTAAGTGTTTTATACCTTTAAAAATGACTTTTCTTTTATTCTCGCCCTAACCTAATTGATCATGATTATTTATGTGGATAGTGTAACGCCCCGTTTTGCCAATTTTATATTATTGAGTCTTTTTGGATTATTTTATTATTATTTTATTTTATTCTCGACTTTTATGCGAAAATATGTTATTTTTCGTCGTGATTATATTTTATCGCGTTTTGGGAACATTTGCGGGATATTTGAGTGTGGGGGTATTTTGGACATTTCATAGATATTTTTACTAAGTTAGTAAGAAAGAAAAGAAAATAGAAAAGAAAAGAGAAAAGAAGAAGAAAAGAGAGAAAGAGAAGAAAAGAGAGAAAGAAGAAGAAAGTGGGAAAAATTCAACAAGAACAAGTTTTAAGAATCGATTAATCGGGTAAGGGTGCGAAACTCGATTATTCTATGATTGTATATGATTATGTATGGGTTTTGTTGTTGTTTTTGGATTGATTTGGAGAATATTAGTAAAACTTAGATTGTGTAAGAATTGATTAGAAATGAATTTGATTGTGGTAAAAATCTTGTTGAATGCATTGTTGATTGTTCATACATGTTTGTGGTATGCTATTACACTTCAAATTGCTGTTTTTCTGAGTTTTAGGTGAAGAAATTGGTTGATGTTGGGTAGGAAAACGCAGAAATTGTTCTGCAGAATTTTTCTGGGTATGCTCTGGCCATACGCGTAAGGGGCATGTCCATACGCGTATGAGCCAAGGCGATACGCGTATCATTGGCTTGTTTTTGGGCCAATACGCGTATGAATCTTGGCATTACGCGTAACATGGGCGAGCCATGGGCCAATACGCGTATGGGTTTTGGAACGAGGAATTTGTGAAGGAAATGGGTTCTGTCCGTACGCGTATGGACATGAGTGATACGCGTATGGACAGGAGAATGTCAAAAATGTGATTTTTCAAAATGTGTTTTCGGTTTTGTCCGTAACTTTTGTTCCGTTTATCCGATTTTTGCATTCTTGGTGTCGTTGGAAAGGTATCGAACTGTACTTTGTGAATATGAGGTTTTGAGAATCGTTAGCCGATTAAATTTGGTCGGAAAATGTGAATAGTGTCGAATCTCGACTTTTGTCGTTTTTAATAGTGCGTATTTGACTTGTATTGTGTTATATGTTTGTGCTTTGGATGTGTATGCCTTATGTGCTGTTGTGATGACGATTTGTGGCCGAGAGGCAAGAAAATGCTAAGTGTGGTATATTGGTGTTTGTGGCCATTTTGGGCAATTGTGTGCACTTGAAATACATGAATATTGTTGATGCATGAGTATTTGATGTTGGCATGAGTCATTAATGTGTCAAGTATCATGATATGTATTCTTGCATGGGAAGATTCATAGATGAATCAGTTTTATAGTCTTACGCCATGAAATATTGGTAGAAGCGATTAATCCCAATTGATTGTGCGCCCTGAAATACTGGTAGAAAGCAATCGGATTGTGCGCCCTGAAATACTGGTAGAAAGCAATCCATAAACGTCGTTCGCCCTGAAATATTGGTTTATAGCGACGGGGAACATCGTAGGCCCGACGGGGAGTTACTCTATGTAACGAGCGATGATTCCAAGAGTTCCTGGGGGACTAATGAATTACAAGATTTGAAGTCGGTACCCGCATGGCATGTGCATAGAGTCGTTGTGTCGGTCTATGTGCATTGCATAAATCATGAGTAATTGTGCTTGGAACGTGTTTGATTGTATTGTGAATGATTGATGTGATGTGGTATACGATAAGTGAGAATTGTACCGTGTGATATTATATGCGACTGTTGAGCATTTGTGGTGAGAATGTGTTGCTTGTGTATTTTTGTGTTAATATATATAATTTTATGCAATTATATTATGGTTGTTTTTCTCACCCTTCTGCTGTTTTATAACGCTCTATGAGGCGTTGCAGATTAGGTTTGCTGGAGGTATTCTTTTTGTGAAGCTTTGCATCTTCATTATTTTGGTCGGTCGGCTCTGATATGTGACTCCGGGTAGTTAGGGTGGCCGCGTGCTATTGTTTTGTATATCTGATGATATATTATATTTTGGTTGTACATATGCTACTTGATGTATGACAAACTGTTTATATGTGTATATGTTAATCAGATTTTAGATTTTCCGTTTTAATTCTAATTTCTGAAAAGTGGGTGTAAGGAACAAAGTTTCCTCTGTTTGATTGCTACCCCACAGTTGCATATCAATATGGGCAGGTGTTGCATGTTATGTGTATATTTTGGTTACGTTGATGGGATGTCTCCTTTCTATGCCGTGTTTTCAAATGTACTCTGATCAATTTTTGAATTTTTCTTTTAACTGCTTTAAATGCATGCTAATTGGGGGTATTAGATTGGGGGCGTCACATTAAGTGGTATCAGAGCTGTTTGTGTCAGTTTGTGTCAGTTGTGGTTGTTGTGTCTGGCATATTGGGCGAGTTACGTTGGACGAGTTGTTGTTTAACCATTGATTGTTATCATAAGCTAGTAAGGTTTCCTTCTCTGGAGGAAGACGAAGACTCGAGTTTCTTATCTACCAAAGAGTTGAAGAGACTTTTGGCGGATGAGGCTCAGTTGTTCGGTGTGTTTGCATCGTTGTCGGTGGAGAGTAAAGTTTCTCTTGAGGTGTTTCCTGTTGTGTGTGATTTTCCTGAGGTATTTCCTGAAGATATTTCAGATGTACCGCCGGAGAGAGAGGTGGAATTCTCGATAGATCTAGTCCCTGGTACTAGACCTGTTTCTATGGCACCTTATCGAATGTCGGCATCTGAATTGGTGGAGTTGAAAAAGCAGTTGAATGACTTACTGGAAAAGAGGTTCGTAAGACCAAGTGTTTCTCCTTGGGGTGCTCCAGTTTTGTTGGTGAAAAAGAAAGATGGGAGTATGCGATTATGTATTGATTATCGCCAGTTGAATAAAGTGACGATTAAGAACAAATATCCGCTTCCAAGGATTGATGATCTGATGGATCAGTTGGTTGGTGCTTGTGTATTTAGTAAGATTGACTTGAGATCGGGGTACCATCAGATAAGGGTGAAAGAAGAAGATATTCAGAAGACGGCCTTTAGGACACGCTACGGGCATTACGAGTTTGCTGTGATGCCGTTCGGGGTTTCTAATGCGCCTGGTGTGTTCATGGAATACATGAATCGGATTTTCCACGAGCATTTAGATCGTTTTGTGGTGGTGTTTATTGATGATATTTTAATCTATTCTCAGTCTCGTGAGGAACATGCAGAGCATTTGCGTATTGTTTTGCAGGTGTTGAAGGAAAGGAAGCTTTTTGCCAAATTGTCCAAGTGTGAATTTTGGTTGTCGGAGGTGAGTTTTCTCGGGCACGTGATTTCAGGTAATGGTATTGCTGTGGATCCATCTAAAGTAGAAGCAGTTCTACAATGGGAGGCTCCTAGATCCGTTACTGAAATTCGAAGCTTTTTGGGTTTGGCTGGTTATTATCGGAGGTTCATTGAAGGTTTTTCCAAGCTAGCATTACCTTTGACGCAGTTGACTTGTAAGGGCAAAGCGTTCATTTGGGATATTCAGTGTGAAGAGAGTTTTTGTGAGCTGAAGAGAAGATTGACGACAGCTCCGATTCTTATTTTACCTAATCCTAATGAACCATTCGTTGTGTATTGTGATGTTTCTTTAATTGGTTTGGGTGGTGTTTTGATGCAGGAAGGTAAAGTTGTAGCTTATGCTTCAAGGCAATTAAGAGTTCATGAGAAAAACTATCCTACTCATGATCTTGAATTAGCTGCTGTGGTTTTTGTGTTAAAGATTTGGAGACACTATCTCTATGGTGCGAGGTTCGAAGTCTTTAGTGATCATAAAAGCTTGAAATATCTATTTGATCAGAAAGAGTTGAACATGAGGCAACGGAGATGGTTGGAATTCTTGAAAGACTACGACTTTGGCTTGAATTACCATCCTGGTAAAGCTAATGTGGTAGCCGATGCATTGAGCTGTAAGTCTTTGCATATGTCTGCATTGATGGCGAAAGAGTGGGAACTTTTGGAATCATTTAGAGACTTGAGTTTGATATGCGAAGTGACATCGGTGAGTGTGAGGCTTGGAATGTTGAAAGTTACGAATGAGTTTTTGTTGTCGATTTGTGAGAAACAAAAGCTGGATTTGAAATTTGTTGATTTGATGATGAACGAGAATGAGGATTTCAAGGTTGATAAGTTTGGCGTTTTGAGATTTCGTGATCGTATTTGTATTCCTGACGATGCGGAGTTGAAAAGAATGATTTTGGAGGAAGGACACCGGAGTATTTTAAGTATTCATCCCGGAGCGAATAAAATGTACCAAGATTTGAGGAAGATTTTCTGGTGGTCTGGTTTGAAAAGAGATGTGGCTCAATTTGTTTATGCTTGTTTAACTTGTCAGAAATCGAAAGTGGAACATTTGAGGCCTAGTGGTTTGTTGCAACCATTAGACATTCCTGAGTGGAAATGGGATAGCATTTCGATGGATTTTGTAACGGGGTTACCGAATACTCAGCGAGGGCATAATGCTATTTGGGTGATTGTGGATAGGCTGACTAAATCGGCGCATTTCATTCCGATTGACATCAGTTTTTCTTTGGAGAGGTTAGCTGAGATTTATGTCGGTGTGGTTGTGAAATTGCATGGTGTCCCGTTGAGCATTGTTTCTGATAGAGATCCGAGGTTTACATCGAGATTTTGGGAGAGTCTACAGAAGGCTTTGGGTTCTAGATTGAAGTTGAGTTCGGCTTATCATCCGCAGACGGATGGTCAGACCGAAAGAACTATTCAGTCTTTGGAGGATTTGTTGAGATCGTGTGTTTTGGAACAAGGTGGTACGTGGGACAGTTATCTTGCTTTGGTTGAGTTCACGTATAATAACAGTTTCCATTCTAGTATTGGAATGGCACCTTTTGAGGCTTTATATGGGCGAAGATGTCGAACGCCGTTGTGTTGGCACGAAACAGGTGAGAGTTCTGTGGTTGGACCGGAATTGGTGCAACAGACGACGGAAAAGGTAAAGTTTATTCGTGAGAAAATGAAGGCTTCTCAGAGTAGGCAGAAGAGTTATCATGATAAGAGACGGAAGGATCTTGAGTTTCAAGAGGGTGATCACGTATTTCTGAGGGTTACGCCGGTTACGGGTGTTGGTCGTGCTTTGAAATCTAAGAAACTTACTCCTCGATTTATTGGTCCTTACCAGATATCTGCGAGAGTTGGTGCTGTAGCGTATCGGGTGGCGTTACCGCCGAATCTGTCGAATTTGCATGATGTGTTTCATGTTTCGCAGTTGCGGAAGTATGTTTCAGACCCTTCACATGTGATTCCTATGGACGAGGTTGAGGTAAGAGATAACCTTACGGTCGAGGCATTACCAGTTAGTATTGTGGATCGCGAGGTGAAGCGGTTGAGGGGTAAAGAGATTGCACTTGTGAAAGTGGCGTGGGGAGGCGCTGCTGATGGTAATCTGACGTGGGAGTTGGAGAGTAGGATGCGAGAATCGTATCCAGAGTTATTTGAATCAGGTAAGATTTTCGAGGACGAAAATTTCTAAGTGGGGGAGAATTGTAACGCCCCGTTTTGCCAATTTTATATTATTGAGTCTTTTTGGATTATTTTATTATTATTTTATTTTATTCTCGACTTTTATGCGAAAATATGTTATTTTTCGTCGTGATTATATTTTATCGCGTTTTGGGAACATTTGCGGGATATTTGAGTGTGGGGGTATTTTGGACATTTCATAGATATTTTTACTAAGTTAGTAAGAAAGAAAAGAAAATAGAAAAGAAAAGAGAAAAGAAGAAGAAAAGAGAGAAAGAGAAGAAAAGAGAGAAAGAAGAAGAAAGTGGGAAAAATTCAACAAGAACAAGTTTTAAGAATCGATTAATCGGGTAAGGGTGCGAAACTCGATTATTCTATGATTGTATATGATTATGTATGGGTTTTGTTGTTGTTTTTGGATTGATTTGGAGAATATTAGTAAAACTTAGATTGTGTAAGAATTGATTAGAAATGAATGTGATTGTGGTAAAAATCTTGTTGAATGCATTGTTGATTGTTCATACATGTTTGTGGTATGCTATTACACTTCAAATTGCTGTTTTTCTGAGTTTTAGGTGAAGAAATTGGTTGATGTTGGGTAGGAAAACGCAGAAATTGTTCTGCAGAATTTTTCTGGGTATGCTCTGGCCATACGCGTAAGGGGCATGTCCATACGCGTATGAGCCAAGGCGATACGCGTATCATTGGCTTGTTTTTGGGCCAATACGCGTATGAATCTTGGCATTACGCGTAACATGGGCGAGCCATGGGCCAATACGCGTATGGGTTTTGGAACGAGGAATTTGTGAAGGAAATGGGTTCTGTCCGTACGCGTATGGACATGAGTGATACGCGTATGGACAGGAGAATGTCAAAAATGTGATTTTTCAAAATGTGTTTTCGGTTTTGTCCGTAACTTTTGTTCCGTTTATCCGATTTTTGCATTCTTGGTGTCGTTGGAAAGGTATCGAACTGTACTTTGTGAATATGAGGTTTTGAGAATCGTTAGCCGATTAAATTTGGTCGGAAAATGTGAATAGTGTCGAATCTCGACTTTTGTCGTTTTTAATAGTGCGTATTTGACTTGTATTGTGTTATATGTTTGTGCTTTGGATGTGTATGCCTTATGTGCTGTTGTGATGACGATTTGTGGCCGAGAGGCAAGAAAATGCTAAGTGTGGTATATTGGTGTTTGTGGCCATTTTGGGCAATTGTGTGCATTACTTTGTGTGCACTTGAAATACATGAATATTGTTGATGCATGAGTATTTGATGTTGGCATGAGTCATTAATGTGTCAAGTATCATGATATGTATTCTTGCATGGGAAGATTCATAGATGAATCAGTTTTATAGTCTTACGCCATGAAATATTGGTAGAAGCGATTAATCCCAATTGATTGTGCGCCCTGAAATACTGGTAGAAAGCAATCGGATTGTGCGCCCTGAAATACTGGTAGAAAGCAATCCATAAACGTCGTTCGCCCTGAAATATTGGTTTATAGCGACGGGGAACATCGTAGGCCCGACGGGGAGTTACTCTATGTAACGAGCGATGATTCCAAGAGTTCCTGGGGGACTAATGAATTACAAGATTTGAAGTCGGTACCGCATGGCATGTGCATAGAGTCGTTGTGTCGGTCTATGTGCATTGCATAAATCATGAGTAATTGTGCTTGGAACGTGTTTGATTGTATTGTGAATGATTGATGTGATGTGGTATACGATAAGTGAGAATTGTACCGTGTGATATTATATGCGACTGTTGAGCATTTGTGGTGAGAATGTGTTGCTTGTGTATTTTTGTGTTAATATATATAATTTTATGCAATTATATTATGGTTGTTTTTCTCACCCTTCTGCTGTTTTATAACGCTCTATGAGGCGTTGCAGATTAGGTTTGCTGGAGGTATTCTTTTTGTGAAGCTTTGCATCTTCATTATTTTGGTCGGTCGGCTCTGATATGTGACTCCGGGTAGTTAGGGTGGCCGCGTGCTATTGTTTTGTATATCTGATGATATATTATATTTTGGTTGTACATATGCTACTTGATGTATGACAAACTGTTTATATGTGTATATGTTAATCAGATTTTAGATTTTCCGTTTTAATTCTAATTTCTGAAAAGTGGGTGTAAGGAACAAAGTTTCCTCTGTTTGATTGCTACCCCACAGTTGCATATCAATATGGGCAGGTGTTGCATGTTATGTGTATATTTTGGTTACGTTGATGGGATGTCTCCTTTCTATGCCGTGTTTTCAAATGTACTCTGATCAATTTTTGAATTTTTCTTTTAACTGCTTTAAATGCATGCTAATTGGGGGTATTAGATTGGGGGCGTCACATTAAGTGGTATCAGAGCTGTTTGTGTCAGTTTGTGTCAGTTGTGGTTGTTGTGTCTGGCATATTGGGCGAGTTACGTTGGACGAGTTGTTGTTTAACCATTGATTGTTATCATAAGCTAGTAAGGTTTCCTTCTCTGGAGGAAGACGAAGACTCGAGTTTCTTATCTACCAAAGAGTTGAAGAGACTTTTGGCGGATGAGGCTCAGTTGTTCGGTGTGTTTGCATCGTTGTCGGTGGAGAGTAAAGTTTCTCTTGAGGTGTTTCCTGTTGTGTGTGATTTTCCTGAGGTATTTCCTGAAGATATTTCAGATGTACCGCCGGAGAGAGAGGTGGAATTCTCGATAGATCTAGTCCCTGGTACTAGACCTGTTTCTATGGCACCTTATCGAATGTCGGCATCTGAATTGGTGGAGTTGAAAAAGCAGTTGAATGACTTACTGGAAAAGAGGTTCGTAAGACCAAGTGTTTCTCCTTGGGGTGCTCCAGTTTTGTTGGTGAAAAAGAAAGATGGGAGTATGCGATTATGTATTGATTATCGCCAGTTGAATAAAGTGACGATTAAGAACAAATATCCGCTTCCAAGGATTGATGATCTGATGGATCAGTTGGTTGGTGCTTGTGTATTTAGTAAGATTGACTTGAGATCGGGGTACCATCAGATAAGGGTGAAAGAAGAAGATATTCAGAAGACGGCCTTTAGGACACGCTACGGGCATTACGAGTTTGCTGTGATGCCGTTCGGGGTTTCTAATGCGCCTGGTGTGTTCATGGAATACATGAATCGGATTTTCCACGAGCATTTGGATCGTTTTGTGGTGGTGTTTATTGATGATATTTTAATCTATTCTCAGTCTCGTGAGGAACATGCAGAGCATTTGCGTATTGTTTTGCAGGTGTTGAAGGAAAGGAAGCTTTTTGCCAAATTGTCCAAGTGTGAATTTTGGTTGTCGGAGGTGAGTTTTCTCGGGCACGTGATTTCAGGTAATGGTATTGCTGTGGATCCATCTAAAGTAGAAGCAGTTCTACAATGGGAGGCTCCTAGATCCGTTACTGAAATTCGAAGCTTTTTGGGTTTGGCTGGTTATTATCGGAGGTTCATTGAAGGTTTTTCCAAGCTAGCATTACCTTTGACGCAGTTGACTTGTAAGGGCAAAGCGTTCATTTGGGATATTCAGTGTGAAGAGAGTTTTTGTGAGCTGAAGAGAAGATTGACGACAGCTCCGATTCTTATTTTACCTAATCCTAATGAACCATTCGTTGTGTATTGTGATGCTTCTTTAATTGGTTTGGGTGGTGTTTTGATGCAGGAAGGTAAAGTTGTAGCTTATGCTTCAAGGCAATTAAGAGTTCATGAGAAAAACTATCCTACTCATGATCTTGAATTAGCTGCTGTGGTTTTTGTGTTAAAGATTTGGAGACATTATCTCTATGGTGCGAGGTTCGAAGTCTTTAGTGATCATAAAAGCTTGAAATATCTATTTGATCAGAAAGAGTTGAACATGAGGCAACGGAGATGGTTGGAATTCTTGAAAGACTACGACTTTGGCTTGAATTACCATCCTGGTAAAGCTAATGTGGTAGCCGATGCATTGAGCCGTAAGTCTTTGCATATGTCCGCATTGATGGCGAAAGAGTGGGAACTTTTGGAATCATTTAGAGACTTGAGTTTGATATGCGAAGTGACATCGGTGAGTGTGAGGCTTGGAATGTTGAAAGTTACGAATGAGTTTTTGTTGTCGATTTGTGAGAAACAAAAGCTGGATTTGAAATTTGTTGATTTGATGATGAACGAGAATGAGGATTTCAAGGTTGATAAGTTTGGCGTTTTGAGATTTCGTGATCGTATTTGTATTCCTGACGATGCGGAGTTGAAAAGAATGATTTTGGAGGAAGGACACCGGAGTATTTTAAGTATTCATCCCGGAGCGAATAAAATGTACCAAGATTTGAGGAAGATTTTCTGGTGGTCTGGTTTGAAAAGAGATGTGGCTCAATTTGTTTATGCTTGTTTAACTTGTCAGAAATCGAAAGTGGAACATTTGAGGCCTAGTGGTTTGTTGCAACCATTAGACATTCCTGAGTGGAAATGGGATAGCATTTCGATGGATTTTGTAACGGGGTTACCGAATACTCAGCGAGGGCATAATGCTATTTGGGTGATTGTGGATAGGCTGACTAAATCGGCGCATTTCATTCCGATTGACATCAGTTTTTCTTTGGAGAGGTTAGCTGAGATTTATGTCGGTGTGGTTGTGAAATTGCATGGTGTCCCGTTGAGCATTGTTTCTGATAGAGATCCGAGGTTTACATCGAGATTTTGGGAGAGTCTACAGAAGGCTTTGGGTTCTAGATTGAAGTTGAGTTCGGCTTATCATCCGCAGACGGATGGTCAGACCGAAAGAACTATTCAGTCTTTGGAGGATTTGTTGAGATCGTGTGTTTTGGAACAAGGTGGTACGTGGGACAGTTATCTTGCTTTGGTTGAGTTCACGTATAATAACAGTTTCCATTCTAGTATTGGAATGGCACCTTTTGAGGCTTTATATGGGCGAAGATGTCGAACGCCGTTGTGTTGGCACGAAACAGGTGAGAGTTCTGTGGTTGGACCGGAATTGGTGCAACAGACGACGGAAAAGGTAAAGTTTATTCGTGAGAAAATGAAGGCTTCTCAGAGTAGGCAGAAGAGTTATCATGATAAGAGACGGAAGGATCTTGAGTTTCAAGAGGGTGATCACGTATTTCTGAGGGTTACGCCGGTTACGGGTGTTGGTCGTGCTTTGAAATCTAAGAAACTTACTCCTCGATTTATTGGTCCTTACCAGATATCTGCGAGAGTTGGTGCTGTAGCGTATCGGGTGGCGTTACCGCCGAATCTGTCGAATTTGCATGATGTGTTTCATGTTTCGCAGTTGCGGAAGTATGTTTCAGACCCTTCACATGTGATTCCTATGGACGAGGTTGAGGTAAGAGATAACCTTACGGTCGAGGCATTACCAGTTAGTATTGTGGATCGCGAGGTGAAGCGGTTGAGGGGTAAAGAGATTGCACTTGTGAAAGTGGCGTGGGGAGGCGCTGCTGATGGTAATCTGACGTGGGAGTTGGAGAGTAGGATGCGAGAATCGTATCCAGAGTTATTTGAATCAGGTAAGATTTTCGAGGACGAAAATTTCTAAGTGGGGGAGAATTGTAACGCCCCGTTTTGCCAATTTTATATTATTGAGTCTTTTTGGATTATTTTATTATTATTTTATTTTATTCTCGACTTTTATGCGAAAATATGTTATTTTTCGTCGTGATTATATTTTATCGCGTTTTGGGAACATTTGCGGGATATTTGAGTGTGGGGGTATTTTGGACATTTCATAGATATTTTTACTAAGTTAGTAAGAAAGAAAAGAAAATAGAAAAGAAAAGAGAAAAGAAGAAGAAAAGAGAGAAAGAGAAGAAAAGAGAGAAAGAAGAAGAAAGTGGGAAAAATTCAACAAGAACAAGTTTTAAGAATCGATTAATCGGGTAAGGGTGCGAAACTCGATTATTCTATGATTGTATATGATTATGTATGGGTTTTGTTGTTGTTTTTGGATTGATTTGGAGAATATTAGTAAAACTTAGATTGTGTAAGAATTGATTAGAAATGAATTTGATTGTGGTAAAAATCTTGTTGAATGCATTGTTGATTGTTCATACATGTTTGTGGTATGCTATTACACTTCAAATTGCTGTTTTTCTGAGTTTTAGGTGAAGAAATTGGTTGATGTTGGGTAGGAAAACGCAGAAATTGTTCTGCAGAATTTTTCTGGGTATGCTCTGGCCATACGCGTAAGGGGCATGTCCATACGCGTATGAGCCAAGGCGATACGCGTATCATTGGCTTGTTTTTGGGCCAATACGCGTATGAATCTTGGCATTACGCGTAACATGGGCGAGCCATGGGCCAATACGCGTATGGGTTTTGGAACGAGGAATTTGTGAAGGAAATGGGTTCTGTCCGTACGCGTATGGACATGAGTGATACGCGTATGGACAGGAGAATGTCAAAAATGTGATTTTTCAAAATGTGTTTTCGGTTTTGTCCGTAACTTTTGTTCCGTTTATCCGATTTTTGCATTCTTGGTGTCGTTGGAAAGGTATCGAACTGTACTTTGTGAATATGAGGTTTTGAGAATCGTTAGCCGATTAAATTTGGTCGGAAAATGTGAATAGTGTCGAATCTCGACTTTTGTCGTTTTTAATAGTGCGTATTTGACTTGTATTGTGTTATATGTTTGTGCTTTGGATGTGTATGCCTTATGTGCTGTTGTGATGATGATTTGTGGCCGAGAGGCAAGAAAATGCTAAGTGTGGTATATTGGTGTTTGTGGCCATTTTGGGCAATTGTGTGCATTACTTTGTGTGCACTTGAAATACATGAATATTGTTGATGCATGAGTATTTGATGTTGGCATGAGTCATTAATGTGTCAAGTATCATGATATGTATTCTTGCATGGGAAGATTCATAGATGAATCAGTTTTATAGTCTTACGCCATGAAATATTGGTAGAAGCGATTAATCTCAATTGATTGTGCGCCCTGAAATACTGGTAGAAAGCAATCGGATTGTGCGCCCTGAAATACTGGTAGAAAGCAATCCATAAACGTCGTTCGCCCTGAAATATTGGTTTATAGCGACGGGGAACATCGTAGGCCCGACGGGGAGTTACTCTATGTAACGAGCGATGATTCCAAGAGTTCCTGGGGGACTAATGAATTACAAGATTTGAAGTCGGTACCGCATGGCATGTGCATAGAGTCGTTGTGTCGGTCTATGTGCATTGCATAAATCATGAGTAATTGTGCTTGGAACGTGTTTGATTGTATTGTGAATGATTGATGTGATGTGGTATACGATAAGTGAGAATTGTACCGTGTGATATTATATGCGACTGTTGAGCATTTGTGGTGAGAATGTGTTGCTTGTGTATTTTTGTGTTAATATATATAATTTTATGCAATTATATTATGGTTGTTTTTCTCACCCTTCTGCTGTTTTATAACGCTCTATGAGGCGTTGCAGATTAGGTTTGCTGGAGGTATTCTTTTTGTGAAGCTTTGCATCTTCATTATTTTGGTCGGTCGGCTCTGATATGTGACTCCGGGTAGTTAGGGTGGCCGCGTGCTATTGTTTTGTATATCTGATGATATATTATATTTTGGTTGTACATATGCTACTTGATGTATGACAAACTGTTTATATGTGTATATGTTAATCAGATTTTAGATTTTCCGTTTTAATTCTAATTTCTGAAAAGTGGGTGTAAGGAACAAAGTTTCCTCTGTTTGATTGCTACCCCACAGTTGCATATCAATATGGGCAGGTGTTGCATGTTATGTGTATATTTTGGTTACGTTGATGGGATGTCTCCTTTCTATGCCGTGTTTTCAAATGTACTCTGATCAATTTTTGAATTTTTCTTTTAACTGCTTTAAATGCATGCTAATTGGGGGTATTAGATTGGGGGCGTCACAGATAGTATGCTTTGTTTAAGTATTGTTTAAATGTACATAACATGCTTGTTTAAATGTACATAACATGCTTCATTCATACCATGTTTAATTGATTTTCGTTTTGAAAATACTTTTGATTAAATGTTTAATTAGGGTTTTTACTTTGATTAAACTTTCAAAATATCTTTGTGAATAGTTAGGGATTCCACTTGAGTTTGGATTCCCCAAAGCCATTGAGTCAACCATGTTTGAATACTTGGTTCCTGTACTTATCCTCATGAACTTCCATTAGAGTTTTGATTACCCTTCATTATTCATCTGATCCTCGATTCATTTTTTGAATATATGCTTACTTGAACTTCCTTGTGTTTGCTTCCATAAATTAAATTTTTGCTTACATGTTCAAGTATTTCCTTCATAAACTCTCACCATGATGAATATATCTCTTTGTCGGATACTCATTCACACGTGGATATATCATGCTTAATCATTCCATGCTTATGTCATCCTCGATGACTAAACTTGTTTAAAATCTCAAACAAACTTGTCTTGTTAAGTTTTCTCTTGACATTTATAACACTTGCATGACTGTTGTTTTTCAATACTCATCCCTAGTTTAGACTCAGTTCAAACTTTAGGATCCTCTTTAAACTACAACTTAGTTAAAACATTAGGTTTCCCTTGTTGAAGTTCCAACTATCAACATAGCCTCCTCTTGGGCTTTATACAAGGAAACTTCAAAATCAACATACCTCCTCTTAGGCTTTATACAAGGAAACTTCAAAATCAACTTAGCCTCCTCTTGGGCTTTATACAAGGAAATTTCCCAATCAACATAGCCTCCTCTTGGCCTTTATACAAGGAAACTTCCCAATCAACACAGCTTCCTCTTGGGCTTTATACAAGGAAGTTAGACTTCGGACTCAACTCTTCAAAGAGTTGAGAATTTCCTTTTGGAGTCCTAAAGTCAACCATAGCCCCTTGTGGGTTCAAACCTCAGACTTCAAGTCAAACCCTAGCCAACCTTTGGGCTTCAAATTTAACGCTCCCCAGAGATGAGATATGAATCATCTCCATGGAAGAGATGTCTTTTTTATTCCTTCACCAAACATAAATCAAACATTTCAAACATTTTCCATTTAATTGATATAAGTGGCACACTTGTTGATTCAAAATCCAAGTTGGAGTCCTTCTCTTATTATGGTGTACAAAACATTTCTTTCATTTAAAGTGATGTAAGTGACATACTTGTTGATTCTATATCCAAGTCAAGGCCCTTCTCTTAAAATGCAAAGACTCGGTTAAAGAAGATGTGGCATTACCCTGAATCTTTTTACATCCAAGTTTAAAGCTTCTTCTCTTATCTTTTTTCTCAAAATGTTTGTGGTCAATAGGTGAGATATCTCCCTTAAGATGACAATTTGTCTCTTCTCCCAAAATCAACAAACCCAATTCCACCCATTAGTAGGTGGAATTACGAACGCTCTGATTTCTCAACTTCCTTTTGAGAATACATAGGCATAAGATTGCGAGATCTTAACGAGCATAGTAATAAATAAAACCATAGTTTATCTCAACAAAAAACATTTCCCATTATCATCACTCACTCAAAACCAATCAACAAATCCCCATTATAAGGTAAGTAACTCAAAACAACAGTAAACACAAATATATGCAAGAGGTTCCTATAGGATATTATAGATACTTAGGGTGCTAGTACCTTCCCTTTGTATAACCAATCCTGATTCCCGATCTCTCAAGTGCATTTGTTTTGCATTTTACACGCTCACGGGTTTATTCAGATTTTTCCCCTTCCCTACCTTTGGGATAAATTAAAAGTTCACATGTAAAAAGGGCGAGTCTTCGCGCGACGTACAGTTAGTTATAATATTAAAGGGTTAGAGGGCGGTTAAAAAGAAGGATGTAACTCAGCTTATTCGAAAAATTAGGCCAGATTTGATCGGATTACAGAAGACCAAGTTGGCGGAATGGGGAAGAGCGTCAAGTGAAGCAATTTGGGGAGGAGAAGACTACAGACAAAACTTTTGAAAATTTAAAATTTTGGAAGACTCTGGTCGAAAACTAAATTGGCAGGAAGGTCAAGAGGTAGAGGACCAACAACGGTCTTGAATTTTGTAATGAGACTTCCGACAACTATTGTGCTGCGTATGGTATTGCAAGACACATAACTACTGCATGGACTCCCCGACAAAATGATTTGGTTGAAAGGTTTAATCGAACCATTCTGGAAAGGGTGAGGTGCATGTTGGTAAGTGCAGGATTAAATAAGGTGTTTTAGGCAGAAGCTATTGTGACTGCAGCAAAGTTGATAAATAGGTATCCCTTGACAACCTTGGGAAAAAAGACACCTGAAGAAGTCTGGTCGGGACATCCACCAAGTCTCGGCAGACTTAGAGTATTTGGTTGTTTAGCCTATGCTCATATTAGACAAGACAATGTCGAACCTAGAGATCTGAGATGTATGTTCCTTGGATATCCATAAGGAGTCAAAGTTTATAGGCTATGGTGCCTAGAGCCAAATTACAGGAGGTGCATCACAAGTCGAGATGTAGTTTTCAATGAAGCTGAGATGACGTTCAAGAAAACTAATGTCATTGATTGAAGTTCAAAGATCACTGAAGAAGAGTTGGAACAGGAATAGATTCCTATTGAGGTGGAGCATAGTGATGCTGAATTGCATAACCCGAATGAAGTTAAAGAAGAATCTCAAGTTGCTGATTAAGATGAGAAGACTAATAATGACTACCTGCTGACAAGAAACAGGTCGAGAAGAGTCATCAAACCACCTCAGATACTTGGTTATGCAGATCTCATAGTTTATCCCTTAATCTTTGCAAGTGAGGTTCTTGACGAAGAACCTAGAGACTATAAGGAAGTTTTGTGAAGTCAAAATAAGACTAAACGGATGAAAGCCATGGATGATGAGATGAAAATTTTCCATGATAATAACACTTGGGAGCTAATCGAGAAACCTGCAGGGCCAGGTTAGTCAGTTGTAAGTGTATCTTCAAGGTTAAGGAAGGAATCGAATGAGTGATGTCGAAGCGTTTTAAGTCAATGTTGGTTGCTAGGGGATTCACTCGAAAAGAATGTGTCGACTTTAATGACGTGTTCTCACTTATTGTAAAGCATAGATCCATTAGAATGTTGTTAGGCATGGTGGCAAAGTTCGACCTATAACTTGAATAGATGGATGTGAAGACAGCCTTCCTATATGGTGATCTAGATGAAACAATCATGATGAGGCAACTTGAAGGGTATGTAGAAAAGGGAAAGGAAGATCATGTGTGCAAGTTGAATAGATCCTTGTATGGACTGAAACAATCTACTCGATAATGGAATAGGAGATTCGACAAGTTCACGGCACACATTGGTTTCACTAGGAGTCAGTTCAACCACTGTGTTTACTTCAGATTTCGACCTAGAAATTCACTTGTTATTTTGTTGCTTTATGTGGATGACATCCTCATATCAAGTAACAGTGTCGAAGATGTTATGAAGGTGAAGGTTGAACTCGATAAAGAGTTCGACATGAAGGATTTAGGAGCTGCCTCCAGAATTCTTGGGATTGACATCCAGAGAGATATGAAGCAGTTGAAATTATGTTTATCTCAAGAGACATACCTGAAGAAGATTCTCGACAAGTTTGGTATGTCAAATTTAAAGCCTGTTCTAACACAGACTAATCCTCACTACAAGCTGAGTACAACTCAAAGTCCTAGTATTGAAGTCGAAAGAGCCTATATGAATAGCATTTAATATGCTAGCATAATAGGTTCTTTGATGTATGTTATGATTTGTACGAGACCAGACATATCGTACATGGTGAACCTTGTAAGCAAGTATATGGTCAATTTTGGGAAGGCGCACTTGCAAGCATTAAAGCGGATTCTTAGGTACATGAATGGATCTCTGAGCAGAGTTCTGATTTATGATGGAGTCTGTGGTGATAATAGCAAAGTCGAAATCGAAGGATTTGTCGACTCTGATTATGTAGGTTGTATTGATTCCATAAAATCTATTTCTGGATATGTGTTCACTATGTTTGGCACAACAATCAGTTGAAAAGCAACACTTCAGAATGTTGTTGTCTTATCAACCACTATAGCGGAATATATCGTCTTCACTGAAGTTGTGAAAGAAACATTGTGGCTTGAAGGTTTGTCTATGGAGATGAAACTTCAAGATCGAGTTATCACTATTAAATGTGATAGTCAAAGTGCAATACATCTGTCGAAGAATTCAGCCTATCATGAGCGAACCAAACACATTGATGTGAGGCTGCACTTCGTCAAAGAGATAATCTAGCATCGAGAAGTCCAAGTGCTGAAGGTTTTGACTGATGAAAATGTTGCTAATATGATCACCAAGACATTACCAAGTAGCAAATTTTTCCACTGTATGCAGTTGATAAAGATGCATGATGAAAGTTAGTTTGTTCCCTTGTTAGTATAGAGTTTGTTCCAAGGTGGAGAGTTGTGACATTTGGATCGAACTCTAGTGTCGACAAGGATAGCTTCGTGGTTTGACAGGAGTTATACATGTTGTAGTCGAAGTCGGTTCAAGCATACAGTCGAAATATGTTAGCTTTATGTTTAAGTTAGCCTGTCGAATTGGGTCCTGGTTATAAGTCCAATTGTTAAGTTAATTTGTAGCCTAAATTAGCTTAGTAGTCTATAAATAGACTAGTTCTCTCAGGTTGTTGAGAGAGGTTAATTGTAGGTATTCACCTGTAATCTTTGAACTATTTTTGAGAAAGTGAATAGTAGAACAATTTTAACCAATTCTTATTCTTCTTTCTTTTTCTCTCTTTTTCGTAAAACCTATTAGCGTTTTTTGTGTTTGTTCAAAAAACTTAATCTTTATCTCATATTATTACACAACTTTGGGCTAAATAATGGCATCCCAAACTCAACACTCAA
The DNA here is from genome assembly GCA_022829125.1 of Lathyrus tuberosus. Taxonomy (NCBI): domain Eukaryota; kingdom Viridiplantae; phylum Streptophyta; class Magnoliopsida; order Fabales; family Fabaceae; genus Lathyrus; species Lathyrus tuberosus. The sequence goes on from JALAZF010000131.1 coordinate 458,120, forward strand.
CCGAACCCAATCATACTTTTCTTCGGGTGAAAACTGGTCAAACTCTCTTTCGGTTAAACAATCTAAGTAAGTAGATGTCCACAGTTCCATCATGTTTGCTAAATCGGTCAATAGAAACTTCAGCTTTGAACTTTTCACTTTGGATATTCCTAACTCTTTTCCAACGGAAGAAATTAAGTCACGAAGAAACAAACGATCAAAGGTTGCTGGCAAAAGTGAAGCCAAACTCTTACCGCGGAGAATATCTATACGATATTTTTTCCTCTTCAGCATTTCTGTTCCAACATTGGCACTTAAACCATTAATTTCTTTTTTTTTTTAGATTTTCATCATTACTGGAATCCAGTATGTCATTGCCATCATCTTCCAATGTAATAAAATTGGTTCCATCCAGAGGAACAACTTCATAGGAAACAGAAGACTCGGCAGACTTCTCTAAATCTAAACTCAATAAATCATCATTATTTATCTCAGCTTCTGTAACTCCAGAGTCTCCGAATTTTTCAGACAAAGATTTTTCAGCTGTTAGGGAGCTCGGTTCTATTCTATTAGTGCGTGAGACATTTTTAGTGAGGAGAGAAAAAACGAGAGAAAATAAAAATAAGGATTGATATTATTGAATTATAATTGTACAAATTGAATTACAAAATATGTCTATTTATATATAATTAATTTGTATACTAAATAACAAACGCTAGATCTAAATTAACTTTGAATTTGAACTACACAACTTGAATTATATCACATCATATTCATCGTTACTTTGAGTAGCCATATTCTTCTTATCAAATCCTTACTCGACATTCACATCAGAAGCAACTCCGCTTGATTGTAGACATTCTAATGCACAATGCAGGCTGAATGTGTGATTGGCAAATTCCTGCAGTTCTCCCTCAAATTTTGCACCTTCTAGAGTGCTAAGATCCTTGCAAAGATCAGAAATGCTGGCATAACCTAATTTACAGTTCATCCGGAAGAATGGTTTTGGTCAGACTATAGACAAAAAGAATCAAACAAACCAATGATATAAGAAAACTAACACATAAATGAATAGACAAAAAGAACAACTATACTGCTTTGGCATAGAACTAATACACGCGCAGATTTATTAATTGATAAAAGAAGTTATAATCCCATAAACTTAAAGTTCCTGATTGCAAGGTACAGATATTTGCAACCAATAACCAGTCTCAAACATGAATGCATGTTCATTGCATGATGATGACAAGTTGATCTTAGAATTTGGACTTTGTGCAAAGTCTCAAACATGAATGCTCAGATTTCAGAGCTTTGGCAAAAAGGATGCTAATGCTACTCCCAATCGACAGGCACTGAATTAAATTGGCCGTATGAAATTTATGTATGTGTATCTGAATCACTAAAATTATTAGCTAATGACTACAGAATTTGTGTATTGTTTGAAATTTTTAACAAAAAATTGGTTATCCCCCTCAAGAGCTTAATTGTCCAACTCCATTGATGGTTCTGTAGTTACTTCTGAGAATATAACCGGCCATATGAGATTTAAATTTAAATCTGACATTTTATAACAGACGAAAATTATAATTATGGAATCACTTCAACTGATAATTTTACCATTCCTTAGCACAGACTAACTCAATAGCTATCATTGTGACCCATAATTGAGCTGCTAAAACATTCTTATAATAAATATTGGAAGCAAAACAACCAAAGTAGTTATAGAGTCGATGAAATTAAGCTCAACCATATGTATTCAATTTCAACAACCAAATAACAGAAGTTCTACATAAAACCTCAACATTGTAATTATTTCCACTCACAATAATACATTCCAACATAAGTAAAGAAAACAAAGATTCTTAATCAATTAATAACTTATTAAAGTACATTAAGCTAAAATAAGGTCAAGAAAATCAAAGACAAACATTTTTTTATGATCCACCAGTGACACTACCATTAAAGACTTCAATGGTATCACCTTGACAAACACGGTGCCATCGAAACGACTTATCATCATCCATAACATTTTGTTTATAAATGAAAAAATAACCTTCCGGCGGAAGATGAAATTGAAGCCTTTGATTCAATTTATGAAGCTCTTTCTTCAATTCTCCAACATTATCAGAAGCATTCATTTCAACAGGTATTTTGTGTGTGCCACTTTTAGGCAAAACCATTAGTTTCAACTTCTTCGAAGCTCCATCTCTGCCTCCACCTCCAACAACCTGTGGCTTAAAATTCACATCAATTATGCTATTTTCCGAAACATCACAATCGCGTAAGAACTGATTATCATGCAATTCGGTTCCGCTTGCATGCAACATGATACTGTTCAATGGGACATTATTTTGATCAATGTCGTGAATTTTTTCTTTAAGCTTTAAAACGGTATCGTTTTTGTCAATTTCAATAGGAATGTGAGATTTCGACGAAGGAATTTTGACGTTGAGGTGAAATTTAGTGTCTTGCTCTATCGGTAGCTTCTGATGATCAGAATCGATGGCAGCGACCATAAGGTTAATGCGCGAGTTTTGAAAAATTGCACACTTCCAAATGTCGCCGTCGTCTTGAAGAATCTGACCATTGAAGATTAGGGTTTGTTTGGAGATTGGAATTCCTTGATACTTTTGAACTTTTTCTTTAATTTCCAAAATAGTGTCGAAGAAACCTACTTCAATTGAGAATGATCTTCCTCTTTGTACTTCAAAGGTTACATCCATTTTATGTAACTATAACTCAATTCAACGATGATATATAAATAACTTTAGTAGAACTGATAATAAGAATACATAACCAACCAGGATTTTTTTTTTGAGTGAAATCAGCATTATTAAAGGAATGAATATTGTATGTTTCAACACGTGCTGAAAAGATTTTAGCATAAATATAGGGTACACATGCATTAACTTTGTGACATGTTAGAAGTTGTTACTCAAGGTCAAAATAAGTGAAGCGAATAAATTGAGTGAAGTAAGCCCTTGACTCAGCACATTAAACAACTCATTACCAAATCAATAGAAAATATAGTTACATGGATGAGGAAATCAAGCATGATGAGACTACAATTTTTTTTATTCTACTGGCCAAACAATGCTTGGGAGTGTTTATTATAAATATTGTTGTCAATTATTCATAAAATATATGTTATTAATTGACTGAATATTATATATATATATATATATATATATATATATATATATATATATATATATATATATATATAATTTAATCGATATACTTTAAACTAAATAATATAAATAATAGAAAATTATTTTTTAACAAATTGCTATAATCTTTTAAAATAATTACACGGGATCATTATATTTATCATAATTTTGTTTTGAATATGCTTGTCAAATTATTCAAATTAATTTTTATTTATTTTTGGTTAAACATTTGTCTTGTATTTATTTATTTATAAAAAAATTGTCTTGTACTTTATTTATATTTATTTATGACAAATTTATCTCCTGTTATTTTATATTAATAGATGACAAATAATTGTCATATATCTTTTTATATATGGATGACAAATAAGTGTCTAATTTTTTTTATATTATTAATGATAAAAAAATTTCAATATTTTTATTTGATATTGATCGGAGAGGACCAGAAGGAGATCGTCGCGGCCTTCGTGTAGGACAAGTGCTGATGCTCGTAGGAGAGGAAAAAGGGGTGGAGGTACCTGCAAGGTACTCCGATGCCAAAGTAAGTATTTGGTCAAAGAGGGGAAAAAGCAAGTAAGAGAAGTCAAGTATATGATTTGTGATACCTGCCCCTCTCAAGCGAGGGGGTATTTATAGATGGATTTCTGGCGAGCAAAGCGCCTGATCGACCAATGAGGGATTGCCAAATGGAGGGCGAGGCGCGTGGTCTCCTAACTGTTTCCGTTATATTCGGGGAGGCAGTTGGTCGCGTGAACTACCCTGCGCGTGAAGGGGACACGCCCAACGGTTACTTTCTGCCCAACGGCCATATTGTGCCCAACGGCTATATTGTGCTTATTGGGCCTGTTCGCCAATTATGCTGGATTGGGCCTGGATCTTAGGGGCAGGAAACCCTGCCCGGTCCAGAACAGGAGCCCCCCAAGTCGTTGCTCTGCTGGAGAGTAATGACTTTAGACAGCTGTGACTATGACTGTACTGACGGGGAGGTGGTCGCTCGCGTGGAGTGTTCCATTTGTTCCCCGACCAGGTGCGGTCGTCGGACGATTACGCTTGATGTCGACCAAGGTTTGTAGCGTGCTCGCAGGAATTGATGCTTTTTTTTGCCGGGCTGCCCTGAACGGATGCGTTTGTTTTGACGAGGAGGCTTGCTCGTTGAAGCCAAGGATTAGTGTGTTTTCTGCAATAAGTCAGGCGAAGAGTTTTTGTGACACGTGGTGAGCATTTATGGCTTTTGTCAGTCCTAGGGTCGCATAGGCTATGATGACCTTCATGATTCCCCACGATCAAATGGTTATAAAAGGGTGGAGGAAGGTTTTGCTTTCACAATTCTCAAGTTTTCACTCCTTGCTCTTATTTGCTCTGCAACTAATCCTTCGCCAGAGCTCCTTTTCGCCACCGTCGATCCTCCTCTTCTCCGTCAACCTCTTCTTCTTCATGTAAGTTTGTTCTTCCTTTTCTGTATATTTTTTATGAACCTTCAGTTTTCTGGGTGCTTGTTCATGGATTTTTCGGTTGAACTTCATGTGTTCTTCGATGAACACATGAATTTATGGAAAATTCATGAAGAACACGAAGAACATGATGAATTTTAGGATTTTCTAGGATTCTTGTAGAAATTGTTAGCGTAGATCCTTGTAGAATCTGGTTAGGTGTAGAATTTCGTTTGTAGTCGGGCACTAGGCCTATTCGGGACTTTGATGTGATTTTGAGGTGAGCACGCGTCCTCGTATGGAAATCTGCGAGTTCTGGTCGCGGAGACCTCTTCTGACAATTGGTAGGTAATTTATACGGGCACGTAGTTGTCCTCGAATTCGTCAACGTCCTTTCACTTGATTCGTGGTGGAAGGGTGGATTTGATCTTGGATGTCGAATTCACTTCTCTTCCTCTGCTTTTCAGGTGAAAATGGCTGAACCCCAGGATGATGTTGTGCCCGACATGCAAGATACACAAGAGGGACCCAGCGTGCCCGCTGATTATTCGAATATCAAGGTCGCATGAGGGGACCTTGACTGGCTCGCACATGAGCCTCTGACGCTTCGATCAACTTTCTCCGCGGAGGAGATAAGAGACTTTGACTTGTTGGAGAGGCGTGAAGAAGACGCTCCTCGGGCGTGAAAAGCCTTTTGCCCCGGGGAATACGATAGAATTTGCTCATCGTACCCAGGATTGCGTTTTCCTATGTATGAGTTCGCTTTTACGGAGGCCAAGATGCGTCTCCCCTTTACCGACTTTCAAGCCTCCCTGTTCACCCATCTGGCCTTGTGCCCGTCTCAGCTTCATCCCAACGCCTTGGCTTTCATCCGGGCTTTTGAGCTAGTGTGTCGTTACCTTAATATCGGGACGACCACAGATCTCTTCTTCTGCCTTTTCCAAATCCAAAGGAGTACAGCGGGGGACGAAACAGAGTTGGGTTTCGTTTAAGCAACAGAGTAGGCTGTTCTGGCTGTATTCTGATTCAATTCGCAACTTCAAGGATAGGTTTCTGATCGTGAAGCCTATTATCGAGGAGGCTAAGAGGACCATCTCGGCCATTGAGAATGTGGTGGTGAATGGTCGGGAAAGGGACGGTGTTGTCTCCATGTTTCCTTTGGAATGGGTCTATACCCACTTCAAGCGCAGAACATATCAGTTCCTGGTGAAGCACGAGCAGCTTTGCCCGGCGGACAAGGAGTCGTATAGGATCCTCCATGCTTACGTGGAGAGTTTTTCCCCGGCCTTCGTAGTTGATCGGGATGGGAAAGAGCTGGTTGGGGATGATGGACCCGTCCGAGCGGCTAGATATATTAACGTCAAAACTCTCCTCGAGTGTGATAATGACGATGATGCGATGACCTTGCTCGCTATGCTTCACTGTTTGATTTTACTTCTTTGAATTCTTGGTCCTGACTTGCTATGTGTGTTCGCAGGTATGATGGCCGACATGCGGGAGCGTTTGATGAGGTCCCAGGCGGCGAAGGTCCACAAGAAGACGACCACAAGTGCCAAGGGCGGGGTGCCTAAGCAGACAAATTTAGAGAATTTTTCCGCTGGTCCTACCCCCGTCCCGGAGAGAGCCTCAACACCGCTGACCCCGGAGACCTCCCATAAAAGGAAGATAGAGGCCGCGGGGACTTCTGTGGGCGCTGGTCCGGGAGGTTCTGGTGTCGGTCATCTTGTCCTGCCTGCCTGCTATACGCGCCGAGATTTGTTTGCTGAAGGGGAGTCCATAGATGTTCAGGATTCTGAAGCCGTGGCTATTCTAAATGCCAACTCCAAAGCGAGGAGAAAACAGCTGTGTCAGGATGCTGCGGGCATGTTTAGGGTGCTTGAAGCAGCCCTTGTCCTTGTCGATGATGAAGCTGTTACTCGGGCGAGCCTTGTGACGTTCAAGAATAGAATTGCCGAATTGGAGGCAGAAAATAACAAGTTGTTCAATGATTTAAAACAGTTTGAAGGTCATGAAGAGGCCAGAGTGTTGCTTCAGACGGAGGTGACCCAGCTGAAGTTAGCTGCGCTCAAGGCTGACGAGGAGAAGGCGAGTTTGCAGGCGAGGATCGCTGAATTGGAAGGTTTGACTTCGGCTGTCCAGGACGAAAATGATGACGAGAAGTCCCTGAAGTCACGGGCTGACTTGATCGGGAGGATTAGAGTCCTTGGCGAGGACAACCTGAAAGCAGCTGAGTTCGGTTTCAGTGCTGCACAAGAGCAGATGGTGGCCCTCAACTCTGACGTACAGCTTACGACGGATGGGATGGGTATGTTCAACAAAGTGGTGGACGGTCAGGTCATTCCTGCCGAAGAGGAGAGTGAAGTCGCTGAATAGGATTTTGTTGTTTTTAGCATGTTTTGTGGGCTTGCGTGCCCTTATCATTTTGTACGGGCGCTGCCCTTTTGTTATATGAATTTGTAGGGGCTATGCCCTTTTTTGTATTCATAACATTATCCGGTCACGCCCGGTGTTCTACTATACTTGGATCTTGTGAAAAATGTTTTATCATGGACGTTTGCTCTATTTATTTGTATGCGTGTGCTCGGCGAGGTGTGAAACCTGTCGAGGGGGGCGAAGTGGTTTTGCCCATGATGAGGCTAGGACTTCGTTTGAGGTAGTAATCTCATAGGCTTGGACTATTCCCATCGCGAGCTGGGTGTCCTGCCTGAACGGTGAGGCAACGGCGGAGCTCGGTTGAGGTATCCCCGTTGTGCGCAGGATCTGCTCGTACAACGAGTAGAAGCTGGCCGGCGTTGTAATGCGTGTCATGCTTCACCAGGGCATGATACGATGACCGCGCAATTCTCCCCATTTTGGGTGATTACGTCGGTAATTTGTCTATCCTCGTGGTTAAGGACTTTAGCTATAGTACTGCTTGAGTTTTTCAGCATTCCATGGTCGAGCAAGTTGTTTTTCGTCCAATGTTTCCAAGTAATATGCGCCTGTGCCCGTTTTGGACTTGACCCTATAAGGTCCTTCCCAGTTTGCTGCCAGTTTCCCTTCGCGCGAATCCTTCTAGTTTCTGCGCAAGACCAGACTGCCTACGGGGAAGTCGCGCTTTATGACTCTGGCGTCATGTCGCAACGTTATTTGTTACTTTAATGCGGCCTCGCGGAGGGCAGCCCCTGATCTTATTTCTTCGACCAGATCGAGCTCCTCGCATAGAGCCTCGTCGTTCATTTCTTCGTCGAGGGGAGCTTCTGTCTTTCTGGAGGATTCCCTTATCTCCACCGGTATTACCGCCTCTGTTCCATACGCTAGTCGGAAAGGGGTTTCTCCGGTGGTAGAGTGGGGTGTTGTTCTGTACGCCCAGAGGACGTTGTGGAGCTCCTCGACCCACCTTTTCTTGGCCTCGCCTAGCCTCCGCTTCAATCCGCGTAGGATCACTCTGTTCGCGGCCTCCGCTTGCCCGTTGGTCTGGGGATGCTCGACCGAAGTAAATTGTTGTTTCGTTCCCAATTTGGCGACGAAGTCTTCAAATTTTTTATTTGTGAATTGGGTTCCGTTGTCGGTTACGAGGGCCTGGGGTACCCCGAATCTGGCGAGGACGTTCCTTTTGTAGAAACGCAATATGTTGAAGGCTGTGATCTTGGCGAGCACTTCGGCTTCAATCTACTTTGTATAGTAGTTGAAGGCCACGATTAGGAATTTATTTTGATAAGATCCCATTGTAAAGGGGCCTAGGATGTCCATCCCCCACCAGGTGAAGGGCCATGGCGAGGAGAGGGACTTCAACTCGTTGGGAGGTGCCAAATGCATGTCCCCGTGGCGCTGGCAACGGTCACATTTTTGTACGTGTTATTTGCCGTCGTGTTGCATGTTTGGCCAGTAATATCCTGCGCGCAAAGCTTTTCGAGCCAGAGATCTCCCTCCTAGGTGTTGCGTGTTGATGCTCTCGTGGATCTCTTGTAAGATTTCGGGGACCTGGGCCTCGTCGACGCATTTCAATAGGGGGATGGAAAATCCTCGTCGGTATAATTTGTCCTCGACCAGTACGTATGAACAGGCCCGTCGCTTAGTTACGCTGGCCTCCTTACTGTCCTCGAGGAGTTCCCCCTTGGTGAGATAATTGTATACCGAGGTCATCCAACAAAGGGGATCTCCGATGACGTTAACGTCCAACAGGTCGGGCTTTACAATGCTCGGGCGGACCATCATTTCTTGTATGATGGATTTGTTCCCACCCTTTTTCCTGGTGCTGACTAGTTTAGAGAGGATGTCTGCTCGGGTATTCTGTTCGCGCGGGACGTGCTGAACTTCCTGTTGCACCCTAATTTTTTACCCTAAAATCCATTTTCTTTTCGCATAGCATATTAGACCCATCAGTTGTGCATAACTAACCATTTTATTTAGACTTTGTACTTGTTGCACTCTAAATTTTACCCTCAGATACTATGATTTTCTGCACGTCATTTTTTGCCGGTCATCTTAGCATTTGCGGTCATTTGATCCATCGATCATAGTCTTGCATTTTTCGTCGAATTGTTGCCACTCTTCATTTTATTATTCACTCAATTATTTTCATGAGTTTTAGAATATTTCTTTAATTTATAATTTCTTTACTTTTAGGTCATTAAATTAGTTTTATTGTTGATATAGTTTTATTTATTCCATTTGTTTAAAATTTTAGAATTTTATGTTTTATTAGAACTTTATTTCATTTAGGATTTTATGGTTTATGTCTTATCTCATTTGTTTAAATTTTATTTTTTATTTTATATAGCTTTATTTATTATTTAGTATTATTATTATTATTATTATTACCATTTATTGTTTCATGATCTTGTAATATTTTTCGTCATTATTATTATTTTTATTACCATTTCTATCTATTATCATCTTTAACTATTATTATTTATTGTTATTATTATCATTATAACTATTTATATATTTATTATTATTTTATTTTTATTTTTATTTCATCATTATTATTATTTTTTATTTTTTATTTTTTATTTTTTATTTCATTATCATTTCTATTCTATTATTATTATTGATGTTATTATTATTTTCTAACATTATCATTTTATCATTATCATTTTTTATCTTATTATTATTGTATTTTTCTATTTTTATTATTATCATTTTTACTAATGTCATTTTCATTATTATTATCTTTTTTATCATCATTATTATTTATTACTTATTATTATTACTATTTTTAATTTTATTTATTTATTATTATTATTATTAATGTTATTATCTTTTATTATCTTTTATTTATTTATTTTATTATCGTTTATTATTTTTATTATTTTTATTATTATTATTATTATTATTATTATTATTATGTTTATTATTATTATTATAATGTCTACTTTTTTTTATTATTGATTTGCAACAAGTCTAAACTGTTCAAGCAACCAAAAGCGTGCTACCGTACCCTGCAATGCAATCTTCAAAAGTATCCCAAAAGATATGCTTTTTCTCCTCAACATGACCCCAATACAAGCTGTACAAACTTCTCTAACAAGTCTCCCTGTTCCCAACAACAGACCTCAGAGTGGGGGACAGAACCCTGATCTTCTCTCTATTCAACGACAAAAACCACACCAGACAATATCTCTGCTACCTACTGCAACTTGACCACTCTCTCCACAAAAAACGATACTCACTCTCTCTTCATACTATTTCCATCTTGCACACATCACCTCATTTTCCTGCATAAACACACCCTTTATGCTAACAAGACCTCCACGATGACACCACCATATATAACTGTATCATGACATTACAAAATTGCACACACGTATTGTATTCCTCTTCAACTTATGTACAACCAAAATCCCATGCTCCCTCCATAAACATTCCTGCTACGGTTTCACCGAACCAAAACCTTTAACCTTAATCACCTTCTCTCAACCAATACAACCTTACCTCACGACAACCTCCGCCTCCGCCGTGAAATCATCAACAACGACCACCACAACAACCGTAATCTTAAACCTCCATCCCACATTCGCTCTTCATCCCCAAAATCACAAAACCTCTCGAATCCGTTCCCAAATCCAAACCAAAAAACCGAGACCCATTCGAACAAACCCAGAAATTAAAATCAGAAAGAAAGTAAGATGAAGAAGTGTGAAACCGAATCGAAATCGGAGAAAGGAGGAAGATTCACAAACCTGTTCTGAAACCCCAAAAAATCAGAAACGAGAAAGTAGCGAGACCGAGAATCAAACTCGAGAGAGAAACGGACGTGAGAGGAAGAAAGACCGAAATTTTTTGAAGAAGGTGAAACCATTTTGTTTCTATCCGCAACTCTGTGTCGTTGACCCTTCTTTTGGTTTTTTTTCATGTTCTGTTCAAGAGTTGAATAGAGGTTATGTTTACGTGGGACTTGATGATGTGGTTTTGGAAATCTACATGTTTTAACCTTAATCTTTGTTTCTATTTGTTTTTATTTTATAAAAAAAGCTGATGATGTTTTCATTGGGCATTTAGAGCCCATCGTTTTTTTAAACCCACACCTTGTTCATGCTGCGCCTCTCCCCCTTTTCCTTTCTTCAATTCTTTTTTATTTTATTTTATTTACTATTCGATTTAATTTTCTTTTCGATCCTCTTTTGAAGTGTTTGTTTCATAATATTTAAGTTGTTATTTAACCTATAAGTTTCATCATTTCATTAATATCTATGTTTTTCGCTTCGCTTTTATTTAATATTTTCTTTTACATTTTTGGGCCTATGATATAGCCAACGTCTTGATTTATTGATCTTGATGTGTATGAGGCCCACTTTCTTTTTGGTCAATGAAAAATCTAATCAGGAGGTTTTCGATTTATCGATTTAAATCCTCATCTAGATGAGATCAACTTTATTTTCATTTTGAGCCCATTCTTCTTTATTTTCGGGCCGATGATATTAAAGAGCCACGATTTTTATTGATTTACTTTACTAAAAAAAATCGTGATGACTATGAGGCCGTTTTTTTAATTGGTCAATGAAAATCTAATTAAAAAGGTATTCGATTCATCGATCTAAAATCCTTATTTAGATGAGACCGATTTTATTTTTCATTTCGAGTCCATTTTCTTTTATTTGGGCCGATGATATCCCAAAAATCATGACTTAGTCGATTTATTTAAATTACTAAAAGTCGTGATATATGTGAGGCCACTTCTCTTTTTTTTTATCGGTCGATGAAAGTCGAATATCATAGATTATTGGTTTCTCGATTAAATCATGATTAAGACGAGACCGACTTTATTTCTACTTCATTCTGTATTTTCCTATATCTTCATCTTCATTTTCTGACCGATGAAAGTCTTTCTATTCATGAACGTTGTTAGCGAAGCGACGAACCTTCATTATTTCAAATCTGTAGTGAGTAATCATCGAGATTTCTTTCTATACTTTGAGATTGTGATAGGTTACCTTTGACTAATCAACGAGAGTTTGTGACTCAATACGAGGTCTCCACCTTTCTTTTCGTGTGGCACGATCTCATCGGAGAATGATCTTCTACATCATTTCTCTATCGTGTCTTAACACACAGATCAAATTGTGCATCCTCCTATAGTATGGTCTTCCTCATAGACCGTACTACGACGGATCAGTACTACATTAGACCCGATTCATCGATACAATAAATTAATCAATAATCACTAAATTTACTTTCAGTCAATATATATATATATATATATATATATATATATATATATATATATATATCTTGATTTATTATTTTATGTTGATTATTATCCTTGTAAATATTATCATTTGTTCATATTTATATCTTGCGTATATTGTTCATTTTATTTGTACATTTAAAACACATTAATAAATATCGAAACCCCTAAAAGACTCAATTGACCAGACTATGGTTACTATTGTGTTTTGGACTGAGGACTTAGATTTAGGACTTTTACCCTATGCTCTTGGACTGAGGACTTAGATTTAGGACTTTTACCCTATGCTCTTGGAGTTGGTATTCCGGTCTTCGGATTTTGCTTGACTGGTCAGTGGCCCATCAATGAGAAGTATTTATACACTATTCTGGTCAGATCTTTCTATCTCTTGCTCATTTACATTGATGCATTTATTGTCCGCATGTATATATGTTTGCCTGACACGGTCTTTTAGCATGTCAGCCTGATACTGTGTGGATACTATCAATCTTTGATTTATTATCACTTGACTTTAATGTCACGGTACATACCATGTTCATATCTCATTTATTCTATCTTGATCATTAAAGCGTATTTAGTCTATTACCTCTGCTTAGGCTATCAGGTTTGATAGTAGGTAATATGTCTATCCTCTTGTCAGATACCTCTGCTTAGGCTACCATATATGGTAGTAGGTCATCTTTCCTTTTGTGTTTACCTCTGCTTAGGCTATCGTATGTTGGATAGTAGGTAACACACCTTTTCTTTCACCCTTAGTTAGGTGAACTACGGTTGCTCTGATTCTTCAGTCAGATACGTAGGCACAAGATGCGATGTCTTGGCGAGCAAACTAGTGTACATACTCTTAGGTTATCACCTTAGTACAGATACCCTTAGCAAGCAAATATAGAATAACATAATGAAACAAGAGGCTCCCGTAGAGTACTACGGACGTTTAGGGTGCTAATACCTTCCCTAGGCATAACCAACCCCCGAACCTTAGATCTCCCCCCTTTAGGTTTTTTAACGATCTTGAACCTTTCCTTTGGATAAATTAAAGTCGGTTGTAAAAGAAAAAGATGCAAGTTAATTAATAGCTTGTTGTCCAATTTTCACCGCGACAGAAATGGCGACTTCACTGGGGAAGCAGGAAAGTTAGACCTATTGCTGGTCCTTTCCTAAGAGGGTTAAGCCTATCTTGTTTTTCATGCTTGCTTATTCTACTTGTATATTTGCTTGTATGTCGTATTTGCATGTATATCTGTATATATCTGTATATCTGTCTGTGCTGAGATTTTCTGTGTGCAGGGTGCCATTATTGAGTGGTGAGAGTCCTAGACCCGAACTTGAGTGAAATATAGGAGATGATATGGTCAAGGGTACTTTGACGGAGTCGATTCCTGAAAAGTCGAATTGAGAAAATCATTGCTCAGTTTAGGTTCTTTTGAACTTAATATTGTTTGAACGAGTACATTCGTGAAAACGGTATTAACTTCGACCAAGGACCTTTAAGACTGAGGACCGTAGCACCTTTAACCCAACTTGGCCTTTTAGGACGTAGTGCGGTGACTATGCGGGAGTCCATTTCCAAATAGTTGTCACGCGATACTACACTCAGACGAGATTCTCTTGAGAATATTATTGACTAACCGAGTAATTTGGGAGGTCGATAATATCCGAAAGATGGGTCATAGACTCTGGGAACTCTTAGAACCCGTTCGGCAGGTACATTTTGAAACCACACTACCTTATGGGATGGGTAAACCTTGGCTCCATGCCTGTGACCTTCAAACCTAGGTTCTCTCTTGTCTGTGTGTGCATATCTGTGAATACCAGTGTACATATGTTTATACTTGTGTGCTTTTACGTGTGCATATATCTATGTTTTTGTGTGCCTGTGTTTGTGCATTGCATATATCTCATCGCATCCATTGATGTTTTCAAGGAACTCAGACGTTCTCTTCTTTGCGAAGATCCTTAGATATCACAGTTTTTTAAAACAAATCCCTTCAGTTTTCCAAAAAGTTTGCAACTTGCTTTTCAGTTCCTCGAAATCATTTGGCTTGCATTAGCATTGCATTCTCATTGCATGTCATTTGCATTGCATTTGCATTTCTCAGTCTTGAGTCTTGTCCGTCCTTGGTCTGTAACCCAGCCGGCTTCCTGAAGCCATCTTTGGACCCGAAGTAGCTTTTGAAGTTGTCTTTTCCAGACTCATCTGTTGTGACTACCATGCTGGGGCACCGAGGCATGCAACTGAAGAATTAGGGTATTCAGAAACAAGGTCCAGACTCTGCTTGACTACGAGAGGTTCTCATTCACGCCTCAAGGCATTCAGATCAGCAAACCTTCGCCTAATTAGGCAGGTCTATCAGACTCCGAGAAGGGAAATCTCCGAAGAGTATATGTGAAGATGATTCTCAGACAGATCTCGACAATCGACTTCGAAGATGACTATCTCAGCTTGGCAGACCAAGAAGGAATTTCCAGTCCCCTGAAGTTGACCATCTTTTGGCTGTTTCAGCATTTTTGTTGTATTTTCTCTGCATGTTTGAATCTATTTTCGCTTATAAGCATTGTTGTATTTTCAAATTGGCAAGATTAATGAAATGTTTGTGCATCTTTTGATTAAGTCCATTCGTTTCACTCATTTACCTTTTTATGTTTGTGAAAAACAAAGAAAAAACAAAAAAAAACAAAAAAACAAAAAAAAAAGCAAAATTTTTTCTTTCCTTCCACTCATCAAGCTGTTTGTTTAAAGCAAAGATTGGGGAGGATGACGAAAATATTATTCATAATTGTTGTGGTATGCTTTCGATTAAACCTTTCCGAGGATGTAAGGCATTGTTTCAATTCCCAAACACTGGAGAAATAAGGAAGATAATCCCTCGTTAACCCCTTTGAGCCTTGAGGTAGGAGTTTTCTTTTCCAAATAAAAAAAAAACCTTCAATTTTGACCTGGGGCAGGGTAGTGTTCAGTTAAGCTGATCAAGCGCCCAAACTTTCAAAAAAGGAGTGAACATCCGAGAATCCACTTTATCTATCCCTTACAAGTTAAGAGGCTGGAAGTCAAATCCACAATGATTTTCCCTTGATTATCTAAAGAGTGAGGCAGTCACAATCCTTTCAAAAAAGTCAAAATAACTTAGAGTCACACGACTTGTTCATGAATGAAAAAAGAAAAAGAGAAAAAACCCGCTAAGGAGACTTAGGCAAAATTGGGGCATCCCGCTGGACTTCAAATTCAAATCCAAAAGATTTCGTCCAGGCAAAAGTTAGGGAATAAAACAAAGAATGTGAAAGCGAAAATAAAGGATCACAAAGAAAAATCTTCAGTAAAGAATAGAGTCGTGTGATCAAACACCAAAAGCAAATAAGTGAGTGACTGTCATGTCCAAAGCCTCAGTGGTTTCTCAACCATATCAAAAAACTCCTTTTGAGAGATGAGTGTTCGTGTCAGGTTAACTGAACGTATGGCCGAAGAACATCACGAAGAATGGGTGGGTACAAATAAACTTTGAGCCGTTATCCTTTGTTTCTTAAACCGTGAACCAGACCACGTTACAACCCTTAAAAGACCTAATTGAGGTAAGGTTGTTTTGAAAGCATACTACAACAAGGTTGATTAACCTGACTCCTAATGATCTTTGCTAGTTGTGTGCGTTGATCACTTCATCTGTCATTCTGTAAATGACCAGATCCACTTTGTTTTGATTACTTAATCATCCCACTGTGCATGTTTCATCAATAAAACTTGATTTCAAAAGCTTGCATAAATTTTTGCACTGAAATTGCCAATATTAAATGAACAATACTTGTTTGTGGAACGATTCAACATCAAAGGAATCCCAACAAATGCAGTCAGCTAGGGAGTCTGTTTTGATAAAGGAAGCTCAGTCAAGGGGAAACTAAGCAGGAGGTTCTGCCGATCCATCATTTCAAGAATTATTGAACCAGGGGCAGAACTCTTCAAGGTTCAGAATATTGGGGCAAGCCTTCTTGAGGTCGTTTTATGACAAGTTCAGACTCCAATGGCCCATCAATAGGGGCAAGTTTGTTCCCCAGTTATTTCTACCACAGTTTAAAGGACTTTGTATGGCGAATGCAGTCGAACTGGGGCAGATATGTCAAGACTCATGAACCTCCTCAGGAGTTTGAAGACATTGGAGCACCTGGCATTTCAATTCTTCTGTAAAATCCTCTTGGTGACTTATCATCACAAGACCAGTTAATCAGGAACAGTCAAGTCGAGATTCGACAAACTTCTCGAAGGTCAACTAGTCTGGGACATCTTCTTCACAGATTAACCAAGCTGACAGGGGCAAGTTTATTTCCCAGTTGTCAATAACCAGACTGGATAATTAACTCAAGGATTTTGTTGTGCAGACGCTGTTAATCTAGGATTTGTACAAGACACTCCGTGATGAGTATAAACTATCAGACAACGTCCTCTTAGGCTTGGTATAAGGATTCTCCCATGCGGAGTCAGTCAGTCAACAGATAGCCTCCTCTTAGGCTTTGTACGGTGGTTTCCCCAAGTGGAATCCAGCCTCCTCTTAGGCTTTGTATAATGATTTTCCCCAGCGGAACCCAATTAACCGCTTAGCTTCAATCTTGGGCCTCGATCAAGACTCCCAACTAGCTCAAGAATTTTGTCGTACAAAGCAGTCAATCAGGGGCAGTTATGTTAAGATTCGGTAAACCTCTCAAGAGTTGGAAGACATTGGAACATTTTGGGATGCCAATTTTTCTGTAAAATCCTCTTGGAATGACTTCCACATAATACAGTCGATCTGGGGCAATTACGTCGAGAATAGATAAATCTCTCCGAATTCGACGGCTCAGTCGTACTGAACACCGTCAGTCCGAGGCAATTACGTCAAAATTCTACAAGTCTCCCTGAGGGTTTGAAAATATTGTGACAGTTGGATGTCAATTTTTCTGTAAAATCCTTTTGGGATGACTTCTTCTCTTAAACCATGTAATCTAGGGCATTTGAGAATCGAAGATTAGTTCATCAATTCACAACAACTGTTGTTCGAAACGGCGACTACCACGCGGTTCATCAATGCAGAACTATTTTGTTCTCACATCATTCTCCAGTCATGCCCAAAGAGCTTCTGTCTCCAGTGGTGTGATGATTTCCCAGTGAATCTCTACTTCAGCGGTTATGGCAGGTTTGATGCAAGATTTCCCCAGTTGGTGACCTAAGGATTCCCTTAGTGAATTCCCTTGGCCTCAACCTCCCCTCAATGAAGTAACTGTTACTTCACCCAACGGACTTCTTACAACTTCAATCTTCCCCAGCGAAGTGGATGTTTATTTCATCCCCGTGAAGTCTCAACCCTGACATCTTCAGTTCGCAACTTTGGTCCGAGCTTCCCCCAATAAAGTGGATATTTATTTTATCCCCTGGGTGATCTCAGTTCTGGAAATCTCCAATTACAACTTCATTTTAGGGTACTTCGGTCTGCAGTGGATATTTATTTTATCCCCTAAGAAGTCTTTCCAGTCATGAGTTTGATCCTTTCCTAGTGGATCTTTCTCATTCTCAACAGAGTGATCGGATTCATCTTGACAATTCCCTAAGTGAAGTCATGATGATCATCCCCAAGTGGAGTGCTCTCTTCCTCAGAGAAGTTTGAGACCATGAAGCAGGATTTTGTTTCCATATGTGGTTTTCATTCATCCCTAGTAATGATCTATCTTGTGAAGTTTGGCTGAGTATCCGTGTTGAGATGTTTATTTCATCTCCAGTTTACTTCTCTCTGTCTGTTTTGTCAGCATAAGCATAACATACATCCATATAGACACATGGCATTTATGCATTTTGCATTTTGTGATGTTGTTTGTTCTTTCACTTTGGTTGTGTCTATCCCCCAAGTGATCTGGGTTCGTCTGCTCCCTCCAAGTAGAGTCGTCAGCCCTAAGCAGGAAAAGCACATACTTTCTAATTCCCCGCTAAGTTCGATCCTCGTGGGAGATGGTTGCTTTAGTTTTCTTTTCCATCTTTTGGATAAAGATAAACCCCAATTGAGTTCATCTCTCACTGGATAGAGTCTTGCTTGACCGTTTCTTTTCAGTTATTTCCTGAATTGAACTTTGGTCCCTGACAATCACAATTTTGAATCTCTCTAGGCTGTTAAACCTAGATCGAGTGCGCATTTATTTTGCACTATGGCTCCCCATGATGAATCTAGTTAAAGATCACCATTGAAGACAAATATTTCTTCGGCAGTGTTGTTATACCATCTTGGAATTCTTATCCAGACGACAAGTGGCAGCCTCTTTTGAGCAGTTTGTTTTGGTCTCGGATTTTCTATTAGGAGGACAAATGGCAGTCTCTTTTCAAGACAGTTTGTCCATCCCCAGAAGTTGTCAAGATCATCAATTTGTTCTCCATCAAATGGCCTCTCTCCGAAAATCCGTCAGAGAAGTTTGTTGAGGACTTTACAGGTTTTCTCTTTATTTGAGAATTCCTGTTACAAGGATTTTATTTCAAACTACAGCAATATTGATCCTCAGTGATATTCTCTCAGTGAGTCCGCTATTCAATTTACTCCCGTCAAAATGGCATCTCTCCGAGAAGTTTGGTGAAGATTTAGATGATCTTTCTCTTTATTTGAGGAGACATTATTTTTGCAAGTCAGCCGGCCTGCATCCTTTTTGAAGATCCCTGGGGAAATTTCCTAATTTCTAATGAATTATGGATTCCTGTTGAAGTCTCCAATCTCCAGTGAAAATTCCAATCCCCTGTGAAGTTACTTTCCAACAAGTATTCACCTCGTAGCTTTTATTTCAAGACTTTGCTCGAGGCAGACAACCTCGCAGCTTTAATTCAAGACTTTGCTCGAGGCAGACAACCTCGTAGCTTTTATTTCAAGACTTTTGCTCGAGGCAGACAACCTCGTAGCTTTCATTTCAAGACTTCGCTCGAGGCAGACAACCTCGTAGTTTTTACTTCAAGACTTTGCTCGAGGCAGACAACCTCGTAGCTTTTATTTCAAGACTTTGCTCGAGGCAGACAACCTCGCAGCTTTAATTCAAGACTTTGCTCGAGGCAGACAACCTCGTAGATTTTATTTCAAGACTTGGCTCGTGGCATACAACCTCGAAGCATTTATTTCAAGACCCGCGCGTGGCATACAACCTCACAGCATTTTGTTCAATAACCCGTTCATGGCATACAACCTTGAAGCGTTGAGGAGGTTTATTTACCCTTTCTAAATGAATCATTTGGTTAAAGAAGAAGCTGAATCATATTTTGATCACTGGAAGCTTATTTTGGTTATTACCTTTGCTTAGGCTATCATATGTTTGATAGTAGGTAATATACCATATCTTTTGGGTCAGATACCTTTGCTTAGGCTACTGTGTTTGGTAGTAGGTGATCCTTCTTTTCAAGTATATTACCTTTGCTTAGGCTATCATATGTTTGATAGTAGGTAATATGTCTGTATTTTGGTCAGATGCCTCGCTTAGGCTACCGTGGTGGTAGTAGGTCATCTTTCCTTTTGTGTCTACCTGGCTTAGGCTATCATGTGTTTGATAGTAGGTAACACCACCCTTATTTGGATCGGATACCTATGCTTAGGCTACCGTGTTTGGTAGTAGGTGATCCTTATTTTCGAGTCTATTACCTTTGCTTAGGCTATCATATGTTTGATAGTAGGTAATATGTCTGTATTTTTGTCAGATGCCTCGCTTAGGCTACCGTGGTGGTAGTAGGTCATCTTTCCTTATGTGTTTACCGTTGCTTAGGCTATCATTTGTTCGATAGTAGGTAACACACTTTTCTTTTGGGTTGGACACCTATGCTTAGGCTACCGTGTTTGGTAGTAGGTGATCTCTCCTCCCTAGTTTATTACCTTTGCTTAGGTTATCGCGTGTGATAGTAGGTAATATAAGTCCTGTCCCTTCAACTGGATACTTTTGCTTATACTACCATTTGCTGGTATTAGGTTATCCCTCTTTTTCAAGGTAATACCATGTGTTCAAGCTACCTTGTGATTGTCAGTTGGTAGTCTCATCCCCAGTGGAGTTGAATTTCCTCCTCAACGGAGGTGGATCTTTCCCTAGTGGAGAACACCTCTTTGGTGTCCTATCTCGAGTAAGACTTGTAGGGTTTCCCCCTCAGTTTTTCTATCCCAAGTGTTTCCTTGGAGTCTCCCCAGTAAGTCTCTTTTGTCGGTTAACCTGTATCCCCAGTGAGTTTCCCGCATGGATACTAACCTTCGTCCTCCCCCGGTGTTACTCACCCGCGTTTGTTTGCCTGTTTGTCTGTATTCTTGCATCTATCATGGAATCATACTAGAGTTCATGGCATGTCTGCATCTTAGACTGGTTCTCTCCCATATCACTTCACATCATGTGCATTTGGAGGCATTTTAGGGCCAAAAATTTTGTGCATGTTTGTATTTAAGTCTCTCCTATCTCGTCAAGACGAAGATTCCAATCTCCATATCTCCGAATAGGAGAAACTTAAATAGGGGCATCTGTTGCACCCTAATTTTTGACCCTAAAATCCATTTTCTTTTCGCATAGCATATTAGACCCATCAGTTGTGCATAACTAACCATTTTATTTAGACTTTGTACTTGTTGCACTCTAAATTTTACCCTCAGATACTATGGTTTTCTGCACGTCATTTTTTGCCGGTCATCTTAGCATTTGCGGTCATTTGATCCATCGATCATAGTCTTGCATTTTTCGTCGAATTGTTGCCACTCTTCATTTTATTATTCACTCAATTATTTTCATGAGTTTTAGAATATTTCTTTAATTTATAATTTCTTTACTTTTAGGTCATTAAATTAGTTTTATTGTTGATATAGTTTTATTTATTCCATTTGTTTAAAATTTTAGAATTTTATGTTTTATTAGAACTTTATTTCATTTAGGATTTTATGGTTTATGTCTTATCTCATTTGTTTAAATTTTATTTTTTATTTTATATAGCTTTATTTAGTATTTAGTATTATTATTATTATTATTATTATTACCATTTATTGTTTCATGATCTTGTAATATTTTTCGTCATTATTATTATTTTTATTACCATTTCTATCTATTATCATCTTTAACTATTATTATTTATTGTTATTATTATCATTATAACTATTTATATATTTATTATTATTTTATTTTTATTTTTATTTCATCATTATTATTATTTTTTATTTTTTATTTTTTATTTTTTATTTTTTATTTTTTATTTTTTATTTCATTATCATTTCTATTCTATTATTATTATTGATGTTATTATTATTTTCTAACATTATCATTTTATCATTATCATTTTTTATCTTATTATTATTGTATTTTTCTATTTTTATTATTATCATTTTTAGTAATGTCATTTTCATTATTATTATCTTTTTTATCATCATTATTATTTAATACTTATTATTATTACTATTTTTAATTTTATTTATTTATTATTATTATTATTACTGTTATTATCTTTTATTATCTTTTATTTATTTATTTTATTATCGTTTATTATTTTTATTATTATTATTATTATTATTATTATTATTATTATGTTTATTATTATTATTATAATGTCTACTTTTTTTTATTATTGATTTGCAACAAGTCTAAACTGTTCAAGCAACCAAAAGCGTGCTACCGTACCCTGCAATGCAATCTTCAAAAGTATCCCAAAAGATATGCTTTTTCTCCTCAACATGACCCCAATACAAGCTGTACAAACTTCTCTAACAAGTCTCCCTGTTCCCAACAACAGACCTCAGAGTGGGGGACAGAACCCTGATCTTCTCTCTATTCAACGACAAAAACCACACCAGACAATATCTCTGCTACTGCAACTTGACCACTCTCTCCACAAAAAACGATACTCACTCTCTCTTCATACTATTTCCATCTTGCACACATCACCTCATTTTCCTGCATAAACACACCCTTTATGCTAACAAGACCTCCACGATGACACCACCATATATAACTGTATCATGACATTACAAAATTGCACACACGTATTGTATTCCTCTTCAACTTATGTACAACCAAAATCCCATGCTCCCTCCATAAACATTCCTGCTACGGTTTCACCGAACCAAAACCTTTAACCTTAATCACCTTCTCTCAACCAATACAACCTTACCTCACGACAACCTCCGCCTCCGCCGTGAAATCATCAACAACGACCACCACAACAACCGTAATCTTAAACCTCCATCCCACATTCGCTCTTCATCCCCAAAATCACAAAACCTCTCGAATCCGTTCCCAAATCCAAACCAAAAAACCGAGACCCATTCGAACAAACCCAGAAATTAAAATCAGAAAGAAAGTAAGATGAAGAAGTGTGAAACCGAATCGAAATCGGAGAAAGGAGGAAGATTCACAAACCTGTTCTGAAACCCCAAAAAATCAGAAACGAGAAAGTAGCGAGGCCAAGAATCAAACTCGAGAGAGAAACGGACGTGAGAGGAAGAAAGACCGAAATTTTTTGAAGAAGGTGAAACCATTTTGTTTCTATCCGCAACTCTGTGTCGTTGACCCTTCTTTTAGTTTTTTTTCATGTTCTGTTCAAGAGTTGAATAGAGGTTATGTTTACGTGGGACTTGATGATGTGGTTTTGGAAATCTACATGTTTTAACCTTAATCTTTGTTTCTATTTGTTTTTATTTTATAAAAAAAGCTGATGATGTTTTCATTGGGCATTTAGAGCCCATCGTTTTTTTAAACCCACACCTTGTTCATGCTGCGCCTCTCCCCCTTTTCCTTTCTTCAATTCTTTTTTTTTTTTTTTATTATTTATTTTATTTACTATTCGATTTAATTTTCTTTTCGATCCTCTTTTGAAGTGTTTGTTTCATAATATTTAAGTTGTTATTTAACCTATAAGTTTCATCATTTCATTAATATCTATGTTTTTCGCTTCGCTTTTATTTAATATTTTCTTTTACATTTTTGGGCCTATGATATAGCCAACGTCTTGATTTATTGATCTTGATGTGTATGAGGCCCACTTTCTTTTTGGTCAATGAAAAATCTAATCAGGAGGTTTTCGATTTATCGATTTAAATCCTCATCTAGATGAGATCAACTTTATTTTCATTTCGAGCCCATTCTTCTTTATTTTCGGGCCGATGATATTAAAGAGCCACGATTTTTATTGATTTACTTTACTAAAAAAAATCGTGATAACTATGAGGTCGTTTTTTTTAATTGGTCAATGAAAATCTAATTAAAAAGGTATTCGATTCATCGATCTAAAATCCTTATTTAGATGAGACCGATTTTATTTTTCATTTCGAGTCCATTTTCTTTTATTTGGGCCGATGATATCCCAAAAATCATGACTTAGTCGATTTATTTAAATTACTAAAAGTCGTGATATATGTGAGGCCACTTCTCTTTTTTTTTATCGGTCGATGAAAGTCGAATATCATAGATTATTGGTTTCTCGATTAAATCATGATTAAGACGAGACCGACTTTATTTCTACTTCATTCTGTATTTTCCTATATCTTCATCTTCATTTTCTGACCGGTGAAAGTCTTTCTATTCATGAACGTTGTTAGCGAAGCGACGAACCTTCATTATTTCAAATCTGTAGTGAGTAATCATCGAGATTTCTTTCTATACTTTGAGATTGTGATAGGTTACCTTTGACTAATCAACGAGAGTTTGTGACTCAAGACGAGGTCTCCACCTTTCTTTTCGTGTGGCACGATCTCATCGGAGAATGATCTTCTACATCATTTCTCTATCGTGTCTTAACACACAGATCAAATTGTGCATCCTCCTATAGTATGGTCTTCCTCATAGACCGTACTACGACGGATCAGTACTACATTGGACCCGATTCATCGATACAATAAATTAATCAATAATCACTAAATTTACTTTCAGTCTATATATATATATATATATATATATATATATATATATCTTGATTTATTATTTTATGTTGATTATTATCCTTGTAAATATTATCATTTGTTCATATTTATATCTTGCGTATATTGTTCATTTTATTTGTACATTTAAAACACATTAATAAATATCGAAACCCCTAAAAGACTCAATTGACCAGACTATGGTTACTATTGTGTTTTGGACTGAGGACTTAGATTTAGGACTTTTACCCTATGCTCTTGGACTGAGGACTTAGATTTAGGACTTTTACCCTATGCTCTTGGAGTTGGTATTCCGGTCTTCGGATTTTGCTTGACTGGTCAGTGGCCCATCAATGAGAAGTATTTATACACTATTCTGGTCAGATCTTTCTATCTCTTGCTCATTTACATTGATGCATTTGTTGTCTGCATGTATATATGTTTGCCTGACACGGTCTTTTAGCATGTCAGCCTGATACTGTGTGGATACTATCAATCTTTGATTTATTATCACTTGACTTTAATGTCACGGTACATACCATGTTCATATCTCATTTATTCTATCTTGATCATTAAAGCGTATTTAGTCTATTACCTCTGCTTAGGCTATCAGGTTTGATAGTAGGTAATATGTCTATCCTCTTGTCAGGTACCTCTGCTTAGGCTACCATGTATGGTAGTAGGTCATCTTTCCTTTTGTGTTTACCTCTGCTTAGGCTATCGTATGTTGGATAGTAGGTAACACACCTTTTCTTTCACCCTTAGTTAGGTGAACTACGGTTGCTCTGATTCTTCAGTCAGATACGTAGGCACAAGATGCGATGTCTTGGCGAGCAAACTAGTGTACATACTCTTAGGTTATCACCTTAGTACAGATACCCTTAGCAAGCAAATATAGAATAACATAATGAAACAAGAGGCTCCCGTAGAGTACTACGGACGTTTAGGGTGCTAATACCTTCCCTAGGCATAACCAACCCCCGAACCTTAGATCTCCCCCCTTTAGGTTTTTTAACGATCTTGAACCTTTCCTTTGGATAAATTAAAGTCGGTTGTAAAAGAAAAAGATGCAAGTTAATTAATAGCTTGTTGTCCAATTTTCACCGCGACACTTCCCATGCTTCAAACTCCACCATTTTTTCTTTCACCATTGCCAAGTATTCGGCTAGCTGGTCGTTCTTTGCTTGGAACTCTCCCCGTACTTGGGATGCTACGAGCTGGGAATCAGTACAAATTTTTATTTCTCTCGCGCCGACGTCTTTGGCCAGTCGTAATCCTGCGAGGAAGGCTTTATACTCAGCTTGATTGTTTGATGTTTTGAAGGAGAGGACCAGGGATACATCGATCAGGGTCCCTTCCTCGCTCTCGAGGATAATTCCTGCTCCGCTGCCTGAGGGGCTTGATGCGCCATCCACGTAAATGATCCACTTGCGTGTCCCTCCCAGAGGGGATAGTTCCGGAGTCATTTCTGCCACGAAGTCGGCCAAGACCTGTGCCTTGAGGGCTTTCCTCCCCTCGTAGTGAATGTCGAATTCGGCCAGTTCAAGGGACCATTTTAGCATCCTGCCCGCCATATCTGGTCGGCTTAACAGTTGCCTAATAGGCTGGTCGGTTCTGACGACGATAGTGTGCGCCAGGAAGTAATATCTGAGTCTCCTCGCGGCAACTATGAGAGCAAGGGCCACCCGTTCTATTTGCGTGTACCTGACTTCGGGTCCTTGTAGGGCTTTACTGGTGAAATAGATGGGTTTTTGCCCGTCAGTAGTCTCGCGAATAAGTGCTTCACTTACTGCTTCGTTGGCCACGGAGAGATACAGGTATATGGTTTCCCCGTGGTCTGGTCGAGACAATACTGGTGGCTCGGACAGAGCTTGCTGGAAATAGGCAAGGGCCTGCTCGCATTCGTCCGTCCACTCGAAATTTGCTTCCTTCCTGAGTAATTTGAAAAAGGGCAGGGCGTGCTGGGCGGATTTGCTCACGAAGCGGGCAAGGGACGCGAGCATCCCGTTGAGGGTCTGTATTGCCTTCTTCGACCGCGAAGTGGGGAACTCTATGAGTGCTCGGCATTTATCTGGGTTTGCTTCTATTCCTCTTTCAGTGAGGTAAAACCTGATGAATTTTCCTGCTCGTACGCCGAAGGTGCATTTTTCTGGATTAAAACACATTTTACATTTTCGAGCTTTGTCGAACACCTTTCGTAAGTGGGTGGTATGGTCGGATTCCTCTTGGGATTTCACGATCATATCATCCATATATACTTCGAGCATGTCCCCGATTTCTGATCGGAAGACTTTGTTCATCATGCGCTGGTACGTGGCCTCGACATTCTTTAGTCCAAAGGGCATTACGTTGTAGTAATAGTTCCCCGAGGAGGTCATGAAAGTCGTGTACCTCTTGTCCTCGTCTGCCATTGGGATTTGGTTGTATCCCGAATAAGCATCCATGAAGGACAAGAGCTTGAAACCTGCGGAATTATCTACAAGTTTATCTATGCACGGTAGCGGATAAGCATCATTCGGGCAAGCCCGATTGAGATCAGTGTAGTCAATGCACATGCGCCACTTTCCATTACTTTTCTTTACAAGTACAATATTTGAGAGCCAGGTCGTATACCTGGCCTCGGAAATAAATTTTGCCTCTAAGAGGTCTTGTACAAGTTTTTCGGCAGCCTGTGCCTTTTCCTCTAATTGCTTTCTTCTTCGTTGGACAATGGCGCGAGCAGCTGGATTGATTGTTAAGTGGTGGCATGCAGTTTCTGGATCAAGGTCGGGCATATCCGCCGCACTCCAGGCGAACAGGTCGACGTTGTCGTCAAGGCATTTCTTCAACTCCTTCTTTACCTCTTCGGGGAGACCAGCGCCTATCTTCACTCCCCTGTTGGGGTTATTGCTGAAGGTGATAATCTCGAATTTTCCATCTGGAACTGGTCGCAGAAGTGCAGGAGACGGGGAGCTTGTCACTCCTGGCTTTTTGTCTTCGTCACAATCTACATTTCCATCTTCGGGGAGCCTGCTGTCAAGGTCGATGGTATGCACGAGAAGCGTGGTCTTTTTCTCTGGCTGGCCATCTTCAGCTGGAACCTCGTCCTCTCTGGTGCGCTTTGTCGCCTTTGCCGTCGTCACGATCTGGTTATGTCCTTTTGTTGCGGCTTCAAAGCATCTGCGAGCAGCCTCAATATCTCCATGCAGAGTTGCGACGTGTCCCTTCTCAGTATAGTATTTGAGCTTGAGGTGGACCGTGGAGGGGACAACAACGAGTTCGGCAAGACCTGGTCTGCCGAGGATGCACTGATAGAGCGACGGGCAATCAATGACTAAGAACTGTGTTTTGATCGTTCGAGATGCTTCTTCCTCGCCAAACGTGATTGGTATCTCCACGTAGCCCCAAGGTCGGCCAGTTGCTCCGTTGAATCCTTGGAGATCCGATCCAACGTACGGGGAGAGATTAGACTTATTCAGTTTCAATGCGCGGAACAGGCTGGAGTACACGATGTCCACGGAACTACCCTGGTCGACCAGGATTCTTCGAACATCGGTAGATGCTAATTTGGCCCTGATCAGCAGAGGAATATGGGAATTCGGTGATCCTCCGGGGAGTTCTTCTCTGTAGAACGCGATTGGCTACGAACGCCTTTTACCCTTGTCGATCGTGTACAACTGCTCGGGGCTGCTGTCTATCAGTTGTTCGAACTTTCGTTTGATGGATCCTATCGTAAGCTCATGGTACCCCCCACATGAGATAACCATGGCCGTAGGAAAGGTTTCCCAGGTGCTGTGTATGAATGCCTGGGAAGTCGGGTCGAGGTGGTCAGGGACGAAGAAGTCCTCTGGTCGGCTGATGGCCATTGCGATCTGCGGGGGAGGACTGGATGGGGCTGATTCTGCTTCTTTCTTCGGATCATATGTGTCTCGTCGGGAGGACTCTCCCTTCTTCACGTATTGCTTCAGGTGACCCTCTTTGATGAGGATCTTTATTGCGTCCTTAAGGTATACGCAATCTTCTGTCACGTGGCCATGACTACGATGGAAACAACAATATTTGCTTTTGTCGACGTTTCCTTTGGACGTGGTCGGTTTAGGGAACCGGACACCCCCTTGCTTGAATTCTGTGTTGATGCAGTCGGAGAGAATGCGCTCTCGCGAGGTCGTGAGTACGGTGTACTCCGTAAACCGGTCAGCCGGCCCTTTGCTTTCGCGAGGACTCTCATCGCGCCGTTTCTCCTTCCCTGCCGGGATGATTCTGGCTCATCTTTTTTTGATGCTCGGGGTGCTTCGCGATCTCTTAAGTCCCGGGCATGATATGCGGCATCTTTTTCCTCGTAACGGATGTAGTCTTCAGCTTTACGAAGAAGTTCTGTCAGAGTCCGGGGAGCTTCGATTCCTACTGCCTTACGGAAGTCGCTTTTAGGTCGGAGTCCCTTTTCGAGGAGGTACTTCTTCATGTGATCCGTTGTTTGGACTTCAACCGCTTCTTTGTTGAATCTTTCAATGTACGCCCGCAGGGATTCATCCCTGCCTTGTATAATTGCCTCCAACGTGGCCTCCGACTTAGGATGTCGTTGGGAAGCTGTGAAATGGCGGGCAAACTGGCTTGTCAACTCCCTCCACGAAGATATGGATTCACGAGGAAGTTGTTTAAACCACATCATCGCTCCCTTTCTCAAGGTGATGGGGAACATTTTGCATCTGATAGCCCCGGAGACACCGTGATATTGGAGTATAGCCTCTATGTTTTCGATATGCTCGCGGGGGTCAGTTGTCCCGTCGTAGGTCGTCAACGTGGGTGGTTTCTCCAATCCGCGAGGAATTCTAGTGTCGAGGATGTCCCTTGTGAACGGACCGTGGACGTCATCGTCACTGCCGGAACTAGGAGAGAGCGAAAGGGAACGGCTGTGCTCGCGGCTTCGACTTTGGCGAGGAGAACGTTCGCGGGTGCAACGGTGATCATACTTATCCGCGTGTCGAGACCTCTTGGAAACCGGGGAGTGCCTGGATCTTCGCGGGGGAGACTGGTGGCGTCGTCGGGCTAGATCGGGTGTGAGGTTCCTCGATCTTGAACGTTTCCTCTCCGGGGAGAGGGTGTCGCGTCTTCGCTTCGAGGGAGTCCGTGGACGCGAGGAAAGGCTCGCCAGTTTTTCTGAAGCGAGGCGTTCCTGAAGGATATGCTCGAGGGCATTGAGCTTCTCCCCCTGCTGGAGGATCAGGAGGTTTGAGTTGTTGAGAGAAGTGATGAGCGCTGCGGTGGTCGGGTCAGCATCCTGGGGAACCGGAACGGGCTCGAAGGTGAGCTCCCCGGCTGGTGTTCGCGGCTTTGGTTCGCCGGGTTTCGGGGAAGCCGGCCTTCCGTCTCTTCGGTCACTTTCCTGCGGGATATGCCCGACGAAAGTGCGGTCGTTGTTGTTGTTGTTGGCCTCAGGGGCCACAGAGTCCTGGTGAACATCATTCTTGATTAAATCCATGTCGATCTGAGATTTTGATAAGATGAAGCTTTGGTCTTTGTTGAGTGAGAGAGAATCTTGGTGAAAGACGGGGAAGTTATTTCCCACAGACGGTGCCACTGATCGGAGAGGACCAGAAGGAGATCGTCGCGACCTTCGTGTAGGACAAGTGCTGATGCTCGTAGGAGAGGAAAAAGGGGTGGAGGTACCTGCAAGGTACTCCGATGCCAAAGTAAGTATTTGGTCAAAGAGGGGAAAAAGCAAGTAAGAGAAGTCAAGTATATGATTTGTGATACCTGCCCCTCTCAAGCGAGGGGGTATTTATAGATGGATTTCTGGCGAGCAAAGCGCCTGATCGACCAATGAGGGATTTCCAAATGGAGGGCGAGGCGCGTGGTCTCCTAACTGTTTCCATTATATTCGGGGAGGCAGTTGGTCGCGTGAACTACCCTGCGCATGAAGGGGACACGCCCAACGGTTACTTTCTGCCCAACGGTCATATTGTGCCCAACGGCTATATTGTGCTTATTGGGCCTGTTCGCCAATTATGCTGGATTGGGCCTGGATCTTAGGGGCAGGAAGCCCTGCTCGGTCCAGAACAGATATCAGTGACAAATAAATTATTATATTCATCATTGACAAATATATGTCTTGTACGTCTTTATGTATAAGTAATAGGCATGTGTTTTTTGATTTTTTTTATACTCTTTAGTGACAAATATATTTCTCTTATTTATTTATGCTTCAATGAAAAATAACACTTAATAAGTAATTTATTTTTATGGATCGAACTGTGTAAGTTTTCATTGAAATAATCAACATTTTAATAATTTGAATAAAATAGTTGTGTATCAATTATCTACTTCAACAATTTTTTAAATAAATTAAAATTGAATTGAAAAAAAAATAGACAAAATTATTAGCTTCAACTTCTTCGATGATCTTTGGCCTCTCTTCACCGACAATAATTACAGGTGCCGCCGGTACCTGTTATTTAAAATTTATTTCAATTTTGCTTTTATTTGAAACATTATAATCATGTAAGAATTGGTCATCATGCAAATCAATTCTGGTTGTATGCAACATGACTTTGTTTAACGAAACATTATCTATCATATACGAAAATGATATGTTACTCAAATACTCATTGTGCCCTTCTGCCTTCAAACAACAACACGTGGATAGTTTCATTGACTTATATTGTATGGTAAATTTCTTCACGCCTCCACCTTTACTTCATTTCTTCTTTTTCCTACCTTTTTCAAAATCTGCATCACCTTTCACGTCACTATATTTCACTACATTTCATCTTTCATAATCAGAAAACTCCTTTTCTAACACCTCTCTCTCTCTCTCTCTCTCTCTCTCTCTCTCTCTCTCTCTTCCTTCTTCCTCTTCTTTACATACACTAAATATAAAAAATGCGTAGAAAGATGCTTTCTTCAAATCTCTCATTCTCTTTTCAATCTCTATATTTTCCATTTACTTTATGTTTTTAAAATTATGTATCTTTTTTGTTTAAGTTCTTTCTTTGAAGATTCAACCATTATATTTCTTTCTTTTTTGACAATGTTTTTTCACTTCGTTAATATTTTTGGTGATAATTTTTGCAGATATGGACTATAATGAGATGGACCAAAAACTTTCAAATCTGAAATTATACCATGTAAATTTAAAGGAAGGTGAGTTGTTACTATGTGTTCATTTTTCTATAATATGAGTTGTTAATATTTTTGTGGTTAATTTTTGCAGATCTGGACTATAATAACCAGAAGTGTTAATAATTTTGTTGTTAATTTTTGCAGACCTGAACTATATTTTTGCTGCTAATTTTCCCAACTTCATCTGAAGGGAAATCACGATTCAAAACGCAGAGAAAATTAGAATTTCCCTTTAGCGATCCTTACGAAAGATCATGATCAGTGATAGAATGGTTACCTCTTGTGGCGATGAAAACTTTGATTTTGAATCGAAGGAATGATCACGAGCGATGTACGATGAACAATGCCTCTACTCAGTCCACACGAACAGCTTCCTTCAGTCTCAGTGCTAGCTGCTAGATTGAAGGCTTTGAGTGAGAGAGAGAGAGAGAAAGAGAAAAGGAAAATATGGATAGGGTTTCACTACTGAATTTTCATCAAGTGTTTATGCTTCTGCACAAGGGTTATATTTATAGAACCACTTGTATGGGCTGCAAGCTAAAAAGCTCACTTAAGTGCACGCACACCATATCTTATGTTGTACCGTATATCACTTAAGCACGTGGTACCTTACCACAATCCATATTCCACTTAAGTGCACCGTACCTTACGGTGTTACATATTTACTTAAGTACATCGTACCTTACGGTGTGCCTTATTTACTCTACCTCTTATCAAACTGTCCTTATGTGTGTGACCCTGTAGGATTTCGCGATGATGGTAATTATATTAAATCATGCATTTAACATAATAAACAGTGAGAGGTATCTAGCAACACATCACTGCTACTCAAGTCACGAAATTGTCATGTGATCTGACAAAACCTTTTGTGATAGTGCTTGTGTGTACAATTACCCTTTTGCCCTTATGTCTATATTGAACACAAGGCATATACCGTGTCATCCTTGTTCAGTTCAATATTGGGCCCTTAGACATTTATCCTGTTATGCAGGATGGGAAAATTCCATCTAGGTCACTCATGTCCCTCAGCATGCTTTATGAAGTACCCATCAACTGTCTTTATAGTCATCCAATTACGAACAATGTTTGATCAGCAATAAAGTACTTGACTCTACATCTAGGGTCCATAGTGGTTTCAGGTCAAAGTGTTGTATACACCACTATCACCATGAGAATAACTTATGACACTTTGCATAACATTCTATGTAGTCAACTACCTAACTATTAATGGAACATACCCATTAACACCCTAAAATACCCTTTAATCATTTTTATTTTACACTAACAATTGTCCTTCATGGTAATTTACTAAACACAAAAATAACTAACCAATAGGATTCTCTCATTATGCCAAATGGCTCATACAATTGAAAAAACCATTTCAATTTTCAATCACCCTATTCCCTCTCTTTTCTTTTTCAAAATTCTGACCCATTCTCTCTCTTTCTCCCTCTATCTCGTCTGCCCTTTTTTCTCTCTCTCTCTCTGTGTTCTCTCTTTCAACCTAAAAATTCCTCTCTCGTCTCTACAGTGATGGTCGCGACCGGAGGTGGTGGTGGAAATTTCTTTTCTCGGCGAATTCAACTTTTTCGGTGAGTTTTCTTCTTTTTTCGTCTGATTTTTGTTACGGATTCGTTGTTATGTTGATTTGTTGTTGGTGACAAACAGAATCAAACCTCTCTCAATGGTAACAAACATTTTATGTTTCTTTTTTTTTGTGAATGAGTTGTTTATTTTTGTGTTGTTTAAGGTTGTGTTTGTTTATGCGAATGTTTAGGTTCAGGAAAATGTAATCTGTTTGTGGGAGATTGGGTTTCTGATATTTCTGAACCAATGTACACAAATGAGAGTTGTCATGTGATTGAGCCTCATCAGAATTGTATGAGAAATGGAAAATCTGATTTGGGGTATCTTTATTGGAGATGGACCCCGAAAGAGTGTGAGTTACCGAAGTTTAACGCAAACAAGTTTCTTGATCGAATGAGGAATAAAGCAATGGGTTTTGTTGGTGATTCTATCTCACGCAACCATTTCCAGTCCCTACTTTGTATTCTTTTCGATGTATTGTTTACGACACGATTCAATTGTGACAAAATAATTATAGAGTCGTTTTAACTATAACACATTTTATGAGCTTATAATTACAGTGATGGTCGCGACCGAAGGTGGTGGTGGAAATTTCTTTTCTCGGCGAATTCAACTTTTTCGGTGAGTTTTCTTCTTTTTCCGTCTGATTAATGTAATACTATTTATAGTTTTAGATTTGCATAGTTGTAGATCAATCCTTGTTTCACTACATATATTTGGATTTTGGTATGTCCACCTAGTAAAGTATATGTTCTAAAGGTAATTACAATTTTCCATTGTTTTCTTGATGTCGATGATGATGATAATGATGATATGATTGACTATCTTAGTTGAATTAGAGTTTGTCACATTTCATGACCTTGTCACATTTGATATTTATATTTGAGCTTCATTTCTAATAGTTTTCCAAAGGTTAAACTAGGATTCAATCATCAAGTTTTTCAAGTGGTGGAAGGGTGGATTTGATCTTGGATGTCGAATTCACTTCTCTTCCTCTGCTTTTCAGGTGAAAATGGCTGAACCCCAGGATGATGTTATGCCCGACACGCAAGATACACAAGAGGGACCCAACGTGCCCGCTGATTATTCGAATATCAAGGTCGCAGGAGGGGACCTTGACTGGCTCGCACATGAGCCTCTGACGTTCCGATCAACTTTCTCCGCGGAGGAGATAAGAGACTTTGACTTGTTGGAGAGGCATGAAGAAGACGCTCCTCGGGCGTGGAAAGCCCTTTGCCCCGGGGAATACGATAGAATTTGCTCCTCGTACCCAGGATTGCGTTTTCCTATGTATGAGTTCGCTTTTACGGACGCCAAGATGCGTCTACCCTTTACCGACTTTCAAGCCTCCCCGTTCACCCATCTGACCTTGTGCTCGTCTCAGTTTCATCCCAACGCCTTGGCTTTCATCCGGGCTTTTGAGCTAGTGTGTCGTTACCTTAATATCGGGGCGACCACAGATCTCTTCTTCTGCCTTTTCCAAATCCAAAGGAGTACAGCGGGGATGAAACAGAGTTGGGTTTCGTTTAAGAAACAGAGTAGGTTGTTCTTGCCGTATTCTGATTCAATTCGCAACTTCAAGGATAGGTTTCTGATCGTGAAGCCTATTACCGAGGAGGCTAAGAGGACCATCTCGACCATTGAGAAGGTGGTGGTGAATGGTCGGGAAAGGGACGGTGTTGTTTCCATATTTCCTTTGGAATGGGTCTATACCCACTTCAAGCACAGAACGAATCAGTTCCTGGTGAAGCACGAGCAGCTTTTCCCGGCGGACAAGGAGTCGTATAGGATCCTCCATGCTTACGTGGAGAGTTTTTTCCCGGCCTTCGTAGTAGATCGGGATGGGAAAGAGCTGGTTGGGGATGATGGGCCCGTCCGAGCGGCTAGATATATTAACGTCAAAGCTCTCCTCGAGTGTGATAATGACGATGATGCGATGACCTTGCTCGGTATGCTCCACTGTTTGATTTTATTTCTTTGAATTCTTGGTCCTGACTTGCTATGTGTGTTCGCAGGTATGATGGCCGACATGCGGGAGCGTTTGATGAGGTCCCAGGCGGCAAAGGTCCACAAGAAGACGACCACAGGTGCCAAGGGCGGGGTGCCTAAGCAGACAAATTTGGAGAATTTTGCCGTTGGTCCTACCCCCGTCCCAGAGAGAGCCTCAACACCGCTGACCCCGGAGACCTCCCATAAAAGGAAGAGAGGGGTCGCGGGGACTTCTGTGGGCGCTAGTCCGGGAGGTTCTGGTGCCAGTCATCTTGTCCTACCTGCCTGCTATACATGTCGTGATTTGTTTGCTGAAGGGGAGTCCATAGATGTTCACGATTCTGAAGTCGTGGCTATTCTAAATGCCAACTCCAAAGCGAGGAGAAAACAGCTGTGCCAGGATGCTGCGGGCATGTTTAGGGTGCTTGAAGCAGCCCTTGTCCTTGCCGATGATGAAGCTGTTACTCGGGCGAGCCTTGTGACGTTCAAGAATAGAATTACCGAGTTGGAGGCGGAAAATAACAAGCTGTTCAATGATTTAAAACAGTTTGAAGGTCACGAGGAGGCCAAAGTGTTGCTTCAGACGGAGGTGACCCAGCTGAAGTTAGCTGCGCTCAAGGCTGACGAGGAGAAGGCGATTTTGCAGGCGAGGATCGCTGAATTGGAAGGTTTAACTTCGGCTGTCCAGGACGAAAATGACGACGAGAAGTCCCTGAAGTCACGGGCTGACTTGATCGGGAGGATTAGAGTCCTTGGCGAGGACAACCTGAAAGCAGCTGAGTTCGACTTCAGTGCTGCACAAGAGTAGATGGTGACCCTCAACTCTGACGTACAACTTACGACGGATGGGATGGGTCTGTTCAACAAAGTGGTGGACGGTCAGGTCATTCCTGCCGAAGAGGAAAATGAAGTCGCTGAATAGGATTTTGTTGTTTTTAGCATGTTTTGTGGGCCTGCGTGCCCTTATCATTTTGTACGGGCGCTGCCCTTTTGTTCTATGAATTTGTAGGGGCTATGCCCTTTTTTGTATTTATAACATTATCCGGTCACGCCCGGTGTTCAACTATACTTGGATCTTGTGAAAAATGTTTTATCATGGGCATTTGCTCTATTTATTTGTATGCGTGTGCTCGGCGAGGTGTGAAACCTGCCGAGGGGGACGAAGTGGTTTTGCCCATGATGAGGCTAGGACTTCGTTTGAGGTACTAATCTCATAGGCTTGGACTATTCCCATCGCGAGCTAGGTGTCCTGCCTGAACGGTGAGGCAACGGCGGAGCTCGGTTGAGGTATCCCCATTGTGCGCAGGATATGCTCGTACAACAAGCAGAAGCTGGTCGACGTTGTAATGCGTGTCATGCTTCACCAGGGCATGATACGATGACCGCGCAATTCTCCTCATTTTGGGTGATTACGTCGGCAATTTGTCTGTCCTCGTGGTTAAGGACTTTAGCTGTAGTACTGCTTGAGTTTTTCAGCATTCCATGGTCGAGCAAGTTGTTTTTCGTCCAACGTTTCCAAGTAATATGCGTCTGTTCCCGTTTTGGACTTGACGCTATAAGGTCCTTCCCAGTTTGCTGCCAGTTTCCCTTCGCGCGAATCCTTCTGGTTTCTGCGCAGGACCAGACTGCCTACGGGGAAGTCGCGCTTTATGACTCTGGCGTCATGTCGCAACGTTATTTGTTGCTTTAATGCGGCCTCGCGGAGGGCAGCCCCTGATCTTATTTCTTCGACCAGATCGAGCTCCTCGCGTAGAGCCTTGTCGTTCATTTCTTCGTCGAGGGGAGCTTCTGTCCTTCTGGAGGGTTCCCTTATCTCCACCGGTATTACCGCCTCTGTTCCATACGCTAGTCGGAAATGGGTTTCTCCGGTGGTAGAGTGGGGTGTTATTCTGTACGCCCAGAGGACGCTGTGGAGGTTCTCGACCCACATTTTCTTGGCCTCGCCTAGCCTCCGCTTTAATCCGCGTAGGATCACTCTGTTCGCGGTCTCCGCTTGCCCGTTGGTCTGGGGATGCTCGACCAAAGTAAAGTGTTGTTTCGTTCCCAATTTGGCGACGAAGTCTTGGAATTTTCTGTCTGTGAATTGGGTTCCGTTGTCGGTTACAAGGGCCTGGGGTACCTCGAATCTGGCGAGGACGTTCCTTTTGTAGAAACGCAATATGTTGAAGGCTGTGATCTTGGCGAGCGCTTCGGCTTCAATCCACTTTGTAAAGTAGTCGACGGCCACGATTAGGAATTTATTTTGATAAGATACCATTGTAAAGGGGCCTAGGATGTCCATCCCCCACCAGGCGAAGGGCCATGGCGAGGAGAGGGTCTTCAACTCGTTGGGCGGTGCCAAATGCATGTCCCCGTGGCGCTGGCAACGGTCACATTTTTGTACGTGTTCTTTGGCGTCGTGTTGCACGGTTGCCCAGTAATATCCTGCGCGCAAAGCTTTTCGAGCCAGGGATCTTCCCCCTAGGTGTTGCGCGTTGATGCCCTCGTGTATCTCTTGTAAGATTTTGGGGACCTGGGCCTCGTCGACGCATTTCAATAGGGGGATGGAAAATCCTCGTCGGTATAATTTGTCCTCGACCAGTACGTATGAACAGGATCGTCGCTTAGTTACGCTGGCCTCCTTACTGTCCTCGGGGAGTTCCCCCTTGGTGAGATAATTGTATACCGGGGTCATCCAACAACGGGGATCTCCGATGACGTTAACGTCCAGCAGGTCGGGCTTTACAATGCTCGGGCGGACCATCATTTCTTGTATGATGGATTTGTTCTCACCCTTTTTCCTGGTGCTGGCTAGTTTAGAGAGGATGTCTGCTCGGGTATTCTGTTCGCGCGGGACGTGCTGAACTTCCCATGCTTCAAACTCCATCATTTTTTCTTTCACCATTGCCAAGTATTCGGCTAGCTAGTCGTTCTTTGCTTGGAACTCTCCCCGTACTTGGGATGCTACGAGCTGGGAATCAGTGCAAATTTTTATTTCTCTCGCGCCGACGTCTTTGGCCAGTCGTAATCCTGCGAGGAAGGCTTCATACTCGGCTTGATTGTTTGATGTTTTGAAGGAGAGGACCGGGGATACTTCGATCAGGGTCCCTTCCTCGCTCTCGAGGATAATTCCTGCTCTGCTGCCTGAGGGGCTTGATGTGTCATCCACGTAAACGATCCACTTGCGTGTCCCTCCCGGAGGGGATAGTTCCGGAGTCATTTATGCCACGAAGTCGGCCAGGACCTGTGCCTTGAGGGCTTTCCTCCCCTCGTAGTGAATGTCGAATTCGGCCAGTTCAAGGGACCATTTTAGCATCCTGCCCGCCATATCTGGTTGGCTTAACAGTTGCCTAATAGGCTGGTCGGTTCTGACGACGATAGTGTGCGCCAGGAAGTAATATCTGAGTCTCCTCGCGGCAACTAGTAGAGCAAGGGCCACCCGTTCTATTTACGTGTACCTGACTTCGGGTCCTTGTAGGGCTTTACTGGTGAAATAGATGGGTTTTTGCCCGTCAGTAGTCTCGCGAATAAGTGTTGCACTTACTGCTTCGTTGGCCACGGAGAGATACAGGTATATGGTTTCCCTGCGGTCTGGTCGGGACAATACTGGTGGCTCGGACAGAGCTTGCTGGAAATGGGCAAGGGCCTGCTCGCATTCGTCCGTCCACTCGAAATTTGCTTCCTTCCTGAGTAATTTGAAAAAGGGCAGGGCGTGCTGGGCGGATTTGCTCACGAAGCAGGCAAGGAACGCGAGCATCCCGTTGAGGGTCTGTATTGCCTTCTTCGACCGCGGAGTCGGGAACTCCACGAGTGCTCGGCATTTATCTGGGTTTGCTTCTATTCCTCTTTTAATGAGGTAAAACCCGAGGAATTTTCCTGCTTGTACGCCGAAGGTGCATTTTTCTGGATTAAAATGCATTTTACATTTTCGAGCTTGGTCAAACACCTTTCGTAAGTGGGTGGTATGGTCGGATTCCTCTTGGGATTTCACGATCATATCATCCATATATACTTCGAGCATGTCCCCGATTTCTGATCGGAAGACTTTGTTCATCATGCGCTGGTACGTGGCCCCGACATTCTTTAGTCCAAAGGGCATTACGTTGTAGTAATAGTTCCCCGAGGAGGTCATGAATGCCGTGTACCTCTTGTCCTTGTCTTCCATTGGGATTTGGTTTTATCCCGAATAAGCATCCATGAAGGACAAGAGCTTGAAACCTGCGGAATTATCTACAAGTTTATCTATGCTCGGTAGCGGATAAGCGACCTTCGGGCAAGCCCGATTGAGATCAGTGTAGTCAATGCACATGCGCCACTTTCCATTACTTTTCTTTACAAGTACAATATTTGAGATCCAGGTTGTATACCTAGCCTCGGAAATAAATTTTGCCTCTAAGAGGTCTTGTACAAGTTTTTCGGCAGCCTGTGCCTTTTCCTCGGATTGCTTTCTTCTTTGTTGGGCAATGGCGCGAGCAGCTGGATTGATTGTTAAGTGGTGGCATGCAGTTTCTGGATCAAGGCCGGGCATATCCGCCGCACTCCAGGCGAACAGGTCGACGTTGTCGTCAAGGCATTTCTTCAACTCCTTCTTTACCTCTTCGGGGAGACCAGCGCCTATCTTTACTCCCCTGTTGGGGTTATTGCTGAAGGTGATGATCTCGAATTCGCCATCTGGAACTGGTCGCAGAAGTGCAGGAGACGGGGAGATTGTCACTCCTGGCTTTTTGTCTTTGTCACGATCTTCATTTCCATCTTCGGGGAGCCTGCTGTCGAGGTCGATGGTATGCACGGGAAGCGTGGGCTTTTTCTTTGGCTGGCCATCTTCAGCTGGAACCTCGCCCTCTCTGGTGTGCATTGTCGCCTTTGCCGTCGTCACGATCTGGTTCTGTCCTTTTGTTGCAGCTTCAAAGCATCTGCGAGCAGCCTCAATATCGCCATGCAGAGTTGCGACGTGTCCCTTCTCAGTATAGTATTTGAGCTTGAGGTGGACCGTGGAGGGGACAACAACGAGTTCGGCAAGAGCTTGTCTATCGAGGATGCACTGATAGAGCGACGGGCAATCAATGACTAAGAATTGCGTTTTGATAGTCCGAGATACTTTTTCCTCGCCAAACGTGACTGGTATCTCCACGTAGCCCCAAGGTCGAGCAGTTGCTCCGTTGAATCCTTGGAGATCCGATCCAACGTACGGGGAGAGATTAGACTTATTCAGTTTTAATGCGCGGAACAGGCTGGAGTACATGATGTCCACGGAACTACCCTGGTCGACCAGGATTCTTCGAACATCGGTAGATGCTAATTTGGCCCTGATCAGCAGAGGAATATGGGAATTCGGTGATCCTCCGGGGAGTTCTTCTCTGTAGAATGCGATCGGCTGCGAACGCCTTTTACCCTTGTCGATCGTGTACAACTGCTCGGGGCTGCTGTCTATCAGTTGTTGGAACTTTCGTTTGATGGAATCTTTTGTCACGTGGTCGTGACTACGATGGAAACAACAATATTTGCTTTTGTCGACGTTTCCTTTGGACGTGGTCGGTTTAGGGAACCGGACACCCCCTTGCTTGAATTCTATGTTGATGCAGTCGGAGAGAATGCACTCTCGCGAGGTCGTGAGTACGGTGTACTCCGTAAACCGGCCAGCCGGCCCTTTGCTTTTGCGAGGACGCTCATCGCGCCGTTTCTCCTTCCTCTTCCGGGATGATTCTGGCTCATCTTTTTTTGATGCCCGGGGTGCTTCGCGATCTCTTAAGTCCCGGGCATGATATGCGCCTTCTTTTTCCTCGTAACGGATGTAGTCTTCAGCTTTACGAAGAAGTTCTGTCAGAGTCCGGGGAGCTTCGATTCCTACTGCCTTACGGAAGTCGTTTTTGGGTCGGAGTCCCTTTTCGAGGAGGTACTTCTTCATGTGATCCGTTGTTCGGACTTCAACCGCTTCTTTGTTGAATCTTTTAATGTACGCCCGCAGGGATTCATCCCTGCCTTGTATAATGGCCTCCAACGTGGCCTCTGACTTAGGATGTCGTTGGGAAACTGTGAAATGGCGGGCAAACTGGCTTTTCAACTCCCTCCACGAAGAGATGGATCCGCGAGGAAGTCGTTTAAACCATGTCATCGCTCCCTTTCTCAAGGTGATGGGGAACATTTTGCATCTGATAGCCCCGGAGACACCGTGATATTGGAGCATAGCCTCTATGTTTTCGATATGCTCGCGGGGGTCAGTTGTCCCGTCGTAGGTCGTCAACGTGGGTGGTTTCTCCAATCCGCGGGGAATTCTAGTGTCGAGGATGTCCCTTGTGAACGGACCGTGGACGTCATCGTCACTGCCGGAACTAGGAGAGAGCGAAAGGGAACGGCTGTGCTCGCGACTTCGACTTCGGCGAGGAGAACGTTTGCGGGTGCGACGGTGATCGTACTTATCCGCGTGTCGAGACCTCTTGGAAACCGGGGAGTGCCTGGATCTTCGCGGGGGAGACTGATGGTGTCGTCGGGCTAGATCGGGTGTGAGGTTCCTCGATCTTGAACGTTTCCTCTCCGGGGAGAGGGTGTCGCGTCTTCGCTTCAAGGGAGTCCGTGGACGCGGGGAAATGCTCCCCAGTTTTTCTGAAGCGAGGCATTCCTGAAGGATATGCTCGAGGGCATTGAGCTTCTACCCCTGCTGGAGGATCAGGAGGTTTGAGTTGTTGAGAGAAGCGATGAGCGCTACGGTGGTCGGGTCAGCATCCTGGGGAACCGAAAGGGGCTCGAAGGTGAGCTCCACGGCTGGTGTTCGCGGCTTTGGTTCGTCAGGTTTCGGGGAAGCCGGCCTTCCGTCTCTTCGGTCACTTTCCTGCGGGATATACCCGACGAAAGTGCGGTCGTTGTTGTTGTTGTTGGCCTCAGGGGCCACAGAGTCCTGGTGAACATCGTTCTTGATGAAAGCCATGTCGATCTGAGATTTTGACAAGATGAAGCTTTGGTCTTTGTTGAGTAAGAGAGAATCTTGGTGAAAGACGGGGAAGCTGTTTCCCACAGACGGCGCCACTGATCGGAGAGGACCAGAAGGAGATCGTCGCGGCCTTCGTGTAGGACAAGTGCTGATGCTCGTAGGAGAGGAAAAAGGGGTGGAGGTACCTGCAAGGTACTCCGATGCCAAAGTAAGTATTTGGTCAAAGAGGGGAAAAAGCAAGTAAGAGAAGTCAAGTATTTGATTTGTGATACCTGACCCTCTCAAGCGAGGGGGTATTTATAGATGGATTTCTAGCGAGCAAAGCGCCTGATCGACCAATGAGGGATTGCCAAATGGAGGGCGAGGCGCGTGGTCTCCTAACTGTTTCCGTTATATTCGGGGAGACAGTTGGTTGCGTGAACTACCCTGCGCGTGAAGGAGACACGCGCAACGGTTACTTTCTGCCCAACGGCCATATTGTGCCCAACGGCTATATTGTGCCCAACGGCTATATTGTGCTTACTGGGCCTGTTCGCCAATTATGCTGGATTGGGCCTGGATCTTAGGGGCAGGAAGCCCTGCCCGGTCCAGAACAGATATCAGTGACAAATAAATTATTATATTCATCATTGACAAATATATGTCTTGTACGTCTTTATGTATAAGTAATAGGCACGTGTTTTTTGATTTTTTTATACTCTTTAGTGACAAATATATTTCTCTTAGTTATTTATGCTTCAATGAAAAATAACACTTAATAAGTAATTTAGTTTTATGGATCGAACTGTGTAAGTTTTCATTGAAATAATCAACATTTTAATAATTTGAATAAAATAGTTGTGTATCAATTATCTACTTCAACAATTTTTTAAATAAATTAAAATTGAATTGAAAAAAAAAAATAGGCAAAATTATTAGCTTCAACTTCTTCGATGATCTTTGGCCTCTCTTCATCGACAATAATTACAGGTACTGCCGGTACCTGTTATTTAAAATTTATTTCAATTTTGCTTTTATTTGAAACATTATAATCATGTAAGAATTGGTCATCAAGCAAATCGATTCTGGTTGTATGCAACATGACTTTGTTTAACGAAACATTATCTATCATATACGAAAATGATATGTTGCTCAAATACCCATTCTGCCCTTCTGCCTTCAAACAACAACACGTGGATAGTTTCATTGACTTATATTGTATGGTAAATTTCTTCACGCCTCCACCTTTACTTCATTTCTTCTTTTTCCTACCTTTTTCAAAATCTGCATCACCTTTCACGTCACTATATTTCACTACATTTCATCTTTCATAATCAGAAAACTCCTTTTCTAACACCTCTCTCTCTCTCTCTCTCTCTCTCTCTCTCTCTCTCTCTCTCTCTCTCTCTCTCTCTCTCTCTCTCTCTCTCTCTCTCTCTCTCTCTCTCTCTTCCTTCTTCCTCTTCTTTACATACACTAAATATAAAAAATGTGTAGAAAGATGTTTTCTTCAAATCTCTCATTCTCTTTTTCAATCTCTATATTTTCCATTTACTTTATGATTTTAAAATTATGTATCTTTTTTGTTTGTGTTCTTTCTTTGAAGATTCAACCATTATATTTCTTGATTTTTTGACAATGTTTTTTCACTTCGTTAATATTTTTGGTGATAATTTTTGCAGATATGGACTATAATGAGATGGACCAAAAACTTTCAAATCTGAAATTATACCATGTAAATTTAAAGGAAGGTGAGTTGTTACTATGTGTTCATTTTTCTATAATATGAGTTGTTAATATTTTTGTGGTTAATTTTTGCAGATCTGGACTATAATAACCATAAGTGTTAATAATTTTGTTGTTAATTTTTGCAGACCTGAACTATATTTTTGCTGCTAATTTTCCCAACTTCATCTGAAGGGAAATCACGATTCAAAACGCAGAGAAAAATAGAATTTCCCTTTAGCGATCCTTACGAAAGATCATGATCAGTGATAGAATGGTTACCTCTTGTGGCGATGAAAACTTTGATTTTGAATCGAAGGAATGATCACGAGCGATGTACGATGAACAATGCCTCTACTCAGTCCACACGAACAGCTTCCTTCAGTCTCAGTGCTAGCTGCTAGATTGAAGGCTTTGAGTGAGAGAGAGAGAGAGAGAAAGAGAAAAGGAAAATATGGCTAGGGTTTCACTACTGAATTTTCATCAAGTGTTTATGCTTCTGCACAAGGGTTATATTTATAGAACCACTTGTATGGGCTGCAAGCTAAAAAGCTCACTTAAGTGCACGCACACCATATCTTATGTTGTACCGTATATCACTTAAGCACGTGGTACCTTACCACAATCCATATTCCACTTAAGTGCACCGTACCTTACGGTGTTACATATTTACTTAAGTACATCGTACCTTACGGTGTGCCTTATTTACTCTACCTCTTATCAAACTGTCCTTATGTGTGTGACCCTGTAGGATTTCGCGATGATGGTAATTATATTAAATCATGCATTTAACATAATAAACAGTGAGAGGTATCTAGC
Organism: Lathyrus tuberosus; assembly: GCA_022829125.1. NCBI lineage: Eukaryota > Viridiplantae > Streptophyta > Magnoliopsida > Fabales > Fabaceae > Lathyrus > Lathyrus tuberosus. Next base: position 502,318 of record JALAZF010000131.1, read on the forward strand.
AACACATCACTGCTACTCAAGTCACGAAATTGTCATGTGATCTGACAAAACCTTTTGTGATAGTGCTTGTGTGTACAATTACCCTTTTGCCCTTATGTCTATATTGAACACAAGGCATATACCGTGTCATCCTTGTTCAGTTCAATATTGGGCCCTTAGACATTTATCCTGTTATGCAGGATGGGAAAATTCCATCTAGGTCACTCATGTCCCTCAGCATGCTTTATGAAGTACCCATCAACTGTCTTTATAGTCATCCAATTACGGACAATGTTTGATCAGCAATAAAGTACTTGACTCTACATCTAGGGTCCATAGTGGTTTCAGGTCGAAGTGTTGTATACACCACTATCACCATGATAATAACTTATGACACTTTGCATAACATTCTATGTAGTCAACTACCTAACTATTAATGGAACATACCCATTAACACCCTAAAATACCCTTTAATCATTTTTATTTTACACTAACAATTGTCCTTCATGGTAATTTACTAAACACAAAAATAACTAACCAATAGGATTCTCTCATTATGCCAAATGGCTCATACAATTGAAAAAACCATTTCAATTTTCAATCACCCTATTCCCTCTCTTTTCTTTTTCAAAATTCTGACCCATTCTCTCTCTTTCTCCCTCTATCTCGTCTGCCCTTTTTTCTCTCTCTCTCTCTCTCTGTGTTCTCTCTTTCAACCTAAAAATTCCTCTCTCGTCTCTACAGTGATGGTCGCGACTGGAGGTGGTGGTGGAAATTTCTTTTCTCGGCGAATTCAACTTTTTCGGTGAGTTTTCTTCTTTTTCCGTCTGATTTTTGTTACGGATTCATTGTTGTGTTGATTTGTTGTTGGTGACAAACAGAATAAAACCTCTCTCAATGGTAACAAACATTTTATGTTTCTTTTTTTTGTGAATGAGTTGTTTATTTTTGTGTTGTTTATTTTTGTGTTGTTTAAGGTTGTGTTTGTTTATGCGAATGTTTAGGTTCAGGAAAATGTAATCTGTTTGTGGGAGATTGGGTTTCTGATATTTCTGAACCAATGTACACAAATGAGAGTTGTCATGTGATTGAGCCTCATCAGAATTGTATGAGAAATGGAAAACCAGGTTTGGGGTATCTTTATTGGAGATGGACCCCGAAAGAGTGTGAGTTACCGAAGTTGTAATGCCCTGTATAATATATATCTAGAATAATACAATACAAGCACTTTATTTGGTACTGACACATCAAAAGCGCCTAATGGCATAGTTCACATACTTGTCCATTTCTAAAACATAAATACACTACATGGCACAAGTCATGGAAACTAGCCAAAATAATAAAAACTAAGAATAATATACAATATCCTCAATTGTATACAATAAAAGAATACACAGCGGAATAAGCTTAACTAAGCTTCTCTTGAAACATCCGAGCATCGCTCCACTTGTAACCAAACCTGTACCTGAAATAAAGCAACTATAGTGGGGTGAGATACATCAAATCTCATTGAGTTCCCTATCCTATAGATTCTCTCGGCTTTACAGGGTTCTAACAATCCTAACTCAAGTCAAGGGGAAGGGAATTGACTTTGAGTTCACAATCTCACAATCTCACACTATATGGAAACATGTCATGAGTTCATCAACTCACAATATCACTAATCGATAACCACATCAAGGCATCCCCTTTTCCCGTCCGCTTCTACGTCTAGAAGTCGACCCGAGTCATGGATCCTTGTAACCTACTTGACATACGAATGGATTCGGGTTCTACGGGCCATAAACTGTTATGAACCGTCACTTCACACGGGCCATTAACCGTCACAAGCATACGCTCTCTGAGCGCCATTCGTACTGCACGCAGGAATCAAACCTGCCAAGTAGTTATGCACGTGTTTCAGAGGAGCTCGAGACCCATGAAACGCACTCACAAAAATAACCGGTTACGATTATGTGATCACACACACAAATGTGATTGTATTCGACAATCACAAGGCCACAATGCCTTAAGGCCACCAACGCCTTTTCTCAAAGAACACAAAGGTTCACACACATGTTCCATACTAGTGTCTCACTCTCCTCTAGGCCAATCTCGTCACGGATGCACTCTCAATATCAGGTGCCCGAGCCTTGCCATCGAGGTTATCTACTCCAGGCCAGAACTCGTCAATGAATGCACGAGCGTCGCCATCCAGAGTTACTATCACAATTCTATTCACAACCTAGAATTATACCATTTTGTTTTGGGGTAAAGTTTCCTCACTCTTCCTAATTCATATTTTAACATGCATATATATACAAACATGTTTAACAATAAGAGCATAGGCAAAATAATCATCAATCGCATAATGGAAACACATAATTCAACAACAATTACCCACCATTAAACGATAAAGTCGACAAAACGACACTATTCCAAAATCCCGACATAATTAAATCGGACAACGATCTTAAAACCATTTTAATAAGAAATTACATTTTATTAGCTTTCCAACGATATCAAGAATGTTAAAAACGGATAACCGAGTCAAAAGTTATGGACATAACGAGAATTGGTATCGCGGAAAAACACAATTCTGCACCCTCCTGGCCGTACGCGTATTGCCCTAAGTCATACGCGTATTGCCCAAAGTGATACGCGTATGGGCAGAGACTGTTTTTCCTTCAAAATTCCATTTAAAACCCCAATACGCGTATTACCTCAAACCATACGCGTATTGCCCCCTCTCATACGTGTAACGCCTAAAATGCTTCATTGCCATACGCGTATTGCCTCCTCCCATACGCGTAACGCCTAAAATGCTTCATTTCCATACGTGTATTGCCCAACACAATACGCGTATTGCCTTGCGTGATACGCGTATGGGCAGAGGTAAACCCAGAAAATTTCCTGCATTGCTCCCGTTACGAATTTCTCCCCAAAACCTCTCCAATTCTCATCTAACCACTTCCAAATCACAATATATCAATCCAAATATGTTCCAACATAATTAACAAGTATTCTATGCAATTTATATCGAATTTCATCCGTTAGAATTCATTTTCTCTCAATCTAACTTAAGTTTAATTCTTATATTTCTAGACTTAGAGTGTCTAACTAGAACCCACCTGGTAACCGAAGAGGAGTTTGGAAAAGATGATGAAATGATGGCCCATGAACTTCTTCTTCCCAAGTTCTTCTTCTTTCTCTTCTTCCTTCTTCCTTTCTATTTCTTTTTTTTTTCTCCTTTTCTTATATATATATATATATATATATATATATATATATATATATATATATATATATATATATATATATATATATATATACATAATCATTAATATATAATATAAATCCAACAGGATAAAATATCTCCAATTGATCAATTATTAGAATTACCATAAAATTACTTTTCTCGGGTTAATAAATATTAATCCGTCTCTTTAATAAAATAATTGATCTCTTCGGAGGTCACAAGTTGCTCTATTGATCCCAATTGATAATACTTAAAATACTTAGAATATTCCATAAATCCAATTTACCAAAAATAGAGCACATAGATACTCACCTAATCTCATCCGATATCCAATTGAGCATTTAGATAATACGGGGTATCACACCCCCCCCCCTTAAATTGAAATTCGCCCCCGAATTTCCTCTACTCGGCAATAACCCTAACTTGTATTCGGGTCTTAGATTCACACTTAACGTTACTTCCGTTCAACTTTTTGACGTATTCCAATTCCAACTTAACTTCACGGACCAAAATCCTTATTTTCACGAATTATCAAACTTCAGTTTCCTAGTCATACTCTTATTCCAACATTAGGTTAACTTCGAACTTAACTTTTTCCCATAGTTCATCTGTTGTTCGATACAAAACACTTGGTCACATACTACTTCCGGCAAGAAGGTACCCTTCCATATTCCTCAACTAAGTCACACAACAAAACCTCAACACCTTATCTTGGTCTAGGATAACGAACACTCATCACCTCCTCATGAGGTAATTCAATGATTTCTCAACTTCATGCAATCCACGACGATTTATATTTCCATAACTTCAACGTCCAAACCACTTCATTATTATTTAAACGACTTCTTTACCAGTTCCATCTGGTCTGACGCTGTACGTTGTACTCACTAAATCCAATATTTCCTTCCTTTCGTATCACACCAAAAGGTAACCCACTTAGAACAAAATCTTCTTATTTCCAATCTTACAATCAATTTCTCCTCTGATTCTTATAAATCTGAGCCCCTTTCATTTGTCACCTTCCACTGCGCAACTCCAATTCTAGCAGTGGAACACCACGAATTCTTAAGCACTACCAAGTAGCTAACGGTCCATGGAGAACACACTCATCCATTGGGGTCCTTAGTAACCAATGATACAGGAAACTTACTGGCGTCCTATGGTAGAACAATTTATTTGCCAACACACAACATTATAACATCTATCCAACGCTCTCCATACGATAAAGACACAGGAGTTACACTGCTACAACCATAACGTACACAACTCCCAATCCATTCCAAACTTGGAATAATTCATCCAAAGTAGATTAACAACTTTCGTTTCTAGTTACCACATTCCCCATTAAGTCTTCTTACAGGTCTCCGACTTGCTCAAGGTTTGTTGTTGGTACGAGTTCTCGACTAATATTACATAGCATCATCATGAAGCTTCAAACATATGCAAGTCACCACTTATCAAAACTTAACTCATCCAAAGCACGATTGTGAGTTTCCATATTACTCACCCACTCACATACCACAATCCACATACATACCCACTTTCGAAGTCCATACCACACCACTCAGTTTAATCCGCTTTTCTCGATCGTTATGTTCCCTAAACGATTCCAAGCTACATGCTTAACTTCGGAACATCAAATTCTCACTCGTACTTGGAAAGATAACTTCTAACTTTCACTCTCTTGGTAAACCACAACTGCACACAACTAGTACCACTCTCACGGAGTCTAAATCCAATACCGTGAACCCACGGCTGATAGCACTTACTAATTCTGACCAACCATTCATACGTTACTAATACCATGATTACAGACCGAAATATTCCTTGCAAGATCAATACTTCGTGGGTATTCTTTAACTTCGTCCTTAAGGCTCACAATGGCAAAACACCCAAGACCTTCTCATACTCAACACCGTTTACAAGATTACTTCCTCGCAGACAATTCCCTTGTCATCTAAACAGACAGTCAACTAGGCAACACCTTTCCAAAAGTTACGATTCCGAAACACAATCCATCCTCCATGCACGTGTTACTTGGTTAACCACCTTGCGTTAGTCGGGTAACACTGCTGCAGAAACAAAACCAGTTTCTTCTTAATTCAAAGCCATTCCTACTCAAACCATTAATCCAATTCATCCTACTTGAAATACCGTTCACAACTCGTGGCTTCTTAACTTGTATAACATTCACTAACCATGACCCACTCAGGTAAAACCGACAAGGTCCAAGCATGCAGACAACACACTCCAACCAAGTGACATGCAAACTTCCAAATTCTGAGGCGGCCACACTACAAACTTTAGCGGAATAATTCATTTTTTCTGCTCAACAACTACACTAGATGAAAGCCAAAATGACGACATTATAGGGTTTTAGCCACAACTCATGCTTGATTCGTCCATAAGCAAAATCCAACACACAATCATCATACGGTACCACAAAATTAATGGACATGTCATATCAAGCATACCACCTTATTTTCTCACTCCATACACATTAACCGGGATTTCTTGTCCTTCACTATCCATTACACATCCCACTTACACCAAATTACTTAATGGAAAATTCGCAACCGACAACTCTCAACAACTACTTACTCAACCCTTCCGGTATAACTCGTTCCATGATTTACACTTAGTCTGCAATAAGTCCTGATTTGCTTCTCCTTGTTTTACCACATTCTTGTTTCTTAAAATACAATACTCACTGTTCCATAAAGTACGTCTCTTCACACTTGTCTCAAGAACAAGGATCCATCACGTACACTTGTGACCACGGTGCCGCTACTTGCTGTTAATACCAAAGTGTAACTTCTTCAGTTTAACTCCTAATACTAGGGTTCGCGTGGGTGAATCATCTTTGATTACACTTCCTTAACTACAGGTTCATCAACACCTTAAAACTCCATTGCACACTCGTCCAAAAATACATTCCATTGCCACTTCCTCTTAACATACCATTAATACCATTTTCTACATCGTACTTACTTTCGCCCTCCATTGTACTCCTCTTAGGTCCAAATATAAAACCACCATACTTACATTTCCTTAAGTCCAAGGTTCTTACTCTGTTTCTTAATACAACTTGTTCCGGTTCGTACCACTACACGTTCTGTTACTTAATGAAGCCCATTCTTTCTTCAACACAATACCTTATACTGTTCCTTGGGTAATTTAACATTTCTAAATTGGTCTCTTACTGAATACAGAAATCTTGATTTAATACCTCGAACTTAATCTCTCTTCATATTTGAAGCCACGCAATTTATCTCTTACCCTTCGTCCGGCACATACTTATTACACTTGAATCATGTAAACACATCCCAGTGTCCCTTCTCACACTTCTCTACCACTTTAGATTCTCATGAAAGTTGAACTCCTTTAACTCTCAACTTTTAACCGGTCAGAAGAGATTACTCTGAACACGTTCTTCGAGGTACTCCCGTCCATTCAAGATACCATAACGACCCTAGAAACTGAAGCACCAATACTTATCTCACTTCCGGACCTTACGTCAAACATTCCACAACATAACTCTCCTTTTCCACAGAATGAGATTACTTGAAATCCTTATCCAATCGTCCAATAGAGATCCTTAATTTTCGGACTCCATCAATTCCAAAGGATTGATTAACAACTCACCGCTCATTCATTTCCATGCTTTCCAAGCACAACGTCTCCTAAAACCTCACTGAGCTGACCAAAACTCTTCACTACTAACTCTTGGCTTGAGTCTTCCCTCCCAGCACAAGTTTTGACAACACTTCGGAGTCCTCATGGTCGCTCAACCATGATTCTACCTATCACATACATAGCATTAGGTTGATCAAGCCCAGCACTACATAGTATGATATTAAGTTTAATGATGGCAAGACACACTTAAGAGGCAGGAATAGATTTACTCATGATGTTTCAAGGCTAGGTCGAGAATACGACCTGCTCTGATACCAACTGTAATGCCCTGTATAATATATATCTAGATTAATACAATACAAGCACTTTATTCGGTACTGACACATCAAAAGCGCCTAATGGCATAGTTCACATACTTGTCCATTTCTAAAACATAAATACACTACATGGCACAAGTCATGGAAACTAGCCAAAATAATAAAAACTAAGAATAATGTACAATATCCTCAATTGTATACAATAAAAGAATACACAACGGAATAAGCTTAACTAAGCTTCTCTTGAAACATCCGAGCATCGCTTCACTTGTAACCAAACCTGTACCTAAAATAAAGCAACTATAGTGGGGTGAGATACATCAAATCTCAGTGAGTTCCCTATCCTATAGATTCTCTCGACTTTACAGGGTACTAACAATCCTAACTCAATTCAAGGGAAAGGGAATTGACTTTGAGTTCACAATCTCACAATCTCACACTATATGGAAACATGTCATGAGTTCATCAACTCACAATATCACTAATCGATAACCACATCAAGGCATCCCCTTTTCCCGTCCGCTTCTACGTCTAGAAGTCGACCCGAGTCATGGATCCTTGTAACCTACTTGACATACGAATGGATTCGGGTTCTACGGGCCATAAACTGTTATGAACCATCACTTCACACGGGCCATTAACCGTCACAAGCATACGCTCTCTGAGCGCCATTCGTACTGCACGCGGGAATCAAACCTGCCAAGTAGTTGTGCACATGTTTCAGAGGAGCTCGAGACCCATGAAACGCACTCACAAAAACAACCGGTTACGATTACGTGATCACACACACAAATGTGATTGTATTCGACAATCACAAGGCCACAATGCCTTAAGGCCACCAACGCATTTTCTCAAAGAACACAAAGGTTCACACACATGTTCCATACTAGTGTCTCACTCTCCTATAGGCCAATCTCGTCACGGATGCACTCTCAACATCAGGTGCCCGAGCCTTACCATCGAGGTTATCTACTCCAGGCCAGAACTCGTCAATGAATGCACGAGCGTCGCCATCCAGAGTTACTATCACAATTCTATTCACAACCTAGAATTATACCATTTTGTTTTGGGGTAAAGTTTCCTCACTCTTCCTAATTGATATTTTAACGTGCATATATATACAAACATGTTTAACAATAAGAGCATAGGCAAAATAATCATCAATCGCATAATGGAAACACATAATTCAACAACAATTACCCACCATTAAACGATAAAGTCGACAAAACGACACTATTCCAAAATATCGACATAATTAAATCGGCCAACGATCTTAAAACCATTTTAATAAGAAAGTACATTTTATTAGCTTTCCAACGATATCAAGAATGTTAAAAACGGATAACCGAGTCAAAATTTATGGACATAACGAGAATTGGTATCGCAGAAAAACACAATTCTGCACCCTCCTGGCCGTATGCGTATTGCCCGAAGCCATACGCGTATTGCCCAAAGTGATACACGTATGGGCAGTGACTGTTTTTCCTTCAAAATTCCATTTAAAACCCCAATACGCATATTACCTCAAACCATACGCATATTGCCCCCTCTCATATGCGTAACGCCTAAAATGCTTCATTGCCATACGCGTATTGCCTCCTCCCATACGCGTAACGCCTAAAATACTTCATTGCCATACGCGTATTGCCCAACTCAATATGCGTATTGCCTTGCGTGATACGCGTATGGGCAGAGGAAAACCCAAAAAATTTCCTGCATTGCTCCCGTTACAAATTTCTCCCCAAAACCTCTCCAATTCTCATCTAAACACTTCCAAATCACAATATATCAATCCAAATATGTTCCAACACAATTAACAAGTATTCTATGCAATTTATATCGAATTTCATCCATTAGAATTCATTTTCTCTCAATCTAACTTAAGTTTAATTCTTATATTTCTAGACTTAGAGTGTCTAACTAGAACCCACCTGGTAACCGAAGAGGAGTTTGGAGAAGATGATGAAATGATGGCCCATGAACTTCTTCTTCCCAAGTTCTTCTTCTTTCTCTTCTTCCTTCTTCCTTTCTATTTATTTTTTCTTTTCTCCTTTTCTTATATATATATATATATATATATATATATATATACATAATCATTAATATAGAATATAAATCCAACAGGATAAAATATCTCCAATTGATCAATTATTAAAATTACCATAAAATTACTTTTCTCGGGTTAATAAATATTAATCCGTCTCTTTAATAAAATAATTGATCTCTTCGGAGGTCACAAGTTGCTCTATTGATCCCAATTGATAATACTTAAAATACTTAGAATATTCCATAAATCCAATTTACCAAAAATAGAGCACATAGATACTCACCTAATCTCATCCGATATCCAATTGAGCATTTAGATAATACGGGGTATCACAGAAGTTTAACGCAAACAAGTTTCTTGATCAAATGAGGAATAAAGCAATGGGTTTTGTTGGTGATTCTATCTCACGCAACCATGTTCAGTCCCTACTTTGTATTCTTTCCCAGGTATTGTTTTCGACACGATTCAATTGTGACAAAATAATTATAGAGTCATTTTAACTATAACACATTTTATGAGCTTATAATTACAGTGATGGTCGCGACTGGATGTGGTGGTGGAAATTTCTTTTCTCGGCGAATTCAACTTTTTCGGTGAGTTTTCTTCTTTTTCCGTCTGATTAATGTAATACTATTTATAGTTTTAGATTTGCATAGTTGTAGATCAATCCATGTTTCACTACATATATTTGGATTTTGGTATGTCCACCTAATAAAGTATATGTTCTAAAGGTAATTACAATTTTCCATTGTTTTCTTGATGTCGATGATGATGATAATGATGATATGATTGACTGTCTTAGTTGAATTAGAGTTTGTCACATTTCATGACCTTGTCACATTTGATATTTATATTTGAGCTTCATTTCTAATAGCTTTCCAAAGGTTAAACTAGGATTCAATCATCAAGTTTTTCAAGAGCCTGTTGAGGATAATCTTGGTCCTTCTTTGAAAGATGTTATTGAACAAGAAGCTTCCAACTCTCAGACCAGAACAAGTGTATCTCAATTTGTGACGCTGCCAATAAATTTGACAAGAACTTGTGTGCAGCTGTTAATTTGTCGAATGAGGTTCCATTATTTTTATTTTCTTATGGCCTACAAGTTAATATTTTTCTTCCCTTGATAGAAATAGCCATTCAAATATGTATTCAATCAGTATCACTTTTTTGTTGTCAGTACTGTCTTATTTGAATTAGAGTTTGGCATATTTCAAGAGTATTACCTCTCCTCTCCCTACCTTTGATTTGATTCCATTGTTCAGTCTCATTCATCAAGGTAATGAGGTGTTTTGATATAATTTACTTTTTGAAGCACCGCATAATCATCTTGCAGTAGCTAATAATATAGATTAGCAATTGTGTTATGGGCTGCTGGCATATTATCTGCGGTCTGCCATTTTTCAATCATATGAAAGCTTACTAAACACATGAATGATGACATGTTTTGTGGATGCAGACATTAATCATCACCAGAATGCAGAAGTTGTCTAAGGAAGGGTTACAACGTACAGACAAGAGAATTAGTCTCATGAATGAAATTTTGGCTGCTATGAACACTGTAAAGTATGTCTTTTACCACAAATCATTAACCGTTTGTTGATCTAATAATAATAATAATAATAATAATAATTTTTCTTATGCATATTGTTTAGGTCGAATTGTTCTTTGAATTTTTATAATAACATGTTTAAGCAACAAATTGGTGATTAAATTTGGTAAATTTCAGGGAAGAAATGGAAGAGGTGATAATTTGTTTCTCTTTTCGTTAACTGCTAGGCTTTTACATTTTTAATTTCGGTGGTTCTAAAATACCATTGCCAGGCAGCAAGCCTTTCTGAGTGTTCCAGTTCAGAATAGGATCTCAAGAGGTGGTGGGTGTTGTTGATTATTACATTACTGATTTATTGTTTTTCTATCATGCAGGGTGATGATACGGGGCCAGCATTTCGTCACAATCATTTTATGGAACCATTCATGATAAGTCACAAGATTTAAGGTTGTTGCTTGGTGTTTTAGGTTGTTCCTTGACTCCAATCCCCTTAAATCATTCTGCCATTTGATTTGCTTCCTCGGCATTGGCCATCGTTTGATCAAAATGGTTTGTTCTCCTTCTGTTTTGAATTTTGTTGGTTGAGAATTATGTATGTTTAGATGTCTGTGTTATGATTGGAACTAAATTTGTAGCAATATTTGCGCTGTCTTCTTATAGAGTCGGTCCCGTTCTTTCTTCTGACATGAAAACAATGTCTAATATGAGTCAAAGATGCTAGATTGATTGTTCAAATATTCAAATATGAAAGTTGTTGATAACTATGAAACATTTTGCAGGTATGTTGGTCTTAAGGCATGCATAACTCAATTGCCTAATAATGGATATGGAGCGAATGTTACTAACTGGCCTTCACAACTCCGTCGACCACCAGATAGACTTCAAAGCATCAAAATGGATGTTGTTATATCCAGAAACGAACTCTTTAAGGCCGAATCAAAATATTGGTATGCAAATATATAATTCTACCAGCAGTGTTAATGACAGGCAATGGTAAAAAGCCAAAATTCCACTGTCATAAACGATATTATGTTGCCGTCTTTCACAGATTTGCCATGGCAAATGTCAAAAAATTCGCCACGGCACTGCCATAGCCAATACTTGACAGACTGCACTAAAGTAACATTTTAGGGTTCTATGACGAAGCAGTTGGATCAGCAATTCAACTTACCCAGCTTGGGATCTCTTTGGAGCCGCTTGACTGTCTCACCCGAAAATCAGAGGTTCAACACTCAACCATGATCTCAGGTTTGATATTCTGCAAAATTAATCAAAAAAAGTTTGTACTCATAATTTGCATTATATATCTTCTGTAGATTGCATCTTTAAACATCAGACTATATATCAATGCACCTTCATAGCTTTCACAGTTTGTGCAAAATGCCCACTTCCTCCATCAGGTATATCATCTTGGTCCACACTTGTTATGACAATATAATCCACACTTTATTATTGAGTAAAATTCAAGTGAGCTCTACTAATCACAAGCAAGTCCACCATGCTTACATGAATTTTCAAACTATTGCAGGCAATCCTTGCTTAAACTATACTGCCACTCTTTTTGTTGTCTTGGTTTCTTTAGACCACTATGTAAGTCTCTTTGTTGCATTTGTCTTCTCTTAAACCAAGACTTAACCTGCTTTTTGGTGATTTATATGATGCATTCCATGGAAGATATCACAATTCCGCTGGAGCAATAGTTCTACTATTTATGATTTGGGGTTCATTCTTCTTTGGCGGACTTTCAATCACCACAAGCGCTGCCAGAGTCATAAGTACTACGACTCTACGACTCTACGAGCCTTTTTTATTGATTTATTTGAGTTTATCTCAAACCATGTAATTTTCAGGTTTATGCATTGTCAAGAGATAATGGAGTACCATTTTTGTTCATATGGCGAAAACTGCATCCAAAGCACAAGGTTCCTACAAATGCAGTATGGCTATGTGCAGCAATATGCATTCTTCTTGGTCTACTAATTTTAAAGGTGAATGTAGTGTTTACTGCTATAACTTCAATATGCACAATTAGTTGGGTTGGTGGCTATGCAGTTCCAATATTTACAAGAATGGTGATGCCAGAGAAGAATTTCAAGGCTGGACCATTTTATTTAGGAAAGGCAAGAAGGCCAATATGTTTGGTAGCATTTGTATGGATTTGTTATACATGTAGTGTATTCCTTTTGCCAACTCTTTATCCAATAACTTAGGATACTTTCAATTATGCACCTGTTGCTCTAGGGGTAGGTTTGGGTTTAATAATGGTTTGGTGGGTATTGGATGCTAGAAAATGGTTTAAGGGGCCAGTTAGGAATATTGATGCTCAAAATGGTAAGGTGTAGTTATTGATCGGTTTGGAGAATAATTGGTGAATATTCTTTATCCTATACTTGTTACTTTTGACTTGTATGTTCTACTTTTATGGTTAATGCAAATATTAATCCTTCATTTCAAAGATGTAAGATGATAATTCATCTGACCACACACACATTTGTACTTCCTAGGTTTTTATGTTTTTTTGCATGGCAAGAACATGATATAGCTTATTTCAAGTACTTCCTCACTTTCATATTCTTTAAGGACTAAAATATAGATTTTATATACTTTAAGACTATTTATCATTTGTATATGGTTTAGGAACAATGTTCAATATTGTTCATGGTTTACTCATTATTAATTAGATGCTTTACATATGATATGATAATTAATAAATCACCAGTCCCATCATATCTCTCATTTTTCCCTTTTTCAATTATATAAGCCTAATAAATAAAGTATGTGGCATTTATCCCTCCTGAGGTTGTCCGTACTTATTACTTTACAACAAAAAATGATATCCACTCTTTCAAGTACATGAAGATTTGTCTACTTGCAGCAAAAATCACTTTTAATCTACTCCTAGGACAACTGAACATCAACTAATAACACTTCTTTAGAGTACAACCACATTGTTGTGATCCAACTATAACCATACTAATCTTAGTTACTTCTTAAGCATGTCTTTTGTTGTTTTTATCGGCAGTAACAATTCCATTAAAGTTTAAGGGTTATATATGTTTTTGGTCCCTGTAAAATTACCAAATTTTGTTTTTAGACCTTATAAAAAATAGCATGTTTTGGTCCCTACAAAATAATTATGTGTGTAGTTTTAGTCCATACTGTTAAACCAATGTGTATTTTTGAATGATTATTTTGCAAATATGGTTATAACGTTATAAAATGTTCCTCGAAAAAAAGGAATTTAAAATTTGATTTATAAGTTGAGATTTTCATTATTTTTATCATTATCTTTTGAAATTTAAAAAATTTATATTTAATTTTTCTCATTTTAAAAAATTATATAATTTGGTAAAGAAACATTTTATAGTAATTTGAACGCGTATGAAAAAATTTATTCAAAAATTTATTCAAAAATTTAAAATTTAGGGATAATTAAATAGTTTTCAAAATTTTAAGAAAATAGCAAGGACTAAAACTGTATGCATAACATTTTTTTAAGAACTAAAATATGTCATTTTTTTATATGGACTAAAAATGAAATGCGAGATTTTTATAAATACCAAAAACATATTTAACCCAAAATTTAATATATCTGTTGTAAGTCATTTTTAATGATGTCATCATTTTACACTTTGCAATATACCGAGGAGGGTTTATTATCTGTTGATGAGAATAGGGTTGGCAACTCCTGTGAATTTTATCACTGAAACTCATTATTTTTACAGATCACTATCACCACAATACCATTTTTTTTAATCAATAAAATATTTGTAAATATTTATAATTATTAGATATATTAGATTTATTATGTTGGTGATTTTCTACCTATTTATTTTTTAAATATTTTTAATTATTGGTGATTTAATAATAATAATTATATATCAGCAACAATAAAATCTTATCGAATAATTTAAGATATAAATGAACTTACCCGTGCGGACGCACGGGTCTTCTACTAGTACTCTCATAGTGGGTCAATCCAGTATAAATATTACTCCTAATATTCATACCTATGTTAAGACTTGATAACTCCTTATCCATGATCCATGAGATGTGATCATCAGTCTATCTACATAATAGTCTTAATGCTTTAAGGTTATCCCATTTCACATTAAAGCTCGACTACGGATACTTTAAGAATAGTGTCCTTATGTTTAATGGAATCTCATGATTAAGTCACACTTAATATTTCATTAAACGAACTAGCTATTCTAGGGACTTTATCACTTTGGAAAAACAAACATAATAAAGAAATACCTTTTATTAATAATAAATAATTCGATACAAGTACCAAAATTATTGGCCTCTAGGGCTTACACCAACATCATCTTGCTCTTCACACAACTGTAGATGGTTATGTTATTCCTTCAACTCGGCAGCTTCTTCCATGTGTTTTCTTCATATTCTCGTCTTTGATTTTATGTGTTGAATACATATTCACACTGTTTTTGGGTAAGGTTTGTTAAATATCTAATTCATTGTTTTGGAAAGATTATATTTGATTTAGAAAGATCAGATTTGATTTAGAAAGATTAGATTAGATATTTTTGGGCTTTTATAGTTTGGATTTTAGCTTGAGATGCAAGTTAACCTAAATCTATAAATAGGGAGGAACCCTTTTCATTGTAATCATCAAGTTTGATAATCACGGTTTTACAGTTGCAAAGTGATAATAAAATTCCATAGTTGTGGGCAGAGAGTTACCCTGCAGTTCAAACTCATCTTCTTTAAACGTGTTCTTGTTTTTGTTCATTGTCATTATATAGCAATCTTAAGATCAAGATTGAGAAGAATTCACCATAGATCGTGGTTGAATTTCAACATCTTGTATCTAGAGCTCCAATTTTGATTCAAGGGAAGAACAACTGTGATGTCGATGAATCACCCGAACGGTCACTTTCCAGCAAATCTTCCAATTCTCAAGAAAGATAATTATGAGAATTGGTGCAAGCAGATTAAGGTGGTTTTCTGTTACCAAGATCTTTGGGATCTTGTGAATGAGGGATTATCACCGCTTGCAGAAACTGCGACAGATCAGGAGAAAGCAGCATATAAAAAATTGAAGAAGAAATATTATAAAGCTCTCTTTATAATCCATTAATGTGTTGATCCAAATAACTTTGAAAAGGTTAGTGATGTAGAATCAGCAAAAAAAGCTTGGGAGATTCTTGAAAATTCGTTTGGAGGCGCAGAGAAGGTGAAAGAGGTGAGGTTACAAACTCACAAAAGGACTTATGAATTGCTTCAGATAGAAGACAATGAAAGAATAACAGATTTCTTCACCAGAGTTACAAAGCTGGTGAATCAAATCAAGGTATGTGGAGAAGTGTTGACATCAAGACCAGTTGTGTCAAAGATCTTGAGGTCATTGGCTCTAAATGTCGACCACGTGGTAGTAGCCATAGAAGAGTCGAAAGACTTGTCAGTATTGACGAAGGAAGAGCTTCAAGGGACGCTTAAGTCTTATGATCAAATGATGGATGAAAGAGCTGTAGGAAAGTCGAAGAGTGATATGGATTTGCAGACGCAGTCATAAAAAGAAAGGAAAGGAAAAGAAAGCTGGAATGACAACAAAGGTAGAGGAGGTTATACCAATTCGACTGGTCGAAATCAGCATGAAGGAAACTGGTCGAATTAGAAAAAACCCTGGAACTAAGGCAACCAAAGAGGTGGTGTTGCAGGTAGAGGAAGAGGTGGTGGTCGAAAGCCTGACAAAAGTCATATTCAGTGTTTCAATTGTCAGAAGTATGGTAACTATTTTAGTGGCTGTCCAGAAAAGAAGAAGAATCAAGAAACTGATGCAAAGCTGGCGAAACATGAAGAAGAAGAGATGTTGTTAATGGTCACAACAAGAGACGAAGAGAGATTCCAGGACCATTGGTACCTGGACTCAGGATTCTCATCACACATGACTGGAAGGAAAGATTGATTTGTCAACATGAAGGCCTCGTCGAAGAACATGGTGAAGTTTGTAAATGACAACACTATAGCAGCTGAAGGTGTTGGTAATGTTCAGATCGTGAGGAAGGATGGTAAAAAATCAATAATTTCCAATGTATTATACATACCAAGCATGAAAAGTAACTTGCTCAGTATAGGACAGCTTGTCAAAAAGAACTACAAGATAGTTGTCGAAGACAAGATGATGAGAGTTATCGACGCAGGTGGTAGGTTGATCTTGAAGGCTCCAATGTCTCAGAATAGGACCTTCAAGATTGAATTCAATGTGATAGAGCACAAGTGCCTAGCAACTACAGCCAATAGTGATGAGTGGTTATGGCATTTTCGACTAGGTCATCTCAACTTCAATGACATCAGAGAGCTAAAGAGAAGAAACATGGCTTCAGGATTACCTGAAATCGACATTCCAAGTGAAGTATGTGAAGAGTGTATTCAGTCGAAACAACACAAGAATAACTTCGGGTAGGATGCAGGAAGGAAGTCGAAGGCAATTTTGGAAGTCATATACTCTGATGTATGTGGTCAAATCCAGGTGGATTCGATTGCAGGCAACATATATTTTGTCATGTTTATAGATGATTACAGTCGAAAGCTGTGGACTTACCTCATCAAGAAGAAAAGTGATGTGATCGAGGTATTTCCAAATTCAAATCTATGGTCGAAAGACAGAGTGGTCGAAAGATGAAAATTCTTAGGACTAATGGTGGTGGAGAGTGTGTGTCGAAAGAGTTCGATGCATTATGTGAAAAAGAAGAGATTGTACATGAGGCAGTGCCACCCTACACTCCACATCAAAATGGAATTGCAGAAAGAAATAACATAACCATCATGAACATGGTGAGAAGTATGGTGAATGGAAAGCATCTACCCAAAGAATTATGGGGAGAAGCGATTTCGACAGCAACATACATATTAAGCAGATATCCGACGAAGAAGCTTGAAGGAATCACACCAGAAGAATGTTGGTCTGGTGTCAAGCCTAGTCTCAGTCACTTGAATGTGTTTGAATCTACAACACATAGACATGTGCCAGATCAGTTGAGAAGGAAGCTTGATGACAAGTCGAATCAGATGATCTTGATAGGACATCATTCGACTTGAGGTTACAAGTTGTTTGACCCAGTGAATAAGCAAGTAGTGATCAACAAGTAGTGATCAGCAGGGACATGATCATAGATGAGCTTAAAGAATGGGATTGGACTGAGAATGTCAAGAAGGATTCATTGATAATCTCTTGTGAAGAACCAGCCACTGAAGTTGAAAGAGAAGTTCGACAGGAACAAGTCAGAGATGCAGCAGGCCCAATCAGACCTCGTTGAACAAGACACATTCCTGCAAGGTTGCAAGAATGTGTGATTACATTAGATGATGTGGTCGATGAAGAGGGTGAGTTGGTACATTATGCGTTCTACACAGATTTCAAACCAGTCAATGCAACTGAGACATTTAAAGATTCGAAGTGGGGGAAAGCAATGAATAAGGAGTTAGACTCCATCGAAGTCAACGACACCTGGTCACTTGTCGAATTGCCTCAAGGTAAGTAGGAAATTGATGTGAAATGGGCTTACAAGGTGAGGGTGAAGGAGAAGTAACTCGACACAAGGCGAGAATTGTGGCGAAAGGATTTCTTCAGAAGGAAGGAATCGACTTCGACGAAGTATTTGCACCTGTTGCTAGGATCGAAACAATTAGGTTGGTTATTGGTCTAGCAAATATGAACAATTAGCACACATGTCAGATGAACGTGAAGTGTGCATTCCTTAATGGCCCCTTAGACGAAGAAGTTTATGTAGCATAACCAGCTGGGTATGTGAAACGAGACGAAGAAATAAAGGTGTACAGGCTGCATAAAGCCCTGTATGGACTTAAGAAAACTCCAAGAGCTTGGAATAAGAAAATCGACAACTTTCTAAGGGAGAAGGAATTTGTGAAGTGCACGGCTGAGCATGGAGTATATGTAATGAGAAGCAATAATGAATTGCTTATATTATGTCTTTATGTCGATGACTTACTGATAACAGGAAGTTGCAAGGAGATCGAAGACTTCAAACATAACCTGAGTGAGGAGTTTGAAATGTCAGACTTGGGAGGCCTTTCATATTTCCTTGGCATCGAATTCTACAAGACTGGTAGAGGTTTGATGATGCACCAAAGAAGATATGTAGGCGAAATACTCAAGAGATTTGAGATGCAAGATTGCAATCCAACTTTGACTCCAGCTGAGACCAGATTGCAACTGTCGAAGGATTAGATGAAGATGATGTCGACCCAAACCAATATAGAAGACTTATTGGTTCACTTTGATATCTTTGTCACACAGGGCCTGAATTAGCATACAGTGTGGGTATAGTAAGTAGATTCATGTAGAAGCCAAAGGTATCACACCTAGCAGCAACGAAGAGGATACCGAAAGAGACTCTCGACTACGACATTTTGTTTTCTAGCAGCTGATGAAGGAAAAAAAATACAAGTCAGTGGGATACACTTACTCAAGTTGGTGTAGTGATGCCGAGGATCGAAAATCCACAGCTGGCTATGTGTTTATGTTAGGTGTAACACCCCATTTCAATCCCCCTAAATAATCACATAATCATTTAGGCACATATTAAAGATTTCATCAGAGTATAATTATAGACATGGTATAAAAGAGGTATGTCACATTATACGTGAAATTAAAACATTCAACACCTGCTCAACAATTGATATGCAGCAGTGGGGTAACTTTGCAACAGAGGAACTTAGTCCTTACACCCACATCTCAATATTTAGAATAAAAGCGGAAAATCTAAACATTGAATAATATATAACATATATATATATACATCATCAAGTATTATCCACCAACATAATTCATGTTTACATAAACATTAATCAACAAGATACATGTACAATGTATCACAAAAGAATCATATACATCCTAGCTACCCGGTGCTACATATCAGAGCCGACCGACCAAAAGAATGAAGACACGCTTCACAAAAAGACCACCAGCATACCTACTCTGCAATGCCTCATAGAGCATTATAAAACAGCAGAAGGGTGAGAAATATTATCATAATAACAATGCATATAATTATATATCTTAGCATAAAAATATACATATTTCACATTCTCACCACAGTTCAATCATATACATCACAATGTATATATATATATAAAGCCAAGCATATTCATCATGCATACTTTCACAATTCTTATCATTCCACATAAACATACATAATCATGTTTATTCATCAATGCACCATATAAAGATGATAAATGCAAATCATAGAGACCGACTCACGACTCTATGCAAATGCAATGCGGTACCGACTCAATTATCTCAAGTTCACTCAGGAACTTATTGGAACCATCGCTCGTTACCAATGTAACTCCCCGTCGGGCATACGATGTTCCCCGTCGCTCACACCCTACATGGGCACATGACGTTTATGGATCGCTCACACCCCACACGGGCACACGACCCGATCGCTCACACCCCACATGGGCACACGATCGTCTATAATCATCGCTCACACCCCACATGGGCACACGACGTTATAGCGGATTCCCTCTGGAACCAATCCGTCGCTCACACCCCACATGGGCACACGACGTTTATAGATCGCTCACACCCCACAAGGGCACACGATCGTCTATAATCATCGCTCACACCCCACATGGGCACACGACGTTATAGTGGATTCTCATTAGAATCACACAACACAAGAATGCACACCATTATGCTTCACATGCAAAGTGACTCATGACATTCTTAACATGCATACATATTCACAATATATTCATGCATTCATCTCATACTATCACATACAATCTATATACATTCACATCAATGCACTATTGTATGATTCACATCCAAACACACATTCAAAACGGTAAAAGTCGCTAAATAACACTATTCCCGACTTTCCGACATAATTAAATTGGCTAACAATTTCCAAATCATCATAATAAGAAAGAACATTCCATAAGCTTTCTAATGCATCAAACCACGCCTCAAACCGAACCACAGATCAAAAGTTATGCAAAAAACAAAATTACACAAACAGCAATGTTCGCTGGGCGAACCCTCTCGCGAGCATTCGCTAGCACCTTCGCTAGGCGAATGTTCTAGCGAACCAACTACTAGCTAAAAACAGACACAAAGTTCGCTAGGCGAACCCCTTGGCGAACCAAGGCAGCAACCACCAACATCAAAAACACCCAAACTTTGCTAGGCGAACACCCGTAGCGAGCCTTCGCTACCCTTCGCTGAATGGTTCGCTAGGCGAACCTGCGAAAACTCAGAATCTTTCAGCGCTGTTGAAAACCCAAAATCTATATTCTTCAACCCAAAACATTTTCAAAACAACATATATCAACCAGAACCTATTCTCATCATGGCAACAAACATTCTACCACGTTTACGTCGATTTCCAACCGCGAAAACATCGATTTCTCAACATCGACCTAGAATAGAAAACCATGGAAATACAACAAACAATCCAATACACACATACATAATCATACATAATGATATACATTGATAAGATAATAATATTTCACACCCTTACCCGGATTAATCGATTCCTAGAAGTTGATTTCTTGATTTTCCTAGCTTTTCCCTCTTTTCCTTCTCTTTTCTCCTCTTCCTCTTTCTTTCTCTCCTTTTTCTCTCTATTTTTCCTTTTTATCTCTTTCTCTCCTATTTCCTCTCTTATCTCTTTTTCTTTTCTATTTAAATTAATTCATTTTCTCACACAAATTTATTTCCACTAAATTTTCTAACTTAAATCATTAATTGAGAAATGTCTAAAATACCCTCCATTCGAATTTTCCCCGAAAACTCTCGAAACGGTAAAATAACATAACATGTCAACATAGCATATTAACACACCAATTTCACAGATAAAATAATTTATCACTCAATTTAAATAAAAGACTCAACAAAATGGGAAATAATCGAAATCGGGGCGTTACATTAGGTGGTGCACTAGTTGCTTGAAGTTCGAGAAAGGAGTCGGTAGTGGCATTGTCATCATGCGAAGCAGAATATATAGGTGCTTCTCTTTGTGCATGTCAAGCAAACTGGATGGTCAATCTGGTCGAAGAGATCACGGTGAAGAGTCATGGAGCAATTATGAAGATCGACTACATGTCAGCTATCAACTTGGCGAAGAATCCAATAGCACGTGGTCGAAACAAGCACATCGAAATGAGGTTCCATTATCTTCGAGAACAGGTAGCAGATGGGAAGCTAAACTTAGAACACTGCAGAACTGAGAATCAGATTGTAGATATTATGACGAATGGAGTATCAGTCGAAGTATTCAAGAAGTTAAGCTCTATGATGAATGTAGATAGTTTAGACACAATGAATTAGGTGGTGTGTTAAATATGTAATTCATTGTTTTATAAAGATTATATTTGATTTAGAAAGATCATATTTGATTTAGAAAAATTAGATTAGATATTTTTGGGCTTTTATAGTTTCGACTTTAGCTTGATATGCAAGTTAACCTAAATCTATAAATAGGGAGGAACCCTTTTCATTGTAATCATCGAGTTTTATAATCACGGTTTTGGAATTGTAAAGTGATAATAAAATTTCACAGATGTGGACAGAGAGTTACTCTGCAGTTCAAACTCATCTTCTTTAAATGTGTTCTTGTTTTGTTCATTGTCATTACATAACAATCTTTCGATCAAGATTGAGAAGAATTCACCATAGATCGTGGTTGAATTCCAACAAAGTTTTTGTACTTGAAACAAATTAATTTTTTCTTGAATCCACTCAAATGTGTTTTTTAAGTGTTGGTTTTGTTTCTTGAGTTACATCTTTAACTGCATTTGAAATTGAAATTTTTTACTTTAATCAAATTTATTTTTTTCAGAGATCTTTAAAATCTCAATTTTAAACAAAAGAGAAAGTGTTTTTTTCTAAGTGTTGTTTTTGTGAGGGATATCCTTCTAGCCATCTTGTTTTAATGATGTCAACAAATGCATTAGATTGTAATTTGAGTGGTATCACTTCACGTGTCGGGCATACAGCATCTCATCGTTGTTGGTCATGTGTCTAGATGCATAGGATCCTATTCTCCTCAAAAATAAATGTCCTCAAGTGATTTAATAGTGTCTAGCATGTGTGTTTATCCTTGGTCTGGTAAAAACAATTCAAAAATTGAAATTTCTCAAAAAATTGGCCTTCATGCGCTGACCTCAGATCTTATGCGCCGACCTCAAGAATCATGCGCTGACCCCCCAGAACTCACGGATAGAACAAGAAACGTGAAAAATATATGTCAGTTCTCTCTTCATCTTCATCTTCTTCACTGTGTAAACAAACAATCACACATAATCATTTTTGTTTGTGTCGCCCATTGATCGAAGTGATAACGTTCAGAATTTAGGAAGTGTGATCTTCATCTTCTGGATTGAGAGATTGGCAGGTGTTTCTTGAATCAAACCAGTTGGGTTTGTCCTCCAAGAATCGAGGAGATTTTGGGGGTTTTGTACAAACTGTTCTTTCTACAGGGATTCAGCTGGGCGAAGGTAACCGGAAATTTGCACAACTGTTTCGGTTTAGTAGCTGTAATCAGAGGATCATAGAAGAAGGTTTAGGTTCGAATTCTTGGAAGATTTCAATTGACCGAGTGAAGGTAACTAAAGAACGGAGTTTTCTTTCGGTTTAGTAGCGTGGGACGGTAATTGAATCATCCATATTCGGAGCACTTGATTCATCTTGAATCAAAGGAAGAGAAAATTCTGCATCAAAGATCGAAGACGTTCGGGGTTTGAATGTTCACAGTTTTCTCTTGTAATAAACATTGCAACAACTACAATATATATATATATATATATATATATATATATATATATATATATATATATATATATATATATATATATCTCAATTCCTTTTGTGGAATTGGGGGCAGACGTACCCAAAGCGAGGACGATTGGGGAACTGCCTAATCAAATCTCGGGTGTTCTCTCTCTTTCTCTTAACTCTTTTACATTTCAGTAGTGTTCGATTTTGTGACGTTGCAAACTATCATAATTTCTGTCATAGAATAATTGTATGCTGTTAAACTGTTTCTGTTAAATCTATACAATTCATTGAATTATGTTTTGGAGCAGCTGCACATTATTCTCCATAGAAATTCTGCACATAGTGTGTTTTCGCACACTACGTGTTTGATAATTTGTTTTTAAGCTAAATTCGAACACAGTGCTTTAAATTATTTATCAATCAACCTCATTGGATCGGTATAAACATCAAGCAAGTGATAATTTGTTGTCTGCGTTTATAAGTGTTATATTCAGAACTGAATTTTTCTCTTTCGTACTCATCCACAATATATTCACGCATATCCGATCCTTTCGGTAGAAGGTTCGTTGTAGACGTTTCTATCCAGCGGTAGCTTCCGTTAAACAAATTTTTTAAAACAAAATTTTGTAGTCCATTTGCGTGTAAAACTCAAGGGATCTATTCAACCCCCCCTTCTAGATCCATAGCCATCGTCTAACAGTTTTGCTTTATTTTTCTTTTGTTTTTTGTTTTACTTTTATTTTATATTAAATATTTTTATTATACTATTATTATTATTATTATTATTATTATTATTATTATTATTATATTGTTATTATTTTTTATATTATTATTACTTATTACTATTATTATTTTTATTTTCATTTATATTATTAATATTATTGTTATTATTATTATTATGATTGTTGTTTTTAGTATTATTATTATTATTATTATTATTATTATTAAGTGTTGTTGTTACAGATTGTAGGAAAAAGGTGAGGAAAAGAAACAATTTTTATTACTACAATTGAATGATATGATGAATTAGAATAAATTATTTGTTGAAGTGATTATGAAAGTGTGTCATAACCCATGTACATGGGAGTTCTTGTATGAGTTGAAATGTCAGAATAGAAAATTAAAAGAAGAGTACAAATATGTTATGTTTAATGGAGACCGATGGTAGAAGATGAAAATTGAAAAAAACAAAAAAAAAATAAGTAAATGTTTAGAAAAGAGATGGTTGTTGGTGTATGGTGAGATAAAGTGTGAATTTCTACTATATTCTAAAGAAGACACTGTTTGTTGTAATAATGATGCAAGCTATAATAATATTAATAAACAAATGAATCATCATCTTATATTTCCAACGAGATGGATATATCTTTTTCAATGGATAGTATATCAGTCTATGGTATTATATTATTGATATACATAGACACTATAAGATTTTACACTTTTTTTTTAGATATTATCTATATTTTGAACCTCTGGAAAATCATACTTTGCACCCTTAAATTATGCAACAACTCAACTCTTTCTTTTAAGTTAAAACTGTCCAATTTTCTCTCTCATTTGAATCTAGAAAATTTGTATCAATCTATCCTCTACCCTCCCTCTCTCTCTTCAATTAATGTTCCTGCACAATTGACTATTGTATGTAATGGGTAATAAATAGCGGCATTTATTATTTAATTAAATTAAACCAATTACAGTAATTGAAATAGTATAATTTTTTGTCCAGAGAAATAGTAGAACTTATGTTTCAAAAGTAGTACGTTTAATTTAGTAAATACTTTGCAAACAAATCAACAAAGTACACCCTCTCCACATTAGGTGAGGAGAATCTAATGAGAGCTTTAATTGAGTTCTATGAATGTAAACTAAATATATTTTTTAAAAGTATATGATTTGAGTTATAAAATTGTATTAAAATATAATTTTCTAAAAGCATATGCTCACTGTGGATCGATCAAGATTGGAGGAAGTTGTGGAAGCTTAAAGTTCCGGAGCGAGTCAAGACACTTATATGGCTCCTGAAGCATGATAGATTATTGACTAACTATAGTAAAAGTAGGAAAGGTCTTGGGACAGCGGTGTGTCGTCTGTGTGGCCATCCTTCCGAGACTATAATGCATGTGTTTAGAGATTGCCGCTTTGCCTGGGAAGTGTGGGATAATAGAATTCCTTTGAATATCAAAGATGTTTTTAAAATGGTGGATTTGGATGAGTGGGTTAGTTTGAATATCAGTTTTGTTAGTGCGGAGGTTGGAAATTGGAGTTCTTATTGGGCTACGGCATGCCATTCGCTTTGGTATTGGAGGAATCAAGAGGATCACTATGATGAATTTAAGCGGCCTGAGAATGCTAAATTGATAGTTGAGAATAAGATGAAGGAATATGATCAAGCGGTTATGATGGATAAGAAGATAGAAGGTCGAAGTAAGGAAATGATACTTGTTAATTGGGTCCCTCTTAAGTCGGGGATGGTGAAGTTAAATGTGGATGGTGCGTTCATGGATGGAGTTGCTTCTAGTTGCGGGGGCCTAATTAGAGATGAGTTTGGTGGCTGTTTGGGAGGTTTTGCAAAAAAATTGGGAACGAACAATAGCTACATGCGGAGTTAGAAGGGATCCTCGAAGGTTTGATTCTAGCTCTCGACTTGGAAGTCAAGAAAGTGGACGTAAATATTGACTCGGTGGAGGTTGTGATGGACATTAAGCATGGGAAGACTCGGAGATTCGAAGGAGTCGAATTGCTTAGAAAGATTGGGAGCCTTCTTAGTAGATTCAAATTTGCTTCAGTAACTCATGTGTACCGGGAATCAAACAAGTGTGCGGACGCTTTGGCAAAAGAATGATGTAGATTAGATAAAGAGTTAGCCAGATTCCTGAATGCGCCTAGTTGTGTGGAGAATCTCCTTAGAGAGGATATAGAGGGGATACCTTCCTTAAGAGAAGTTTTCGTGTAATCGTTTTTTGTTTCTTTGGGCCTTTGGCCCTCTCCATTACAAAAAAAAAGCATATGCTCACTAGTGTATGCTATATATATATAGATATGATATTTTTTTCTTCTCTGAAGACAAGTGATGTGACCACACAATAGGAATAAATAGATCATTTTTTAGAAAACTATTTATTCTTATGAATTTTTGGTGTATTTCTATTTATTCTTCATTTTTTAACTGAATGTTCTCGTCTATATTAGGTCTAAAATACTCCCTCCGTTTTTTTTTATAAGTCGTTTTTTACTTTTCACACATATTAAGAAATGTAATAAATGTAGTATGGAAAAGAGAAATTATGAATGGTTTTACAAAATTGTCCTCTATTAATGATATTGGAAAGACAAATTTACATAATTGAAAGGAGAGAGAATAATAAATATTTAAGGGTATAGTAGGAAAAATAACATTAATGATTCATTGGTATTATAAAACGACTTATATTGTGGTACAAATTTTTTTCCCAAAGCGACTTATAAAAAAAACGGAGGTAGTAATATGGTATTAATTATTCATTAATGTTATATTTATTTACTTTTTCTTAATTTATTCATTTATTATATGATTATGTTAAAGAAAACAAAAGCCAAAATGACCTACTCCCTCCATCCCACAATAAGTGACTCATTTGGAATAATAAGGTATCCCAAAATGAATGACCCATTTCAATTTACGATGCAAATTAATTACTTTGTTCCAATTGTACCCTTTAATTATTACCACTTCCATCACTTCCAATACATAATAAAGGGTACTTTAGTGAAAACACCATTCTCTCTATTTAATTATTACACTTTTCTTAATAAGTGTGAATAGTCAACTGAATCACTCATTATGGGATGGAGGGAGTATCAAATATCTCACGTTATACTATCCTAAATAAACCAGCATTATCGTGTTTAAACATTTACTAACCATTTACAAAATTCTTCAACTTTAGTAGCATAAAAAATGTCACTACATGTAGTGGTCTGAATCTTTGTACACATTATATAACATTTACACTCAAACAATCATTTCCATTAAAATAAATCTGATTATATTGCCTCGACATTTGTGCGTGTGTATGTCTTTGGAGCAACTCACCTTAATTCACGTGCCAAGCTGACCATTCACTTGTCATTTCAAACTTTTCGATCTTTTATTATTTTAGAAATATTTGGATACCACGCAAAGCAATTATGGTCTGTCACTTATGCTTATAACCCTATTGTATGGTCATTCAAGTCTCTCTACCCAATTTATAAAGCATATAAAATGTATCATGTCTATTTATTCTCTCTAACTAGAGTATAAAGCATACAAAGTAAAACCTACCTTTTCCATATAGCTTGCGTGAAGTAATGGATTTTGTTTTATTTTTTCAATCTAACATCTTTTATCTTTTGTTAATAATATTAGATTAAATCTGAAATAATTAAATAACTCATTTATAATACTTTAAAGTAATGATTATGTTAATAATATAAATCTATTAATTAATTAAGGTACTCTCTCCTATGAACAAAAAATGTACTCCCTCCGTTTCAAAATGACTGTCGTTTTAGGGGAAAAATTTGTTTCAAAATAAATGTCACTCTCATTTTTCAATATAGTAATAATTACTATTTTTCAATTGTGTCATATAATTATTACTCTACGCACTATTTCCAACACATTAATTAGACTAATTTAGTAAAAGTACAATATTTTATGACAATATCATTGCATTCATTAATCTGTATGCAAAAACCTTAAACGACATTCATTTTGAAACGGAGGGAGTAGTAAATAATAAAATTAATTGCATTAACTACATTAATCATTTTGTAAATAATTCTCAAATCATGCAAATTACAATTGTTTCAACCTATCCACTTTACAATTAATCTTTCAATTTGTCTCACACATCCCAACCTTTTTTCTACTGTATGCATAAACTTCACATCACATCATCCGCCTTACACACCCTAGTACTTTTTCTACTTTGTGCATAAACTTCACATCACATTTCATGGTTTCTTCCTCTTTATTTAGTCTTAAATTCAAAATTATTTTTCATATATATTTTCTTGCTTAGACTATAAATTTCTGTAAATTGGTGCATATATTTCCTTACTTAAACTATTGATGAAAAACTTTTTAGTAATATAGAGAGAAGACAATAAAGTAAAAGACTTATTATTATATTTAATAATATATGTTGTAAACAAACTCAATATCATTAAATTATTATTATTATTATTATTATTATTATTATTATTATTATTATTATTATTATTTGTGGTGTATTTCTTTTGAATAATGACAATAATTAATCTTTATTATTTCTAAATTAAAATATTTTTATTTGTTTTATTTTTAGTGTTTTATTTACATTTGTGTTTATTACAAAAAAAATTATTATTTTTTAAGAGTAATGATAATCTAATAATTATTTATTATTATTTATATATATGAAAAACTTATATTTATGCTCCAAATATAAATATAAATATGTTCTTCTCTTAAAAATAAAAAACTTTCATGGTAAAATAAGTTTTCCTTTTTTTATTTTAATCTAAAAAAAACAAATACATGTCATCAACCAGTGGCAGCGGGTATTGATTCTATTTTTTAATTTAAGATATAATTTTTTAAACATAATATATGGAAAATTGAAATATATATTATTAATGTAAAACAATTTTGGTAAAACAATTTTGTTTTTATTTTAAAAATATGTCTTTCTTTTAAAAATAATAAACTATTTTGGTAAAGTAATTTTGTTTTTCTTATTTACATTTTTATTATATTTTAAAAACAAAAGAGTGCGTACCACACCAGTACCCGGACGAACACACGGGTATTGATATGATAAAATTTAAAAATAATAAATTTTCTTAGTTAAATAATTTAAATAATGTTTGAATACGATCAAGGGCAAAATTTATTTATTTCTATTAATAATACTTATTTATAGAATTAAAATAATATTTTAAAATACTATATTATTAGTTGATATTTATAAAACTAAATGATTGCATATATTTGAAATTATTTTTAATTATGATACAATTTATTTAAACATAATATATGAATAATTAAAATATATATTATTGATTTTAAACAATTTTGTTTTTATTTTACAAATATGTCTTTCTTTTAAAATTAATAAACTATTTTTGTAAAACAATTTTGTTTTTACATTTTTAAAACAAAATCGTGTGTACCACACCAGTACCCGGACGAACACACGGGTACTAATATGGTAAAATTTAAAAACAATAAACTGTTTTTGTTAAATAATTTAAATAATATATGAATCCGAACACGGGCAAAATTTATTTATTTATACAATTAAAATAATATTTTCAAATACTATGTTATTAGTTGATATTTATAAAATTAAATGATTGCATATATTTGACATTATTTTGAATATTCATTGTTTCTTTTTTTAATATAAATTATATTTTTTATATTTACTAATTTTTATTATTCCTATTTTCTTTTTTCTTTCAAATTTTAAATGTAAACAAATTCGCGTCACTGACCAGTACCCGTGCGAAGGCACGGGTATCACACTAGTATTTGATCAATGTCGTGAATTTTTCTTTAAACTTTTAAATAGTATTGTTTTTGTCGATTTCGATAGAAATGTGGGATTTGGACGAAGTAGTTTTGACATTGAGGTATAATTTCTATTGGTAATTTTTTATGATTAGAATTTGTGGCTTTGACCATAAGATGAATGAGCAAGTTATGAAAAATTGAGCACTTTCCAATCTCGTCATTGTTCTGTTCTAAAACCAGAAATAGAGAGATGTGGAAGTCGCTTCAGAGTAGAGCTTCTGATGCGGTGGAGCGGGGGTGTACCTGTGGCTGCAAGATTAGCACTCAGACGCCTAATTCAATATGTGAAAGAGTAGAAAATATTTAGATTGTGTTAAAACTTGTTACCTAAAATGACGTCATTACTTATGTATAGGGGAGAGCAATTAGGCATATCTTAACAACTTGTTATGACTTTGAAGGAGAAAAATAAAATTAAAAAAAAAACTATAAATTATTCATATGTAAGACATCCTCATAAGTTGGACTATGGAGATTGAGTAGGACAAGATTAGAAATATGTGTGTCAAAGGAAGATTTGTAAAGTGATTTGGTTAAAAAAATATTGTAATTTGAGTATGAGTATGTATCGGGAATAACTTGATGATTTTCTAACTTCAATCTTTTCACGAGTGACATGAAAGTTAACTTCGATGTATTTTTATTTTTTATGAAACAATGGATTATGAGCAAGATAAATGGCAGATTTGTTGTCACAGTAAATAAATGTTGGTTGTTTGAAAGAATAATTCAAATCCATAAATAATTTATCTAGCCACTGAGTTATGCAAGATAAACTGGCCAAAGCCCGATATTCAACTTCAAAGCTGCTTCGAGAAACTGTGTTTTGTTTCTTTGATTTCCATGAGATTATAGAGGAGCCCAAGAAGATTACATGACCCGTGATCGATTTTCTGGAAACAGGGCAGGCTGCCCAATCTGAATCTACAAAACCTGATAAAAGAAAGTTAGTTGTTGAATAATAAAATAGACCTGTTGCAGGAGCAGTTTTTAAATACTGTAATACACAGACAAAAACTTTGAAATGAATAATTTTAGGTTTAGAAACATGTTGTCTAAGTAGTTGAACAACAAAAGCTATGTCGGGTCTAGTGGTTGTTAAATATAAAAGCCTTCAAATGAGACACATGTACTGAGTTTCATTCTCAAAGAGAGGAGAATCGGCACACTCAAACTTAAGGGAAGAATCATAGGGAGTTTTAGAAGGCTTGGAAGAAAGTTGTCCAGAAGCTTCCAAAAGTTCCAAAGTGTATTTTCTTTGATTAATTAAAATACCTTTGGAAGATTGGGAAACTTAAATGCCAAGAAAAAACATATGATTCCCTAAACCTTTAATTTTAAAAGAGTCGTGAAGATAGGAATTTACAAATTAAATTTCAGAGAAATAATTTCCAGCCAAGACAATATCATCAACATATATAAGTAATGCGGTAAAGGAATAGTTGTGATGTTTAGAGAATAAAGAATAGTCGGCAAGATTATGTTTATAGCCAATGGAAAGTAAAGAATCATGCAATTTAGCATACCATTGTCTGCTAGCTTGTTTGAGTCCATAAATGGAATTTTATAGCTTGCAAACTTTGTTATTAGTGCAGACAGAATTAGGTAAAATAAGACCTTTCGGTAAGGTCATGTACTCTTCTTCGTGTAAGTCATAGTGTAAGAAAGAATTATTAATGTCTTATTGTTCTAAAAACCAACCTTTTATTGAAGCGGGATCAAGGAGAAATCTTACCGTGGTAAGTTTTATACCAGAGAAAAAGTGTCAAAATAATCTATACCTTCGACTTGAGTGTATCCTTTTGCAACGAGGCATACTTTGTAACACTCTATAGAGCCATATACATTATATTTAATTTTGTATACCCATTTTCAATCTATAGGTTTTTTTAGGAGGTAAATCAACAATAGACCAAGTGTTGATGGAATTTATGGCATATAATTTAGCTTGCATGGCACGATTCCAGCAATCAGATTTACAGGCTTAGTTGTAAGTTTTAGGTTTGTTTATTGAGGACATGGAAAGGAAAAAAAATTAAGTGGGGGAGAAATTATGGTAGGTCAAATCATAGGAGAGAGGGAAGGTAGTATCATGAGAGATAGTGTTTGTTGTAGGGTGGTTTTGAAAAAGGTTACAAAGGTATTCATTGAAGTAGCTGGAGGGACGCCTGATCCGCGTGGAGAGTTTTAAGGTTGTGGGAGGAGATATTGGAGCTTCATGGGAGATATTAGGGTTAGAAGATGGAGTGGTTTGATTGGGTTGAGAAGTTATGTTGGAAGAAGGTGAAGGTAATGAAGGATTGGGTGTAGGAAGTAAAGGAGGTTGATTAGGCATGAGAGATTCAAGATCAGGTTCAGTTGGGTAACTAGCAGGCTGAAGAGAGGTGTGGGTTAAATTATCATTGGTATGGAAAGGAAAGACAATTTCATAAAATACAGCATTCGTAGAAACTAAAAAATTATGTGAGTGCAAATCATATAAAATGTATCTTTTTGTGTCATTCTGATAACCTAAAAAATTATTTTCTTAGCTTAAATGTCAAACTTAGTTCTATGTACAGTAAGAGTAAAAGCAAAAGCAAGGAAGCCAAAAGTTTTTAAATGTAATAAAGTGGGAGCCTTTTGTATAAAAGTTGAAAAGGGGATTTGTTTTTCAATAAATGTGAAGGAACTCTATTAATGAGGTGAACAAAATGTTGTATTGAAAAATGCCAAAACATTTTGGGAAGATTTTATTAAAAGGAAAGAGCACGAGCCACACATTTAAGATGTATCGGTGTTTCCTTTCAACCAGATCGTTCTACTGAGGACATTCAACACAATAGCGCTAGTGAAGAATGCTCTTAGCATTGAAAAAATCATGCATACGAAATTCAGTGAAAGAAATAAAAATGGAAATGTGTTTTTTGGTTTCACTTTTAAGTTTTATTAATATAATCCATGTAAAATGGATAAAATCATCAACAAGAGTCAGAAAATATCCATGTCCATCAATAGAGGGGGAAGAGTAAGGCCCCCAAATGTCGGCATAGACAAGGTCAAACATTTTAGATGAGATACTAGTGCTAATAGGGAAAGACAATTGTTTTTGTTTAGAAAAATGACAAATGTCACAGGGGCCAAGTTTATCAAAGGGAGTGAAGGAAAATTAAGTAGCAATACATTTGTAAACAAAATCAAATATGTGTCCTAACCTATGATCCATAAGGAGGCATTATTCTCTATAGAGGAAACATCATTAGTACTAAAAACAGGAAAGGTATTACATGATAGATGTTAAGCATGGAAGACAAATAGATCACCATAAATTTTAGTTAAACCAATCATTTTCTAGGACAAATTATGCAAAATCAAACATTTATTAGCGTGAAAACTAAGAAAACAAGCAAAAGAAAGAATGTAATAGACATCACCTTAGTAAAGGTACTACGCCAATGCTGGCCACCATGCACTATACACAAGTTATAACATTCAGCAACAACAACGTAACAACATAGCAAGCAACAACAATGCATTTACGAATATGCCACACCACAACATAACACTACAATGCATTTAACACCATCACACAATAATTTATTCATTTTCAGGTACTAAAACCAATTTTAGAATAAAGTTCATCGCATTAGCTTCCTAACGCTTCAAACGGCACTCGAAATCGAATACCCAAAACTCAAGATATAATTTTTCGAAGTTTTTCAAAAATTGTTCCCAGTGTAACCGGTTACACTAAAGAAGACTTAAAGGACATATTTGTTACACTAAAAGTGACTTCAATGACTTGTGCTTAACAACTTAGTTTATTGTAAAGACAATGGACTTAAAAATTAGACAAAATATCATAACATTCCTTGATTAAACATAAAAGGACTATTAACTAAAACAGTTCTAAGGCCTTAATATCCTTCATTAAAGTAAACAAAATACATAGAGTATCCATCTAAAATACATAGTAGACATCCAAAATACATATTTCTAAGTCAGCAACATAGCATCCTAAAACAAAAAATACCACCCAAATTACATGATCATAGTTCAGCAAAATACAACATACAACATTCTAATGGTTTTTTCTCTTTATGGGCAGCTTAGGTGTGGTCCTTCTTGGTGGATGAAAAGTTGTAGCTGGTCCATGAAATGCTTCAGTGTCTCTTCTTGGTGATACCCTTGTTTAGAGTGTAGGGGTTGGTCTTTGAAATGCTGTAGTGCTTCTTCTTGGTGATACCCTTGTTTGGAGTATAGGGGTTGGTTGTGTTTGGAGTTGTGTGACAAACCCTCATACTCCTAGCAATACCTCATCAATTCCATCATTTAACTCCTCATCATCAAAGTCATCAAACCTGCACCCTAATGCACTATCATCACTTTGTTCATTAAAGTCACTCTCAATAATTTTTGCATTTTGTTCAGGTGTCAGTGTCAGGTATCTCAGGCAAGGTGTTAGTGTCAGGTATCTTAGGCATGGTCTCAGTGTCAGGTATCTCAAGTTGGCCCTCAGTTTGTCGTTCATTGGGTTGGACATAAGTTAGTACATATTGGACTTCAACTACATCTACTACATCAGCTTGTGAAATAGGGTGTCCTATGTATAAGTCTACCTTTCCATTAGTCTTGGACCAATTTAGCAGTTCTATTGCACTAAAAACATTAACTATCTCCTTTAATGTACTAGCAAAGTCATACCACATTTCAAGTACCCTAGGATACCCCATTTCTTTAACAACACCCAAAATTTCAAAATAACTCCATCTATCACCATCACTTTCAGTTTGACAATATCCCTCTTACATATGTACACATATCATCAAACTGTCCCCCATGATAAAGTCAACATAAAAAACATCCATTTTAAGAAGAGAGTTGTACGCTGTAGAAATCAATAGAGCTATAAGGGACCATATACAAATCCTTAGAGTTCAATAAAGCAAATACATGTTCGATATGGAAAAGGATACATACCTCATTGTTCAATACTTCGCTTATGCGTTCGTCTCCCTCAAATCCTTCTTCTCTCTTCTTCCTTCGTAGCTCCCATCCTTCATGTTTAGGGTTTCATCTCCCTTCTTTGTTCGCAATAACTCATTTCCCTTTCTCAGTTTGGAATTTTAAGGATTAGGTTTAAGGATGTTGCTTAATAATTAAGAGAATTTCTTATCCCACCACATGGGTTTCTTTCCCACCATGTGGTTTTCCATAAATGCCCCCAGATTCTAGAGATATATCTCCGGGCGCGCCCCATGGCTTAATAATATTCCAGAGAAATATCTACAGAACAATTTAAACCTTAAAAGGTTGCAACATATCTCTCATAGTCCATTTCCATTTAAATTTGTCCGAAGATACATTTACGGAAATTTTCCAGAGATACATCTCCGAAGTGTTTCATAACAATTTTTTTAAACGCATTGTGTATTTGTTCATAGATGAATTATAAAATAACATACACACCAAAATAACATAATAATATAGTAATAAGATGTCATACATCACGTAAATCCAAAATGTAATAACAATGTTAGGAAAAACATACAAGCTACAATACTGAAACAAAATAAATACAAACAACTACTGGGTGTGCCGGATAACCTCTCATCTGCCTCTTGTGCCTCCTCTGTCTGGTCTGCCTCCTCGAACCTCGATCCCACCTGTCTTCGCGTGATGTATGTGTTACAAAAGTCCCTCATATGCCTCCGCAATAATGTCATCCGGTACTCGTCTGACAACAGACCCCTCAGGGAAGATACCCTCGGCAATGCCTGACTGCGCCATCTCCACTATGCGACGACAACGAGGTAAGACATCCTCAATATGATCCATCTGAGACTGCTGCTCCTCTAGAATCTCCTGATGAGCGGGTCTCGGCAGATCTCCAGGAGTAGTCGGCACCATGTACAGATGTGAGACCCTAAAGAACCACCTGATGTATCCGTCGATGTAGCTCCAATCATTCGGTGCTATGGTAGCCCAAGCCTCATCCGGTATTAGATGACTCTGATAATCAATAAACATCTCCTTTATCTATATACGAGTCAAGATCGGAGGTGCTGAGACAACAAGGTGTCTGGGGATGGTCTGGGTGTACCCGAACTTCCGCATGAAGCACTCAGGTAGATGAGGAGCAGTGACTGTCAACGAGTAGGCCAACCATCCAGAGTATAGCGATATGTCATCAAATGGTTGTGTCTGACGGTGATCCACGTAGCAGTTAAAGTGGATGTCCTCAACAACCAAACAGTCAAGATAGACTCTGAAAGGCTCGACCGCCTGGTTTCTTCTCAGCGGGATAAAAGCATAGGCATGAAGCATCTCTTCAGTGTACTCATCCCAACACGACCAGTCGGCGATGCGCCAGAAGTGCTAGAGGATACAAGCATGAAATGAAAATAAAAAAAGCATTCAGGGATCAAGAGTTATCGCAAATATGAAATGAAAAGGATAAAAAATAATCAAGGATGACAAATTATTACCACCAGTAGGATCGTGCTGCCTGTGGGGTGCCTCGTCGTCCACAGACATCCATCTCTCAGCTTCGAATACAAATAGACCAAGTAAGCCGCCCCCCAGTTGTACTCATGGATCCGTGTGAGATCCAAGAAGTACCGAAGGTATGCAACGTCAGTATAGGTGGCACCCGTATCCACAAAAAGCATAATGCCAACTAAAAATAGAAAAATAACACCTTAAAGCATGACTCATGTGGATCTCCACCTCCTGGGCATCACCATCAGCCTGCGCTGCAATAATGAGCACCTCATCAAATCTCTCCATCAAGAACGAAAACCTAACATGAGCACCCCTAGTCCTATCTACCTCCCTCAGCGCCATCACTAGATCAGCCCCCAGATGCTCAACCATCATATCGACCGCCTCTTCTTTGGTCATCCTACCATGATGGAGAAATGTAAAGGAGCAAGAAACACAAGAAATGGGGGTTTGAATTGGGTTTCACCAACTATGATATTTTCTGCGGAATTCAAATTCCAGTGCTAAGAAGAGAATAAAAATAAATAGACACGATTATTTTTATCTTGGTTCACTGTTAACAAAGTTACTCTAGTTCACCCACCAAGGTGATTTTGCCTTAGACAAAGACTTAATCCAATAATCTAGAAAGATTAAAACCTCTAAGTGTTAGAAAACAACTCAGCTCTCTCAAGTATCCAGACTAAAAACTTAGTCACTTGAGGAATAACCACTTTGAAAAGTGTTACAAATGTGTGTACAAGAATTGCTTCTAAACAAGTAGATGACACAAGTTAAAGTACAATAACACAAAAGTGTTTTCTAGCAAGATATGAACAACATCTTCTTGCTAATTTACAAAACTATCTTAAGAATAATCTCCTAGAGATTTGCATCATATCAGCATGAGTTTTGTTGCTTAAAAGCTTCTTTTAATGTTTCTCTCTTTTCTAGTAGAGTTGTCCTCTATTTTGGTTGAGCTTTAAGCATTTTCTTTTTGAGCTTACAAATTGGTGCTTGCTTCCTCCTTTCACACATACTCTTGTGTTTTCTTTAGATCTTTCTTTTCTTCTTTTTCTTTGTTCTTACTCTGTCTATTCTCTTCGTTGCTTTGGCTCTTCGACACTACGGCACTCAGCACTTGGCCTTCAGCGTTCGACTTCTTCTTCAAGCATTCAGATCTTCAATATATAGAGCTTGAGAATAGATTTGTTGGATGGTATAATAGGAAACATATTCCAACTGTAATATCCAACAATCACTTAAAGGAATGGTCAACATCATAATACAAAAGATCTGTCCTTGCGCCACCTATTCTAGGTAGAGGTCACAGACTACTTTGTACTTTTATATTCATTAAAACACGCAAACCATTCTTGATATTCTATCTTCAATTTCTTCAGAGGCTTCATATGTGTATTTGATGAAGCATATGTAGAGATATCGATACTTGTAACTTCAGAACCTAAGTCTTCAGAATCTCAGATCTTCGTTCAGCAGAATTTGTCTTAAGAGTCTTCAGCACTTGATCTTTAGAAGTGATGTCTTCAAAAACTTCAGAGCTTTGTTCAACAGAACCCCATCTTTAGAATCTTCAGAACTTGTTCAACATATTCTTTTCTTTAGAGTCTTCAGAATTTTGTTCAACAGAACCTTGTCTTCAGAATCTTTAGAACTTGTTCATCACATATTTGTTTTTAGAGTCTTCAGAACTTCGTTCAACAGAACCTTGTCTTCAAAATCTTCAGAACTTGAACTTCGAAAATGATGTCTTCAAAATTTTGTTCAACAAAACCTTGTCTTCAGAAACTTCATAACTTGTAGCGATAAAAACACATCTCTTAGAAATCCTTCAAGGCTTACTTACAAAGTCATAATCAGAAGCTTTAGTACAAACGTTCTTCAAAACCGTTGCATTTAAAAGCATTCGTGAACTTTGACTTTATCTTGTAGACAACATTTTTTTTCTTCCAGAGTGTTTAGATCAGACTCTGATGATGTCACCCGCCTTTCTATCAGAGTCAGATACTGTTTAGCAAAAGCTACACACTAGAGAGAAACCATAAAGTACCGAATTATTTTTTAAGATAACATGTGCATTTATCATTAAAACTTAAGGCCATATACATAACCACTCTTGTTCTCACAATCTCCCGTTTTTTATGATGATAAACCATGTATTTTGATAGAGCAATTCGTACAGGGTAATAACCAAGAACCACATAATCAGAGTTAAGTTAACCAGGTCCCCCTGAATTTGTTGCTCTCAAAATTCATTTATGCTTGTTCAGAGTCTCCCCCTGATCCCAAGACTCATAAAATAATTTTGAAGTGCAGAGCATACAAACAGAGAAGGAATACTTCTCAAAGACGTCACATCAGAGTCTGACTAGAACTTCATGGTCTTCATCTCAGAACCTGGCTTGCTATTAAAACATAATTGACGTAATCAGAACTTGATTAGTAAGTTGATTGATGCATCACATCATGTATCAGAGCTAAGTTATTTCAATATCTTAAACATATCACCAAGAGGCGCAAAAATCAACATGTCATAAGAAGGTTCAACACTTGAACATTTCCTGAATGACCATGTCTTGATCGAATATCCATAAGGTTCACAATCCATGAAGTACTAGAGTCTAGCTACCATGCTTTCAGAAAGTTCACAACTTCTAACAAGCCTGAGGTATCAGAGCACTCATAGACGTTCTTTCATATTTTCTTTTGCTTCTGATTAATGAGTGGGCAAAAAAACAATTCTTCATTACATATTGTACTGCATCAGAGCAAACTCATTTAAAGCATTCTTCTTGCTTCTTGATCATATCTTCTGATAACCTGTTATAAAAGATAGTGAACTTTTACCAAGTTCCTGATCAAATATTAAACATAGGTTAGAAGTAAAGGCATATTAGAACACTGTTTGGAATATCAAAATTCTGAGAATAGGTATATCAAAATCATTTCACTTTCTCCCCCTTTGTAAGAAATTAAAAAGGTAAAAAAAATAATAAGTATGGCGAGATTATTAACAGAAATAGTGATAAAGGATAAATGACCAAATGATAGCAGAATAAAGAAAATAACTGAAAACTTCATTAAATTTATAGAAGAAGTACATGCCAGACATTGTAGAGGAACACAATGGAAAAGGAAATACAACCATAACCAAATAACAACAAGACAACATGAAACAAAACATCTGAAAAACCAAATGACCACAGACACCCAACATAAGCCACAAAACCTAAAAACGCCCAAACACCACATATCAATCCATTAGAAAAGACTACTAATCCATCAAGCTTATAATAACTTCACATCTTTCTTCAGCAGCAGCAACATCTGGTCCAAGCCTCTTAGTCAAACCAGTGATTTCAGCCTTATAAAATAGTTCAGATAAAACCCTTCCATAAGGTATGAAGGACTTATACCGACCTCTTAAGATAGTGACTAATTCTTTCAGATGATTAAAGATGGTTTGAGGCAGGTTGACACGAATATTATTCATTACAAAGTAGATGAAAAGTCTGTCAACATGGGATAGAACATTATGGTCTACTCCCCGAGGACGAAAGTTAGTTAACAGGAGGTTAAACCAAGCTTTAGCTATGGGAAGAAGCCTTTCGGGGTTGGCAGGTTCATATCTGAGGAAGGATGTAACACCCTATTTAATTATTTAGTTGTTTTGTGATTTATTTTATGTGATTGTTTGGCACTGACTTAATTAAGAGTACGTGTGTAAGGGTGGGTGTGAAAGCTTAGTGGAATGAATTAAAATGAAATTAAGTCTTGGAATAGTAGTTATAATAATAATAATATGAAAAATGAGTTCTATTAATATTGTTATTATTAGTATTATTACTAATGTTAGTATTAGTATTATTATGACTACTAATGTTATTATGATTAATATTATTATTAGGACATGAAATATCTACCCTTAATAATAGCTGTAATAATATTATTATTATTGGAATTAAGAAAATATAGAGAATTATAGAAAATAACCCACAATTAGGAAAGAGTGGTAGAGAAGTTACAGAAAAACCAGTCACACGTGAAAAGCGAATATAAAAGAGAAAGAAGGAAAGCTAGGGAAAGAGAGGAGCAAGAGACTTTTCCACCATTGTTGAAGAGAGAAAGCTTGAAATTCAGGTAAGGGGGAGAATGAGATTATTTAATGGTGGTCTGAACATGAGAGGGTAGTGAAAAACCAGTCACACGTGAAAAATATAAAAGAGAAAGAAGGAGAGCTAGGGCAAGAGAGGAGCAAGAGACTTTTCCACCATTGTTGAAGAGAGAAAGCTTGAAATTCAGGTAAGGGGGAGAATGAGATTCTTTAATGGTGGTCTGAACATAAGAGTGTAGTGAGGATTACTTTCCCTCTTAGGAATTTCTGTGTATTCCTTCTTCTCCTTGATTGTTTATATGCTTGTGTAGTGATTGTTGTGAATTTGCATTTGTGCACTGTTCTGATATGAATCTGTGTTGTATGCTGATTTCGGATATGAAATTCGTGCGATTCTATACTGTTGTTACTGAGTTCTGATATGGGAATAAATCTAAAAATTGAGGTTTTTGGGGGTTAACGAAAATGGATTCTAATGGTAGAAAACATTGATAAAATGATGAATTAACGAAGTAGAATGAACCCCTTAATGATAAACTGGTATATGTGTTATTTTGGGTTTGAAATAGGGGCTTAAAGGTGCTCCAATGGGTGAAAAATCGCACTGATGCGAAAAATCCATTTTTTTGTAGCAGACTGGCCATACGTGTAAGCCAGGGGGCATTACGCGTATGTAGGACACTCCTGGGGGGAATACGCATATGGTACGCAACCCGTCCCCATTCCAACACGGCCTTCTGGCCATACGTGTAAGCTACACATAAGTGAGAGTGGCCATACGC
Source organism: Lathyrus tuberosus (assembly GCA_022829125.1). NCBI lineage: Eukaryota > Viridiplantae > Streptophyta > Magnoliopsida > Fabales > Fabaceae > Lathyrus > Lathyrus tuberosus. The sequence continues at coordinate 543,815 of JALAZF010000131.1, forward strand.
GTATGACAAGGGCATTACGCGTATGGGAAGTTTTGGAGGGAAATCCACTCTGGTCATACGCGTAAGGTCCAAGGTAATACGCGTATAGAGGCCCGGGCATTTGAGCCCTGCGCGTATGATACGCAGGCTTGGGGTGAAGGAAACAGGTCCATACGCATATGGGTGTGATCATACGCGTATAGGCAGAGCTGTGGTACAATTTTCCTGTTTTCGCGATTTCTATCCTGATTTCACGTGCGATGCAATTTCTATCCTGATTTCACGTGCGATGCAATAGTAAATATGATAAAACATGGGATTTTACGTAATTGTCTTTATGAGATGTGTTTGATGCTTGTGCACCTAGACGATCGTCATGTGGACGGTCTTGGGCTATGGTAGTAATTCCGGAGGGAATTATGGTGAGTATGTGGCTCACGGGTCATCATTGAGGATCGTGAATTATGCATGAATGATTATTATATTATGCATAATTCTGTGTCATGTATTCATGTCATGTTGTGAGGAGATGAGCTAGGTGGCAATCCATGATGGGTGCCTAGTCTCGTCCGGACTCCATGTGGGAGTCGAGTGGAGATAAGTTGTAGTTCAGAGGAACGTATACTACCTATCCAGATTTCGACGGGAATCGGGTTCTAGGGTGAACCGTATGTGATTGTGATGGTACCATATGCATTGTGTCATGTCAGTTGAGTCGCATTGCATAGGTATATGATTGAATGTGGGCTGATTATGCTGAGTATTGGTGTGACACTTGTACGTGCGTTGTGATTGTATGATTGATGCGATTATGTGATAACTACTCCTTAGCATATGATTTTCACCGTGTATTATTGAATGTAATTCTCACCCCTTTTCTATTATTGTGCATGTGCTCGTTGGGCAATACAGATGATCACGTACCTGAGTAGTTCTTGGAGCATGTGTTGCTATTTGATCGAGTTAGGAGTCGCTCTGATAGGTAACACAGAAAGGATGGAGATTTCATTATTTTCTTCATGTTATTTGTTATTTTTTATTTGTTACGTATCATAATTTGTTTTCATTGTTGTTAAACCACGTCTTTTGTGGAGGTTGATGTAATTGGAGCCTTAGTGCCGAACTAATTGATTTATTCTGTTGTTTAATTTAATTTTTATGAGAAATAAGATATGAAGTGATTTGATACTTCATGAGGGTATTTATGTTGATGTGACATCCTACGTGTGTAACTCTAATTAAATTCCGCAAACTATTTTCGCATTTTTAATTATCATACAAATGGGTAGAGGAGGGTGTTACAAAGGAGGTGTTATGGATGTTAATGAGCTTATCAGCAAAGGTGTAGGTAAAACGAAACTCATCCACAGTGATACCGGTTTGAGGACAGCCAACAACTTCAACAATGGAGGTAGGAGTGATAGTGATGGGAGTTCCATAAACATAGGAGTAGATAAAGTCACCATATATCCACACTTATTAAGGCATATTTCCAAAAGTCTTTCACAAGGTTTGGATAAATGGGTTCATGCAACAATGCATAGTATTTGGACCAATTATATAATTGCATGCTCGTGACAATGTCGCGATCTGTTCCTTTAATACGAGGAAAGTTAGGTCGTTTCTCACAAATAACTTCCAGTATGTCTTCATTTCCACAGAAAGTTTTGACAGACATGGTTGGTTGAGAAAGAGGGAAAAAGATGAAGGTAAAAATAGAGAAGGTTTTATGAAAATGGAAGAGTAAGGAAAGATAGTTTGAAAAAAAAGAAGGGAGTGATATAAATAGATGAAATAATGGGATGTATCAGAGCAATAAAGACAAAACACTTAAAGACATGCAGGCTCGAGACATGCAAAGCAATTAATGCTTTACCAGGAATATCGACTACCTTCATTACCAAAGATAGTATCAAATAGGAAACCTAAACGCACGAAACAAAAAAAATTGGAATTGGAAAGGTTGTAATAAAGACTTTCATTATTTCAATAAAGGAATAGACTAAAGGGATGCCAAAAGGTATAGGGTATTAGGTAATTGACAAATATATAGGAAAGGTAACAGTAAAGGAAATTAATTCTGACAAAAGATAAAGTGTGAAGATTTATCAATCTAAATCCAAGAGTCTCGTAACCCAATGTGTCATGTTAAGCACGAAGCGACGTTCATTAAAAGATAGTTGACTTATAATGAATTACAAACTCTTCACTTTCTGATAACGTGTTAATGAAGTAAACTCTTTAGTTTCCAACGGTCAAAGACATTCTCAAGAGAGCATTCAGACCTTGGATACTTCAGATATATGAGAACTTCACTTGTCAGAAGCCTCACATCTCAGAAGTAAAACACTACGAATCAAGAATTAGAAACTTATTTTTCTATTCTGGAGGATATATATTCTGAGATACTCCTTTTCATTCAGGACATAAAACAGAGTTCATATGTTGGAATGAGAACAAGTTTATTTTCAGCAAGGAATTTTGAAATAGATAACAACCATAAGAAAAGACTGTATCAAAAGATTAAAAGAATAGTTGCTTTTTGAACATAACCTCAAAATTTTAATCTTAGAATATAAAAATAGATTCTTAGACAAATAAGAAAAAAGTAGTAAGAGTTAGAAAAACATTACTCTCTGTTATTTGGTAGACTTCCAGCTTGCTTTGAAGATGTACGTGCTTCTTTAGAATCAACACACAATTTACTTCTGCAGTTGAGGACGATATTGATGATTGTCTCTAGCTGGACCGCTAAATCAAAATCTCCTCAGAAACTGACATCTCGATAACTTCTTCATTTCTTTAAATCTCGAATAAGATGCATAAGAGTCCTTGAATCTTGTATTGAGACAAGATCTTCTTCATAGCTTCTTTGGTCTCCTCATTCTGATGGATGAAACATCTCTCCTGGTGTTTGTTGTATCTAGATCATCAGAGGGAACTGAGTTAACCATTTAGTCTTCTTCTTTTGATCAATCGCTTCTGTCTTCACTATGACTTATTTCCAGAAATCCAGTTGATTCAATCAACTAATTCCCAATTTCGGACATTGAAAACCAGACGCCATATGCTGAGAGAATTATGTTGAATTATTCTTGCGTTGCCGAAGTTCAATCTTTGACCAGACGCTCTTCTTCAACAGATGCATATATCATGATGAACATCAAACCATGAAACATTTCTTCAGAGAGTTTGAATTTCGATCTTTTCCTTACTGGCTTAGTCTTATCACCCAAGATCAGTACTTCAGAAAGTAAAGATTTATGTCTAAGCTTTCTCAAAGGAATAAGAACTGCGACACCTTTTGATTTATCATCTTCTGATTTCTTCATCTTTTACTTCTTCAGCAACTCCAATACCTTTAGTATCTGAAAGGGTAATCTGAAAGGGTAATCTCCAGATTTGCAATCTTCCAATATTGGTCGACTTTTAACTACCAAGCTTATCATCAAATCTGACATCAATTTGATTTATCTGCAGAAGTGCTTCAACTCCAACTACTTTGTAGCCTTTTGAGCATTCCAATCATGATGCATCAGAAGAGACATGAAAAGAATTATGTTCTGAATAGCATGCTAGAACTCCTTAGAAATGCTTTGTCATGATAATCTCATATACCATGATTCTAGCCATTTCTTTTCAAAATCATGTTCTTTCTTTTACAACTGCATCTAGTTGTAAAGAACTAGGACATGAAGAACTCATTCTCATCTAATGGCTTCTCAACCTGTTTGTTCTCAGTCTGTTGACCAAAATTATTTCTAACCTTGAACATCTTCAGACAATCACTTTTGCACTTAGAGGATAGAGAACATAGAAGGATTCATCCTCGTGTCAAGATCCTTCACCCATGTCTAATCTGTAATGACTAATAATAACTAAACCAGTACTTTCATACCGTAGTATTTCACTGGTTCAGATATGTCAGTGTACAGAACTGTGCAAGCAGTCAGAATCTTGGTAACCAGGCCAATGCTTTAGCTACACTAATGAGAACTTTTGCAACAGAGACAATTTCTGCTGAATCTTAAACTACTTCATCTTCTGGAGGTATCTTCTTCATCAGACATTCTAACGCTAGCCAATAGTGCTACGTTAGCTCGTTCTTCATCTCCTTCATCTTTTGAGAGCGTCTTCTGAAAAATTGGAACCACCTCATGTTGCCAACCGATTGTCTAAGACTTTTAGATCTGTTTCCATGAGATCTTCTTCCATAGCGATCAACTTATCTTCTTATGTAATCCTTGATCACTTTGACTTGACACCGCTTTGGTCTTCTTCAGCTCTTCTGACAGAGGCGTTGTTCATATCTTCTGCAAACTTGAGAGTAATTACCAAAAGTCTTCATCTAAACAACAAGCTTCTGATAACTTTCTTCAAGTGATCTGACGAAGAGCAGCCTTAGTTCAGAACCCAGAGTTCTGTAACCACTCTTTGAAAACTTGATAACAAAATTTCAACCATCTTCAACATCCTTCATCTTGAAGTCTTCATGCTTCAGAATAAAAAACAAGAGCATTTGTTTCCTTGTCTTAAAAGAGTTCTTAATGATTTTTTCTGAGAAAGTCAAATGTAGACTTAGCAGTCTGGATTTCAAAACATCCCATACTCAGTAAGAATTAACTTCCAGTAAACAAGGAACTTCTTGCTTTCTGATGGTTTTGTCATCCTTTTCCAACTGATCATTCAGATTTGCTTTCAACCTTTTACCAGCTTCACCTGAGGGAGATATGTAGTTGTCAACTACCATATTCCAAAGATCAGTATCACCGTTTAGGAAGAATTTTCTAGTTCAGCTTTCCAGTACTTAACCTTTTCACTGACAATTGTGGAAGATAGAACTAAGAATATTTGAGACTGGAACAGTAGGTAGTGGAGTGGAAACCATCAAGGTGTTTCTAAAAGCTCGTCTGGATATTTATCTGACACAGTTAAGTGTTTTATAAACATCAATACCAGAACCAGAGCTCTGATACCAATTGAAATGGCGAGAAACACAAGAAAGAGGGGTTTGAATTGGGTTTCACCAACTATGATATTTTCTGCGGAATTCAAATTTCAATGCTAACAAGAGAATAAAAATAAATTGACACGATTATTTTTATCCTGGTTCACTGTTAACAAAGTTACTCCAGTCCACCCACCAAGGTGATTTCGCCTTAGACAAAGACTTAATCCAATAATCTAGAAAGATTAAAACCTCTAAGTGTTAGAAAACAACTTATCCCTCTCAAGTATCCAGACTAACGACTTAGTCACTTGAGGAATAACCACTTTCAAAAGTGTTACAAATGTGTGTACAAGAATTACTTCTAAACAAGCAGATGACACGAGTTGAAGTACAATAACACAAAAGTGTTTTCTAGCAAAATGTGAACAACAACCCCTTGCTAATTTACAAAACTATCTTAATAATAATCTTCTAGAGATTTGCATCGTATCATCATGATTTTTGTTGCTTAAAAGCTTCTTTTAATGCTTCTCTCTTTTTCTAGTAGAGCTGCACTTTATTTTGGTTGAGCTTCAAGCATCTTCTTTTTTAGCTTACAACTTCGTGCTTACTTCCGCTTTGTGTAACACCTGAGGTCGAAGAGGGCGGATAATGGTTACATGTAACACCCGAGGGCGAATGAGTGGTTGTCGGTGCACGAGGCATGACAATGAGACACTCCTAGCAGCTTCTAGGGAAAAAGACCAAACTCACATCAGAATGAGAGGGATCCTGAGGCTGTGCAGGTATGAGACTGCATGGTTAAAGGAAGACTTATACATATTAATTGGTATTACCTATACTAACAAGATGCATCTTCTTTTTGATAGCTCATTTCATAAGAACTATACAGTTAAGCGTGCTTGACTTGGAGCAAATTTAGGATGGGTGACCTTCTGAGAAGTTTCTCAGAAAGCGTGTGATTGAGGACAAAACATGTTGAAAAGACACGTGTTGGTTTGTGGGGTCAGTCAGTATTCCTGAAAGCAGTCTGGGGCGTTATACCTTGCGCACATACTCTCGTGTTTTCTTCAACTCTTTCTTTTCTTCTTTTTCTTTGTTCTCACTCTGTCTATTCTCTTCGCTGCTTTGGCTCTTCGACACTACGGAACTCAGCACTTGACCTTCAGCATTCAATTTCTTCTTCAAGCATTCAGATCCTCAATATATAGAGCTTGAGAATAGATTCGTTGGAGGGTATAATAGGAAACATATTTCAATTGTAATATCTCAATGATCACTTAAAGGAATGGTCAACATCATAATACAAAAGAGTTGTCCTTGCGCCACCTATTCTAGGTAGAGGTCACATATTACTTTGTACTTTTATATTCATTGAAACACGCAAATCATTCTTGATCTTCTGTCTTCAATTTCTTTAGAGGCTTCAGATGTGTATTTGATGAAGTATATGTAGAAAGATCAATACTTTTAACTTCAGAACCTAAGTATTCAGAATCTCAGATCTTCGTTTAGCAGAACCTGTCTTAAGAGTCTTCAACATTTGGTCTTTAGAAGTGATGTCTTCAGAAACTTCAGAGCTTTGTTCAACAAAACATCGTCTTTAGAATCTTCAAAACTTGTTTAGCATATTCATGTCTTCAGAGTCTTCAGAACTTCGTTCAACAGAACTTTGTCTTCATAATCTTCAAAACTTGTTCAACACATATTTATCTTCAGAGTCTTCAGAACTCCGTTCAACAGAACCTTATCTTCAGAATCTTCAGAACTTGAACTTCAGAAATGATGTCTTCAGAATCTTCAGAACTTTGTTCAACAGAACCTTGTCTTCAGAAACTTCAGAACTTGTATCGATAGAAGCACATCTATTAGAAAGCCTTCAAGTACTACTCACAAAGTAGGGATGACAATGGGCAGGGTATGGGTAGGGTACTATAGTACCCGTCCCCATACCCGCAGTTGAAAAAAATCCCCGTGCCCGAGCCCATACCCACTTGGGTATCAAAATTGGCACTCATCCCCGTATCCTATGGGTATATAAGTGCCCGTACCCGTACCCGTTACCTGCATTTCTAATAAAAATAAATATATCAAGTATAAAATATCATAATATTTTAAGTTTTTAAAAATATTAAAAAGTTTTAAAAAAATTTTATTGTTGAATTATGAAATAAATGATCACGTATATTAAATATGTAGTAATTTAAAATTGATGTTTTTTTTTTAATTTTATAAATATTTATTTTTACATAATAATATAAATTAAAATATATAAATATATATTGTGCGGGTATGGGGCGGGCTGGGTACTAAGGTGCCCATCCCCGCACCCATCCCCGCTTATTTAAGTGGGTAATTACCCGAGCCCGTACCCGTACCCATTTTTGTGGGTTTTTACCCTACCCATTGTGGGTAATTTTCTGGATACCCATTGGGGTTGGGCCATATTGCTATCCCTATTACAAAGTCATAATCAGAAGCTTTAGTACAAACATTCTGCAGAGCCGTTTCATTTAAAAGCATTCCTAAACTTTGACTTTATCTTGTACACAACATATGTTTCCTTTCAGAGTGTTTATATCAGAGTCTGTTGACGTCACACGTCTTCCTATCAGAGTCAGATCCTGTTTAGCAAAAGCTACACACTAGACAAAAACCATAAAGTACCAAATTGTTCTTTAAGATAACATGTGCAGTTATCATCAAAACTTAAGGCCAGATGCAGAACCACTATTGTTCTTACAAAACGTCCCTCTAATCGGTATATGCAATAAACACGAGACATCGTCCAGTGTAATCGACATCTCACCGTGCGGGAGATGAAAGGAAGAGGTCTCAGAGTGCCATCGCTCCACTAATGCTCTCATCATCTAGTGGTTGATCAAAGTGTAACCGGTCAAGCATAGGTCACTCAACCCAGAAGCAGTGAGAACCGACTGAAACACTCCGTCTCAGGCTGATGCAATGCTAAAATCTTTCGCCCATGGTTCAGAAACTTCTGGGGTTCACGCACCTGCAAATTTCTAGAAATAATCAATGTCAACAAGAATCAATATTATAAATAATCAATGTCAGCAATTTAAATTAATGTAAAAAATATAGTCACAACGTGACTAATGTTACCTCTATGTCTCAAATATGTCTGGCAGTGTGGTCTGGATACAAAGGAAGTAGAGACATATCAGACGAACCCCCTCTGAAAGCCTCTGGCTCGGCATCAACAACATCACCCTCCGGGGGTGGCACCGATGCATCACGATCAGCAGGTGTGACTGGGTCAACAGGAGGTGACATCGGATCAACAGGAGGTGGCACAGGTGCATCCCGTCGCCTGCGGGAGGATGGAGAAAGTGACGCGTTAGCTGATACATCTCGTGGTCTGCGGGAAGAAGATGAAGAAGGTGGAGTAGCCTGAGATGTAGCTGTAGTGGCTTGAGGTGAAGGCTTAACCACATGAGTGGACTGAGCCTCAGGAGTAGAATGTACACCAGTGGTCAATGCTTCTCCCTGACCAAAAGTACTCGCTGCATCCGGACTCAGCTGGCTTCGCTCTCGTCTAACGGATGTGTGCTGAGAAACCCGTCCATGCCTCAATCGGTTGGCTCTGTCAGCCATTATGCCTGCAAGATATAATATAATTAATCGTACAATGAGTTTACGAAATAAGAAAAATTATAAAACAAAAAGAAAAAAAATAGACTGAGAAAATTCCGGAGATACATCTCCGAAAAAATTCAACGTTTCATGTGCTCTGGGTGATTCCGGAGATACAACTACGACAACATCCAGCAGATGTATCTTCGGAATCACCCAAAGTACATGGAACATTGAATGTTTCTGGAGATGTATCTCCAGAACATTCAGCAACTCAGAGGTCGCGCCAATGGCGTCCTCTGCCCCTCAGAATCACAAGTTTGAGATCCTGATAGTCTATTTGAGCCAACAAATAATACATGCAGTTACTCTAAATTATGTTTCATCTAATTTCTAAATATTTCGACACCTAACAATGAATTCTAACTCGTTTACAACAAAACTCGAATATTTATCAGAAACTCAAAAAACTTACCCGAATTATATTATTCGGAAGATGTTGAATGGTGCAATGGATGCAGCTTTATGATTACTTGATTCTCGGACGGAAGAAATCACATTTGGTGAAGTTTGGGAAATTTTGGAATGAGAGAGATGAAGAGGTATGAGAGAGATGAAGAGAAATGAAAAGTGTGGGAGGAGAAAAGTCTGGCACGACAATATGCTTCAAATTGTTTCGGAGATGTATCTCTGGAAAATTTCAACAAATGACAGTCTAATAGAACACACGCGCACACTTTTTTCGAGATTGTCCTGGACGTAAACGACCGAGTGAGCCTGTTGCAATTTGCAAAGCAAACAAATATTGAAGGTACTTCATTTTTACGACTATGCTTTCAGTTTTCAAGAACGATGAACACCATTGATTTTGTGTCCTCAGCGATCATCTCCACTCACTCTAACCCCAAACTCCTTTCATTCTTCAAACCAAAACCCAATATCAAAATCAAAACCAAACCTTACTCTATCACCCACTCCTTTCGTCTTTCTAACCTCACAGTTTCAGCCATCAAGGACAACAATCCCGACTCACACATTCCCAATGTTGCAGAGGAAATAACAAAACATCCATTAGATGAAAATGACGGTGAAGAGCTTGACCTTGGATGGTTACCGGCTTTTCCTCATGTTCTGATCGCTTCAATGTCCAATTTCACATTTGGTTATCATATCGGGTTCGTTAGACCCTCTTTCGAACTTTATGGTGATTTGGTTTTTGATTTTCTACCTTCTTGTGAACTGTTTGAAACTGAATTACTTATTTTTTTGCAGGGTCATGAATGGTCCTATTGTTTCAATTGCTCAAGAACTTGGTTTTCAGGGAAACTCATTCATTGAGGGACTTGTTGTTAGTATATTTATTGCTGGTGCGTTTATTGGGAGCGTAAGCACTGGTTCTTTGGTTGATAAACTTGGTTGTCGCCTCACTTTTCAGATTGATGCCATACCCTTGATCCTTGGGGCCATAATAAGGTAGTAGAATACATGATTAATGAAACTTGTTAGTTTTCCTATTGATTCTGAGTTAATAAATTTCACTTACATTATACTCTGGATATGAGAAAAGAACAAACAGAAGGCTTGTTACTATTATGCATAGATGATTTATGATTATAACAGGATTCACTTTACATTCTTGCTGATCATCAGTGCTTGTATTACCCAAAGATTGCAAACACTTTTGTTAAGATTATAGTTGATTTGTTGAAGGATATTATTATCATATCTCTGACAGTGCAAATGCCCACTCCTTGGATGAGATACTTTGGGGAAGGTTTCTTGTTGGTCTTGGTATAGGTGTGAATGCTGTTCTTGTTCCGATATACATATCTGAGGTACTTAATAATTAACTTTGTGATTAATTCTTATTCTTGTTCCCTAAGTATTATAAGTTGACATATCTGATTCCTAAGATGCCAAATCCATGTAATATTTTTCTTAAATGGTGCTTGTTTATGGGGTGCTCTCCCATGTTGAGGGATGAAAGAAATTTCAGGACTTTCTCTCACGTTCCTCACTATCATTTGTGATGTAGGTTGCTCCAACAAAATATAGGGGTTCCCTAGGGTCCTTATGTCAAATTGGCACCTGTCTTGGTATTATTGCATCACTATCTCTTGGAATTCCTTCTGAGAATGATCCACACTGGTGAGTTTCTTTGTATTTTCTTGCTCACAGGCTCGTGGAATTAGCATTTAATCCGAAGGTTTTCACTTGTGTTTGTCTGGTATATTGAAGTAAATAAATAGATTTACTGGTAATATAAAATATGTTGAATGCTAAACAAGGATGGGAGGTTTATTTTATAAATGGTTTTTATAGGCTTCTGGAGGTTTTCTGCCAAAATTGTCTCTACTGATGTGCTGTAATAGATGTGTGTTTGCGTATTTTTCATCTTCTATTTTTCGGCGGTGATCTGCCTACAAAGTTTGGTTTACATGTAACCGCTTCAAACACATCTTTGGAGTGATAAGGTGATTTGGGGAAGGGACATACGGGTTGGAGTGATAAGGAGTCCATGGGTTCAACTCCACTCACTAATACAATAATAACTATCATTTGTCATTACAAAAAAATAATCGAAACACATCTTAATGCTTTTTTATTTATGATGCACTGTTGTTGTACCTAAGAAAGAGCTATAATGTAAAAGTTGTAACACATCTCTTAGAGTTGTAGAGTAGACCTGACTCAACCTTACTAAACCGGCTTGTAAGGTGAGGATTGTCCTCACGTATAAACTTATATTCAGGTTATATCTCACCTGATGTAGGATCCTTTAGCACACCCCCGCACGCCCAAAATTATAGAGCTCGGTGTCTGGATATAAATGGTGAGCGATCCGATAGCAGAAACCTACTTGGGGTGTGGATATAAATGGTGGGTTGTCTGGTAGCTGAAGCCCGCTTGAACGTGAATATAAATGGTTGGTGGTTGGATAGTGGAAACCTGATAGCAGGCGATCCAACAGATCTTGGATAGACTCTGATACCATCTTAGAATTGTAAGTTGAGGCTAATTCAACCTTACAAAACCGACTTGTAAGATGAAGATTGCCCCATTTATATGCATATTTTAGGCCATATTTGAGACTCTTTAACAACATCAAATCTCACAAGTGAATATTATTTGTTTTAAAGCCTATAGAGATTAACTTGGCGTAAATATTTTTGTAAAGGGGCCACTTCTTTTTTGGCCTTTTAAGCATTTTCTCAAGCAGTTGTTTAGTAGTTACTGTATGTATTTTGTTGGAAATAGAAAAAAATACATTGTATGTTTCCCACTAAAATGAGCATTTAAGTCTTAGATTTATGTATATTTAAATTCATGCATTTAGGAAGTTGGACTATTATTTATTTCTCCTTGTAAACATAATATGTAATTAATTATATAGTATGTATAAATATCATAGTTGCTGAGTGTTTTATTCACTCAAGCACATTCAGAAAATTTCTTATTTCTATTTTTCACATATTTTGTGTGGTGGACAAGAAAATTGGAGGAATATGCTTGCCAATGGCAGGGAAGGGAGTGAAATAAAAAACTTACATTGCCATTTACCATCTTTTCTCACAGTTCCTCTCGCCTTTTCTTTATGCTTGTCTCAATTCAATTAAAATGGGTAAAATTGATTCAAATATTTTTGAGATGTTAATATGGAATTTTTAAATGAAGATATTCTATGATCTTTACCGACTAATATAAACATAGCAGTTTTCTTGGTCTAATATAATTATTCGAGCTTAGAATATATAAAAAATATATCATAATATTGATATTGTATCGAAGAATACTTTAGATTATCCTCGTTGATTTTTTAGTATTGTTATATTTCATGATTTCTTTCCTTATTTAATTTATCATATGAGTGGCGTTTATCCTCTCTGCTAATTTTCTTCGAATGATTTAAATGAATATGCCATGGCTCATATGCTTTCTGTCATTTTGAATTTGGCTTCATATATATAGAGCCACTGCAACAGGCTTGCAACCTTATTTTGTAGTTTTCAAGACAGCTGGAGAGAAAACAATATTTCCTTGAGACACTTCTTGATTCCAATACTTTATCCACTTTAAATTTAATGCAACAGGAACATACTTTTGCTATGTTCACTAAAATTAAACCTGCATTCATAATACAATTCCATATGGATTATTGTTGGGTCTGTTTTTCTTTTGATTCGTTCGTCAGTTGTATGTCATATATTCTTTAAAAACAGGAAATTACTTTCCAAATAATGGCTTACTGGTAGCAACAAACTATATTTCAGGTGGAGGACAATGTTGTATATTGCGAGTGTCCCTGGTTTTATTGTTGGTCTGGGTATGCAATTTGCTGTTGATAGCCCACGCTGGCTTTGCAAGGTATATATACCACTTCATTGTTTCCTTATATGTCTGCTTGTCCGCTTTTACACTGTTTCTAAAGATTTCACATTTCTGCTTAGGCTGGGAGAATAAATGATGCAAAAAAAGTAATACGGGAGCTTTGGGGAGCATCTGAAGTTGAGGGTGCAATTGAAGAGTTTCAATCTGTCAGCAAAAATGACGGCAGTGATTTGGACAGCAGATGGTCAGAGATCTTGAAGCAACCACATTCTAGAGGTTGTATCAAGGTGCTTTTGGCTATTACTTTGAGACAACATTTGTACATGGAAAATTATTCTTTTCTCTATCTTCATAGATTGAAAATTTAGGTCAGCAGAAATATAAGCACGTCAAAGGGATGGTTTCTGCTGGAGTTAAGACTTAGGATTGAATTTAGCGTCATAAAATATATATTTTATTTTTCATAAACAAGTGCGGTGCGTACTCATAATCTTTACCTACATGCCACATGAAGCAAACAATCCATAATGGGTTTTCTTCTGTGTTTACAGTTGCCTTCATTGGAGGTGCTCTTTTTGTACTTCAGCAGTTTGCAGGCATAAATGGAGTTCTTTATTTTTCATCATTGACCTTTAATGACGTTGGAATTCAAAGTAGTGCTTTAGCAAGCTTGTTTGTTGGGCTTACTAACTTTGCAGGTTTGCAGTATTCATTGCATTTATTTATCTCAATATAAGTTTCATCTTGAACTCAGATCCTGATTGCTGTGAACTGATTCTTTTCTTTAGGTGCCCTTTGTGCTTTATACTTAATCGATAGGGAAGGGAGGCAGAAACTTATTATAGGAAGCTACTTAGGAATGGTGAGTGTGTACAAGATGTCAGTAACTTCTTTCTCGGTATATGTAAACAACAGTATCATGCATGCGCAGGCACATGCTGAATTTGTTTTGATATTATTCCTTGGCAACTCGTGATTTTCATTTCTGCTTCTTTGTAGGCAATTTCGATGTTTCTTGTGGTCTATGCTGTCATCTTTCCATTGGATGAGCAACTCAGCAACAACTTATCAATATTAGGAACTATAATGTAAGCATTTACTTGCTAATTATCATCAAGGCTTCTGCAAGAACAAGTGCTTTTTCTTCCTTCTTGAGTAACTTAGGTGACAATGCTAACGCTTGCGCTGTCGTGCAGATTGATATGCCCTCCTCTTCTTCTTTCTCTCTCTTAATGCTTATTTTTTTAATACATTTGTCTATTAGCATGGCTATTAACTGGACTTGGATGATTTGATTTCTGTTTATACAATGTTATAGGTATATATTCTCTTTTGCAATTGGAGCTGGCCCTGTAACTGGCATCATTATACCAGAGCTTAGCAGCACTAGGACACGAGGGAAGATCATGGGGTTCAGTTTCTCTACCCATTGGGTGGGTATTTAAGCATCTTCAGTGATTTTCCTCTATGAAGAGTTATTTTTGTGTCACTTTGCATTAGTTACCTGTAATGGAATTTTTCAGTCTAATAATTTTAATCTGCATCCTTTACATAAAGGTTTGCAACTTTGTGGTGGGATTATTCTTCCTTGAGATGGTGGAGAAATTTGGAGTTGCACCAGTATATGCTAGCTTTGGAGCTGTTTCCCTGTTAGCCGCGGCATTTGCTCATTACTTCTTGGTAGAAACCAAGGGGCGCTCTCTAGAAGAAATTGAACGTTCCTTAACTCCGAAAGCTTGAGCCAGTGATAAATATTACAATATACCAATTCATGCATTGCTTATAGAACTGTTTGGTTGAGCATCAATAAGAGCATAACCATTCAAAAGAACAGGATATAGGAGACTCCATTCAGACTGGAATCCTCAGAAATGCAATATGCTAAAAAGCAAAATGAGTCTGCATCTCTGCAACCTTTGCTATTTCTTCTCTTCAATGTATAATGAGATTTTGATTTTTGAATAGCTTCCCTACTTGTCGTGTGTAAATTATATGTAGCATTGTTGTTGTTTTTCCTTGTGTAAAAAGCTACTATTGTTGGTTTATGTTAAAAATGATTTTGATTCAACTTTCCTTTATTCTTTCAAAGTACTCCTTTTCCCTTTCCTTTTCCTTTCCTTTATAGCTCCTGAATCACTTTATCTATCTCAATGCTATGAGTGAAATGGATCGGTGAGAAAGTCCTGGGAGAGAGATCAAACTTCTGTCATGCAGTGTTGAAATTATTCATCTTGCAACAATGACATGTATTTATTTTGTTTTTGTTGGTAAATATAAATTTAGATTAGGGGAGACATAGTCCAATACTAAGTTAGAATGAACCATCAATCTCATAAGATGTTTATAATGAAATTTACTTATAACCTACCTGCTACAGATATTACGGGCTTGAACTAAGTCAAAACTGGTGTAATAAGAAAGTTCAACCATTACAACCACAATTGACTCAATGGTATGTATTTTGTTAACATGTATGTTAGATCAAATGAGACTGACAAATAAGAATGCGACGAGGCATTCTACTAAAAACTATGTCCTATATTCAGGACGTTTTCATAGGCGTTAAAAGTATTTTAATTAAATCAAAATTGTTTTTCAAATTTTGACCAGACATGTCTGACAAGATACTAGACTCATTGTTCACTTTGTTTAGGAAGGTGTTACCTACATCTAATCTATAATGTTCACAATCTCTATGGAAATTAAAAATATGGAAATTAAAAAATGATCTTTCACACTATTTGAAGATTGAAATTCGAACATATCAATAATGTTGCAAATCTCTTTACAAGAAAGACATTCTCAGCCAAGTAGAAAAATGAATCATGATTTTAGAATCCATATACAAACTTTGGATATTGAAATCCGGAAAGATCAGATGGGAAAACAAATGTTACATAAGCTTGCATGTGTAGCATTTTTCATGATTATAACACAAAAATAGCTTAAACCCTCAAAATCTAATTGTATTCTTAATCAAGATTTTCACTAGCAAACATTCAACTGTATTTTCACATCAAAAGGTGCAAATTCATATGGAATTATAAATAATGTATATTTATATCATTAATCATATAGATAATCTGATTTTTCTTTTTGTACCATGAACGTAGAGTCCAAAAATTGAAATTCAGATTCTATAGGGGTTGGATCGGATATTGAAACCCGAATTAGTTCATTGTTGATTGAAATTGTCTTATTTTTTAATGGGGACAACTTCGTTACCCATCACAAAAAGTTGGGTAGTCTACTTTCAACCAATCAACTAATGTCATATCATTTTATTATACTGAATTATTTATTTAATGATTTAAATTTTGTAGACTTCCAATGCAATATATAATTTACTTTATGGGTAACTCTACCCAATTTTTTGTAGTGGGTAGATAAGAATTTATCTTTTTTAATTAGTTGTAGTTATGGTGCATTCTAATGTTACGATCAAACACTCTAATGATGTGATTAAAGTTAATCCATCTAAGGATGGTGCTTCATTATTGTTGGAAAAATTTCCAAAATATTAAATTGATAAATAATAATGGTTAAATTATCAAAATAAATGGTCAAAAGTTGCAACGGTCTAGAATCAAACCAGAGACCTTATTGTGATAGGGTGCGCGGTCATAAGGTGTCACGACCAGACCAACACAACTTTTCATGAAATGGTTTGCTATTATTGATATATAATAGTTCGCGAATGATCATGTTTAAATCATTAAAACATTGTTTCTCCTTACCAATTGGTACAAGTTTTTCTATAAATAGAGATACTTGTTGTAATACCCCATATTATTTAAATGCTCAATTGGATATCAGATGAGTATCTATGTGCTCTATCTTTGGATAATTGGATTAATGGAATCCTCTAAGTACTTTAAGTATTGACATTTGGGATCAATAGAACAACTGGAAAACTCTTAAGAGATCAATTATTTTATTAAGGAGACGGATTAATATTTACTAATTCAAGAAAGTAATTTTTGGTAACTCTGATAATTGATCAATTGGTTGAGACGACAAAATATCAATTGGAGATATTTTACCTTGTTGGATTATATTATATAATAATTGTATTATATATATATATATATATATATATATATAAGAAAAGAAGAAGAAGGAGATAGAAAAGAAGAAGAAGAAAAGGAAAGAGAGAAAGAAGAAGAGAAAGAGGGAAAGATGAAGAAGAGAAGCTTATGGATCATCGTCAATGTTCATCATCTTCTTCAAACTCCTCTTTGATCATCAGGTGGGTTCTAGATAGAGACTTTAGAGTAAATTTCTGGAGGTTTTAGAGTTAGGTTAGATTTGGATAAAATGAGTAATTTTGTTAAATCAATGAAATCTAACAGATAGATTGATGAAATGTGTGTCTAAATGTGTTCTAACATGTTGTTTTGGGTATGTGGATGCATTAATATCATGTGGGTTAAAGGTTTGGATCAATTTTGGGTCCCAAACCCGTTTTGGGAGAATTCTGGTTCGTCCAGATTCGCCAGGCGAGTAGGTGGCGAGTCTGATTCGCCAGGGATTCGCCAGGCGAATTTACCTGGGACAGCAAAACATTATTTTTCGTATTTTCGCCATAACTTTTGATCAGTAACTCCGATTGACGCACGGTCGGAAGCGTTGGAAAGCTAATTTTATGCTCTATGAGATGGTGAGGTAGAAACATGGTTGTATGCCATGGATTGATGAAATAATCTTTATGTGATATGTTGTGTTAAATGTTTTACTTGTGTACATTGTGTTATACCATGTCTATTTAATTGTGAACTGTGAATGAGAGAATATGCATGTTAAAATGAATTAGGAAGAGTGAGAAAACTTACCCCAAACCTAATGATATGATTCTAGGTTGTGATTAGAAATTGATAGAAACTCTGGATGGCGACGCTCGTGCATTCATTGGCGAGTTCTGGCCTGGAGTAGATAACCTAGATGGCGATGCTCGGGCACTTGATGTAGAAAGGTACATCCGTGACGAGTAATGGTCTAGGAGAGAGTAAACACTAGTATGGAACATGTGTGAACTTTTGTGATTATGAGAAAAGGCGAATGTGGCCTTATGATTGTCGAATACAATCATGTTTGTTTGTGTGTGATCACGTAATCGTAACCGGTTATCTTGAGTGCAGTTTCATGAGTCTCGAGCTCCTCTGAAATGGATGCACAACTACTTGGCAGGTTTGATTCCCCGTGTTGTACGAATGGCGCCCATGGAGCGTATGCTTATGACGGTTAATGGCCCGTGTGAAGTGACGGTTCATAACGGTTAATGGCCCGTAGAACCTGAATCCGTTCATATGTCAAGTAGGTTACAAGGATCCATGACTCGGGTCGACTTCTAGACGTAGAAGCGGACGGGAACAGGGGATGCCTTGGTATGGTTATCGATTAGTGATATTTTGAGTTAATGAACTCATGACATGTTTCCATATAGTGTGAGATTGTGAACTCAAGGTCATTTTCCCTTCCCCTTGACTTGAGTTAGGATTGATAGAACCTTGTACAGCCGAGAGGATCTATAGGATAGGGAACTCACTGAGATTTGATGTATCTCACCCCACTATAGTTGCTATATTTTAGGTGTGGTCTGCAGGTTTGACTTACAAGTGGAGCGATGCTGGGATGTTTCAAGAGAAGCTTAGTTAAGCTTATTCCGCTGTGTATTTTATTGTTCTTGTACAATGAGGAATATTATATATTGATCTTAGTTTTATTTTATTTTTTGGCTAATTTCCATAGCTTGTACCATAGTTGTATTATGTTTTAGAATGGTCAAGTATGTGAATTACGCCATTAGGCACTTATGATGGTGTCAGTACCAAATAAAATGCTTGTATTGTATTATTCTAGGTATATATTATACATGGCA
The DNA here is from genome assembly GCA_022829125.1 of Lathyrus tuberosus. Classification (NCBI taxonomy): domain Eukaryota; kingdom Viridiplantae; phylum Streptophyta; class Magnoliopsida; order Fabales; family Fabaceae; genus Lathyrus; species Lathyrus tuberosus. The sequence goes on from JALAZF010000131.1 coordinate 562,546, forward strand.
TTACACTTGTTAGGCATAAAAGAGACACAAAAATTACTTGTTTCAAGTGCCAAAAATTATATCTAAGTCATTTCTTTATTTTTCTTGTGCACGAGAATAAGTGAATGTGTCGGGCTATCCCTCCTATTTGGAGAGGCCCAAATTGATGTGGGTTAGTGGCCCATTTGTTTATATGCCTTTTTTAGTACCCAACAAAGAGAATTAGGTTAATTTTATCCATTGTGTGTGAAAAACAACAAGAAAAGTAGAGAGAAGAGTGAAATCCTGCATCCTTATTTCAGCACAGAGCAGTTCCACTAAATCAGAGATTACGCAAAATCCAACGGTCGGATCGTCCTGAAATTTTGACACAACGTTCATGACTCATAGGAGCACATTTTGAGCGATTATCATTGGATTCGGAGATTTCTAAGTCGGTTTGTCGAGTCCATCTTTGAGGTATGAATTTCTTGGTGTTTTGGGTTGTTTTGTCTCTCTTGATTATTGTTGTATTCCAAGATTGATTGCAAATCTTGATAATTTTATGTATGCCTCTAACTAGTGTTAGAGAGAACCTTGCCTATACCTATTGATTGATAATAGTGGAGGATTTAAGTGGCCTACGGGTCCCGTTGTTTTTTACTCCTAGTTAACGGAGTTTTTTCCACGCTAAAATCTTGTTGTGTTATTTTATGTGCTTTGTTGATTGTCGTTGCATTTGGTATTTGGGAGAGATTGTCTTGTTGGTTTATTTCATTGCGCTTGTGGATTTCCTCCCAACAAGTGGTATCTAGAGCCGTGGTTTGATTTGTGTAACGATGGGGACGAACACATTTAGGATGGTGAGTTTGAATGATTCCAATTATAATGTTTGGAAAGGAAAAATGGAAGATTTACTTTATGTGAAAGGTTTTCACTTACCGGTTTTCTCTAATGAAAAACCTGATGGAAAGAGTGATGGAGAATGGACTTTGTTGCATAGACAAGTTTGTGGTTATATTCGTCAATGGGTGGATGATAATGTTTTGAATCATGTGAGCTCAGTGACTCATGCTTGCTCTCTTTGGACCAAACTTGAGGAGTTGTATGCAAGAAAGACGGGAAATAATAAGTTGTTCTTGTTCAAGCAATTAATGTCATTGAGGTATAGTGATGGTTCACCAATGACCGATCACTTGAACATTTTCCAAGGGATTCTAAATCAATTGTCAGAGATGAATCTTACTTTTGATGATGAAATTCAAGGTTTATGGCTTCTTGGTACTTTGCCTAATTCTTGGGAGACCTTTAGGACATCCTTGTCTAACTTCGCTCCGAATGGTATCATCTCGATGGAATTGGCTAAAAGTAGTGTGTTGAATGGGGAGTTGAGGCGTAAGTCACAAGGTTTTTCTTCACATTCCGAGGTGTTGATTACTGAATCAAGGGGGAGAAATCAAAGTAGAGGTTCAAGTAATCGTGGAACTTCACGTGGTAAATCACAAGGAGACTCTAATAGATTCTCTCATATTGAGTGTCATAATTGTGGAGAAAAAGAACACATAAAGAGGTATTGTCGTAAGTTGAAAAGGGAAAACAAGAAGAAGAGCTACAACAACGATAAAAAAGGAAGGTAACAATAATGAAGATGTCGTTATTGTTGATGATTTCTTTATTGTTTGTGATAGTTGTATTGAGAATGTCAATCTATCATGTGATGAGATGAATTGGGTGGTTGATAGTGGTGCTTCTACTCATGCAACCTCGAGACGTGATCTTTTTCAACTTACGAGACCGGTGACTTTGGGGTTGTTCATATGGGAAATAATGGGCAAGCTAATGTCATTGGAATGAGAGATATTTGTGTCGAAACTAGTAATGGGACAACTCTAATTCTCAAAGGTGTGAAACACATTTCGGAACTTCGATTCAATCTTTTATCCGTTGGAAAGTTGGATAACGAAGGATACGATAATTCTTTTTCGGGCAATGAGTGAAAGTTAAAGAAAGGCTCAATGGTGGTTGCTAAAGGAAAAAGGAATTCGAACTTGTATGTCATCCAATTTGGGGTTTCGAAGTGCTACATCAACACTTGTGACAATGATAGCTCATTAGAATTATGGCACAAACATTTGGGTCATATGAGTGAAAAAGGTTTGAGCATTTTGGCAAAGAAGAATGAGTTGAATGGTGTTTTCGATGCAAAGTTAAGAAAGTGTTCACATTGTTTGGCGGGTAAGCAAAGACGAGTTTCCTTTATGTCATCCGAACCAAAGAGGAAATCAGAATTGTTGGATTTTAGTACATTCTGATGTGTGTGGTCCGATGAAGACACGGTTACTTGGTGGTGCATATTACTTTATGACTTTCATTGATGATTGTTCTCGGAAAACATGGGCTTATACATTGAAAATGAAAGATCAAGTGTTAGATACTTTCAAGTCGTTTCAAGCATCGGTTGAAAGAGAAACTGGTAAAAAGCTCAAGTGTATCCGAACCGATAATGGGGGAGAGTATATTGGACCTTTCGACAAGTATTGTGAAGATCAAGGTATACGTCATCAAAAGTCTCCTCCAAAGACACCACAATTGAATGGGTTAGCTGAAAGAATGAATAGAACTTGGTGGAAACGGTGAGATGTTTACTTTATTAATCAAAGTTGCCGAAATACTTTTGGGGAGAAGCATTGAGCATGGTTGTACATCTTTTAAACCTCACTCCATGTGTTCCGTTGAAGTTTGATGTTCCAAATTATGTTTGGAGTGGTAAAGATGTTACCTACAACCATCTTCGGGTGTTTGGATGCATGGCTTATGTGCATATTCTGAAGGATGAGAGATCGAAATTGGATGAGAAGTCAAAGAAATGTGTGTTTGTTGGGTATGGACTTGATGAGTTTGGGTATCGATTCTTTGATCCGATTCAACGGAAACTTATTCGTAGTTGTGATGCCGTATTCATGGAGGATTATACCATTGAGGACATAGACAAAGTTGAGAATAAAGATCCAATTTTTGAAGACGAAGAAATGGTTGATACAGACTCCACTACTATTGCTCCTATCCCTATCACTTTCGAAAATGTTCCAATTAAAAATCAAGGTATGGATTTGAATATTGATAATGTTTTAAATTCTAATGACATTGTTTATGTAGGTGCTACGGAAGATGTTGTTGAAAATGAGGTTGATCAAGAGGTTGAAAGTGTTGAGCAACCGGTTGCTTCTAATGAGTTGAGGCGGCCTATTCGGGATAAAAGGCCTTTTGTTCGATACCCCTCAAACGAGTATGTTTTTCTTACAGATGGTGGAGAACCCGAAAGCTTTAAAGAAGTTTTGGAGGATGAAAACAAAAAGGAGTGGATGGATGCCATGGAGGATGAAATACAATAACTTCGTGAGAATAATACCTTTGAGTTAGTGAAGTTTCCAAAGGGTAAGAGAGCATTGAAGAATAGATGGGTTTATCATATTAAGTAAGATGAGTGTACTTCTCAAAGAAGATACAAGGCTCGCTTAGTGGTAAAAGGTTTTAAACAACGGGAAAGTGTTGACTTTGGCGAGATTTTTGCTCCGGTTGTGAAGATGCCATCTATTCGAGTGGTTCTTGGGCTAGCCGCTAGTCTTGATTTGGAAGTAGAGCAAATGGACGTGAAGACGACTTTCCTTCATGGTGATCTACATGAAGAAATTTACATGGAGCAACCGGATGGATTCCGAGAGAATGGCAAAGAAGAATATGTTTGCAAATTGGTAAAAATTCTTTATGGTTTAAAGCAAGCACCTCGCCAATGGTATCAAAAGTTCAACTCGGTGATGACTGGACATGGGTACAAGATGACTAAGGCCGATCATTGTGTGTTTTTCTGAAATTTCTCTGAAGGTGATTTCATTATTCTCTTACTTTATGTGGATGATATGCTAATTGTTGGAAAGAATATTTCAAGAATTAAATAGTTGAAGAACACTTTGAGTGAATCTTTTGCTATGAAGGATTTAAGAGAGGCTCAGAAAATTCTTGGTATTGAAATTGTTCGAGATCGAAATGAGAAGAAGTTGTATTTGTCACAAGAAAAGTATGTGGAGAAAGTCCTTCGACGTTTTAGTATGGATAAGGCTAAAATGGTGAGTATTCCACTTGCTTCTCATTTCAAGCTTAGTCATAAACTATGTCCATCTACAAATGAAGAAAAGTTAAGTATGAAGAACATTTCATACTCATCGGCCATTGGTAGTTTGGTTATGCTATGGTTTATACAAGACCTGATATTGCTTATGTCGTGGGAATGGTGAGTCGTTATCTCTCAAAATCGGGAAAAGATCATCGGGAGGCCGTGAAGTGGGTAATGAGATATTTGCATGGCACTTAAAATTATAGACTAACTTTGGAATGCAAGAAGCCTATGTTGGTTGGGTATACAGATTCGGATCTAGACGGAAGCTTAGATGATCGAAAATCCACTTCGGGGTATATGGTGACTTTTACCAGGGGAGCCGTGGCTTGGAAATCAAAGTTGCAAAAGTGTGTTGCACTCTCTACTATCGTTGCCGAGTTTATAGCCGTCGTGGAAGCGTCAAAAGAGTTGTTATGGTTGAGGAAATTTTCAATGGAACTTGGTGTGAAATAAGAAAAATATGTCTTGTTTTGTGATAATCAAAGTGTCATTCACTTATCGAAGAATTCCTCCTTTCACTCGAGGTCGAAACATATTGATGTTCGTTATCATTGGATTCGTGATGCATTAGATTCCAAATTGATAGATCTTGAGCAGATTCACACTGATGACAATGGTTTTGATATGTTAACAAAGGTGTTGCCTAGAGGAAAGTTTGAGTTTTGTCGTTTGGAAGCCGGATTGGTGTTGCCTTCCAACTAGTCAGTCGGGGGAGTTTGTTGGGTTATCCCTCCTATTTGGAGAGGCCCAAATTGATGTGGGTTAGTGGCCCATTTATTTCTATGCCTTTGTTACTACCTAACAAAGAGAATTAGGTTAATTTTATCCATTGTGTGTGAAAAACAACAAGAAAAATAAAGAGAATAGTGAAATCCCGCAACCCTATTTTAGCACAGAGCAGTTCCACTAAATCGGAGATTGCGCAAAATCCAACAGTCGGATTGTTCTAAAATTTTGACAAAACATTCATGACTCATAGGAGCACATTTTGAGCGATTTTCGTTGGATTCGGAGCTTTCTAAGTTGGTCTGTCGAGTCCATCTTTGAGGTCTGAATTTTTTGGTGTTTTTGGGGTTGTTTTTGTCTCTCTTGATTATTGTTGTATTCCAATATTGATTGCAAATCTTGATAATATTTATGTATGCCTCTAACTAGTGTTAGAGAGAACCTTGTTTATACCCATTGATTGATAATAGTGGAGGATTTAAGTGGCCTACGGGTCCCGTGGTTTTTACTCCTAGTTAACGGAGGTTTTTCCACGCTAAAAACTTGTTGTGTTGTTTTATGTGTTTTGTTGATTGTCGTTTCATTTGGTATTTGGGAGAGATTGTCTTGTTGGTTTATGTCGTTGCGTTTGTGGATTTCCTCCCAACAGATGAATTTTATTCTGTAATATATCGTTGATCGATATGCTTAATGTTAATGTGCAATTCATGTTAAGGTTTCCAAAGTATCCAGAAGGGGATTCGCCGGATTACCCATTTGTATCCAATTTGCCTAAATTGGTGGGGGCGAATCGAACATAAAACTTAGTATAAACACACGCTTTGGAATTTATTTTGTGCAACTTTCATCATAAAATCTTCATCTTCTTCTTGTTCAAGTTTTGCAGCAGACCCCCAACACAAGATCTAACAATCTTTATGGTCGATCTATAATTTTTGTGATTAATTTATGGTTGCAACTTTGACGGAGAAATGGATCCACGCTCTCTTATACATAACCATGGTAAAAGGTACATAATATTTCGATTGCATTAATATATATTCATATAATGTTTTAAATTCATGTATAATATTATATGATGAAAATAATGTGTATTTATGTTAAGTTTAACATGTGATATTAAATTTATACATGCATGATTTATAAACTATTCAAATATGTGAAATGAAATAATTATAAATATTTTTGGTTTATGTTATAAACTTGAATGTAAAATGTATGTTAAATATTTTTCTTTGGTGCAAATAATTTATTTTAATTAATAATACATTATTTCTGGATGAGATTATTTGGTAATAATTAAAAGAAATTAAAATCATGAATTTGAATATATGGTAAATTTATTGGTAACATAAAATGGTGTAAATAACATGTTAAAAATATCAAGAACGTGTTTCAATTGTATTGTTGTTTATGCAAGAATTTAAAAATTAAAATAATTTATCTCATATTATACTTGTATCATAATATGAAAGTATTGTTTCTTATTTATCTTGATATTAAAAGTAATTTGGATATATTTTATCTTGTTGTAAGTTGATAAGTGTTCATCGAGAAACGTTACAAGAAGTATTAGTGATGGTGTATTGTTCATTTTGTGATTTTTATTTGAATATACCATAAAACATTGTTATATATGAAACATAGATTTATCACATAGAATTTGTTATGCATATGTTAGTCGTGCAAGAAAATTATTTATTTTAAGAGAATAGAAATGAATTCTGTGGTGTTGTATTTATACGGGGTTTATGAATTACATGTCTGAATTCACTTCATGAAATAAAAGTTGGTCATGACAAATTTGTTTGATTGTGATTGTCGATTGCTATAAATATTTAATGCATTAAATATATTTCGAATATATTTAAGTGGAAGTAAAACTTCAAATTAAAAAGGTTAGCAAATAAAGAATGACATAAAATTTGTGTATATGACAAAGTGAATGACAAAAGTGTCATGATGATAGTTTATCGAAACTATCAAGAATATATAACATATGTTGTATACGGAAATTGTGTTATAATATGACAAAAGTGTTATGATTTGATGATAGATGGAAAATACTATCAAGAGTACATAAAGTAGTCATATGCATGATTAGTTGAAAAATTGAATATTCTGAATTTATTAAAGTTTGGAAAAATCTTGCAATTCTTTAACGAAAGGATCGACAAAGATATGATGTCTTTGGATATAACTGAATACAATGAAGACATTATTAGGGATGTGGAACAAACCTGTATCTAATTAATCATCAATAATGGAACCTCAGCTCACACTTGATTAATGTTAAGTCTTGATCTCAATGATGAAAGTACACTATTAGAGTGATTGAAGTACTTAATGATAGGTACATTCCAAGGGGTGAAAGTACTTGGACCATAAGAATAAGTGTGGTAGGATGAGGTTTTCCTCTTAATAGACATATAACATATGTTTGTTGGATTGCATAATTATGGGTGCATTTCTGATATAGTCTACCAATATGAGAATGAAGTGGTGCCGCTTCATAAAGGTCAAGGGCTTAACTATTAAATTCTCATGAAAAGGATATGAGACACAAAGCCTTTTTAAATGTGTCATATTAATAATTCGATCAATGGTACCGAGATTTCATGTTTGAGTTATGCATACTTGTTCTAATGAATAATTGGTTCAAAGCTTGTCTACCAATCTATTCGGGAATGAGTGAAAACTTAACTTACTAAGTAATGGTTCAAATTGTAAGATACCATTATCTGAAACCATGAAATTTCCTGAATAATGGTTTTTAGATATATTTTGAAAATGGTGGGGGATTGTTGGAGAAATTTCCAAAATATTAAATTGATAAATAATAATGGTTAAATTACCAAAATAAATTGCCAAAAATTGCAACTGTCTAAAATCAAACCAGAGACCTTATTGTGATATGGTGCGTGGTCATAAGGTGCCACGACTAGACCAACACAACTTTTCATGAAATAGTTTGCTATTATTGATATATAATAGTTCGCGAATGGTCATGTTTAAACCATTGAAACATTGTTTCTCCTCACCAATTGATACAAGTTTTTCTATAAATAGAGATACTTGTTAAGTATAAAAGAGACGCAAAAATTACTTGTTTCAAGTGCCAAAAATTATATCTAAGTCATTTTTTTATTTTTCTTGTGCACGAGAATAAGTGAAGGAACTTTATTCTGTAAAATATCGTTGATCGATATGCTTAATGTGAATGTGCAATTCATGTTAAGGTTTCCAAAGTATCCTGAAGGGGATTCACTGGATTACCCATTTGCATCCAATTTGCCTAAATTGGTGGGGGCGAATCGAACCCAAAGCTTAGTGTAAACACACACTTTGGAATTTATTTTGTGCAACTTTCATCATAAAATCTTCATCTTCTTCTTGTTCAAGTTTTGCAGTAGACCTCCAACACAAGATCTAACAATTATTATCCGCAAATAGTTATTGTCTATGTTAATTTTCGAAAAGAATTTACTGATAAACATGGATTTACTTTACGAGAAAATATGCTTGAATAAGTCCATAAGGAGGCACGTGTGTTTAGTGTATTCATATATGAAAGTCAAGAAATAATTTTTACCTCCCATGAATTTTGTTTCAAAAGGGTCACACACATATGAGCATCCCGTCTCTAGTTTCTGCTTTGTACTCATTAGTAAGTCACCTCTAAATGTCCTCCTAGCCTATTTTCCTACATAACATTCTTCACATGGTTTGATCTAAGGAAAACCATACATAAATCTATTCCTATTTAGCGTGTCCAAACTCTTGTAATTCAAGTGATCGTACCTTCTGTCCATAGCAAGTTCATCGTTGAATATGTTATTGAGGAAAAACATTGATGGTCAAGAACACTGATACCAATTTTATAAGTCTTGGTACTTGACAAAGGAGTCTTCAAGATCTCTCTTATATTTGCATCATAAACCTCAAGTTCTTTATTGACCATCTTCATTGAATATTTCTTCTCAAGCAATTAACCTTGGCTTATCATATTTATTTTCATAAAAGGCACATACAACACCTCATTTATGATTGTTTCTTTGCCATATCTCATTTTAATAAGCACAATTTCAATCCCTTATGACACAACTTGATTGTTATCTGCAAACCTAATATTTCTTTTTCCATATTCATCAAGTTTATGAAACCATTCGTTGTTCTTAGTCATGTGATTGTTGGAGCCTCTGTTAAGATACTACAAATTGAATTTGAGTAGACTCTATTGCAAAATGACCTTACTTTTCCTAATTGAATTGTGTATCAAGTTTTCATAACCTTATTTCTTCTTTTTCCACTTCCCAATTCCTGTATAGTTTTTTGAACCATCAATTTTCATCCTCTTCTTGATCTTGGTCTACAATGCTTGCTTACACATTTTATGAATTTCTTTGCTTATGTGCTTCCAAAGAGGCTTGAAGATCTTCAATTTTCATTGGATCAAGATTTTTTTATTCTTATATTGTACAAACAATATAATCAAACATTAGAGTCAAATTCTTAAGACACTTTCGAACTTCATCATCACATTCACTATTTTAGCACATGTCTTTATTTGACTAGTCACCACCACCAATCTTGTGAGGAATGAATTAGTTCATTTATCTTAAGCATTTTTTATTGGTCTCTTAGTGCTTGCATCTTGACCTTTTCGAGCTTATCATATCCACCCTAAGTTTTCTCAAGTGTTCATCACACAACTCTTACTGATTTTTTTTTAATTACCTTCTTAAAGATATTTGAATCTACACATTGTTGGACCAAGAACATCCCATTTTCATCTTTTTTTCTTTGCTTAAATTGATATGTTTTTCGCTCTTTTGTTGATCACTTTCATATGTACATATCATTGATCACAGTTTTTATCTTTGAATACTGACAGATTCGTAGGGAATTGGTTTGAAGTTTCATTCGAGTTTGACATCGATCTTGATTAAGGATTGATGATTGTATTGAACATGACTTTATACCAATTTGTTGAAAGAATTTCTATTGACAATATAAGAAAGAATACAAAAATTGTGTTGCTTATGACTGAAACTAGTGTACTTTATGAGTTTGAAACTATGCAATATAAAAAATCATGATTTGAAATAAGTAATTATGTACTGAAAATAGTTTAACAAACTATACACATGGCCTACATAACAAATCTCTCTATAAACTCTAACTAACTCAAGTGACTATTAACTAACTTTAACAAATATTAATTACAAATTTTTTTAGATTAAAAGTTACAACTCAACACAATTAATTATAATCTTTCAAGCCAAACTAGTAACAAACCCGTGCCTTCGCACGGATTCCGTTACGGGGATGCGCATTTGTTTCAGATGTATAGTTATGTAGAAAAAATATTGATAGTTTGAAAATAATAAAGAATTAGTGTGAAAAAAATTAATTCATAGTGTCTACAAGAAGCAAGAAAAAATTTGTAAGCAATAACATTAAAGAAATAAATGGTTTTTATAACAAATGAAAAATGGGAATATTCCAAAATAAAGTTTTGAGGATTATAAGAATAGCTAAGTTGTATATTTGTGTAAAAAAAAGTTGATAAATAGAAAAAGGAATAAATCGTATGATTTGTTTGAAAAAAGGTGATTTAATTGAAAAATCAATATTGAAAGTGATTAAATTGAAGAGGATAAAATGTAATATGTGATGTAGGGTGTGTTTTAAAATAAAAGGAAAGGAAAATAATAAAGCCCACTTGACACCAATCCAGGCCCATAACTGTTGGAAATGGAAAAGCATGTCTTCCTAAGGTCACAGTTGGTGAATAGCGCATCTGTTGTCCAAGGGTTTGGAGGTTTCCAGAAAGGCATCGAATTCTGTTGTCATGGCGGCGTCCCAATCCTCCATATTTCTGGCTCCAAATTTCGGTCCATTCTCAATTGACGTTTATGTATTTCTGGAGGAAACTTCGGTAGAGTGTTCAAACGCGGAGGTTGGTGGAAATATATGCAACACGGCTAAAGGCCGAAAAGGAAAGGGCATTGTAGATCGCCGTTCTCACGAAACGGATAACGATATGCACCGCCTGTGGGAATCTGAAGCAGGGACTGATGACAGTGTCGGGAAAGGAGAAAATGTCGGGTTCGAAAAGGGTTTGAAGAATCGAAGGTACCCAGTCTCAGGTGGTGTGGACGTGATATCATCTATCAGTGAAGGGTAAGTATTAACAACAACTGTAGATAATATGTGTTTAATGGTCAACATGGTGGAATATATGAAATGATAAAAAAGTTGTTGTTATAAAAAAAGATGTTATGATCGTAGGGTTTGTAAATCGAAATAAAAAATTTGTATGAGTTATGTAATAAATTGGTAGGAAAATTCTTGTATGTGAATGTGCTGCTTGCAGTTTTCATCAGGGAAGTAGTAGTTATTTAATGGTCTGAATGTGAAGAAATATGAAATGCTAGCGTAGGTTTGTGCAAATGCTGTAAATAGTTATGACCATACTCAATTCTTTGCAATAGTTAGTATATAAGCATGAGGCTATTGTAGGGAATTCGAATAATGATTGTATCTGAATATTTTGGTTGCAGTCTTGATGAGGAAAGTAGCGACGAGGAAGTGTTGGAGCGGCCCGATGAGTATGAAGTGAGGGAAGAAGTACTTGGTTCACTTGGAAGGACATTTCTTTGGAAAATGAAAATAAAGTCGCGACGTGTTGTAAGGAAAAATGTTCTTGTAAGTCTGTTAGTAAACAAAAACTAAGTTGTACATGTGGTTGTTGTTTGTGTTAAATTGACTGAAACATTTTTCAATATGCAGCAATTGCCTCAAAAAGTGATTCGAGACTGTCTTATGGCCGGGCATAAGGAAATTACTCTTGTTGATTCAGACGTTGGTAGAAAGTATCATTGTGTGCTGCACTTTTCACAATGCAAACACTGCATAGAGAGGTTTATATATCAAGGATGGACCGACTTTGTAAGGAACAGGAAGGTAAAAAAAGGCGACAAGGTTGGATTCAGTTTGAGGGTCCCTTCGGCTGAACAATTGGTGGTAACCGTTTTGAAGGGTAGGAAGTCGTTGAATTGAATGCGCAGTTGGAACGGTCTGTGTCCGAGACCACAATCCATGAAAGTATATCAGTAATGTAATTAGTGTTGGATGTTTTGTGTAGGAGTTGTGTGTTGTTATCCCGAACCTTGATTGGTTACGTTATGATAAGTGTAACAAATTTTTAATGGCCATGCAGTCCAAAGTCAGATGCAATTGTGAAAATATTATAGCCACATTTAATGTTAATAGTTTATTGTTTTATGTTTAAAGAGTAGTGTGTTTTGTCCAGAATGGTCTATGAACCATTTAGCTTATAATATTATATAATGTTGTTGTGTGTGTTTAGAGATTAGTACAATTGCAAAGCCAATTATGAGAGCTGACAGGAATAGGTGGGGTATTGCTCCAGTTCCTGAGAGTTTTTACAATAAATATAACATGTCGTGTTGGTTTGTGAGCCAAAGATAGATGCCATGTGAATCCTAAAAATAGGAGTCAAAGAAATACAATAGTAATAATAGATGGAAGACAAAAGTAGTCTGTGTAACAGGCACTTATTGTAGACATGTGAGGAATATATTCTTTACGGGACATAAAGAAAAAGATTCCAAACACAAGAGTGCTTCTGTATTATTTGCTCGTGAATGACAATATGTAATAGTAATAAAAGATGGAAGAGAAAAGTAATCTCTGTAAAAGTTGGTTCGGTAATTCGCAAAAGGCGTTTCACACGTGAAGTTGCTTTGAAATTGGGTAATAGACACTTATTGTAGACATAAAGAGAAAGATTCCAAAGACAAGAGGGCTTGAACTGTTAGCTCGTGAATGATACTAAAGTTTGGTGTGTTGTAGTTGAGCAATAAATAGAGGGCCAATGACAAAGAAAAATGCAAAGTGAGTCAGAAGAAAACTCAACTGAAATAATTTCTCATTCTCCCTTCTTGTAACCCACACTGTCCAGAGCCATATCAAAATGGATCTATGCGGAATTCTCAAACACTCAGAAATTGTGAATTATTTTATAATTGCCAAAATCTCAGCACGGGTTTGGTTTTAAATTCTTTCAAATAATTTCCAAAATCTCAGCACAGGTTTGGTTTTAAATTCTTTCAAATAATTTCCAAAATCTCAGCACAGGTTTCCTTTAAATTTAGTTAAAATAATGTTGTTGTAAGATTGGTAGAAAAAGATAATGGGTTATATCATGGATTGTTGTTTTCATGTTTTTCCCATTTGCAATCATACCCAGAAATTGACCCCTCATTTGTGAAAAGCTCTGGAAATGAAATCTCAAAAAATTGGACCATCATGAACAACCAAGGGGTCCATCATGAACTGATCTATAACCAATTGGAGTTTCATCCTCTCATTATTAGTGGGTGGCCTTGTATGGAATCTTATTACAATCTGCCTTCTGAAGTTGTCTTGACGGTTGGTTATTATGGTAACAACAACTATGGAATTTTATCATTTAAGGAGGTGCTGAGACCCCAGCATTTACCGCGTTTTCACAGTAGAAATGTTCTGCACAAGGAAATATACATGTTTGACGTCACTCTGATGCCGTTCAGCGTAGATAAACAAAAATTAGTTGAGTTGTGTTTCAGTTATGTATTTGAATTTGTGGGTGAATATGTCATATACTATAACATTAAAAACTAAATTACAATTGGGTTGCAGAGATTGCAGGAGGACTTTGCAACTGTACTGAGAGACAATGGATATGAAGAAATTGTGTTGTGCGGTGACAATGGGAAGATTAAATTAATGTCGCTGTTCAACACTGTAGACACTCGCAAGACAAAGTTAGGATATGGTTGGGACGAATTCTGTAAGTCCAATAACTTCAAAACTGGAGATACAATTCGATTTAGAATTGATGTTACTTCTTTGGACAAAACATGCTATGTATATTTATTTCCTTAAGCGTAAGACATATGTCTGTTGTTAACATGGTTTTCCAAATGCATTAAATTAAAACGAAGTGTTAACGGTATGAAGAAAAAATACACGTTGATAGCACGGGTTTCCAATTGATATTGTACATCAACGCACATTGTGTTAAACCTTAAGCATTTAAAACACTGTATGAAAGCCCAAAAAAACTATAACAGTACCATTAGATACAAAAAATATTGTGGATAGGTTGTTGTCATCACTGTAGCAGTGGTGTTGAGAGGAAAATAGAGAGACACATAATGAAATCTCTGAAGGAGTGTTTTGCCTGCAAAAGCAAAGCCAAAAATAGAAGTTACAGATAAAAAAGATTTGGCCACCAAATTGTAAGAAATAATTTCAATGGAAACGTACAAAAGCGTTACCTAAAATAGGGAACATTTATATATTGTTGAAAACCTCTTTGTAAACAACGTTGGTAGTGGTCGACTTTAGCTTGTTGTATTCATCATATACCAAAATTTTTATTCCTTTTTTGGTTGTGACCCTTGATATGGCGTCATAGATTTGACCATGAGTGAACACGTCTCTTGGCAAGTAAAGTCCGGCTGTATCCAGAGATTGTCCTTGAGATTTGTTGATCATCATTGCATATGAGACCACTATAGGAAATTGACGCTGCTTAAGTTTGAATGGAAGGAGACTGCGAGGGTGACATATCCATTCGAGGGATGTACACCAAGTTTCCATAACCTTTTCCGGTCATTATTTTCGCCTCAATGACATGGTTGGCCATCTTAGTTATCATTACCCTGGTGCCGTTACACAAACCTTCCGACTGATCGATATTTCGCATAAGCATAACCGGTGTGCCTACCTTCAACTTAATGTGATGGTTAGGTAACCCTGAGGTACTTAGTGAACTTAGAAACTCGGGTGTTAGGATATCCACTACATTGGTGTCATGAATTTCAGACTTATCGACAGAGTTTGAGCTGTAGTAGTCTTTTATGTCCCCTAAAAAATAAATATTGGCATGTTAGTGATTGAAAGCAATATGCACGATAATTCGAAGGTCCGGGGAGAGAGTTACAACCTGGCATCAAATCAAGGATGTGATCGTTTATTTTATCAACAACTTCTAATGTAGAAGCAAGTATCGCGTGGCCTTTGAGGTAGTCGTTGGATTGGTAATGAAGGACAAAATCAGGGTATGTACTATTTACAATGGCAACAATGGGGTCGTCATAATCTGTAATTAAAAGCTCAGGTGGCAAGTCAATGTCGGCAAATCCGTCATTTGGCTCAGAGATTTTGCCTTCACCAATTTACAATAGCCACTTTGAGAAGTCTGCTAATTCTTTCTTTTCATCTTCATTTGGGCCGAATTGCAGTCGCATGTTCTGTGTTAAAGTTAAAACTTGAACCGAATGCCATATGTAAGAAGCATTTATCGCGGAGTGTACAATATCAGAACGACTCCCCCTGGGAACAACAGGCAAAATCTGTCTAAAATCACCACCGAATACAACCACCTTGCCACCAAACACGTCTTTTGAATTACTGTACGTACTCATGACATCCTTCAAAGTTCGGTCGAGTGCTTCAAAAGCATGCTTGTGTGCCATTGGCGCCTCATCCCATATTATAAGCTTTGTCTACCGTAGAAGCTCTGCGACATCATCTTCGTAGTCGATTTTGCAGGTGGAATTTTCCAGCATTGGCACGGGTATCTTGAATTTAGAATGTGGAGTTCTACCGCCGGGCAATAAAAGAGACGCTATTCCACTTGTTGCAACGGTTAAACATATATCATGTCTGGACCTCAATGCACTTGCAAGTGTTTGCCACATGTAAGTTTTTTCGGTTCCCCCGTATTCGTGTAGGAAGAACACCCCACCGTTTTAATCTTGGACAGACGCCATAATTTTATCAAAGATTGTCCTTTGCTCATCTAAGGAAAAGTCAGCAAGTATAAATGTATGTGACAAATGTAAGGGATGGAGAAAGTCAACAAACACAGATGATTACGAACCTGTTAGAGCATCGAAAAGGTTTGCGAATTCGGATCTCATTGCAGCCACATCATAACTTCGTTCATCATATATTAGTTGGTTGCCTAATTGTTGTAGAACAAACCCGTCTGGATATGGGATTGGTTTGAATTCGGCGAGACTCCGTCGATTTGCCTGAAGTAGTTTTTCAATCTCAGTTAAAGTCAGATTCAGCAACTGGGCTTCAGTCAAAACCAATTCTGCTCCATTGATAATACAACACAAAGTCATTCTGGAGTTAGTATCCAACTGTGGACATATATAAAACAATCATAGAATACATGGTTCATTAGATGGATTGATTGGTGTGACAGTGAATCAATGTTCGTGAAATAAGTTTTGGACGGGTTAATATTGTTGATATGAGATATGCATAAGATGTATTATGTATATTAATCAGCTGTTTAATTCGTAACATGTTGTAAGACATTTGGCATTATTGCATGAATCTGCGTATGCATGAGCCGGTACTAAGTATTGGTTCAAAGTAAAACAATAGATATTATTACATGGATGGGTAGAACCTGTATTGTGAGCCAACAGTCTTTGTGCATGCAGCAGACCATCGGATAAAAGCATCCATGATTCGTTCCAAACATGAGCCGGCCTATTAACGGCGCCGGACAAAAGCATTACTACAAAAAGTTTGCGGAGAAAATGGCCTGAACCCCATTGACTCGCCTCCTTTATTGCCCCAATGTATTCTTGATCGTCTTCGAGGAAGCCCATTGCAAAGCAGGCATCCCTAAACGTATCGAACTGAGTGTCACCGACTTTGCGTATTTCTTCATACGTAGAGGGCCCCCTGACTACCGTCAACATCATTCTCAGAAAAAATAGTTCTCCAGTGGTTGGTGAAACCCAAATTAAACGGCCGATGGTGAACCCCTTTTTCCGTGGTTTCCACGTTCTGGTCCTCTTTTCGTAAACAAATTTAGAGACAAATTGACCATATGTTAGTGACCTTGCGTCTTCGTATTTCCCGTTAGTGACTAACCAAGCAGTGAACATTGATTCTGTGACACTTGCTTTTTCCAATATATTCTCCATTCTTGCATGGTCGGGGTAGTAAACTGCTTTTTCGCCTACTAAATGATAAATCATATGTTCCACTGCTAGTTTCCTGCCATGAATGTTGTAAGAGTAAATTTGCCAACACGCTTCACTTGGGGAGACATACCTACAATCGAGATACTATTTGATCTCATCAACTGGCTGTTTGTCGTTCCCCGAGCTGGAGTTTGAAGCAGAAATTGTGGCTGTGATTCTATCAAATCCTTTGTGTATATACTTGAAGAGATTTTTTATAGATGTAATTTGGTTACACCATTCCATGTTAATATGTGCATGGTACTTCAAAAGGAATCTTGTATTGTAAGGTACAACGTGTCGATTGTCCAAAGCGATACCATTTTTGAGAATCACATGTGAATTAGACCGTCTTCTATAAAGGGGATACCCATCTGCATCAACAACTGTTGTTTCTTGATTCTTTTTTGGGAAGTATTTGGAGCATTTTCTATTTTTCATACACGGTGAATTCAGCCGTGATTGGCCACATGGTCTATGCATCATGTGTGCCGACACCAAGTTGTATAACATTGGGATCTGGTATCTCAGCACATATGATCTTATCTATGTCAGATGGTGTTGGGTATTTGCTCTGAGGGTGTAAAAAGACCAAGATATGAGCATGTGGCAATCCTCGCTTCTGAAATTTAATCGTGTACATAACTGTAACAAAAAAGGTCAAGTTAAGTTTTATAATTGTAAAAAATAGAAAGTCAGAATATTTGCATATATACGTTTTGGTAAGAACACTTACATGCAATAACCTTCCCAAGCACATGCCGTTTGGTTATGTCAGTCATGAGCTCGTCAAATTTAATTTTGAAAACTTTGGTAATGAGATCTGGTCTATCATGTGGCTTTAAAGTAGTGCCGGACAGCGCACGTGTTATTTCAGGCCAAGCAGGATTGCATGTAAATGTAATAAACAAATCAAGGAATCCTAGGTTACTTGAAATGGCCATACCATCAAAATAAAGTTGATCCATGTATCGCTTGCTTCCAACAAAGGTTGATGGCAAAACAACACGCTTTCCTCGTTTTGGCGGTGTATTTGGTTGAGTTCCACAGCATTGATCATTCAATTGGTTATATTTTCCAACGCGCAACTTGGATTGATTAGTCCGTAACCAATTGAGTCGTTCGGACTCCATCATTGCGAAACCGTCAACCAAAAACTATTGAAAAATCCGTCTTGAATGAAGCAATGTTTTTGCCTCTGAATAACGCTCCTGTAACCGGAATGATAGCCAATCTTTGATGGATTGACGGTTTTTCCTGGTAACCTCATGTTCATGGTCATATCTGTGAAGAATATTTTTCATGTATCCATCTTCGCCATACACAAAAATGAGAGGGTATTGATAGGCTAATTATGCGGGATGGAACTCAGTAATTTGTTGCAAACCGCCATTGCGTGCGTGAATGATTATGTCTCTAGGTGTTGTAGGATCGATATCTCCAACAATCAGAGCAACAACCTCTGACACAGTAGGTGTGTTGTAGTGACGACCATCCTCAGGTCTGTCACTGATTAGCCTTAGCTTTAGGTCTAAGAAAACGTTGGATCTCAAAAGATCTCTGGCCATCCGAAAAGCCTTTGCATGTGGATTACAGTCGTCTAACATCACCTTCAACTTGCTTACAATATCCCGGTTGACCACTTTGTTGTCCCTGCATGTTGTGTTAAAAGGGATTGTTAAAATGCGGATATTCCATGTGATTCTTAAGTAATCCATTGCTGAATAAGTACAAATACCTGAAACATTTCATTCGGTTATCGATTTCATTGTCGGTGTCAAAAATATATAGTTGAGCATATTGCGGAGGATGTCCATCTTCTGGAAGCAAACTACCTATTCGATGACAGGTTTGACCGTGTAGTCTTAAAGTAGGTGGGCCTCCTCCATGCGCAAAGATGTTGTCGAATTTCATTCCAAGTGAAGTGAATGAAAACATGGCATTGTATGTTCGAATATTGGACTGGTAGTTTTTACTCTCGGAACATGTTCCATTATATAGAAGATGTTGCAGCAGTTGCGGCGGATCTTTTAGAAACGGCTGCACAACTTTTCCACTCATGCAACACCGAGTGGACTTAGGAACGGTGGTATGCCGTGTTTTCCCCTTGCGCTCGTGATACCACATGGAGGCTTGACAGAATTGACATTCCCACATTTGACCTCCTATGTCATAGTATTCTGCAATTCAAAGTTCCTTTGAGTAAATAAATAGTTTAGAAGTTAAATAGTTTACAACAATGAGTATCCAAACTTACCTTCTAAATGCGAATCAACGAAAGACTCGTTATCAACTTCGTCATCATCATCTGAACTATTATCCAGGTTTAATTCATCTTCGGAAGTAGAATGGCCATCCTCTAAAAAATGACCTGCTGTAGCAACATTAGATGCTCCATGGTGATGGGTATTCGGGTCATTAGAAGTAGACGCGATGTTGGTGTTGACAACAGGTCGAACAGTTCGGTTAAAACTTGCGAGTAGATTCGTGCCAGGATTGCAATGTAACCTGGGTTTCTTATGAGGTAGAGGGTGATGTAAATGTCGTTGTGTTGGGGCCGTGTTTCTCAAGTTAGATACATTTTCAGATAACGGTACACGCGGCCCGGACGTCGGTGTTTCATGGGGGATCAAAACAGGTTGACTGTTGTTGGAAATATTTTCCTTGTTTGTTAAATGATGTGCATTCCTCTTGTTAGACAAGATTATCCTCGTCTTATTTATAGCCACTGATGAGCCAGTTGAGTTTTCAAATGATTGATAGATAGTGGAAGTAGGGGTTCCATTTGAGAAATCGTGTGTTGTTATAGAACAACCACTATGTTCCAAAGAAGATGAATTTTGTAGGGGGCGTAAAATTGGCTATGCTGAGATGGTAGGACGTTGAGTTTCTCTAACTTGACGCGAGCGTCTCCTGGCCGACAGTAGAAGTCTTCGTCTATGTCTGGCAAGAGAAGCAGGAGATATGGTTTTTGATGTAGAATTGGCATCCATTGTTATAATGCAAATGTTGAATAAATAACTGCAACACAAAAATACGATATGCATAAGCGATCAGAAAATAATAATGGACTGTATAAAGTTGTTGTAAACCATTTGAATGGAAGAATGCATGGTGTGATATGTATACGGAATTATAAGGCATGTGTTGTAAATTTTCAACATACATATCATGCAGGTGAGTACTCAAATAAGCATGTAAGGTTGTAGAAGAGGTGTAGCTAGAGATGGAAAACAAAAGATTGAGGGTAAGTTTGAAAAGTATAAATTTCCCGCGACTTTAATGAAGCATTTGAAAGATAATAGTAGTCATATATATATAAATATATAAGTATGACCCGAAATAATAATAAATCCAATTGGTGGATGTTGAAAACTGTGACGTTATCATATGAATTACATATTATATATAATACACCTTAGAAACTTCATTGGGAAGAGAAAAGTAGAAAAAGAAAGGGGATGCACATGCGTGTGGAAATGAAAATAGAATGGGATGTTATTATTAGTTTACATAGGCAGTCTGTAGTGTTATTATTCTTATTGTATGCATGTTAATTATTATTATTATATGCATGTTAATATAAGCCAAAGAGAAACTTTATAGGTTCTTTTAAAAGGGACAGTTTGTGTAGTCACAACTATGTAGGGACATAGGGTGGCTGGACATCCACGAATAAGATGGATGGGGGCAGGTAATGAGTGAGTTGACCAGGCGGAATTTGACAATTATATTTTTTAGTTTTGTCCTATTTAAATGAATAAGAAGTATCCCATGTGAAAATAATGTTTGGCTAAATATGAATAAGGGGAAATAAATGTTTTATCCTTTTAGGGCCATTGGAATATGAAGCATTATTGTACTAAGGTCATTGGAATATTATGTATGTTATGTGTGATCTGGAAAAATAGGGAATTTGAAATTGTGTATGCTAGGTATGTTATGTGTGATCTGGAAAAATAGCGAATTTGAAATTGTGTATGCTAGGTATGTTATGTGTGATCTGGAAAAATAGCGAATTTGAATATGTGTATGCTAGGTATGTTGAAGCATGATAGTTATTATACACGGAAAAGATGCAAATGAATTACATGTGGATGTTATTTTGTTGCGGTTATTATTCCACATTTATATGATGAGTTAACAACAATGTAAAAGCATAGTAATCTTACAAAATGTTAAAAGCAATACCATTCAATTGTTTCGAGTTTTTCTTCTTAGGGCCGTATAGTTAAGAGGACTACACGACCGTGTAGTTAACAGGACTACAGTTAATAATAGTAGAAGACAAAGTAGTTTCAAAACAACATGGCAAAGCCAAAAGCCATAAGGACTACACTTAACAACCGTAGGACATAAAGCAGTATCAAAATAACATGGCTGAAGTGAAAAGGCAAAAAAGATGACGACAGTTAATTTGTCTTCTCCAACTTTATGATCTTTTTAAGTTTTGTTGATGATAGTTCTCCATCACACAGACCGCCAACGGTTGTCGATTCGCTTGACGCATCATGGATCTGCCTTTTTGCAGTGGGGGTTACAGGATCAGGGTTATGCTTAGATGTTATCTCCAGATCCTGTAAACATTAAATCTAAAGGAACAATGGCGATAAAAGACTTTTTTTTATATGAATACAAGTTGAAGTTTTTGATAGAAGGATACCGTAACAATCTCACAGTCGTCCGCAGCACCGGTGTTGGCTTCGTCAACGCTCTCCTTAATCTGCACAATATAAACACAGGAAGTTGGTTTCAATGCATACCAAATAAGAAGTGGACAAGGCGTTTAGTTAATTGATATTTACTTAAGCCGCGAACATACCTGCAATGGCAAGGATGTTCCGGAAGGTTGAGTACTGGGAACCTTGGTGTCGTAAACAGATAAAGAGATCAACTTCGTTGTGGAAATTGTACATAAAAAAAATATACTATGTTAGTAAAGTAAAACCTGGGTATCTTCCCATAGAGCTTTTAGTTGTTTTATGAATGAACCATCCTTAAGGAGCATGACAACTGAGCAACTGTCCCAGCTGGGTTGCCATTTAACTCTAAAAGCCAGCTCCAACTTCAACATGACATCAAGTGCTAATGGGAATTCCAAAGGATCCGTAATTCCAGCCTAAATAAGAAATAGTAGCATTAGTGTACGAGGCACTGAATCTGTGTAGTTGTAATTAGCAATCATGTATTGAGGAACTAACCTGGATCATGGTATCGCGCATCTGCGCAGCAGAGACACGTAAAATGTCTGTACATTCCCTGTCCCAGAATATAAACTTGCAAGTTGTTCCCAAATGGACAACTTCAATTTCAATCTTATACCTAATGTCACATGACAGGTGAAGTTAAGAAAGAGAAATGGACGAAAGGTAATTCCAATAAAATGTAAAGGTAAAAAAGTATCGATACCTATAGATTTCCGTCTCAGTCTTATGCCCATTATCGCATTCGAATGGAGGTTGATCACCACGAGCAGCTTTAGTGCATGCATGGCAGGCCTGGTAATACCAGCCATAAGAAGAAGCGATAAGCTTATCCGCTGTAGCAACGGTAGCACAGAATGAGGTCTGAATGAAAGAAGAAAAACATATTGTAAAGCATATCAGATATATATATATAAACAAATAAGTAAATATATATATGTCATCAAACGAATAACTTCGATGATGCATAACCCAAACCTTTTGCAGCTTTTTAATTTCACTCAGAGGTAGGGCAACAGCACCAGAAAGTAATTTCTGACTTGGAAGATGTCTACCATTTTCAGAATTAGAGTTGTGGGAGTACCGCTGAGTTTGAGAGCTTAGTTGGCTGGAAACGCTATGCAAAGATTCCTTAGGGATACTGCAAGACGAAAGGACATTAGCAAACAGACAGGTGTATGTCAAAGTTGTAATATATGCAAAAAAATGGTAGAGCATAGAATGAATTGCAGGAACAACCTGTCGATGAAGTGTTTGAATTCCGGCAAATCTCCATTGATAGAGAGCTTTGTAACATGGAAGGTGTTGGTAACCGAAAGTGGATACTGCCCTACAGTCACAAACATTAAGCCAAATGAGATTACACATTATCACGACACATTATGGTTTTAATCGAAAGAGGAGAATCCGTCTAATCCTCTTCTTTAACTTTTGCATATTGAAGCAGGATGACTGTTGGCCCAGACGTATTATCCCTCTCCTGGTTAAAGCGAAAGAATTGTGCTGCATAGGCCTCCCAAAGGGTGTAATTCATTGTGTTGTGGCTGGTGACAGTACAACGAACTTGTTAGAGCACGGTAAATATATTTGGAGGCATGCAAAGCAAAGTTGTAATGAACACTTACCTTGCATCCTTAAGGACCAAATTAACCTGTAGTTTTTTCCCTCCTATCTGTGACTGGGTATATCCAACACTCTCAATCATACCGATAATATCTGAGTAAAAGGTATAACTGTCAAACATAAGAGTATGCAATATTATAAAATATTGAAAGGTGAGTAATTTAAAGACAACATAACGTTACCGATCAGCACATCTTTCTTAAACTTCCTGGTAATGATATCAGCGAAACTGGTAAAGTTGCTTTGTTTGGGTGGTATGACGTGCTTGTTAACATCAGAAACAGATGTTCCTCCGGTAAATTTCACCAACCAGTTGTGGGTGGATGGTTTAAATACCAAGTTATTTGGCTGAACTTTAAAGTTCGACACAGTGTAGGTCTGGTCCAATGCAAACTTGTCCTTGTATGCAATCATATATGCAGTTGGAACAACCACATGGATATCACACCCCTGACAAAGTTATAAACTGTGTAAGCATTTGAAATCTGGAACAATAACATGAACAACAACATGGAACAACAACAGTGTACGTCTGGTCCAACGCAAAAGCTTTTGAAACACAAAGAATAGTTCAACATTTAAAATCTCATTAAAACACAATGGATCATACAAATCTTAAAATGTAACATCATATAAGGGGACGCAGGATGATATGTTACATTTCAAACCCTAAACCCACAAAACACAAGGTTAGGAAAAGAGAAGTCATACAAAGATTAATATAATATGGCACTTTTCAAACCATAAACCCATCAAACACAAGAAAGAGAAGGCATACACAGCCCAATGTAGTGACACTCTTGAAACACAACCTCAACAAATGCGACGTGTATGGTAAAGAAATGAAAGCGAGTGGTACAACATACCTCCTTGTCAACGAAAACCATTTCAAAGTGTTCCTTGTTGTTGGAAATAACACTCCATTTATGCTCCACTCGAACCACCACCTTCCACAACTCCTTACTATCGTTGATGTCTGAGATGTTCTCGAACGGTCTAGCCATGAGAAGAGAAAAAGGAGGGCGGAGCAAACAGTATAGTCTGGGGGTGAAACGGAAGGAGAGCGGAGGAAATGCAGAAAAAAGTAAAGTTGTGCAAGGAAAAATAATTAGTGGCAAGCATGCATAAAGGGTGTGTTGGGAAAGGAGGAAATCCAAGATTGCAAGCAATTTTTGGGGAGTAGGTCTGAGGCGTCAGACATGATTGAAAGTAATGCTGTGAAGGAAAAAAAATATGTTTTAAATGATATGTATGCATTGGTTAGATTAGGTATGGTGTTGGGAGCATTGGAAAGGATGGGAGATGAAAACATGCAAGGCGGGAGAAGAGCGGTAACACGTGGACATGCTAGATGGATAGAGGGGCAAAAATGGTATTCCAAGAACAACAAGTTTTCTTAAATGATAGATTAACTACTTAACACATAGTTAGTTATTATAAACTTTCAAATCAAAATTATAATTCAATGCATAGTTAATTACAAAATCTCATATAAAAGTTATTGATAACTAAACACAATATATAATCAATTTTTAAATTAAATTCAATTCTACTCTAAAATATTGAAATACACTTATATACTTATACACTTCCATAATAAATTTTGCAAATTCAAAAGTAAAACCAATAAATTCGCCTTCTTTCTTAATCATTCAATCAATGTTTTAAAAATCGGACCGGAGATCGAACCGGTAAAACTTATGGTTTAAGGTTCTATTGGTTAAACCGGTTAAACCTACGAGCGAACCGCTTATTAAATAAACTAATAATATGAAACTAAATTTCATAGATATGTCACACATTATTATATGTTCTCAACTTAATAAAATAAATATTTCAAAAATCCATTACAAATTTAATACAATAACTAGTAAAACACCCGTGCTCCCACACGGGTAAATTTATTTTGATATTGTAGTAATAATATATTGAGATACAATTGTAAAAAAACTCATTTATTCTAAATGGAAAATGTATAATGAAAAATTTTGATATGAAAATTTTTCAACTATTAATTTGTAATATGGTTATACAAAATAATTTATTTTTGACAAAGGATATTGTTCTGGACCGGGCAAGGCTACTTGCCCTTAAGGACCAGGCCCAATCCATCATGTTTGGCGAGGAGGCCCAAAAAGCACATTATAGCCGTTGGGCACCATATAGCCGTTGGGCACGTCCTCTTCACGCGCAGGACGGTCCACGCGACCAACTACCTCCCCGGATATAGCGGAAACGGTTAAGAAGGCCACACGCTTGACCTTCCATCTGGCAACACCACATTGGTCGATCAGGCCCCTTTGTTCGCCATCAATCTCCCTATAAAAACCCCTCGCTTGAGAGGGGCAGGGATCCCAACTGACATACTTGATTCCTCTTACTTACTCTCCCCTTTCTTTTGACCAAATACTTACTTTGGCATCGGAGTACCTTGCAGGTACCTCCACCCTTTTTCCTCCTCTCCTACGAGCATCAGCATTCGCCCTACACGAAGGCCGCGATGATCTCCTTTTGGTCCTCTCCGATCAGTGGCGCCGTCTGTGGGAAACTCGCTTCCCCGTCTTTCGAATCAAGATCCCTCATCTTTTCATCCAAAAGACCAAAGCTTTCATCTCTTCAAAATCCCAGATCATCATGGCTTTCGTTAAGAGTGATACCCACCAAGAACCAGTGGCCACCGCCACCAATGTCGACAAGAATGCTTTCGTCGGGAACATCCCATCCGAAAACGCCCAGCGCAACGATGGACCAACCTCCCCGAAGCCCGACGAACAAAGGCCACGAGCACAAGCCGTGGAACTTTCGTTCGAACCCATTTTGGTTCCCCAAGGCGCTGATCCGACCACCGCAGTACTCATCACCTCTTTGAACAATTCCAACAGTTTCATCATCCAGCAAGGAGAAAAGATCAGCGCCCTCGAGCACGCTCTTCAAGAGCACCGTACTTCGGAGACACTGGATCTCTCCCCACCTCCACGAAGTCACTCAAAACGGGGACGTGATAGTCCCTCCCCGGTCAAAGAACGCTCGAGATCATGGAGCCCAACTCCCAACCGTTCCCGCCGACATCGTCGTTCTCCTAGGAAAGTTAGGTACTCCCCTGTTTCCAAAAGACCTCGACGCTCGAACAAATACGAGCACAGGCGCACCCGCGGACATTCTCCTCGCCACAGTCAAAGCCGCGACCACACTTTTTCTCCGTCCTTCTCTCACAGCTCCAACAGTGATGACGAAGCTCAAGGACCGTTCACAAGGAACATCGTGGACGCCCGGATTCCCCGCGGGTTGGAGAAACCTCCCACACTAGCAACGTACTATGGCACGTCGGATCCTCACGAGCACCTGGAGAACATCGAAGCCATGCTCCAGTACCACGGTGTCTCCGGAGCCATTCGGTGTAAAATATTCCCCATCACGCTAAGGAAAGGTGCGATGACATGGTTCAAAAGGCTCCCCCGAGGATCCATCTCCTCCTGGCGCGACCTCAAAGACCAATTCACCCACCATTTCACAACCTCCCGACGACATCCAAAGACGGAAGCAACCTTAGAAGCCATCATACAGGGCAGGGAAGAGCCCCTGCGAGAGTACATCGAGAGATTTAATAAGGAGGCAGTGGAAGTTAGAACTTCCGATCACATGAAGAAATACCTCCTCGAGAAAGGGCTCCGACCGAAAAGCGACTTCCGTAAAGCTGTCGGGATCAAACCTCCTCGAACGCTGACGGAGCTTCTCCACATGGCAAAAGATTACATTCGCTACGAGGAGAAAAAAGCTGTGTATCGCGCCCGGGACGCAAGAGATCGGGAAACACCCCGAGCATCCAAAAAGGAGGAGCCAGAGCCATCTCGTAAAGGCAAGGAGAAGCGACGGGAGGAACGTCCTCGTGAAGGCAAAGGGCCAGCTGGCCGGTTCAATGAATACACGGTGCTCACTACCTCACGTGAGCGTATTCTCACCGACTGTATCAATACCGAATTCAAACAGGGAGGTGTCCGGTTCCCTAAACCAACCACGCCCAAAGGAAACATAGACAAAAGTAAATACAGTCGCTTCCACCGTAGCACGGGCACGTAACGGAAGATTGCGTGCACCTCAAGGACGCCATAGAAATCCTCATCAAAGAGGGCCATCTGAAGCAATACGTTAAAAAGGGAGAGTCTTCCCGACGAGACACGTTTGATCCTAAGAAGGAAGCAGAATCAACCCCCTCCAGTCCTCCCCCACAGGTCGCAATGTCCATCAGTCGACCAGAGGACTTCCTCGTACCTGATCACTTCTGCCCGACCTCACAGGCATCCATACACAGCACCTGGGAGGCCTTTCCTACGACCATGGTTATCTCATGTGGGGGGTACCATGAACTCACGATAGGATCCATCAAATGTAAGTTTGAACAGCTAATCGACAGCAGCCCCGACCAACTGTACACGGTCGGCAAGGGTAAAGGACGGTCACAGCCGATCGCGTTCTACAAAGAAGAACTCCCCGGAGGATCGCCGAACTCCCACATTCCTCTGCTGATCCGGGCTAAACTATCATCAACAGACGTGCGGAGAATCCTGATCGACCAGGGCAGCTCCGTAGACATCATGTACTCCAGTCTGTTCCGCGCACTGAAGCTAAACAAGTCTAATCTCTCCCCATATGTAGGGTCTGACCTCCAAGGATTCAACGGAACAACGGCCAGACCATGGGGTTACGTGGAGATCCCTGTCACGTTTGGCGAAGAGGAGGCGTCACAGACAATCAAAACACAATTCTTAGTCATTGATTGTCCATCACTCTATCAGTGCATCCTCGGCAGACCAGCCCTTGTCGAACTCGTCGCTGTCCCATCAACAGTCCACCTCAAACTCAAGTACTACACTGAGAAGGGACACGTCGCCACTCTGCACGGTGACATCGAGGCTGCTCGCAGATGCTTCGAGGCCGCGACGAAGGGGCAAAGCCAGATCGCGACAACAGCAAAATCAGCAAAGTGCACCAGAGAAGACGAGGATCCGACCGAAGATGGCCAGCCAAGAAAAAAACCCACGCTACCCGTGCACACCATTGATCTCGACAGCAGGATCACGGAAGATGTAAATGAAGATCAGGACGGGGACAAAAAATCAGGAGCAACAAGCTCCCAGTCTCCCACACTTCTGCGACCAATCCCGGACGGAGAGTTTGAGATCATCACCTCCGGCAACAATCCCAACAGGGGGGTGAAGATAGGCGCCGGTCTACCCGAGGAGGTAAAGAAGGAATTGAAGACATGCCTCGACGACAACGCGGACCTCTTCGCCTGGAGTGCAGCAGACATGCCCAACCTCGATCCAGAAACTGCCTGCCACCACTTGACCATTAATCCAGCTGCCCGCGCCATTGCCCAACGACGAAGGAAACGGTCCGAGGAAAAGGCACAGGCTGCCGAAAAGCTTGTACAAGACCTCTTAGAGGCAAAGTTTATTTTCGAGGCCAGATATACGACCTGGCTCTCAAATATTGTACTTGTAAAGAAAAATAATGGAAAGTGGCGCATGTGCATTGACTACACTGATCTCAATCGGGCATGCCCGAAAGATGCTTACCCACTACCGAGCATAGATAAGCTCGTAGACAATTCCGCAGGATTCAAGCTCTTGTCCTTCATGGACGCCTATTCGGGATACAACCAAATCCCGATGGCCGACGAGGACAAGAGATACATGGCGTTCATGACCTCCACGGGAAATTACTACTATAACGTAATTCCCTTTGGACTGAAGAATGCCGAGGCCACATACCAACGCATGATGAACAAAGTATTCCGATCAGAAATCGGCGATATGCTCGAAGTGTACATGGACGATATGATCGTGAAATCCCAAGAGGAATCCGATCATACCACCCACTTGCGCAAAGTGTTCGACCAAGCTCGAAAATGTAAAATGCGTTTTAATCCAGAAAAATGTACCTTCGGCGTGCGAGCAGGGAAGTTCCTCGGATTTTATCTCACCGAAAGAGGAATAGAGGCAAACCCTGACAAATGCCGGGCGCTCGTCGAATTCCCCATGCCTCAATCGAAGAAGGCAATACAATCCCTCAACGGGATGCTCGCGTCCCTTGCTCGCTTTGTGAGCAAGTCCGCCCAGCACGCCCTGCCCTTTTTCAAACTACTCAGGAAGGAAGCGAATTTCGAATGGACGGACGAGTGCGAGCAGGCCCTCGCCCATTTCAAGCAAGCTCTTTCCGAACCACCGGTATTATCCTTACCAGACCGCGGGGAAACAATATACCTATATCTCTCCGTGGCCAACGAAGCAGTAAGTGCATCACTTATTCGAGAGACGACCAACGGGCAGAAACCCATCTATTTTACCAGTAAAGCCCTACAAGGACCCGAAGTCAGGTACACGCAAATAGAACGAGTGGCCCTTGCTCTCATAATTGCCGCGAGGAGACTCAGATACTACTTCTTGGCACACACAATCATCGTCAGGACCGACCAGCCAATCAGGCAGTTGTTAAGTCGACTAGATATGGCGGGCAGGATGCTAAGGTGGTCCCTTGAACTAGTTGAATTCGACATTCACTACGAAGGAAGAAAAGCCCTCAAAGCACAAGCTCTGGCCGACTTTGTGGCAGAAATGACTCCTGAGTCGCCCTCCCCGGAACAACCACAGGAATGGGTCATTTACGTGGACGGCGCGTCAAGCCCCTCGGGCAGCGGAGCAGGAATTATCCTCGAAAACGAGGAAGGGACCCTGATCGAAGTATCCCTGATCCTTTCTTTCAAAATGTCCAACAATCAAGCCGAGTATGAGGCCTTCCTCGCAGGTCTACGACTAGCCAAAGACGTCGGTGCGAAGAAAATAAAAATCCGCACTGATTCCCAACTCGTGGCATCACAGGTACGAGGAGAATTCCAAGCAAAAAATGACCAACTCGCCGAATACTTGACCATGGTAAAAGACAAAATGACGGAGTTCGAAGCATGGGAGGTTCAGCACGTCCCACGTGAACAGAACACCCGGGCAGACATCCTCTCTAAACTAGCCAGCACCAGAAAAAAAGGTGGAAACAAATCCATCATTCAAGAGATACTGGCTTGCCCGAGCATCACAAAGCCCGACCTGCCTGATGTTAACGTCATCGGAGAACCCCATTGTTAGATGACCCCAGTATACAATTACCTCGCCAAAGGGGAACTTCCCGAAGACAGTAAGGAGGCTGGTGTGACTAAGCGACGAGCCTGCTCATACGTGCTGGTCGAGAACAAGTTATATCGGCGAGGATTCTCTATCCCCCTGTTAAAATGTGTCGACGAAGCCCAGGTCCCCGAAATCTTACAAGAAATCCATGAGGGCATCAACGCACAGCACCTAGGGGGAAATCACTAGCTCGGAAAGCCCTGCGCGCGGGATACTACTGGCCGACCATGCAGCAGGACGCCAAGAAACATGTACAAAAGTGTGACCGTTGCCAGCGCCACGGGGACATGCATTTGGCACCACCCAACGAGTTGAAGACCCTCTCCTTGCCGTGGGCCTTCGCCTGGTGGGGGATGGACATCCTCGGGCCCTTCACAATGGGATCATATCAAAATAAGTTCCTAATCGTGGCCGTCGATTATTTCACAAAATGGATTGAAGCCAAAGCGCTCGCCAAGATCACAACCTTCAACATACTACGTTTCTATAAAAGAAACGTCCTCGCCAGATTCGGAGTTCCCCAGACCCTCGTGACCGACAACGGAACCCAATTCACTGACAGAAAATTCCAAGACTTCGTCGCCAAATTGGGAACAAAACAACACTTTACTTCGGTCGAGCATCCCCAAACCAACGGACAAGCAGAGGCCACGAACAGAGTAATCCTGCACGGATTGAAATGAAGGCTGGGCGAGGCCAAGAAAAGGTGGGTCGAGGAACTCCACAGCGTTCTCTGGGCATACAGGACAACACCTCACTCCACCACCGGGGAAACCCCTTTCCGACTAGCATACGGGACAGAGGCGGTAATACCAGTGGAGATAAGGGAGCCCTCCAGAAGGACTGAAGCTCCCCTCGACGAGGAAATTAACGATGAGGCCCTACGCGAGGAACTGGATCTGGTCGAAGAAATAAGATCAGGGGCTGCCCTCCGCGAAGCCACATTGAAGCAACAAGTAACAATGCGACATAACGCCAGGGTCATAAAACGCGACTTCCCCGTAGGCAGTCTGGTCCTACGTAAAAACCAGAAAGATTCTCGCGAAGGGAAACTGGCGGCGAACTGGGAAGGACCCTATAGGGTAAAATCCAAAACGGGCACGGGAGCGTACTACTTGGAAACACTGGACGAAAAACAACTTGCTCGACCATGGAATGCTGAAAAGCTCAAGCAATACTATAGCTAAGTCCTTAACCACGAGGACATACAAGTCGCTGACACAGTCATCCCAAAACGGGGAGATCTGCGCGACCATCGTATCGTGCCTTGGTGAAGCACGACATGCACTACAACGCCGGCCAGTTTCTGCTCATTGGACGAGCAGATCCTGTGCACAACGGGGATACCTCAACCGAGCTCCGCCGTTGCCACACTATCCAGGCAGGACACCCAGCTCGCGATGGGAACAGTCCAAGCCTATGAGATTAGTACCTCAAACGAAGTCCTAACCTCATCGTGGGCGGAACTACTTCGCCCTCCTCGTTAGGCCTTGCACCTAGCCGGGGACACACGCACACATAAAACGAGCAAAAAACCATGACAACATTCACAATCCAAGTATATTAAAAGTACCGACCATGTTCTGGCAATGCCACAAATACAAGAAAAAGGGGCAGCGCCCATACACTGAAATACAAATTAATAAGGGCACGCAGGCCCACAAAACATGATAAAAACAAGTCCTATCCTACGACTTCGCTTTCCTCTTCGGCAGGGACCACGTGGCCATCCACCACTCTGTTAAACAAACCCATACCGTCCATCTGGAGCTGCACGTCAGGATTAAGAGCCACCATCTGTTCCTTGGCCGCATTGAAACCGAACTCAGTCGCCTTCAGGTTGTCTTCACCAAGAATCCTGATCCTTCCGATCAAGTCAGTCCGAGATTTCAGAGATTGCTCGTCATCATTTTCATCCGCGGCAGCTGAAGTCAAGCCGTCCAACTCAACAATCCTCTCCTGCAGTCTTTTCTTCTTCTCGTCAGCCTTGAGCGCAGCTAACTTCAGCTGAGTCACCTCTGTTTGGAGCAGCACCTTGGCCTCCTCGTGACCCTCGAACTATTTTAAGTTGTTGAATAACTTGTTGTTCTCTGCCTCCAGCTCGGCTATCCTACTCTGGTAAGCCATGAGACTCGCCCGGGTAGTGGTTTCATCGTCGGCGAGGACAAGTGCAGCTTCAAGGATCCTGAACATGCCCGCCGCGTCTTGACATAACTGTTTCCTCCTCACTTGGGACTTGGCATTCAAGATAGCCGTGGCTTCAGAATCAGAGACTTCTATCGAATTTCCTTCAACGAACAGGTCTCGGTTCTTGTAGCAGACGGGCAGGATGAAAGGACCAGCCTTGGTCCCCCCAGGACCAGCGGCCACAGGAGTCCTCGCAGCATCTCTCTTCCTCTTGAGAGAACCCTCCGGGGTCAGCGGAGTCGAAGCTCTCTCCGGGACGGGGGTAGGCCCAGCAGTGAAACTCTCTATCACCGTCTGCTTGGTCGCCCCGGCCTTGGTACCAGTGGTCGCCTTCCTGTGAACCTTCGCGGCCTGCGACTTCATCAGACGCTCTCGCATGTCAGCCATCATACCTGCGAACACACGCATCAAGTCAGAATCAAAAGTATTTAAAGAAAGAAAACCAAACAGTGAAGCATACCGAGCAAAGTCATAGCGTCATCGTCGGTATCACACTCAAGGAGAGCTTTGACATTTATGTATCTAGCTGCTCGGACAACCCCATCCTCCCCGATCAACTGATTCCCGTCCCGGTCAACGACGTAGGCCGGAGAAAAACTCTCCACGTAAGCGTGGAGGATCCTGTACGATTCCTTATCCGCCGGGCAAAGCTGCTCATGCTTCACCAAGAACTGATCTGTTCGGCGTCTAAAATGGGTGAAGACCCATTCTAAAGGAAAAATGGAGACCATGCTATCCCTCTCCCGACCATCCACCATAACCCTTTCAACAGTCGAGATGCTCCTCTTCGCCTCTTCGGTCATAGGCCTCACGACCAGAAACCTATCCTTGAAATTACGTATCGAATCAGAATACGGCCAGAATAGCCTATTCTGTTGCTTAAACGATACCTAGCTCTGTTTCGACCCCGCCGTGCTCCGCTGAATCTGAAAGAGGCAGAAGAAGAGATCCGTGGTCGCCCCGATGTTAAGGTAACGACACACCAACTCAAAAGCTCTTATAAAGGCCAAGGCGTTCGGGTGAAGCTGGGACGGGCACAGCACCAGGTGAGTGAACAGGGAGGTTTGGAAGTCAGTGAAGGGGAGACGCATTTTGGCCTCCGTAAACGCAAATTCGTACATAGGAAAGCGAAGTCCCGGGTACGAGGAACATATCCTATCATTCTCCCCGAGACGGAAAGCTTTCCATGCCCGTGGAGCACCCTCATCGCGTCTCTCCAGCAAATCGAAGTCCTGTATCTCCTCCTCGGCGAAGGCCAATCGAAAGTACAAAGGCTCATGTCCAAGCCACTCAAGGTCCCTCCCGCGACCTTGATGTTCGAATAATCGGCGGACACACCGGGCCCCTCGGGTACTTCCTGTGCGTCGGGCATAACTTCATCGTGGGGTTCAGCCATTTTCACCTGAAAAGCAGAGGAAGAGAAGTGAATTCGACGGCCATGATCAAATCCACCCTTCCACCACTAATCAAGTGAAAGGGCGTCAACGAATCCGAGAACAACCACGTGCTCGCAGCAATTATCTACTAACAGTTAAGAAAGGTCCCCACGACCAGGATTCGTAGAGGCGCATGTGAAAACGCCTATCCGTCCCGCACTCACACCAAGATCCCGAACAGGCCTAGTGCCCGACTACAAACTAAATTCTACACCTAACTAGATTCTACAAAGATCCACGCTAACAATTTCTACAAACTTATAGAAATTCATAAAGTTCATCATGTTCTTCATAAAATATCATGGAATTCACGTGTTCATAAAAGAACGCATGAAGTTCAACCGGAAAACATGAACATCTACCGGAAAATTCATAAAAATATACAGAAAGGAGGAGAGAACTTACAAGTAGAAGAAGAAGTTGACGGTGGCGAAGAAGAGCTCCGACGAAGACTAATTGCAGAGCAAACGAGAGCGAAGAGGGAAAAACTTGTGAAATTATGAAAATGAAACCTTCCCCCACCCTCTTATAACCATTTGATCGTGGGGAATCGTGAAGGTCATCATAGCCTAGACGCCCCTAGGACTGACATAGGCCATAAATGCACACCACGTGTCACAAAGACTCTTCGCCTGGTTCAGTGCAGAAAATACACTAACGTGGCACATGCGAGCAAGCCTCGTCGTCAAAGTGAACACATCCGGGCAGAAATGCCCGCCAAAAAACCCTCGTTTCTCCGAAGACGCTATTAATCCTGGTCGACGTTTCACGCTAATGGCTGACGACCATGTCTGGTCGGGTACATAAGGAACATTCCAAGCGAGCAATCACCTCCACGACAGTACGGTCGAAATCGCAGCCACCTAAGTCATTACTCTCCAACAGAGCAACGACTTGGGGGACTCCTGTTCTGGACGGGGCAAGGCTACTTGCCCTTAAGGACCAGGCCCAATCCATCATGTTTGGCGAGGAGGCCCAATAGGCACATTATAGCCGTTGGGCACCATATAGCCGTTGGGCACGTCCTCTTCACGCGCAGGACGATCCACGCGACCAACTACCTCCCCGGATATAGCAGAAACGGTTAAGAAGGCCACACGCTTGACCTTCCATCTGGCAACACCACATTGGTCGATCAGGCCCCTTTGTTCGCCATCAATCTCCCTATAAACACCCCTCGCTTGAGAGGGGCAGGGATCCCAACTGACATACTTGATTCCTCTTACTTACTCTCCCCTTTCTTTTGACCAAATACTTACTTTGGCATCGGAGTACCTTGCAGGTACCTCCACCCCTTTTCCTCCTCTCCTACGAGCATCAGCATTCGCCCTACACGAAGGCCGCGACGATCTCCTTCTGGTCCTCTCCGATCAGATATCAATGATCTAAAATAAGAAAAATAATGGAAACAAACTCCTTTATAACATCAGCAAGACCGTTTTCATTCTTAACACTGTGAACCAGTTTGCATTTATATTAACTTGCTTGAGGCTCTGCTTCAAAGTTCTAACAATGGCGAGCATACGATGGCTATGAAAGAGTTCCCCTGCTTCCTTTTCCCTGCTATGGTATGCAAACTGCACCAACAGGTAACAGAAAAAAATGGACATAAACATTGTAAAAAGCATAGATTATCATCTATAATAAACAGAGGTTATTCGTTTATAAATTCAATTGGCACCGGTTTCTATCAATGCCACATCAATTCAACGGCATTAAACAACAAATAACCAGCAAAACGTTAAGAGTTTAGGAAATTAGGTTTCAGCCTGGAATTTATTCCAAGTCATCATCAACCACCAACAAATGGCAGATCAAGACGATTGTCTCAATTCAATGCCATGAGATGTAAAAGGGAAAGTATATCAGAAGGAACAGCAGGAGGGAGAGGATTTTCGCAGCAATATTCAGTGCTCAGAAGATTTATTTTCATCACAGACAACCAACAAATAACATCTGCAGCATCATAAAATTCATAGCATCATAGCAAGGTTCATATTAGTGAAAAGGTTCCCTAATTTATGTACCAAAGCCAATGAAAATGTTGCTAAAACCTGCAAAAAGGAACAGAGCCATAAATATATTTAATAATAATACAAAACAGCAACAGAACAATATATAGAACAGCATTCTAACAACATATGTATAATTCTAACAGCATTCTAATAAAATAAATATTTCAAAAATCCATTACAAATTTAATACAATAATATCAATAATATATAACATTAACATAATTCTACACTTCATTTCAACCATCATTTAAGAATATTTTGACCAAACAAAAGAATTACAACAAAATAAATTAAATTAATTCAAAGCAAGATTAAAATAATAGAATATAATAACTAAAATAAAGTTCAAATAATCAAGAATACTTAAATTAAATAAGATAGAATATCAAAATATAAATAATAGAATATACTTTATTAAACAACAAAAAATCAAAATTGAGTTTAACTACGACAAACAAATCTTAATAGACAACAACAAACAATATTGACTTGAACGACAATCAATAGAGTTGGACACCGTGACTATGTTTGAAAGAGACGGCATAATGATGATGGAGTGTGCTATAATGGAGTGACAAAACTTTAAAGTTTGTATGGTTGTAAAAAACACACGAAATTTGTTTTTGTGATTTGGGAATGTATGTTAAGTTTGATATTAACATACTAAAATTAAAAAAAAAATTAAAAAAATGGTCAATTTAATGAATTTTTTTGAACCGGGCGGTTTTACAAAACCGACTCCGGTTCTTTGGTTCAAATGGTTTTGGACGGTTCAATCCGGTTTTTTCAGTTTAACCACGATTTTGACCCACTAGCGGTTTTAAAAGGTTGACCCAACCGGATTCATCTCCGGATCCCGGTCTAACCGGTTGAACCGGCTAGTTCGGTCCGATTTTTAAAACATTGCATTCAATTCAAGATACTAATAAAACAAAATCAAAAGTTTTTTTTTAATTGTTTTTGGTACAAAAATTAATTTTTCTCAAGATAAGACAATTTCTGTTTGAATAAGAAATGATTTCTGAGCCCTGACAAATTAAACACCAATGAAATTAAATTATTTTAAAGAAGTAAAAAAAAACTTATTTTGACTTAAAATTATTGTTTAGAAAAAAAGAAAGAGAAACGACATGGCTGGCTGCTAATTAGGTCCTATTTCTCAGTCAGTCCTTCCCCCACCTTTCTCTCTCACCATTCCATTTCCACTCTTATTCGACGTCGTTTCGTTCCGTTACCACTTTTCCAAATCTGAATGTAACCATGACATCTTCCGAATCCAACGCTGCAGATCACGTCGTCGAACTCATCGTTCACGACGCATCTCAACCACCACCACCACCACCGTCTTCTTCCGACGACTCTCGCGATAATGTCAATGCCCAAATTGCCCCTCTCCTCTCCCACACTGATAGACCAAAGATCAACATCTTTACCGCTTCTTACCCGAGACGAAAACCTAGAGTATTTTTCATTTCCTTTCATTTCTATTATTAATTTCTATATAAAACTTCAATTCGTATCTGGTAACATGTTAATTATATTCAATTAATTATTATTTTTGATATCATAAACTTCAATTATTGATGTGTTGGAATTTTTTCATATATTTGGCTTAGGATGAAGTAACAAGATTACTTGAGTCTGAGTCATCATCTCCTTTCACTCAGTCTATATTGTGGATATGGAATGGCTCCAGATACTCTGGTTTACTCTGCATGGCTTTGTCATCCATTGTTTATTTTCTTATGGGAGTTCTTTCCAATCTTTTTTCTGGTAATGCTCTGTTATTTACTCTGCATAATATGTAATATGTCATTTTCTTTGCTTGACATTATGGATTTAGACTAATCTTAGTTATTATTCAGATAATTAGTCCAAAAAATAGTGTAGTGGTTATCCCGCAATCTGCTATCCTGCCATCTCATTTTTGGGGTCAGCCGCTCCGGTCTGCTATCTAGGATTGATAGCTCTATCTCAAACTACTTGAACCCCTCAGCCTAATGGTTTAATTTGCTATATATTTTGATTGAAACCATCTAATTTTATTTTGAGCAAAATTTTGCAATCATAGATTATTCCTTGAACACTGACTTAGCTACTTTGGATTCATTTTAGGGAGACTACTCTCTCTATTTCATTCTGTATTTAAGTACAACTATAATGGATGTTCGGTTAAATTTTAGAATTTTTTCATGATCTACAGTTATCTTTTTTTACTTGTGTATTTTTCTGGTTGTTTCTCATTTTAAGTTTTGCAATTACATTTTTGACTTGGCAGTTCAGGCTATTCCTTTGTTTGAGACTGCTTTTACACGATGTACAATTATCTTGATAATGTCATATTTGTGGTTGAGAAGGAGTGAACAACCACTGTTTGGAACCTCCAATGTTCGAATCATTTTACTTTTAAGGGCCCTTACAGGCTGTATATCAATGTTAAGTTTTGTATATTGGTAAGTAGTCTTTGAGTTTATTTTGCTTCAATATCCAATGTTTTCAGCACTTAATTTGTCATTTTGGAACTGTATTTTCTTTAGTGGACCTTTTCCCTTCACGATTTATCTTTGTATGTTTGTAAAGTATATAATTGTTTTAGGATATTACTGAATTACATTGTTCATTAATGTTGATAATCTTTTTCTGCAATGGTTTGAACAGGAACTGCACTAGTTACTACTTCCTAGTCTAATGTTAAATTAAGGTTTTAGAATTGCGATAATATTGCATTTTCGTCTAACTAAGAAATTGTAAAAAAAAAAGGTTCAGTAATATATAATCTTTTATTTTTGCAATATGGAACTAACTCTATGCTGACATGAATTCTTTACATGCATACAAATTACAATATTCTTTGTATTAAGTTGAAACCTTGGTTCACAATTTGACATAATCAACAGTTTGCTTTAGTAACCTGAGTTTATGACTATGTGCAACTCATTCATCCTTTGCAATCTTTTGTTCCCAAGTATTGTAATAAGAGAAATTTGTTCTTTTCCAGCTTTCAGAGGTTGCCTTTTTCTCAGGCTATTGTGTTGAATTCAACAACTCCAATTATGGCTTCAGTAATGGCACGGTTCTTTTTGCGTGAGAAATTGAAAATTGCAGATATTGCAAGTAAGATTTCATAGTTTTGTTTGTAAATTATCTGCTATTGTAAAATTATGATGGAATGGTGAGAAATTTTTAGCCCTATTTTATGCATGCTTACTTGTCTATGTTATGAAATTTTTATTTATTTTTATTTTGCTTATATTTT
This sequence comes from Lathyrus tuberosus, assembly GCA_022829125.1. Classification (NCBI taxonomy): domain Eukaryota; kingdom Viridiplantae; phylum Streptophyta; class Magnoliopsida; order Fabales; family Fabaceae; genus Lathyrus; species Lathyrus tuberosus. The sequence continues at coordinate 601,870 of JALAZF010000131.1, forward strand.
TTATGAAGTTGTATCCTGTCTAGAAAGGTCAAGTATTGTGGGCTGTTAAATGTATTCTATCAATTGTAACTACCAATTAGCGTATTGCTTTTGCTTAAGAAATAGAAGTAGGTGTAAACCGTCGAATTTAAACCGAGTGGTAAAAATGGAGATGGATCTCAAAGGCGTTTTATGTGACACAAAAGTACCGCTCAAACTGAAGGGAGAATTTTATCAGACAACTTGAAGACCAGCGATGTTGTACGGGATAAAATGTTGTGCGGTAAAGAACCAACACGAAAATAAAATAAATGTATCAGAGATGAGGATGTTGCGTTTGACGCGTGGTAAAAATAGTCGAGATAAAATAAAAAACGACAATATTAGAGAGTGTTGGGGGTAGCATCCTTAGTAGAAAAGATGGTGGAAAATAGGCTTAGGTGGTTTCAGCATGTCTAGAGAAGACTTGTGGGTTATTTAGTAAGATAAGTAGATCAGATGGAGAGTAGTCAAACAACTAGAGGTAGGGGAAGATCTAAAAAAACTATAAGAGAAACTTTTATGAAAGCTCTTGAGATTAACGAGTTGGATAGCAACGTGACTTTTGATAGAACATTATGGCGTAGTTCGATCCATGTAGCCTACCCACTTAGTGGGATAAGGCTAGGTTGTTGTTTGTGTTTATATAGAAAAATCAACACTAAAACAATACTATGAGTGGCTTCATTCATAACTGAACTCTATTGACCTGCTAAACTTTGTATAGGTAATCTAAGAAAATGTCATACTACCCGAACAAGAAAGTTGAACTTAAAATTAAAGCAATGCCAAGATACATTAGGAAATAGGATCCTAAACCAACTAGGACTAAAATATACAACCCAAACAAGAAATAACTAAACTTAAAATTCTAAAAAGTTCAATCATCATTCCTGAATTACAAACCTAAGTTCCATATTAAAAGAAACGGTATTCATCATTGATTACAATTTGCATGCATTGATTAATTTAGTTAATGTTGCATATTTTGCAGGTCTTGCTTGTAGTTTCGTCGGTGTGCTCTTCTTCTTCCGAGAAATGCTTGCTACTCAAGGTATAGTAGTTTCCCTCTCATATTCTTGTAAGTGCAATATCTTTTGTATAGTTTACTAGTTGTTTTTTCCTTTTAATTTATAACAGGCTTACATGATTTAATATAAAGAACCCATGGTTTTAAGTGGTCCCATGCTCTATTTTTGCGTTGGATGATTTCAAGGCATATAAGCTACATTATCTAGGTTTCAGAAGAATAATTTATATACTTTAACTACATTTCCTAATTTCCTAATGTGGATTTTCCAGAACAGGCAGTCAAAGTTGCGGAAGTAAGCAATGCAAATGCTAAGCCAAGTCATCATATATTTGAAATCCTAGTGGGCATCTTTTCATCAATAATTGGTGGAACTAGTTACTGCCTTATAAAGGCATCTGATCAACCATTGTAAGATTATACAGTTGTTTGTTCTGATATGCTCCATTGATCAAACTTATAAATATTATGCCCCCCAGTGTTATATTTTGTTTATTTCTATTTATGTTTTAGAATTTATCCTTGTTGATAATTTGCAATCTGTTTATCTGTTATACTAGGCTTATACTGAACTAACTGGGATGTCAGCACAAAATTCTAAGCTTTCCATTTTAGTACATAAAAATGCAGAGTGCTAGTCGTTGCAGAATACTAACTGTAACTAGAGACTTAAATAATAATAGAACTTAATGAAGACATGCGAAACAGTAGCTAAATAATCTACAATTTCTTTTATGAGCATATTTTAAAGATGCAAACATATTTTTAACTTAGTTTTATGAATTTATGTTTTATTGCAGGTTGACTGTCTTTTCATTTGGCATACTGGCTAGTCCTGCAATGGGATTATGCACTTACATCTTTGAGGTAAGTTTATGCTTGGAATGATTGAATTTTCTATTTCATTCCCTGGTTGGTGCTTCAGGAAAAAAGTATTGATGTTGATATATGCATATAACCCTCTATATATAAAAGCAAGCAAAAGTTTTAGGGTTTATTTAGTTTTAGAAAACATTTCTTTTTTGTTTTGGCATAGTGTTTTCACAAATTTATAAAACGATGTTCTAACTTTTTTAAAATATTCGTACCATAAATGATTAAAACAACCTTTCACTTGCCATTTGTACTATTTTCCTACAATTTACTACTAGCCTAGTTTTCTTATACAAATACACCCCCATTTGGTATGTATTTCTCTTCTTTTTTCAGAAATTTTATTTAGTTTCAATAACAAGTACAGAAGATCCGAATGTTGTGAAAATGTGTAATTTTACTAGACAAATTATTCTAAAACACCAGTGTAATCAAACAGGAAATAAAGTGGTGATAGGAGTATACCTGTCCAAACCTAGGAAAATCTGTAACTGACAAAATTGTAATTCCCAAAATAAGCCCCTACCTTTTGAATTGAAGGCACAAGCTAAATCAATCTCTTCCTTCATACTCTGCTTACAACCTTAGCTACTATAGTCGGACATTCTTTTGATGCCAATACTGATTTCATAAATTCTGGATTTTCAGCAACTTAGTCTTTACAGCTTCTGCTTGTTGTATCAAACTTGCTTTCTTCAGTGAATTCATATCTAAACATAAGTGTAAAAGAGGTTATTTCTTTAATAGCTTTATGAACAACCTTTTCTTGCAAGGCATGATCCAGTAAGATATCATATGTTTGCTTGTCTGAGTTTATTAACATTTTATATCTTTTACCAAAATGCTAATAAGGATTATTCTGTGTCATATCTATAAAATTTCGGCACGCACCTGTAAGATATCAGATGTTGGTTGTCTAAGTATTTCTTATTAGCATTTTATATCTTTTACAAATGCTTTTAGGAGTAGTCCATTGTTGACGTCATATCTATGAAAATTTAAGGTACTTATAATATACTGTCTTCTTTGTACAGGATTTTGTGCTACCAAGAATAGAGTCAATTTTACTTATGCTTGTACTTGGTGTTCTGGCCTTCTTTGCTGAGGTACAACTCTAAGCTGATTATCATAACTTTCTGTTTTTTCGTAAAATTTGATAAGAGTCATGGTATGGACAATTAATATAGTTAAATGTTGGTCTCTTAATGTTGTATTTTTTTTTGGACAAGTAGCCTAGTGGCTGTAATTCACCTTTTAAAAGGTGAATAAGTGGGATGTCGCGGGTTCAAACCCGCGGCCCTGCATCTAATGTATCTTCCCAGCTACCAACTGAGCTGACTTAACTAGACTTAATGTTGTATTTGAAGTGAGGACTATGAGTTTTACTTCAACAATGATATCCAAAAAAGGTAACCTGGTGCAATAATGCACCATTTGGAGTACCTGTAGTGACTGACACTGTAGCACTTGTGAAATTTTTTCACTTCTACCCTATGCCTGAGAGACTTGTGAAACAGTAACTTTTACTGAACATTGCTTCATACCAAGTTTATTTTAGCACTTGAGAGGGTTTCATAACTGTTTCATAACAATGAATCATGGGCGCATCTTGTTGAAGTTATAGTGGTTAGGTAGTCAAATTGGAAAGAGAAATAGAACTCTTCTCTGATTAATAGTTTGTATTGACATATGTGCAATGATGTGATCCAAAATACGATACACATGGATTACTTTTAAAAGAATAATATTAAAAGAAAACAAAAGCGAGCTTATACAAAAAGTTCCATGAACTCATTCTGATGAAACACAGACAAGTTATGGTGCCATAGAGCTTTAATATTATCTCATAGTTATGGATTTAAGGGAAGACAGAAAAGAGAGAAAAATGTGTTTAGCTCTAATAAACTGAAAATATGGTTGATATAATGCATAGTTATAAGTTATAACCTAAATTCCTAATTATACTTATAATTAGGTCAATTACTACTATATCATTATGTTAGACTCTTAAGTTATGTAACTGTTATTAAATTATTTTGGAGACTTTGTGGATAATTATTATAATTATTATATTATTAATTCAGAGTGTTTAGATATAGAATAAAATAAATAGGAGAAGACATAGGGGAGTTGATTGTGGACTTTGATAGGAAAAGGGCCATTTTGGCATTAGGGAGGTGCAGACCCTCGAAGTTCTGCAATACTATTGTTTAACTCAAAGGGATTTTCCCTATTTTTCTTTTATATATCAGTATTGCCGCACTCATTCTTGTTTGGTAGAGTTTTCATTTTGGCTTTTTATGATGTTCAACTGGTTGTTATCTCAAGGTCTTGCTGTCTACTTTTCAGTCAGATTTAAGGGGGTTGTATTGATATGTTATTTCAACTTGCTTTTATTTTCATTTCCTTTTACTTTTAGAAAAATGCCCTATTGCATCCTCTGTATTCTAGCTTATCTCCATTTGCTTTTCTCTGTTGATGAAACATACTTAATATTTGTAGTATTATACATCAATATGTTACAGGTCTTGTTAGCAAGAGGACTACAGCTTGAGAGGATGGGTAAAGTTGCCAACGTCCAGTACATGGAGGTATCCTCATTGTACAGCTTTCATGCACGTTCTCATTTTGTTTGTCATTTTAATTTTGACAACTTAGTTTCAATGTGTTTGATACTATAACTAGTCGGGAAGTCAACTGCAATGTTTGCATTTTGTCACTACCATGTATTTACACAAAGTACTTACCGTAGCACACTTTTACAAATTCAAAACATTAGACTCTGAAGCAACCAAAAGACAATTTGAGAGAAGCTGAAATAAACTAGTCAACCACATCCTTGATTTGTCTCAATTTAAAGTAAAATATCCTGGCTTTCTGTGATCAATCTATACCTCTAACAAATTGACTATTCTCCATCTGATCAACCCTCCTTATTGGGGTTTCTGATGTGCTTTGGAGATTTCTAAATTGTAAAGAGAAAACCCCTCATGGGATAGTAGAAAGATAACCATGAAAAGTTCTACTTGGTATCCCTTTGGTAGTTTTTCCAAGACAATGTTAAAAATGAGAAATATTTTTTTTGGATAATGGCCAATATTTTTTTTATCAACCCAACCATTAGTAATTCTTCCTACGTGGTTATTAGTAATTTTTGGATAATGGACAATTTTGTGTGTTGCAGTGTTTTCTGTATTTAGTCTCTTCCTGGTTAAACATGTTGGAACGATGGGTCTTTTTATCTACTTGCATGCACCAGTGTTGCTAAGCAATTAACTGATTATTAATTCCTTTTTCGAGTTTTATATAGGTACGATGTCACTTGAATTTAAATACTATTCCTGGGGACTGATATAAACCTATGTTTCTATTGTTTCAGGCAGCATTAACCCAATTTTGGGGCGTTGCTTTGACATTAGTGAGTCCAGCTTTGGATCATCTGATTGGAATTTTACTTATTGTTGTCTCTGTATTTTTTACCATGTACATAGGACCCGACAAGGAGACAGAATGATATGAGTTGAGATTTGATTTGATTTGCGTATTGCGTTGGGTTAGCGGTTAATATGCTGTGAGTGATTCATTTGTTATATTCTAACTTGTTTATATCAAAGTATAGTTTAACTGAAAAGCCATTTCACTAGGTTTTCGAATCCAAATAAGCTTCTTCAGACCTTGAATCAACTAAATCTTCCAGACCTAAGAGAACAAGAAAACGACTGAATAAAGATATAATTTCAATGCTTAGCAATGTTTTGATCTTAGTGTGCACATGTAAACCACCAGTTTTTATTCTTCGTGTGACAATTTTGCATCGAAGGAACCTTAAAATTAAAACGTGAATCTCATTCTCAGTGAGTAATCAATAGAGTAAAAGTTACTACTAGTATTAGTTAATACGATTTTACTGCTTATCTTGAGAAATCACATATATGCTCTTAGGTTTACCGGAAATACAAGTGCACTGGTCATGGTAAAACCTCCACATTCTGTTGCCATAGATCACAATCCTAATTTCCACTTGAAGATACATTGCCAAGAAATCTAATATAATAAAGATGATAGCTATAATAATCTTTAAGGATCATAAAAATCTGATGTTTTATAGATCAAATAAGTAAGCATAATACTCATCATCTGATGTTTATGGTCCCACTTAGAATCGAAATAATCATCGTCCATAAGATTCAACTCATTGAACTGATCAATGAACCTTTTCTCCAAACTTTCACTCAATTTGAGATATCGACATCTCAGAATGTCAAACGATTTAAGAAGGGGACATTTATCAAAGAATGGCAAGCAAACCAACATCAGAGAGCTCATTTCCTTTGACATCAACATGGCATAATCCAGGCATAGTTTCAGCTATAACAAACGCCATAGCATCAGACTCACAATATTAAAGGCGGGCAAGATCGACCTAGGACTTCGAGAGAGTACTCAGATATGTCGGAAAATGAAATATCAACCTTCTCTAACTGCGGAAGCTTTCTCACTACTTCACGAAATCTTTTATTTAAAATTTTCCAGCAATCTACCAGCCGCATGGAATGTAGATTACTACCACTGTAAAGTTGAATTAAAATTTATAAACAAAATGCAAGAATAAACACCTACGGACGAAACGTTTAAAAAGTGAAATGTAGTTTCCAATCAACTTTGGAAAAAGATTAGTCATGTACATAACACCACCAACATGGAATTAAAACGTTCTGGGGGACAATAATAAAAGTTGTTCTGTTTCCAAGAGCAATGAGGAACAAAGTTGTTCTTTTTCCCATAAACTCTACTGTAGTACTACTAATCATTATCAAATATTTTTTTATATGTATCTTTATTTTATTAGAGAGAGAATAATAAGAAACCAAATTCAGTCTACTAGGTTGCTTTTGGTGGAATCAAATTATTAGTTGGATTTAAGGAATCTTTAATTAATCTAATTTATTTTTATTCTAGCGGTTGCTTATACATATAAATAATTCAAATTGGACTCACATATTTATATTTATTTATTTCTAATTAATTTAAATTTAAATGTAATATTTTTTAATCAATACTAATACTTTGATTAATCTAAAATCAAAATATGTACACAAGACAAGACGATCTTAGATGATCCAATCCTCGTCAATCAGACAAAAATAGAAAAAGATAATACTAGGCTAATTCATCATCAACCTAATAATGTGCTCTCTAAGTTTATGATTATTCCAACTCCTGTAAATATATTGTCTATCATTTTCTCTCTTGTTTGTATTAGTTACCTTGTTTCCATAACACATATCATTCCTATGCTTACACGTTTCGTACATCGTTTCCGCCGAGACACTCTTGAGTAACTGAGCTTTCCAGCATTTACCTTTATTATTCCTAATAATCTACTTCAGTTCTTCAGTCCATTCCCCAGGGGCATGCGTGATTTCCAACCAATCAAGAACCTGTTCGAAATTGGCAATGATTTTGTCTTTGATGAATATGTGATACACATTCAAATAATGTGGTCAAAGTAGGATTAGAATTGGTAGATACTTAGGTTTCAGAGAAATTATTATCAATATGACTGTAATCAAAACTACCAGTTTATGTGTCTCGCTCATCTTCGATAATCATGTTATGCAATATGATGCAGGTTAACATTATGTACTTTATTTATATTCACCTGTCAAACACGAGTTGGACTACGTACAATTGCGAATCAGATTTAGAGCACTCCAAATGCTTGTTCACCGTCCTTTCGTACTGGTTATTGATATATGGCAAATAACTTTAGCTTTTCTCCTTATGGCATAAGGATGGTCTTAACAAATGTTGCATACTCAAGATAAATGTCATATGCTAGGTAGTACCCCTATGATATGTGGTTCGATTCAATGTGTATTGTATTTCAGGAACTTTTTCATTCAAAACATCGTTAAGCACATCATACGTGTTTAACACATTAATGTTGTTGTTAGAACCCGTAATGCCAAAAAATACATGTCAAGTTCACAAGTCTTGAGATGTAATAGCTTGAAGCATGATTATTGGTTTATCATGATCACTTATAAAAAGCTGACCTTTCCAGGCAACAAGACAATTATTTCATCCCTATGAATACAATCAATTGAACCAAAGATTCTTAGAAAACTATCTACCCAGAATACAATCAATTCTGCCACTTTGTAGTAGACAAACAATATCTTCATTGTTTGGCTTTCTCATGTACCAAGCGCCAAATATTGCCCACATGCCCATTCTAAACATGTTTAAGCACTCAAATGTTATGCTTTCACCGATGCAAACATAGTCATCCACACTATCTGCAAGTGATCCATATGCGAGTACTCATCATGATTGCCAATGGTTTCAACGGTACGAAGCAACACATGTTTTTCCATATGCAACCTTCGTCGGGATTGAGTATCTTTATATATAGGATTTTTAAAGAAATAGTTATTAAACAAACAATTATGCGATTCTTCACAATTTCAATATAACTACTCTTTTTTTGTATGCCTACTTCTATTGTTGGATTTTTGCTCCACCTCACATACTAATCTTTGTTTGGGGGATTCACTCTAGGGAATATTGTTACATAGTGTAGGATTAGGCACATTTTGTGAGAGACAGACCACTTGTCCACCTAAAACCTTAAGGTGATAGGTGAGTGGGTTCTCTCACTTATAAATCCTCAAGTCACCACATTCCTATCCAATGTGGGACTATTTTCCCCACTTACTCACACTTGCTATATTATTCCAACATTCCCCCTCAAGTGTGAGTCCACAATGTTCCCTTTTTTTATACTTTCTACCGCAGTTGACACATCAAATACACCTCTTTCTTGGGCGTTTCAATTTCAACAGGACACCACTTTCTGGGCTTTTCGATACACCTCGGTCCCTTTCTCGAACCAAAGGCTCATGATACCATTTGTTGGGGGAGTTTTTACTAGGGAACATTGATACATAGTGTATGACTAGGCACTTTTGTGAGAGAGACACCACATATACACCTAAAACCTTAAGGTGATAGATGTATGCGTTCTCTCACTTATAAATGCTCAAGTCACCACATTCCTATCCAATGTGAGACTATTTCTCCACTTACTCACACTTGCTTATCACCTCCTCCTCAATGTTGTTATTGAGGAAATCATCTATGACTTCATTCTAAATTTATCTCATTCATCATTTGGATTCATGAAAGATATGAGAATAAAATGGGAGAAGATGTGAGGTATAGAAAAGTGAGATAAGATGTGAAATCTAAGAGAAAGAGAAAACATGTGAGGTATTGATAGACTAGTTTTATAATAACTACTTTTTTTTAGGGTTAATTATACGATCTCCCTCTGCCATTAGGGCGAGATTTGATTTTGCCCCCCTGAAGTATTTTTTTTTGAACATCCCCTTATAAAATCAAAAATAAATTTTTACCACACCTTATCCCTTTAAAAATTAATATATTTGGGCCAACGTCAAACACATAAGCCCATGGCTAGCAGCAACCCACTCACTTAACCTTGTTTTCAATTCATTATTTGACTTGTGTGTATAGTATATAAACACTATTTCAATTGGAGGGGCTTACGATGTGGGACTCTTGCTAAAGGCTACACTGTCCAAAACATATGAGGTAGAACTGGTCTGAGATAGAACAAGTGATATTATTAATCATGCTGCAGATTGAATTAAAACATTATACCAATAACCAAGACAAAAATTCAAAAGATGCATTGAACCAACAAAATCATCATCATTCTGCAGATCATTCAACACTACGTGACTCAATAACGTTTACCACAGTACCAAGCGCTTCACAAAATGTTAACATGGCCACGAAATTGATTCGAACAAATAAACATAGAACACCAATTTATTATATCACAAAGTAATCTAGCAACCAAGAAAATTACAACACTATTCTAACAATAAATAGCAGTTCAGCAACAACATAAAACGACAACAGAAAAGGGTGGGTTTGGTAGGCGTAAAGGCGGAGGGTGAATCCAAAATGGAAGGGCTGATTGAAGAAGGTGCAGGTGAGTGAAGATGTGAGGATTACATAACAGTACTCTACAGAGCAGCTTCAGAGCATTCATGGTTGTACTAGGTAATTAAGATCAAGTGATAATAACATAGCTTGTACTAGGTAATTAAGATCAAGTGATAATAACATGAAAAAGAATCAATACTATGTCATTGTGTGAAAAAGATCACAATACAAGCACACTATCCTTCTCTAAAGCCAGCAATATGCAACCTCTATGACAAAAATGCAGCGTGTGAAAAAATCAAAGGCAACCATGAAGCTTTTCTCTTCAGTGGTCTCTACTTATTGGCTTTTGGTAGTGCAGGATTGAAAGCTTCTCTTCCTCCACATGGTGCTGACCAATTTGATGAAAGAAATCCCAAAGAAGCTAGACAAATGTCCAGTTTTTTCAATGGTCTTCTACTTGCAATTTGTGTTGGTGGTTCTGTCATCTTAACTTTTAATGTTTGGATACAAGATATTAAAGGATGAGATTGGGGTTTTGGAGTCTCCACCGTTGCTTTTGGAATCTACAAGTCCCACATCGTTTGTGGGTTAAATTTTTTTAATGTTTATATATCTAATTCACAAAATCAATTGCAAGTGAAGTTGAAGTAATGGGCTATAACATTGGGCTTATGTGTTGGTATATTGAGTCCAATATGTTAAATATATTTTGTTTAAACAAAATAAAATTAAATAAATAAATAAATTATAAATTAAATAAATTCTAAAAAAATTTAAATAAACGTAAATTAAATAAATTGAATTAAAAATAAATTTCAAATATTATGTGAAAATGAAATTAAAAAAAAAATAGAATTAAAAATCCAAGTTGACGCCATGTGGCATACAAAAATCCAACTGGACTGCTACATAGCCATTTACCATATACCTAGTCACCCAAACAAGGGATAGGGTGTGATAAAAGTTGATTTTTTATTTTATAAGGAGGCGTTAAAAAAAAAAAACTTCAGGGGGGAAAATCAAATCTTGCCTTAATGGCAGGAGATCGTATAATTAACCTTTTTTTTATAACTACTAGTTTTTTATAATGGCTAGTATTATAATGACTAATTTTTTATAACGGCTAGTTTTATAATATCTATTTTTTTTATAACGACTAATTTTTTTTATAAATGTTAGCTTTATATTGGCTAGATTTATACATATTCAAATTTAATAATCATACATATTTAAACTTAAACAAACACGTTATAATAGATATTTAAATTTAATAATTATACATATTTAAACTTAATCAAACAAATTATAATAGATATTAAAATTTGACAATTATACATATTCAAACTTAAACAAAAAATTATTACACATATTCAAACTTAATAATAATACAACTAGCTTCTCTTAAAGTACTTCTCCGTGATAGTTTGACAAATTTCTTCATGTTGTCAATAATGATCATCATTTATCGATGATTTGTCCTTCATGAAAATTTCATACAGTGTTGGTATGCTCTCTGAAGATGACTGATTTATACCTGAGTTAATCGCACACTCAAAGATACAACAGAGTGGCCACCGAACATTATTTAGTCCCAAAGGACAGGAAAAATATCGATAAAACCAAGGGGAAGAGAAACGGGAATGGGGTCGGTTATGCGAAAGGAAGGTACTGGCACCTTACGCATCCGTCGTACTCGACGGGAACCATTTTGCTTGCTTCTAGGCTTGAATGGGTTATCTATCTAAATGCTTCTAGCTTAAAGAAGAGGAGAGAGAAAGAGAGAAGAAAAAGAAGGAAGAAAGAAAGTAAGTGCTTGCAGAGGATTGGGGCCCTCGTGCCTACGTACCCTCATAATGCAATGAGGAAATCAGAGCGTCGTAGTTCATGGAACCAGGGACAGAAAGAGGAATGGAAGAGAGTGGAAGGGTGGAAGTGTGCTCGCCAAGATCATTGCGATCTCATGCTGATAACGTGAAAATACATCGTTTATTTGACTTGATTAATGCGTGTTTTCTAGTTGTTTTGATTTGCATTTGTACTATTATGTTGGTATTTTGTTTGTTTTTAGGTATTTAGCCATTTAAGAGTCACATGCGAAGAAATGAAGTAATTCAGATGAAAAACAGAAGAAATGCAGCAATTTGCACGCAAGGCATTGTCTGACGATTTTGGCCATAACTTTTTATCCATAAATCAAAATGAGGCCCCATTCAAAGCGTTGGAAAGCTAACGAAGAGATCTACAACATGAAGAAAAAACCACAAACACTCGGCGTACGCGGAGAGGGGGTCGGTGTAACACCCCCAATCTATACCCCAAGCAATTAAAGCGATAATAAATAATCAGAGTGTAATTAAAACATTCATGGCATAGACGAGAGCGTCACATCAAAAACACGAAATACAATAACCAGATCATATAGATATGCGAAAATCAGGTAGCAACATAAACAGAGGAACTCAGTTCCAAACACCCACAATTCAGATACAGAATAAAAGCGGAAAATCTGCAACTGAAATCTCATATATATATATATATAACATCAAAGTTTGTCTGTCATACACAGAGTCATACATGTACAATACAAAAAGATATATATACATATACACATAAATCACATAACGATCTCCCCGACTACCCGGTGCTACATATCAGAGCCGACCGACAAAAGAATAAAGACATAATCTTCACAAAAAGACCTCCAGCATCTAATCTGCAATGCCTCATAGAGCATTCAAAACAGCAGAAGGGTGAGAAACACAATTATAATATAATTGCATACAATTATATAATAACACAAAATACACATATAAAACATTCTCACCACAACTTACACCATAATTCAAATACAAAACAACACAATTCATATCTCGTACATCTACCACAAAGGCATACCAATCATGCTCAATACATTTATCACCAATATATATATATATATATATATATATATATATATATATATATATATATATATATATATATATATATATATATACTCATTAATTCCATTCACAATTCCATACATAATCAATCCATTCATGACTTATGCAAATGCACAGAGACCAACACAACGACTCTATGCAATGCAATGCGATACCGTTCCATCCATCATCTCATCATTAATTCACTCAAGAATTATTGGAATCATAGCTTGTTACTTAGTGTAACTCCCTGTCGGGCAAACGATGTTCCCCGTCGCTTTAGGTCCTCTTGGTATAAGGCTCATGATGTTTATGGATCGCTTTAGGTCCTCTTTGTATAAGGCTCACGATCCGATCACTTTAGATCCTCTTTGTATAAGGCTCACGATCTTCTATGACGTCGCTTTAGGTCTTTTCGGTATAAGGCTCTTGACCGTTATAGCAGATTCCCTCTGGAATCGTTTCGTCGCTCACACCCACTAGGGCACACGACATCACAAGAATGCATATCATGATGCTTGACATACAATGACTCATGACAATTAAATGCACATACATATATATAACCATGTGAACCATTCCAACATCCATAATCATGCATATACAATCAAACACAACACAATGCATTTACTTGCCCTTAGGCCACAAACCATCATCACAATATTTCATCACATGCATTCACATCATACAACAGCACACAAGTCATACGTTATATATCGAAAGCATATTGCATGATAACACATCAATTACACACAATTACGACGGTAAAAGTCGGCAAAACGACACGTTTCCAAATTCCCGACACAATTAAATCGGCCACAAATCTCAAAACCATTTTTTATAAGAAAGAACATTTCAATAACTTTCCAACGGTACCAAGAACGCCTCGATCCGAGTTACAAGTCAAAAGTTACGGCATCGGACGCGAAATCGGGAAAATTATGCACAATCTCTGGTCATACGCGTATTGCCTTTTGCCATACGCGTACTGCCCAGCTCGCTCGCCCATCCATACGCGTATTGCCCAAAGTGCTACGCGTATGGGCAGAGACTGATTTCTCCCAAAAAATTCCACTAAAAACCTAGTACGTGTATGTCATACCCCAAATTTTGACCACTAAAGTTTCCCATCATTGTGCAAATCATCATCACAATATGGATGAATCATCATGCCTCATCAAATGCCTCAAGGGTTGTTGAGCATTCACTACAATCAGAATTAGGGTTTCAAGCCATCTCAGAGCTCTTAGACAAAGGATCAATCAAGGATTGACTTGATCTTCAACTTGTCTAACCTCCCAAGAATCTACAATGGATCAAGAGGACTCCCACTTCAAGGATTAAGCATAAGGCTGCTCCCTTCCAGGTGGATCAAGTCTCAAGATCGACAGTGTCACCAAATTAGGGTTTTGATCGCCCAGGGCCTCCAGATGAAATTTTTCATCTGGGCACAAGCCAATGATCCAAAACATAACCTAATATACTCCATGGAACCCCATGGACCCAATCATCAAGTCAATTTTGCCTCAGGGGATGCATACATCAAAAATCAGGAATTAGGGTTTCTTGACCTAATTCACCCCTAAGTTGACTTTTGGGACAAACCATGAGCCAAGACCTCAATACATGATTTAAGGGTCTCTAATATACCATATTGATCCATTTGGAACAATGGATTGATCCAAGAAGCTTGAGCAACAAGTCTCAATTTCATCTGCACCACAATTAGGGTTTTGCGAGAAAAGTCAACTGTAACTTTGACTTTTGACCTGGACATGCTCCCAAACCCTAATACATGATTCAATATACCCTATGACACCCATGGAACATGTCCATCAAGTTTGATTTAGGTCAAGGACATGATTTCCTGAAGAATTGCACAGTTTGGAATTCATCTGATAAAAAGTCAACTGTGCACAAAAGTCAACTTTGACTTTTTGAGATTTTTCACCAAAATGTATTTTTAACCCTAAAATGATGTTAATGTATGATTTGAATCATCATTCAACAAGAAAAATCAAGAAAAGTTGGATAACTTGTAAAAGGGGTAACCATAAAAACTTAGAAAATTTTTTAAGTTAAAATTAAAGTGGCTAGGGTACCAACTTTGGAGGACCATAACTCCTAAATCACAAGGCCATTTTTTCTCATCCAAAGATGGATTTGTAGCCCTCATTATCCTCTACAAAGACTTCAACTACAAGTCATTCCAATTCATTAAGGATTTTGAGTTATGGAGTGATCAAAGTGGCTGAAAAGTGAAAATGTCACTTTTTCCAACACTTAGTGAAATTTTCACTAAGTCCAAATCTGCCTTCACTTTTTGCCAAATGTAGGGGGATTTTTTCACTTGGAATCAAAAGAGATCAAAACCAAACTTGTTCCAACAGTTGTAGTATCATGTAAGAGCTTTCCAAAATGGCCAAGAACATTGCCAAATTCAACTTACACCATGAGATATGACATTGTCAAGTTGCTTTGCTGAAATCTGTCAAAGGCAAGGCAGATTTTGCAACTTTGCTCGATTTGCCAAAATCAGCCAATTTCCAATGCTCCTATCCACTTGGACACCTCTGAGGATTGAATCTAAAGGGGACAATCACTGAGCCAAGCCTCCAAAGTCATGGGAACAAGAAATAGCATGTTGAACCTAGAATGGCCAAAATAGGGACAAGACTCCAAATTTGGATTGAGGCATTCAATGGAACCATCAAGGTGGCATGGACTGAGCCATTCTCATCTGAAATCAGTCAAGACTTATCCAAGACCAAGGGGACCAGAGCTCTGTGCCCTAAACTCTAGTCAATGGCTAGAGGAGACTTGCATTTCCATTGGCCAACATTGAGGAAACACCTGCTGCAGTTGCCATTCACTGTGGATCCCAAAACAAACTTGCTCTACTATAAATAGAGCTCAATTGTGTTCAGTTTGAGTACACCAAAGCCATCTAACAGATGTTTTCCCCAAAATCTCTTCTTTCACTCCAATTTTTCCTTCAAAAGCAAGTTACTATCGGGTTTTGAGTTTGAGAGATTTTCCAACCAAACCAATCACACACACACCTCATATATATCATATGTAAGCTGTGCAAACCATCAAAAGTGACCTGTAATCACAACATCACAAAGTCACCTCTCAAAACCTCAAAATGGCACTTTTTTTGCATTTTTCAAGCCATGTCTTGATTCAGTCACTTTCCAAACCAGATAAAACCTCAAACACACTCCAAATATCATCCTTGAACTGTCCCAAATGGTTCCCAACATCTGGAACACCATTTGAGAGAGTTGTTATTTTGGTCACTTTTAACCCTTTTTGCAAGAAAGGGACAGTTTGTGTTTTTGCAGGTACCAGCTGATTTCAATCATCCTCAAAGCATCTAAGGGATCATTTGAGGTTGTTCAAAGCATAAAACCATATTTGGAGCAAGGGAGTTGGCAGATTGCTGAGAAAACTCCAAAATCCCAAAGAAGGGTAAGCATCTCAACTTGCAGTCACCAAAACATGTGTGCATTTGAAGTCCATTGATTATGCATCTCTCATACATGTCATATGTGTTGTGTTTGTGCCAATTGATCATGTAATTCATGCCTGTAATGAGTTGTAGCATAGAACATGCAATTATAGGTCATTTTCAAAACCACTATCGGGTTTTGAGGAGGGAGTGTGATATGAAAAAACCACCACCACCATTGGATTCCTTGTGAAATTCTGGCCCAGATACATATAAATTTTGTCTCAAACCATTAAGAATTGAGAAAGTTATGACCTTCACGTTTTTGAGCCAGAACTTGCCTTGGGCAAGCCAAAACCATGTCATGCCTTGTATATTTGTTGTTTCATTTTAAACAATGGATGTATCACCACCCCAGTGGTAGGGCGCGCGCCTTGTATGCTTAAGGCCGTGGGTTCAAACCCCACCCATGCCATTTTGTGATTTTTCACATTTTTGCTATTTTTCCAATTATTTTCATGTTTTGTTAATTATTTGGAAAATTAATAACTCACTCAATTTTAATTATTTTTGATTGGTTCTTTTTGCAAAAAATCACAAAAATATTGAAATATTTATTTCCACAAAAAAATTAGATTTATATTATTTATTTAATATAGTTAGTATTTTTGTGAATAAATGCCTTTTATTTGTTTTTAAACCCTTTTAAAAATAAATATCCATGTTGAAAAATCAAAACCAAGTAGGTTTTAATTCATCTTGTGATTGAAACCTCATTTTTCAAACCTAAAACCAAAATCACAAGTTGTTTATTCAATTTTATTTGGAATTTTGTATCATTTTAATTAATTTTTCCTTGAATAATTATTTTAAAATGATGAAATTAGGGTTTTGTTGATTTTCCCCTTTAATAAACTTTGTCAAACACTCATGGGCCTCTAATAGAGTGTAAGACCCAATCCTTTTTTGACCAAATCATTTTTGGGCCTCAATTATTGTATAAGTCCCGATACCGTCAAAAAACAAACGGCGCGATCGTTGCCTTTTCAAAAAAACATCTGGGCCTACTCTCGAGTAGTAAGACCCATTTCCTTTTTCTTTTTAAACTCATGGGCCTCTAATAGAGTGTAAGACCCAACCCTTTGTAAATACAACCCTAAATTTGGGCCTCACTTATTGTATAAGTCCCGTTGTATTTCAAAAGTTCGACGTGATCATCATCCGTTGAAAAATAAACCATCTGGGCCTCTATTAGAGTGTAAGACCCAACCCCCTTTTAACCAAAACAATTTTGGGCCTCACTTATTGTATAAGTCCCTCTGCGTTAAAAGAAAACCTCGGCGCGATCGCCATTTTAAACGAAAAGTCAACTGGGCCTACCCTCGTGTTATAAGCCCCACTATTTTTCTTTAAACTTTTTGGGCCTCTTGAGAGAGTGTAAGACCCATCCCTTTGTACAGAAAAAACTTTTTGGGCCACAGTCACTTGTATAAGTCCCTCTGTACAAAATCAACAGTGCACTCACTGGTAAAACCCTGGGCCTCTCCTTGAGCTGTAAGCCCCAAATCTTTCTTTCAAAGCACTTTCTCCTTTGATTTTGAATATACTGTTGTTTTCAATCTTTCTTTGTTGAACAACTAACCAAACAGGATGGAAGCTCTACAACCGAGTAAGTGTTTACCCGCTTTCATCTACTGCTTTCATATCATATAACTGTATTGTGGGGCTGCTCACTGTAAGTCTCATTTCATAAACTCATATCGACTGTGTAATAATAGTATAGATATTCAGAGTTTCCCCGACAACTACGTCTAGCACTAGGTAAAGCCATTTCGTTTATTCGTAGAAATAGACAGCTAGATCCCAAATAGGATCACCAGATACAGTCTTCTCTTCGGCTGTCCTCCTTAGGAATCGTCAAGAAACTCTACTCCCAAAGATGAATGTATTCTCCGTGAATAGCATCTTTGAGTTTCTTCCAAATTCTCGGACTTTTCTGACTTGCTCTATTCCTTGTGAATAGCTTGCCTTGAATTTCTCGGGGTTTGGGGACCCACGAGCTTCTTAAAAGCATCGGCCTCCTCTTGGGCATTGTACAAGGACCCACAGGCTTCCTAAAAGCAACCCCGCCTCCTTTTGGGCTTTGTACAAGGACCCGTCGACTTCTTAGAAGTATTCACAGCCTCCTCTTAGGCTTCGTATAATGATCTCTTCCCCCGGGAATGATAGCCTCCTCTTGGGCTTCGTACAAGGACCGATCGACTTCTTAAAAGCTTCCAGCCTCCTCTTGGGCTTCGTACAAATTGTCCCGACGACCTCCTAGAGGTATAGGAACAGAACTTAGTAATCTTCATAGAGCAGTCCTTTCCAGAGTCTACTACTATTTCTCAAAGCATAGTATAAAAGATGAAACTCTAGACTTGGACAGTCTGTTTTCCTTGAGTCTCGAAGACATTCTCAAGTGACCCTTTCGTTAGATAGGAAGAAAACCCGTAGACTCGGACAGTCTAAATACCTTTCGGATTTCCCCGTTTCCTTAAAGAACAGGGAACAACCCCGATCCTCAGATCAAACCCATGAGTACAGTGTTGCTCATATAAGAACTAATTTTCTCTTTCAAAATCAGTATACTGGATCTGTCACTCAACTATAACAGTCACCAGCAGATAGCCTCCTCTTAGGCTTTGTATAACGATATCCCTAAAGGAGTCGGTCTCCTTTTCGCCTCCTCTTAGGCTTCGTATAATGATCCTTCTTATCCTCGGCATAAGTTAGCCTCCTCTTGGGCTTTGTACAAATGTTTTCCCCCAGCGGAGCAAACCTTTCGCCTCCATCTCAGGCTTTATACGAGATACAAAAAGGTTCTTATTGAACCAAACAAACAAATCGCCTCCATCTCGGGCTTCGTACGAGATACAAAAAGACTTCCTCGTTGAGTCAAATAACTTTCAGCCTCTCTCTCAGGCTTTGTATGAGACACATAAAAAACTCCCTCGTTGAGTCAATCACCCTTTGGCCTCCATCTCGGGCTTCGTACGAGATACAAATTCCCTTAAGCAAGAGTCGAACTCTTTTTCAGCCTCCATCTCGGGCTTCATACGAGCTATAAAAGATTCTCCAGCTGAGTCAACTCTTTGTTAGCCTCCTCTTAGGCTTTGTATAATGATATCCCCCACTGGGTCGAACCCTTTTAGCCTCTCTCTCGGGCTTTGTACGAGACACATATTAGCCTTCTCTTAGGCTTTGTATAATGATTTTCCCTAGCAGAAATTAGCCTCCTCTTAGGCTTTGTATAAGAAAACCACTGGTTGATCCAATCAACCTTTTAGCATCAAACCCGTGCCTCGTTCACAGTAAACAAACATCAATAACTCCTTCCCTTTCATCTAATCGCTGTAAGCGGCAAGCCTCTGGATCATCTATATCCATGCCACTGTCCTTCTTTTAGCATGAGGAATTCCTAAGGAAAGATAGCATTGCTCTACACTGAGTTAAAGTCTTCTCCTTCAGGTTGAAAACCTCTTCTTAGGAAATTATGGCATTGCTCGGATCCGCGTATCCCGGTTAAAGTAATTCTCCTTTACCCCTCTTTAGAGACGACAAATTCTCTCTAAAGTCGAGACCTTTCAGCTTCACATCTTGGGCTTTGACCAAGATACAAACTACCTTTGCTTCACGTCTTGGGCTTTGAACAAGACACCAAAAAAAAACCATTTCCTCCCATAGAATAGGAGGAACTACGAATGCTCTGATTTCCCTGTTTCAGTAAACGGGAATACGTAGGCATAAGATCGAAAGAAAAGATCTTAGCGAGCACACTAAACAAAACCCAAAATCCCATACTTTCACGTATCTATCAGAAAAGCAATCAGTCCTAACATCCTAAACATCTCATCGAACAAAATAACCTGAGACAATCCCCAAATCTTTGAAGCATCTGTAACCGAATAGACCACTGTTCAAACTTAGTATGCAAGCAGGGTTAGTTGGAGACATCTATTTCCCTTCCTTCATCAGCTTTAATAGGATAAAAAATGAATCGAGTTGTAGTAACACCAAAGAGCGGTTGTGCGTTGCAACCACGTCCAAAAATCGCTCGCTACAGAAAAGTGGCGACTCTGCTGGGGACTCACTGTATGATCTATTTTGCCTTGGGGCATCGTCCCCACTTTTCACAGAAAAGTGGCGACTCTGCTGGGGACTCACTGTATGATCTATTTTGCCTTGGGGCATCGTCCCCACTTTTCACAGAAAAGTGGCGACTCTGCTGGGGACTCTGTATCTTGATCCGTGCATTGTTTGTTCATTCTTGTCTCCTAGGTAGAAACCTTCGCTGAGATGAGACTTTGTGACTCTATTAGGATCTTAGGTCAAAATCTTCAATTGTGTAGAAACTACAAAATGGTGACTCCGCCGGGGAGCCATTTCTGTCAGGAACTTAAGATTCTTAGCTTTTAAAGTCTAGGACATAGGACAAATATATGTACTCGCTTTTCCTAATTGCTATACGTGTTTATTTTTCTGCTACTGGGAAATGCGTGTGATGCCGCATGTGGAGAGATTGAGTATACACCTAGGAAGCCAACCCTTTCGTAGTGCGGAAACTATCGGAAATAGTTGTTACGCGATACTACCCTCATTTGAGGCTGGTGATCTATTCTCGGTGAATAACACTTACTCTAAGATTGCACCCAACTCGCTGGCGATCCGCTTGTTGTCTGCCTTCCTGGGAGGAGCTGATGATAATGAGTACAGGTACAAAAATCACCTTAGTAAACCTTTGGGGATGGGTAGAGCCTTGACTTCATGACAATGACCCTTTGACCCCATGTTTTTTCTATGTTTTTGTGTGCTGCATTCATGCATTCATTTAAAAAACATTAAAACATTCAAAAAATTTTCTCTTCTAGTCTCTCTATTTTTCAAATTAAACTAAGACTGAGATTCCAAATATCAGAGAAAAGGATTGCACTAATGGATTTCGGTAGAAGGAGAACTCACCAGTATACCTTCAAGGTTCCAAAGTTAGAGGATTTGAGAAGGTTAGCGAGGAAGATCACTAACCCAAAGGCTTTCAGAGCCAAGCACGGTGGTTTGCTACCACTGTTAAGAGTCCATGTGATTGCGGGAATCATGGATGCACTCATTCAATTTTACGATCCGGTTTATCACTGTTTCACATTCCCAGATTACCAGCTAGCACCAACGCTGGAGGAGTACTCTCATCTGGTGGTGTCATACCCCAAATTTTGACCACTAAAGTTTCCCATCATTGTGCAAATCATCATCACAATATGGATGAATCATCATGCCTCATCAATTTCCTCAAGGAATTGTTGAGCATTCACTACAATCAGAATTAGGGTTTCAAGCCCTCTCAGAGCTTTTAGGCAAAGGGTCAATCAAGAAATGACTTGATCCTCAACTTGTCTAACCTCTCAAATATCCACAATGGATCAAAAGGACTCCCACTTCAAGGATTAAGCACAAAGCTGCTCCCTTCTAGGTGGATCAAGCCTCCAGATCGACTGTGTCACCAAATTAGGGTTTTGATCGCCCAGGGCCTCCAGATGGGAAATTTCATCTAGGCACAATCCAATTATCCAAAACATAACCGAATATACTCCATGGAACCTCATGAACCCAAGCATCAAGTCAATTTTGCCTCAAGGGATGTATACATCAAAAATCAGGAATTAGGGTTTCTTGACCTAATTCACCCCTAAGTTGACTTTTGGGACAAATCATGAGCCAAGACCTCAAGACATGATTTGAGGGTCTCTAATACACCATATTGATCCATTTGTAACAATGGATTGATCCAAGAAGCTTGAGCAACAAACCTCAATTTCATCTGCACCACAATTAGGGTTTCGCGAGAAAAGTCAACTGTAGCTTTGACTTTTGACCTGGACATGCTCCCAAACCCTAGGACATGAATGAATATACCCTATGACACCCATGGAACATGTCCATCAAGTTTGATTTAGGTCAAGGACATGATTTCCTGAAGAATTGCACAGTTTGGAATTCATCTGATAAAAAGTCAACTGTGCACAAAAGTCAACTTTGACTTTTTGAGATTTTTCACCAAAATGGATTTTTAACCCTAAAATGATGTTAATGTATGATTTGAATCATCATTCATCAAGAAAAATCAAGAAAAGTGAGATAACTTGTAAAAGGGGTAACCATAAAAACTTAGAAATTTTTCTAAGTTAAAATTCAAGTGGCTAGGGTACCAACTTTGGAGGACCATAACTCCTAAACTACAAGGCCATTGTTTCTCATACAAAGATGGATTTGTAGCCCTCATTATCATCTACAAAAACTTCAACTACAAGTCATTCCAATTCATTAAGGATTTTGAGTTATGGAGTGATCAAAGTGGCTGAAAAGTGAAAATGTCACTTTTTCCAACACTTAGTGAAATTTTCACTAAGTCCAAATCTGTCTTCACTTTTGCCAAATGTAGAGGGATTTTTCACTTGGAATCAAAAGAGATCAAAACCAAACTTGTTCCAACAATTGTTGTATCATGTAAGAGCTTTCCAAAATGGCCAAGAACATTGCCAAATTCAACTTACACCATGAGATATGACATTGTCAAGTTGCCTTGCTGAAATCTGTCAAAGGCAAGACAGATTTTGCATTTTGGCTCGATTTGCCAAAATCAGCAAAATTCAATTGCTCCTATCCACTTGGACACATCTGAGGATTGAATCCAAAGGGGACAATCACTGAGCCAAGCCTCCAAAGTCCATGGAACAAGAAATAACATATTGAACCTAGAATGGCCAAAATAGGGACAAGACTCCAAATTTGGATTGAAGCATTCTATGGAAGCATCAAGGTGGCATGGACTGAGCCATTCTCATCTGAAATCAGTCAAGACTTATCCAAGACCAAGGGAACCAAAGCTCTGTGCCCTAACCTCTAGTCAATGGCTAGAGGAGACTTGAATTCTCATTGGACAACATTGGCCAAACCTACTTACCAGCTGCCATTCACTATTACTTGCAAAACAAACTTGCTCTACTATAAATAGACCTCAATCGTGTTCAGTTTGAGTACACCAAAGCCATCTAACAGATGCTTTCCTCAAAATCTCTTTCTCTTGGCAAAAATGCCTTTCTTAGCAAGGTAGCTATCGGGTTTTGAGTTTGAGAGCAATTCCAATCAAACCAATCACTCACACACCTCACATACATCATATAGAAGTGATCCAAACACTCAAACAACATCTGGAACACAGATTTCACAAAATCACCAGTCAATTGCTCAAGGTTTTAACCAAGTTGCAGTTGAGATGCCATGAAGTGATCCAGCCAATTTCAATCAAGTCCAAGCATTCAAACACACTCCATAGGGTGTAGGGAAGCTGTTCAGATCATCACAACTCATCTGTAACACCTCCAACTCAGAAATGAATTTGCTCTTGCTGTCACGACTTGGAGGTAAGCCTAAGTTTGGTCATCTCTCAATCTATGCATATTTCCTCGCACAATAATTTGGCCATATGTTCATAATCATGCATGGAATGTTTTCCCTCAATTAATTGCATTGTTTGAATCGTGTGTCAAAAATCCTAGCCTTCATGCAGAAATTAGGGTTCTTGAGGATTTTTCATGATTTCTTATTGTATGTTTAATTTAAATGAAATTAAAGTACATAGACATGATCGTGAGGTTGAGACGAGCACAATGATATGTGGATTGCATGGTATAATCAAGTATTCAGTGAGATTGGAGAGAAAATGCAAATCTGAGAATCCCAGAACACGCGCGTGTTCTTCAGCTGTTCTTGGCGCCATTTTTCATAAATTTGAATATTTGAATTTTGTGATTTTGTTTAATTGATTCAAAAATTAATTTCTCTCTGAGTTTTAATGATTTTGAGTTGATTCTTTTTTTAATAATTCACAAAAATGTTAAAATATTTTATTTTACCAAAAAATCCCAAAAATATTATTTATTTTATATAATTGATATTTTTGCAAAGAATTAATGTTTTAATTGTTTTTAACATTTGAAATATTTTTTCCACATTGATTTTGCAACTTTTAATGCTTTCTAATTATTTTGTAGGTCAATACTTAATTTTTGAAGCATTAATCCAAGATCACAATTTGTTTTTCATATGTTAAACAATTTTGATCATTTTAATTGAATTTTTATTCAATTAAATACATTTTTGAAAATAAATTAGGGTTTTGGATTAATTCAACCCTCATAAATCATTTTCAAAAACACTTTGGGCCTCTAATAGAGTGTAAGACCCAATCCTTTTTTGACCAAATCATTTTGGGCCTCAATTATTCTATAAGTACCAATACCGTAAAAAAAACAAACGGCGCGATCGTCGCCTTTTCAAAAATCATCTGGGCCTACCCTCGAGTAGTAAGACCCATTTCTTTTCTTTAAAAACTCTTTTTGGCCTCTTGAGAGAGTGTAAGACCCACCCCCTTGTACAAAAACAATTTTGGGCCTCACTCATTGTATAAGTCCTTCTGTACAAGTAAACGGCACGATCGTCACCCGTTTAAAAATAAACCATCTGGGCCTCTCCTTGAGCTATAAGACCCATTCAAAACTCTTTTTGGGCCTCTAATAGAGTGTAAGACCCAATCCCCTTTTAACCAAAATCATTTTGGGCCTCACTTATTGTATAAGTCCCTCTGCGTTAAAAGAAAACCTCGGCTCGATCGCCATTTTTAAACGAAAAGTCAACTGGGCCTACCCTCGTGTTATAAGCCCCACTCTTCTTCTTTAAAACTCTTTGGGTCTCTTGAGAGAGTGTAAGACCCATCCCTCTGTACAGAAA
Source organism: Lathyrus tuberosus (assembly GCA_022829125.1). Classification (NCBI taxonomy): domain Eukaryota; kingdom Viridiplantae; phylum Streptophyta; class Magnoliopsida; order Fabales; family Fabaceae; genus Lathyrus; species Lathyrus tuberosus. The sequence continues at coordinate 626,972 of JALAZF010000131.1, forward strand.
ACCCTTTTCGGGCCACAGTCACTTGTATAAGTCCCTCTGTACAAATCCAACAGTGTACTCACTGGTAAAACCCTGGGCCTCTCCTTGAGCTGTAAGCCCCAAATCTTTCTTTTTCAAAGCACTTTCCCCTTTGATTTTGAATATACTGTTGTTTTCAATCTTTCTTTGTTGAATAACTAACCAAACAGCATGGAAGATCTACAACCGAGTAAGTGTTTATCCGCTTTCATTTACTGCTTTCATATCATATAACTGTTTTGTGGGGCTGCTCACTGTAAGTCTCCTTTCGCAAACTCATATATATATAACTGTATTATGGGGCTGTTCACTGTAAGTCTCCTTTCATAAACTCATATCGACTGTGTAATAATAGTATAGATATTAGAGTTTCCCCGGCAACTACGTCTAGAACTAGGTAAAGCCGGTTCGTTTATTCGTAGAAATAGACAGCTAGATCCCAAATAGGATCACCAGATACAGTCTTCTCTTCGGCTGTCCTCCTTAGGAATTGTCAAGAAACTCTACTCCCAAAGATGAATGTATTCTCCGTGAATGGCATCTTTGAGTTTCTTCCAAATTCTCGGACTTTCCTGACTTGCTATATTCCTTGTGAATAGCTTGCCTTGAATTTCTCGGGGTTTGGGGACCCACGGGCTTCTTAAAAGCATCGGCCTCCTCTTGGGCATTGTACAAGGACCCACAGGCTTCCTAAAAGCAACCCCGCCTCCTCTTGGGCTTAGTACAAGGACCCGTCGGCTTCTTAGAAGCATTGACAACCTCCTCTTAGGCTTCGTATAATGATCTCTTCCTCCAGGAATGATAGCCTCCTCTTGGGCTTAGTACAAGGACCCGTCGGCTTCTCAAAAGATTCCAGCCTCCTCTTGGGCTTCGTACAAATTGTCTCGACGACCTCCTAGAGGTATAGGAACAGAACTTAGTCATCTGCATAGAACGGTCCTTTCCAGAGTCTACTACTGTTTCTCAAAGCATAGTACAAAAGATGAAACTCTAGACTCGGACAATCTATTTTCCTTGAGTCTCAAAGACATTCTCAAGTGACCCCTTCAAGAATAGGAAGAAAACTTGCAGACTCGGATAGTCTCAATACCCTTCGGATTTTCCCCGTTTCCTTAAAGAACAGGGACCAATCCCGATCCTCAGATCAAACCCATGAGTACAGTGTTGCTTATATAAGAACTGATTTTCTCTTTTAAAATTAGTATACTGGATCTGTCACTTAACTGAAACAGTTACACTAGCCTCCTCTTGGGCTTTGTACAAATGATTCTCCCCAGCGGAGCAAACCGTCTTTTTTAGCCTCCATCTCGGGCTTCGTACGAGATACAAAGATTCTCCTATAGAATCAAAACTAAATAGCCTCTCTCTTGGGCTTCGTACGAGATACAAAGAGACTCCATCTTTGAGTCGATCACCCCTTTTCGCCTCTATCTCGGGCTTTATACGAGATACAAAAAGGTTCTTATTGAGCCAAACAAATTTTCGCCTCCATCTCGGGCTTTGTACGAGATATAAAAACACTCTCTTGTTGAGTATAAAAGATTCTCTTGTTGAGTCACCCTTTTAGCCTCTCTCTCGGGCTTTGTACGAGACACAAAATAGCCTCCTCTTAGGCTTTGTATAAGAAAACCACTGGTTGATCCAATCAACCTTTTAGCATCAAACATGTGCCTCGTTCACAGTAAACAAACATCAACAACTCCTTCCCTTTCATCTAATCGCTGTAAGTGGCAAGCCTCTGGATCATCTATATCCATGCCACTGTCCTTCTTTTAGCATGAGGAATTCCTAAGGAAAGATGGCATTGCTCTACACTGAGTTAAAGTCTTCTCCTTCAAAAACTCCTTCTTCAGAAATTATGGCATTGCTAGGATCCGCGTATCCCGGTTAAAGTAATTCTCCTTCATCCCTCTTTAGAGACGAAAAGTTCTCTCTAAAGTCGAGGTCCTTCAGCTTCACATCTTGGGCTTTGAATAAGATTCAAATAGACCTTTCAGCTTCACATCTTGGGCTTTGAACAAGATACAAACAAACTTTTCGCTTCACGTCTTGGGCTTTGAACAAGACACCAAAACACCATTTCCTCCCATAGAATAGGAGGAACTACGAACGCTCTGATTTCCCTATTTTGGTAAAACGGGAATACGTAGGCATAAGATCGAAAGAAAAGATCTTAGCGAGCACAATCAACAAAAAACCCAAATCCCATTTCAAAAGCAGTAATTCAAAAGCATCCTAGATCCTTGTTCCCCGTCAGAAACCCTCTGCCTAGATAAAAAGAAAGAAAACCGTATTGGCGAAAATACAAATAACCAGTACAAAGGCCCCCCACATTGTAGCATTCGTAACCTAACAGACCGCTGTTTAAACTCAGTATGCAAAGTAGGGTTAATTGGAGACATCTATTTCCATTCCTTCACCAGCTTAATAGGATAAAAAATGAATCGACCTGTAGTAAACTCAACCGCAGAGAGCGACCAGTGCTTAAGAACCACGTCCAAAAATTGCTCGCTACAGAAAAGTGGCGCCCACCGTGGGGCCGTTCAAAGTTAGATCTAGGCACGGTTTTCCTTTTCTTCACTTGTGTGAATACCACAGATTGGGGCTTCCGTCGGGGAACCCATTTTCTGTCAGGAACTTAAGATTCTTAGCTTCATTAGGTCTAGGATATTTAAGACAAATATATATACTACTTTTCCTAATTGCTATATGTGTTTATTTTTCTGCTACTGGGAATGCGGGTGATGCCGTATGTGGAAAGATTGAGTATACACCTAGAAAAGCCAACCCTTTCGTAGTGCGGAAGCTATCGAAAATAGCTGTTACGCGATACTACCCTCATTTGAGGCTGGTGATCTATTCTCGGTGAATAACACTTACTCTAAGATTGCACACAACTCGTTGGCGATCCGCTTGTTGTCTGCCTTCCTGGGAGGAGCTAATGATAATGAGTACAGGTACAAAAATCACCCTAGTAAACCTTTGGGGATGGGTAGAGCCTTGACTTCATGACAACGACCCTCTGACCCCATGTTTTTTCTATGTTTTTGTGTGCTGCATTCATGCATTCATCTAAAAAACATTAAAACATTCAAAAAAATTTCTCTTCTAGTCTCTCTGTTTTTCAAAATAAACTAAGACTGAGATTGCAAATATCAGAGAAAAGGATTGCACTAATGGATTTCGGTAGAAGGAGAACTCACCAATATACCTTCAAGGTTCCAAAGCTAGAGGATTTGAGAAGGTTAGCGAGGATAATCACTAACCCAGAGGCCTTCAGAGCCAAGCACGGTGGTTTGCTACCACTGTTAAGAGTCCATGTGATTGAGGGAATCATGGATGCGCTCATTCAGTTTTATGATCCGGTTTATCACTGTTTCACATTCCCGGATTACCAGCTAGCACCAACGCTAGAGGAGTATTCTCATCTGATGGATCTACATATCACTGATCGAGCTCCATTTTCCGGACTGGAAGAAATTCCAAAGAATCAGACTATTGCAAAAGCAATTCATTTGGACGAGTTTGAGGTCAGGACTCACCTGACTACCAAGGGTGGCATCCAAGGTTTGCTAGCCCAGTTCTTAACAAAGAAAGCTCTGTACTTCGCTAGTATAGGGAACGTGACTGCTTTTGAAAGCATCTTTGTCTTGCTCACCTACGGGTTATTTTTGTTTGCCAACATTAATAACTTCGTCGATATCAACGCTATTAAGGTTTTTCTCATTGGAAACCCTGTGCCGACTTTGCTCGCAGATGCGTATCATTCTGTACACTTAGGAAATTTGTACAGCGGAGGGGAGATCACATGTTGTGTACCTTTGCTTTACAAATGGTTTATCTCCCATTTGCCTAAGTCTGCTGCTTTTTGGGATTGCAAGAGTGCCTTGCGCTGGTCGCAGAAGATCATGTCTCTTACCAACTCTAATATAGACTGGTGTAATAGGATTTATGATGGGATCAGGATCATTGATCGTTGTGGAAACTTCCCCAACGCACCCCTCATAGGAACTAAAGGGGGAATCAACTACCATCCGATATTGGTTCTTCGTCAATTTGGATACCCGATGAGGCACATCCCACTAGGTGTTCATCTGGAAGGTCTTTTCTTCAAGGAAGGAGAAAATGATAGAGCACTAAAGATGGAAATAGTGCATGCGTGGAAGCACGTTCATAAGAAAGGACGAGAGTCTCTAGGAAAACCGGACTGTGTCTCGGTGGAACCTTATCTCCATTGGGTACAAACTAGAGCTCTCAAGCTAAAAGTGCCTTATCCTCGTCACAGAATTCTTCCGCTAAGGGAATCTGTCATGTACTTCATGACGGAAACTGAAAAAGCTTCAGGTTACTCTCAACAAAGTTCAAAAGGAGAGAAGGTCTTGGAAGAACAAGTACCGCACCCTCAACATAGAGTGTATCCAAATACAGCAACTACTGAAAGAGAAAGATGCTCTGATTGAAATTTTGGAGCAACATGCTATAGAAAATCAAGATGACCAAAGGAATTTGCTCGCTCCCTTCACATGGCAAAGGAATGACGACCCGACAATGGCTCAAGCGCCCCGGTCAAAGAAAAGGAAGATACCAGAATCATCTCCCGGTTTCTTTTCAGAGAGGACTCGGGACCCATTAGCTTAGGTTTCTGTTTCTGCACCTTGTAATCTACTGTATTTCCATTTCTGTAATCCTTGGAATTTCAATAAAAAGGGGTTTCCCCACCGTTTGATATTTGCAATCTAATTGTCGAAGTTTATTTTGATTAAATCAACAAACAATTAATATAATCATTGCATTTTATCATTCTCACATCGCGTATTCTCCTTACCTACGAATCTCACGTTTGTGTCTCGGTTCTAGAGTCAAACTGTCTCATTCGTACAATACTCGGGCTAATCGTCAGAAAAGATGGATGATCTTGAGGAAGAGAACAGAGAGTTGAAAGAAGAGATCGACGCTCTGAGAGAGGATATGAGAAAGCTTCGTAACGACATGCAAGCCATGGCAGAAGCTCAGCTACAAAGGACTGTGATCTCGGAGATCACCTCAGCGCCCATAGTGGAAAAGTATGATCCTAGGTATCAAATGCCGAAAGATCGTCCCTGGGGCATGCCTGCGAACTATATCCCGGAAGGATATGTTCCGCCGATCGTTGAAGATCAGGGAATCGCAACAGATATCGCTGGTCCTGAAGGTTACAAACTTCGGGAAAGCAAAGATGCCAGAGGCATACTGAAAACTCCTGAAGGTTACTAACTTCGGGAAACGCCAAGATTCAACGCCGTAGTTACGGTACCACCCCCTGTGGTGCACTCTGTCCCAGAAGGACAGATTCCACAGATACCTTATGCTAAGAAGGAGGCTATGTTTAACTGAATGGATGAATTCCAGGAGCAGTTCTTGGAAATGCAGAGGGAACTGCAAGCCATTCACGGTCAGGATCTTTTTGGAAAAGACGCCGAAGACCTTTGTCTGGTCCCTAATGTGAAAGTTCCGCACAAATTCCAGGTGCCCGACTTTGAAAAATACAAGGGTAACTCTTGCCCTCAAAGTCACTTGACAATGTACGCCCGACGAATGTCAGCTCAGACGGAGAATCAGGACCTGCTGATTCATTACTTTCAGGATAGTTTAACCGGTGCCGCATTAAAATGGTACATGGGTTTAAACTATGCCACGATCAGCACATTCAGAGATCTTGGCAAAGCCTTCGTTCAACATTACAAATACAATTTGGACATGGCACCCGACAGAGATCAACTCAGATCGATGTCTCAAAAGGACAAGGAAACCTTTAAGGAGTACACCCAGAGGTGGCGTGAAATTGCTGCTCAGATTTGTCCACCTCTTGAGGAAAAAGAGATGACAAAGATCTTCTTAAAGACCTTGAGCACATTTTACTACGGCTGAATGGTCGCCAGTGCGCCCAGTGATTTCACCAAAATGGTCGGCATGGGTGTACGTCTTGAGGAAGCCGTCCGAGAAGGACGTTTGGTAAAAGACACTGGATCGACGAGCGGTACTAAAAAATACGGTAGTGCTCTCCCTAAGAAAAAGGAGCAAGATATTGGGAATATCTCTCTCGGAAAACAAAGGCGTCGTTATCAACCAGTAGCAGCGGTAACTCCTGCTATCGGCCCCGCGCCTGTTCCTACGTATCAACCTCAGGTTGCGCAGAGCCAACCTAATCAGCAAAGGACACAACAGCCTTTTCAGCAGGCTCGTCCTCAGTACAATAACAACCGCACAACACGACCACCAGGGTTTGATCCTATACCCACGTTGTACGCAGAACTATTTCCGTTACTACTGGCTAAGGAGCACATTCAGACTAAGTCTCCTCTTACAGTACCGGAAAATCCGCCTTTCTAGTTTAAGGTGGATCAGACATGCCTTTATCATCAAGGAGGATCGGGGCATAACATAGAGACTTGCCTCAATTTCAAATCTCACGTGCAAAATCTTGTTAGGAGCGGGCTCTTATCTTTCAAAGATACGAATCCTAATGTTCTCACGAACCCGCTGCCTCAACACGAGAAGGCTGCAGTCAATCTTATTGAGAAAGAGACTAACAACGTCTATCAAATTCACGATGTACTCTTATTGAGGACCAATCTGGTCAAGATGCATTGTAGACAGAGTAGATATGGCCATGTGCCACCTCATAACTATCACCAGTGTGATATCTGCTCTAAAGACAATCAGGGATGTTCTGTGGTGCAAGCAGCTCTGCAGGAACAGATGGATCTCGGATGGATCCAAGAGCATAGAGTTCGTGGAGTTAACATGGTCTACGCGAATTCTAACGTCATTCAGAACCACGATATCCGTGTGATGAATGTCAACTTGGTGGCGATGCACTCAAGGCAAAGCCAGTATCATAATCTGCCGTGACACGATTACAGTTCCTATCTGACTTGCTCGGTAAACAAACAGGGATGCTCTTTCATACAAGAGGCCCTCCAGCGTCAGATGGATCTTGGATGGATCCAAGACTACCATGATAGGAATCCCTATCAAATCAACATGGTTCAGATCTTCGATATTCGCGTGATGAATACCAACCTGGTAGAGTTACATGCTGAGCAGGTCCGACTCGGATTCTTAATATCACATGACTATCAAAGCTGTAAAGCGGGTTGCGAAAATGATCGAGGTTGTACCCTTGTCCAGGAGGCACTTCAGGACTTGTTAAATCACTGGTGGATGCCAATCTATATGGACGAAGATACTCAGCAGATCAGTATCAATAACAGGAATCCTACTCGGCGTCAAAGTCAGGATGTCCGATCAGTGGAAGCTAACCTAGTGAGGTTACATTGCATTCAGAGTGGGCGTGGCCAGGTGCCACCACACAACTATGACAGTTGTAGTGTCTGTTCAGAAAATAGCCAAGGGTGTTACCTTGTAAGAACATCTCTTCAGGGTCAAGTGGATCGCGGAGAAATTCGTCCATATCCAGGTTCTGGACCCATCAATTGGTCGCCGAACTACCTTGCTGAGCAAGTTGAGGATGTTGTCACGATCTCTGGTCGTCACCAGACCAGGGATGTTTTTGCCATCATCCCTTTGCTTGACGAATCTAGAGTTCCTAACCGGGAACGAATCGAGATTACTTACGATGGTCAGAAAAATCAGAAGGTTCCCATAGTCATCTATCTACCAGGACCACTACCATATGAATCAGCTAAGGCTATCCCTTACAAATACGGTGCAACAACAGTTGAAAATGGAAAGGAAATTCCATTACCCTCCGTCGTGAATATTGCAGACATCAGTCGTGTAACACGGAGCGGTCGAATCTTCAACCGAGGAGTTGGAGAATCCAACAAAGAAAAGGAACTTCAGACAGAAGCTCCCGATCCACCAGTCGGTCAATCCAGTAATCCCGACCTTTCAAAAAACAAAGATGAGATGCTAAAGCTCATCCAGAGGAGTGAATACAACATTATTGATCAACTGTTACAGACTCCTTCAAAGATCTCGGTATTATCACTGTTACTCAGTTCAGAAGTCCACAGGGAGGCTCTACAGAAAGTCTTAGAGCAAGCCTTTGTGGAACAGGATGTAACAATTAGACAGTTCGATAGTATTGTCTCTAACATCACTTTCTGCAATAATTTGGGATTTAGTGATGAGGAATTACCTGAAGAGGGTCGCCGTCATAACATGGCGCTTAATATTATAGTCAACTACCAGGACGATGCTTTAGCCAGCGTACTGGTAGACACAGGGTCAGCCCTGAATGTTATGCCAAAGTCCACTTTGATGCAATTATCGTTCAAGGGTCCTCGATGAGAATCAGCGAGGTCGTCGTCAAAGCGTTCAACGGATTCAGAAAAGCAGTTATCGGCGAAGTCGATCTTCCCATAACTATTGGTCCTCACACTTTCCAAGTCACTTTCTAGGCCATGGACATCCGGGCAACGTACAATTATTTATTAGGAAGACCTTGGATACATCAGGCTGGAGCGGTCACCTCGACCCTCCACCAAAAGCTAAAGTTCGTTCAGAACGATCAACTTGTCACAGTCTGTGGGGAATAGGCCTTGCTCGTGAGTAACTTGTCATCATCTGCTGGTATAGAACCTGAGGAGGTTATTGGAACTCAGTTCCAAGCACTATCGGTGAGCAAGGACAATCAATCCAGAGGAGGAACCTCGATTTCCTCATACAACGATGCTATCAAAGCGGTCGAGAGTACCGATACAAAAGGATGGGGACAACTTGTCATTCCTACTGACAATAAAACAAAGAAGGGTCTTGGTTTTTCTACAACCTGCACCCAGACAGCTGCCAGCGATGAAAGTCTTCATCCCATTCAAAATTTCTTCCACAGTGGAGGTTTCCTCCAACCAGTGACTCAAGTAGTCCATGCTATCAATGAGGAAGATCCCTCTGACACAGATGAAGGATGGAAGTCCTACCTTAACAAGGACGGTTATATGTCTCAGGAAGAGGTGCTTATACCATTTTGCTATCCCGCACAGAGTCCGAGATTTATACCCAGGTCAGACGTCGAAATGATCTATGGAGATTGTGATCCGGAAGGATGCCGTGCTCCACCAAATTCATTAGAGGAAGACACTCTGATGAAAGACAATTTTGACTACACCTACTATGGCCCGATGGATGGTCTGCCAATGTGGCAACCTTATCCAGGAGACTTGGGGCCAGAAAGTCAGCCGAGTAGTGACACTCAGCTAAGCATCATTGAACAGAATACCTGTGTCCCCGCCATGTCATGGGATCAACAATCAGGTCATTCGGAAACTACTCAACATGACGATGAATTCTCAACGTTTGCAGGACTTGAGTTCATCAATTATGCTTTTCCCGAGGTCAACGTCATCGAGAGAGATGACTCCTCCAGTTCCAAAGAAGTTTGGGACACTCTGGGAGAACCAAGTGGAAAATTCGACTATATGGTCAAGTACACCGCTCCTGAAAGCTCTCGTATCAGGCTCGAAGATATCCAGCCAACTGGATGGGGAGATACAGCTGAGAGCACCAATGCTATACAAAGTGCAACAGAGGAATCCTCCTACGACAATTCTGCCTGGGAGACAGATTCCAATGATCCTGCTCCACCAGAAATCAGCGTTATTTCTGAAGACAAATCAAGGAAGGTGCCAGACTTTGTGATTCACCGAGGAGTTCGCCGCCAATGGGTCGCTGTCGAGGTTCCGAAGGTCGTTCATCAGTCAAAGTAATTGCCATCTTTAAACCTTTCACCCTGCCCATGTGAAATAGATGTTTTAATAGAGCTCGCTTTCTATAAATTTCCCTCTTCGCTTTGCCCGGAGCGACAGAGTTTTGTTTTATAGGGCTGTAGTTTCAAGAACCGACTTGTTCATTAATAAAATAACGTCGTTCTGTAATTTCCGCATTATTGTTGTTTTCTCTTTTTTCTTTTTCAGAAAATGGTAATCCTAAAAAACATAATAATAAAAACAAGCAGTAAAATCAAAACACTGCACACACTTGCATGTTCTCTATCTCTTCTAAACATGAATCATCACGTCATGCAGATTGCTTGTTTTACACCCCGTTGAAACATACGATCCGATGCCTTTTCCCGACTTTGAGTTCTCGATATTTGGGGCTGAAGAAGAAGTTGACAACGAAATTCCAGAAGAGATCTCCCGATTACTCAAACAAGAGGAAAGGTCCATTGAACCTCACAAAGAGCCGTTGGAAACGGTAAACTTGGGTTCGGAAAAAGAGAGAAAAGAAATCAGGATTGGGGCACTGCTCAGTCCAACTGCCAGAGAGGGTTTGATAAAGATTCTCAGAGAATTTCCCGATATGTTCGCTTGGTCCTATCAGGATATGCCAGGGTTGGATACCAGCATCTTGGAACATCACTTACTGTTGAGATCGGAATGTCCGCCAGTAAAGCAAAGGTTGAGACAGACTCACCCGGACTTGGCCATCAAAATCAAAGAGGAGGTACAGAAGCAAATCGACGCGGGTTTCCTCGCTACGTCTGAATATCCTCAATGGTTAGCCAACATCGTACCTGTTCCTAAAAAGGACGGAAAGGTCAGAATGTGTGTCGATTACAGAGACTTAAACAAGGCTAGTCCAAAGGACGAATTCCCTTTACCACACATTGACATGCTGGTAGACAGTACATCAAAGTTCAAAGTTTTCTCCTTCATGGATGGATTCTCGGGCTATAACCAGATCAAAATGGCGCCGAAAGACATGGAGAAAACTTCGTTCATTACCCCATGGGGTACCTTTTGTTACAAGGTAATGCCGGGGCAACCTATCAAAGGGCCATGATTACTCTGTTTCATGACATGATACACAAAGAAATCGAGGTGTATGTCGATGATATGATTGCAAAATCTAAAACAGAGAGTGAGCACGTTGAACATCTGTCAAAATTGTTCGAACGTTTAAGAAAATTCAAGCTCCGCTTGAATCCCAACAAGTGCACCTTTGGTGTCCGTTCAGGGAAATTACTAGGGTTCATCGTCAGCCAGAAAGGAATTGAGGTTGATCCTGACAAGGTTAAGGCCATTCAAGAAATGCCTTCTCAGAAAACTGAAAAACAAGTCAGAGGATTCCTGGGACGTTTGAACTACATCTCCAGATTCATATTCCTTATGACCGCCACGTGTGCGCCGATTTTCAAATTACTGAAAAAAACCAGGATTGCGTTTGGTCAGAAGACTGCCAAACCGCTTTCGACAGTATTAAGGAATATCTGTTGAATCCGCCGATTCTATCACCACCAGTGGAGGGAAGACCACTGATCATTTACCTCACAGTCCTAGAGGACTCAATGGGATGTGTACTTGGCCAGCAAGACGAAACTAAAAGGAAAGAGTCTGCCATTTACTATTTGAGCAAGAAGTTCACCGACTGCGAAACTCGGTACACGATGCTCGAAAAAACTTGTTGTGCTTTGGCTTGGGCAGCCAAACGTCTTCTCCAATACATGATTCGTCATACTACTTGGTTGGTCTCCGAGATGGATCCAATCAAGTACGTATTTGAAAAGCCTGCTCTCACGGGAAGAATTGCCCGTTGGCAGATGTTATTATCAGAATATGACATAGAGTACCACGCTCAGAAAGCCGTTAAAGGAAGTATTTTAGCCGATCATTTGGCTTATCAACCGATTGACGATCAAGAATCAATCAGGTTTGACTTCCCAGACGAAGATGTCATGTATCTAAAAATGAAAGATTGCGATGAACCGCTACCCAGTGAAGGGCCGGAACTAGGTTCCCAATGGGGACTTATCTTTGACGGAGCAGTCAATCATTACGAAAACGGAATTGGGGCAATCATTGTTACCCCTCAGGGTACCCACATTCCTTTCACTGCCAGACTTACGTTCAAATGTACGAACAACGAGGCCGAATACGAAGCTTGTATTATGGGTCTCGAAGAAGCGATTGATTTAAGGATAAAAAACTTGGACGTATACGGCGATTCAGCCTTGGTTATCAATTAGATAACAGGAGATTGGAACACATACCAATCAGGATTGATTCCTTACAAAGACTATGCAAGAAGGTTGTTACCCTTCTTCAATAGAGTTGAGTTTCATCACATCCCTCGAGGTGAGAATCACATGGCTGATGCTTTAGCCACTCTCTCTTCCATGATTAGCGTAGGTCGATGGAATGACCTATCTAAGATTGACGTTATGCGCCTTGAACGGCCCGCCTACATCTTCGCGATCGAAGCAGTCATAGACGACAAACCTTGGTATAACGATATCAAATGCTTCCTTCAGAAACAAGAGTACCCACCTGGGGCACTCAGAAAAGACAGGAAAACCCTCAGAAGGCTAGCTGGAAGCTTCTTCCTGAGCGGTGACACTCTTTATAAGAGGAACTTTGACTTGGTCTTGCTCCGATGTGTGGACAGACCAGAAGCAGACATGCTTATGAAAGAAATTCATGAAGGATCCTTTGGCACTCATGCCAATGGACACACAATGGCGAGAAAAATTCTCAGAGCCGGGTACTATTGGTTGACCATGGAATCCGACTGCTACAAGTACATGAGGAGGTGTCACAAGTGTCAGATATACTCTGACAAAATTCATGTACCGCCATCGCATCTCAAAGTTCTCTCTTCCCCGTGGCCTTTTTCCATGTGGGGAATCGACATGATTGGCTTGATTGAACCTAAGGCTTCAAACGGACATCGGTTCATCCTAGTAGCCATTGACTACTTCACCAAGTGGGTCGAAGCAGCGTCGTACGCTAATGTAACCCGACAAGTGGTGGTCCGATTTATCAAAAACAATATCATCTTCCGTTATGGTGTTACAAGCCAGATCATTACAGATAATGGATCTAACTTGAACAATAAGATGATGAAAGAGTTGTGCGCAGAGTTCAAGATCGAACACCATAACTCATCTCCCTACCGACCCAAGATGAATGGAGCGATAGAAGCGGCTAACAAGAACATCAAGAAGATCGTTCAAAAGATGGTTGTAACCTATAAAGATTGGCACGAGATGCTACCCTTTGCTCTTCACGGTTATCGTACATCTGTCCGCACTTCAACAGGGGCTACCCCTTTCTCTCTAGTGTATGGCATGGAAGCAGTGCTCCCCATAGAAGTAGAGATCCCATCAATCCGGGTATTGATGGAAGCCAAGCTCACTGAAGCTGAGTGGTGTCAAAGTCGACACGACGAACTCAACCCGATCGAAGAAAAGCGAATCACGGAACTATTCCACGGTCAGTTGTATCAACAAAGAATGAAGAGGGTGTTTGACAAAAAGGTCCGACCTCATATCTTCAGAAAAGGCGACCTCGTGCTCAAGAAGATACAATCTTTTCTCACGGATTCTCGGGGCAAGTGGACTCCGAATTATGATGGCCCCTATGTGGTGACGAAAGCTTTCTCAGGCGGCGCCTTGAGACTTGCAACCATGGACGGAAAGGAATTTGCCTACCCCACGCATGCTGATGTAGTCAAGAAATACTTCGCCTAAACTAAAAAAAAAGAAGAGAACGTCTCGGTGGATTGAAAACCTGAAAGGGCGGTCCAGGAAAAAGTTAGAGACATGAAAAAAATCATCCCGGTGGATTGGAAACATCATAGTATAATCCAGGCAAAAATTAGGGATAATGGCAAGTAACTATGTTCAACAGAGGCAAGTCCCTTAGCAGCAGTTACACCATCCATCGGAGGAAAACTCCCATCAAGGTCATCTTCAACAGAAGCTCAGGATGCCCCGAATTCAAAGTTGGTAGAAGGATAGTGGTCGTTATGTTTCAACGTAGCCCTTTTCCCTGTAAATTACCATTTTCAAACTTTGTAAATACTCTTTGGAATCACGCGTTTGGCTGATCTCCATCTTATCAAAGAAATTTGAGCCTTTGTGCTTTTGTTTGTAATTCTTACTTGTTTTAGCTTTACAGAATGACGTTGTTTAACTTAATCAGAGATTCTTGAAATAAAACGAAATGAATTTACTTGTAAAACTTTTTCTGCTTTAAATTAAAGATGGCATTTCTTTTGACTGTTGAACATCGAAAGAACGTCGATTACGTCTCCAAAGGCGTTCGAGCCTCAAAGTGCATAATCAAAGTACTCCTTCGAAACCAGTATGCCTGAATGAAGGATCAACTGTGTCAGAGACCTTGTTTTGTCTGACACCCTCGGCCGAGTTCTCATCTCCTAAGCCCGACCAACATAGCTCCCAACAGGGACTATCTCTCCTAAGCAAGGTGGAATTGCTATTTTTGAACCAGCGGTACTTTTTCGTCCCCAGCAGTGGCCGAATATCCAACCGTGTTCATCCATTAGTCTGTATGTCGTGTCTGTTTTGTCAACATATACATACATACATCATGCATTTTTTATTTGCATTCACATTTCATATTGCATCACTATCACTTGAGTCGGTCTTATCCTGCCGTGATAACCGTCATCTCAATCGAGTTTGTCAGTTCTTGCTTTGTCAAGAAGTGTTGTGCCCAATCGAAGTCGTTTCCAGTGTATCTCTAGAGCAGAGTCGGCACTCGACCACTTTGATAACTTGAACCTCTGAAACATCAGAGAAACCTTCAACAGATGTCACTCTTCGCCATTGAAGATGATATCCTTGCTTTCCCGGATTAAGAAAATTCCCCTGAGAAAGCCTCTTAATCAGAGATTCGGCAATACATCAGTATTTTTCCGAAAAGTCGCTGATGAAAAGGTCATCGGCACCTCAAAATTGGATCCCATCATATGGCATTTCTCTGGGAAGATCCTAAGAAAAGTATGATGCATATCCCCAAGTGGAAGCAGTCTCTCAGGAAACTCGCTTTCCCCAGTAGAATCGACAAATGGCGTCTCCAACAAAGAAGTTTGTGCACCTCTACAATTCAGACGACTGGGTTCCCCAGCGAGTCTGACATCAAAGTTTTTTCGTCAAATGGCATCTCCCCAGGAAAATTTGGCGAGAAGTTTGAGGAAAACCGCTACGAATAGCGTCCCTTGTTAATAAAGTTTATTAAAAAAAGAAATTAAGACCAGTTCCTTGGTAGGAAACTAGGATCGAGGGGAAGTTTAAATCAGAAACTAAGACCAGTTCCTTGGTAGGAAACCAGGATCGAGGGGAAGTTTAAATCAGAAACTAAGACCAGTTCCTTGGTAGGAAACCAGGATCGAGGGGAAGTTTATTTCAGAAACTGAGACCAGTTCCTTGGTAGGAAACCAGGAACGATGGGAAGTTGACAAAAGAGACCTAGACTAATTCCATGGTAGGAAACCAGGATCGAGGGGAAGTTTATTTCAGAAACTGAGACCAACTCCTTGGTAGGAAACCAGGAACGAGGGGAAGTTGACAAAAGAAAACTTAGACCAGTTCCTTGGCTGGAAACCAGGATCGAGGGGAAGTTTACCTTTTCTAAGCATCATTTCTTAGCAAAAGAAGATGAATGCGCAAGCTGCCATTCATAGCCATCAAAATTTCGGGTATTCCAATACTTAATCCTCTTGCACCCCGAATGCTCGAATACTTTCGTCATTCACACCTTCGGGTCCAAGAAGATTAAATAGGGGCATCTGTCATACCCCAAATTTTGACCACTAAAGTTTCCCATCATTGTGCAAATCATCATCACAATATGGATGAATCATCATGCCTCATCAAATGCCTCAAGGGTTGTTGAGCATTCACTACAATCAGAATTAGGGTTTCAAGCCCTCTCAGAGCTCTTAGACAAAGGATCAATCAAGGATTGACTTGATCTTCAACTTGTCTAACCTCCCAAGAATCTACAATGGATCAATAGGACTCCCACTTCAAGGATTAAGCACAAGGCTGCTCCCTTCCAGGTGGATCAAGTCTCAAGATCGACTGTGTCACAAAATTAGGGTTTTGATCGCCCAGGGCCTCCAGATGAAATTTTTCATCTGGGCACAAGCCAATGATCCAAAACATAACCTAATATACTCCATGGAACCCCATGGACCCAATCATCAAGTCAATTTTGCCTCAGGGGATGCATACATCAAAAATCAGGAATTAGGGTTTCTTGACCTAATTCACCCCTAAGTTGACTTTTGGGACAAACCATGAGCCAAGACCTCAAGACATGATTTGAGGGTCTCTAATATACCATATTGATCCATTTGGAACAATGGATTGATCCAAGAAGCTTGAGCAACAAGTCTCAATTTCATCTGCACCACAATTAGGGTTTCGCGAGAAAAGTCAACTGTAACTTTGACTTTTGACCTGGACATGCTCCCAAACCATAATACATGATTCAATATACCCTATGACACCCATGGAATATGTCCATCAAGTTTTATTTAGGTCAAGGACATGATTTCCTGAAGAATTGCACAGTTTGGAATTCATCTGATAAAAAGTCAACTGTGCACAAAAGTCAACTTTGACTTTTTGAGATTTTTCACCAAAATGGATTTTTAATACTAAAATGATGTTAATGTATGATTTGAATCATCATTCATCAAGAAAAATCAAGAAAAGTTGGATAACTTGTAAAAGGGGTAATAATAAAAACTTAGAAAATTTTCTAAGTTAAAGTTAAAGTGGCTAGGGTACCAACTTTGGAGGACCATAACTCCTAAACCACAAGGCCATTTTTTCTCATCCAAAGATGGATTTGCAGCCCTTATTATCCTCTACAAAGACTTCAACTACAAGTCATTCCAATTCATTAAGGATTTTGAGTTATGGAGTGATCAAAGTGGTTGAAAAGTGAAAATGTCACTTTTTCCAACACTTAGTGAAATTTTCACTAAGTCCAAATCTGCCTTCACTTTTTGCCAAATGTAGGGGGATTTTTCACTTGGAATCAAAAGAGATCAAAACCAAACTTGTTCAAACAGTTGTTGTATCATGTAAGGGCTTTCCAAAATGGCCAAGAACATTGCCAAATTCAACTTACACCATGAGATATGACATTGTCAAGTTGCCTTGCTGAAATCTGTCAAAGGCAAGGCAGATTTTGCAACTTTGCTCGATTTGCCAAAATCAGCCAATTTCAAATGCTCCTATCCACTTGGACACCTCTGAGGATTGAATCTAAAGGGGACAATCACTGAGCCAAGCCTCCAAAGTCATGGGAACAAGAAATAACATGTTGAACCTAGAATGGCCAAAATAGGGACAAGACTCCAAATTTGGATTGAGGCATTCAATGGAACCATCAAGGTGGCATGGACTGAGCCATTCTCATCTGAAATCAGTCAAGACTTATGCAAGACCAAGGGGACCAGAGCTCTGTGCCCTAACCTCTAGTCAATGGCTAGAGGAGACTTGCATTTCCATTGGCCAACATTGAGGAAACACCTGCTGCAGTTGCCATTCACTGTGGATCCCAAAACAAACTTGCTCTACTATAAATAGAGCTCAATTGTGTTCAGTTTGAGTACACCAAAGCCATCTAACAGATGCTTTCCTCAAAATCTTTTCTTTCACTCCAATTTTGCCTTCAAAAGCAAGTTACTATCGGGTTTTGAGTTTGAGAGCTTTTCCAACCAAACCAATCACACACACACCTCATATATATCATATGTAAGCTGTGCAAACCATCAAAAGTGACCTGTAATCACAACATCACAAAGTCACCTCTCAAAACCTCAAAATGGCACTTTTTTGCATTTTTCAAGCCATGTCTTGATTCAGTCACTTTCCAAACCAGATAAAACCTTAAACACACTCCAAATATCATCCTTGAACTGTCCCAAATGGTTCCCAACGTCTGGAACACCATTTGAGAGAGTTGCTATTTTGGTCACTTTTAACCCCTTTTGCAAGAAAGAGACAGTTTGTGTTTTTGCAGGTACCAGCTAATTCCAATCATCCTCAAAGCAACTAAGGGATCATTTGAGGTTGTTCAAAGCATAAAACCATATCTGGAGCAAGGGAGTTGGCAGATTGCTGATAAAACTCCAAAATCCCAAAGAAGGGTAAGCATCTCAACTTGTAGTCACCAAAACATGTGTGCATTTGAAGTCCATTGATTATGCATCTCTCATACATGTCATATGTGTTGTGTTTGTGCCAATTGATCATGTAATTCATGCCTGTAATGAGTTGTAGCATAGAACATGCAATTATAGGTCATTTTCAAAACCACTATCGGGTTTTGAGGAGGGAGTGTGATATGAAAAAACCACCACCACTATTGGATTCCTTGTGAAATTATGGCCCAGATACATATAAATTTTGTCTCAAACCATTAAGAATTGAGAAAGTTACGACCTTCACGTTTTTGAGCCAAAACTTGCCTTGGGCAAGCCAAAACCATGTCATGCCTTGTATATTTGTTGTTTCATTTTAAACAATGGATGTATCACCACCCCAGTGGTAGGGCGCGCGCCTTGTATGCTTGAGGTCGTGGGTTCAAATCCCACCCATGCCATTTTGTGATTTTTCACATTTTTGCTATTTTTCCAATTATTTTCATTTTTGTTAATTATTTGGAAAATTAATAACTCACTCAATTTTAATTATTTTTGATTGGTTCTTTTTGCAAAAAATCACAAAAATATTGAAATATTTATTTCCACAAAAAAATTAGATTTATATTATTTATTTAATATAGTTAGTATTTTTGTGAATAAATGCCTTTTATTTGTTTTTAAACCCTTTTAAAAATAAATATCCATGTTGAAAAATCAAAACCAAGTAGGTTTTAATTCATCTTGTGATTGAAACCTCATTTTTCAAACCTAAAACCAAAATCACGAGTTGTTTATTCAAACTTATTTGGAATTTTGTATCATTTTAATTAATTTTTCCTTGAATAATTATTTTAAAATGATGAAATTAGGGTTTTGTTGATTTTCCCCTTTAATAAACTTTGTCAAACACTCATGGGCCTCTAATAGAGTGTAAGACCCAATCCTTTTTTGACTAAATCATTTTTGGGCCTCACTTATTGTATAAGTCCCGATACCGTCAAAAAACAAACGGCGCGATCGTCACCTTTTCAAAAAAACATCTGGGCCTACCCTCGAGTAGTAAGACCCATTTCCTTTTTCTTTTTAAATTCATGGGCCTCTAATAGAGTGTAAGACCCAACCCTT
Organism: Lathyrus tuberosus; assembly: GCA_022829125.1. Classification (NCBI taxonomy): domain Eukaryota; kingdom Viridiplantae; phylum Streptophyta; class Magnoliopsida; order Fabales; family Fabaceae; genus Lathyrus; species Lathyrus tuberosus. The sequence goes on from JALAZF010000131.1 coordinate 646,028, forward strand.
TGTAAATACAACCCTAAATTTGGGCCTCACTTATTGTATAAGTCCCGTTGTATTTCAAAAGTTCGACGCGATCATCATCCGTTGAAAAATAAACCATCTGGGCCTCTATTAGAGTGTAATACCCAAGCCCCTTTTAACCAAAACAATTTTGGGCCTCACTTATTGTATAAGTCCCTCTGCGTTAAAAGAAAACCTCGGCGCGATCGGCATTTTAAACGAAAAGTCAACTGGGCCTACCCTCGTGTTATAAGCCCCACTCTTTTTCTTTAAACTTTTTGGGCCTCTTGAGAGAGTGTAAGACCCATCCCTTTGTACAGAAAAAACTTTTTGGGCCACAGTCACTTGTATAAGTCCCTCTGTACAAAATCAACAATGCACTCACTGGTAAAACCCTGGGCCTCTCCTTGAGCTGTAAGCCCCAAATCTTTCTTTCAAAGCACTTTCTCCTTTGATTTTGAATATACTGTTGTTTTCAATCTTTCTTTGTTGAACAACTAACCAAACAGCATGGAAGCTCTACAACCGAGTAAGTGTTTACCTGCTTTCATTTACTGCTTTCATATCATATAACTGTATTGTGGGGCTGCTCACTGTAAGTCTCCTTTCATAAACTCATATCGACTGTGTAATAATAGTATAGATATTCAGAGTTTCCCCGGCAACTACGTCTAGCACTAGGTAAAGCCATTTCGTTTATTCGTAGAAATAGACAGCTAGATCCCAAATAGGATCACCAGATACAGTCTTCTCTTCGACTGTCCTCCTTAGGTATCGTCAAGAAACTCTACTCCCAAAGATGAATGTATTCTCCGTGAATAACATCTTTGAGTTTCTTCCAAATTCTCGGACTTTTCTGACTTGCTCTATTCCATGTGAATAACTTGCCTTGAATTTCTCAGGGTTTGGGGACCCACGGGCTTCTTAAAAGCATCGGCCTCCTCTTGGGCATTGTACAAGGACCCACAGGCTTCCTAGAAGCAACCCCGCCTCCTTTTGGGCTTTGTACAAGGACCCTTCGGCTTCTTAGAAGTATTCACAGCCTCCTCTTAGGCTTCGTATAATGATCTCTTCCCCCGGGAATGATAGCCTCCTCTTGGGCTTCGTACAAAGACCGATCGGCTTCTTAAAAGATTCCAGCCTCCTCTTAGGCTTCGTACAAATTGTCCCGACGACCTCCTAGAGGTATAGGAACAGAACTTAGTAATCTTCATAGAGCAGTCCTTTCCAGAGTCTACTACTATTTCTCAAAGCATAGTATAAAAGGTGAAACTCTAGACTTGGACAATCTGTTTTCCTTGAGTCTCGAAGACATTCTCAAGTGACCCTTTCGTTAGATAGGAAGAAAACCCGTAGACTTGGACAGTCTAAATACTTTTCGGATTTCCCCATTTCCTTAAAGAACAGGGAACAACCCCGATCCTCAGATCAAACCCATGAGTACAGTGTTGCTCATATAAGAACTGATTTTCTCTTTCAAAATCAGTATACTGGATCTGTCACTCAACTATAACAGTCACCAGCAGATAGCCTCCTCTTAGGCTTTGTATAACGATATCCCTAAAGGAGTCGGTCTCCTTTTCGCCTCCTCTTAGGCTTCGTATAATGATCCTTCTTATCCTCGGCATAAGTTAGCCTCCTCTTAGGCATTGTACAAATGTTTTCCCCCAGCGGAGCAAACCTTTCGCCTCCATCTCAGGCTTTATACGAGATACAAAAAGGTTCTTATTGAACCAAACAAACAAATCGCCTCCATCTCGGGCTTCGTACGAGATACAAAAAGACTTCCTCGTTGAGTCAAATAACTTTCAGCCTCTCTCTCAGGCTTTGTATGAGACACATAAAAAACTCCCTCGTTGAGTCAATCACCCTTTGGCCTCCATCTCGGGCTTCGTACGAGATACAAATTCCCTTAAGCAAGAGTCGAACTCTTTTTCAGCCTCCATCTCGGGCTTCATACGAGCTATAAAAGATTCTCCAGCTGAGTCAACTCTTTGTTAGCCTCCTCTTAGGCTTTGTATAATGATATCCCCCACTGGGTCGAACCCTTTTAGCCTCTCTCTCGGGCTTTGTACGAGACACATATTAGCCTCCTCTTAGGCTTTGTATAATGATTTTCCCTAGCGGAAATTAGCCTCCTCTTAGGATTTGTATAAGAAAACCACTGGTTGATCCAATCAACCTTTTAGCATCAAACCTGTGCCTCGTTCACAGTAAACAAACATCAACAGCTCCTTCCCTTTCATCTAATCGCTGTAAGCGGCAAGCCTCTGGATCATCTATATCCATGCCACTGTCCTTCTTTTAGCATGAGGAATTCCTAAGGAAAGATAACATTGCTCTACACTGAGTTAAAGTCTTCTCCTTCAGGTTGAAAACCTCTTCTTAGGAAATTATGGCATTGCTCGGATCCGCGTATCCCGGTTAAAGTAATTCTCCTTTACCCCTCTTTAGAGACGACAAATTCTCTCTAAAGTCGAGACCTTTCAGCTTCACATCTTGGGCTTTGAACAAGATACAAACTACCTTTCGCTTCACGTCTTGGGCTTTGAACAAGACACAAAAAAAAACCATTTCCTCCCATAGAATAGGAGGAACTACGAACGCTCTGATTTCCCTATTTCGGTAAACGGGAATACGTAGGCATAAGATCGAAAGAAAAGATCTTAGCGAGCACACTAAACAAAACCCAAAATCCCATACTTTCACGTATCTATCAGAAAAGCAATCAGTCCTAACATCCTAAACATCTCATCGAACAAAATAACCTGAGACAATCCCCGAATCTTTGAAGCATCTATAACCGAACAGACCGCTGTTCAAACTCAGTATGCAAGCAGGGTTAGTTGAAGACATCTATTTCCCTTCCTTCATCAGCTTTAATAGGATAAAAAATGAATCGAGCTGTAGTAACACCAAAGAGCGGTTGTGCTTCGCAACCACGTCCAAAAATCGCTCGCTACAACGTATTGCCTCCCTCGTTACGCGTAATGCCTTGTCCCTTACGCGTACCCGTACGCATTTCAGCAGAGGGCCGTGCAGAATGGGTTCCATACATGTAATGCCCTCATTTCCCCCATGCCATACGCGTATTTCCCTAACCAATACGCGTATTGCCTTGCCTGTTACGTGTATGGGCAGCGAAACCCGGAATTTTTCCTGCAGAATTTCTGCTGCGAAATTCAACCAAAATCCTCTCAAAATCTCATCTAAACATCAGCATACTACCAATTGAATGCACAACAACATATAGCTAACATGTTTCAATAATTAGGAACCTTAAAACATGATTTCCGACACAAAATGTATCAAATTCTAACAATTTCAACATAGTAATGGTTTTAGTTCTATATTCAAATTCAACCAAATATCAAACAAATACATACATACATAATCATACACAAGTATAGAATAACCGAGTTTAGCACCCTTACCCGATTAATCGTGTTTTGAAATGTCGGTTGAAACGATTTCTTAAACTTCAAGTTTTCCTCTTTTTCTTCTTTTCTTTCTCTTCTCCTTCTTCTCTTTCTTTTCTCTCTATTTTTCTCTCTATTTCTCTTTTATGAAAAAAAACATAATATCTACCCAACAAAAGACCAAAATACCCCTACACTCAAATATCTCGCAAACGCTCCCAAAACGCGATAAAACATAATAACGATGAAAAATAATACATTGCCAAATAAAAGTCAAGAATGAAATAATATAAAAATAAAAATAATTAAATCGACTCGATTAAATAAATCTAACGAAAACCGAGGCGTTACAACTCTCCCCACTTAGAAATTTTCGTCCTCGAAAACATTAGCTGAGACGAACAACTCCGGATACGATTCCCGCATCCGACTCTCCAACTCCCAAGTCAAATTGCCCTCAGCAACGCCTCCCCACACTACTTTCACAAGCGCAATATCCTTGCCTCTTAACCGCTTCAACTCGCGATCCAAAATTCTCACCGGTAATGCCTCAACCGTAAGGTTCTCCCTTACCTCAACCTCATCCACCGGAATCACATGCGACGGATCCGGAACATACTTCCGAAGCTGTGAAACATGGAATACATCATGCAAATTCAAAAGATTCGGTGGCAACGCCACCCTATAAGCCACAACACCCACTCTCGCGAATATCTGATAAGGACCAATAAACCGAGAAGTAAGCTTCTTCGACTTTAATGCCCTTCCAACACGCGTCACCGGTGTAACTCTCAAAAATACATGATCGCCCTCTTGAAACTCAAGATCTTTCCTCCTTCGATCATGATAACTCTTCTTCCTACTCTGAGAAGCCTTCATTTTCTCACGAATAAGTTTCACCTTTTCCGTAGTTTGTTGAATTAACTCCGGTCCAACCACCGAACTCTCACCAGATTCATGCCAACACAAAGGTGTTCGACATCTTCTTCCATACAATGCTTCAAAAGGTGCCATTCCCATACTCGAATGGAAACTGTTGTTATACGTGAATTCCACCAACGAAAGATAACTATCCCAAGCACCACCTTGCTCAAGAACACAAGCTCTCAGCAAATCTTCCAATGACTGAATAGTTCTCTCGGTCTGACCATCCGTCTGAGGATGATAAGCAGAACTCAATCTCAACTTGGAACCTAACGCCTTTTGCAAACTTTCCCAAAATCTAGAAGTAAACCTCGGATCTCGATCTGAAACAATACACAACGGAACACCATGTAGCTTCACAATCACGCGGATATAAATCTCAGCCAACCTCTCCAAAGAAAAACTGATGTCGATCGGAATGAAATGCGCCGATTTATTCAGCCTATCCACAACCACCCAAATGACATTATGTCCCCCCTGTGTATTCGGCAACCCTGTCACAAAATCCATAGAAATGTTGTCCTATTTCTACTCGGGAATATCCAACGGTTGCAACAATCCACTAGGCATCTGATGTTCTACCTTTGACTTCTGACACGTCAAACATGCATAAACAAACTGAGCCACACCCCTCTTCAATCCGGACCACCAAAAGATCTTCTTCAAATCTTGATACATCTTATTAGCTCCCGGATGTATACTCAAATTACTCCGGTGTCCTTCCTCTAAAGTCATCTTTTTCAAGTCCGAATCATCAGGAATACAAATTCTACCACGGAATCTCAAAACACCCATATCATCCACTTTAAAGTCACCATTCACACCTTTATCTCCAACCGTCATCAAATCAACAAATTTCACATCCAGCTTCTGTTTCTCGCTAACGGTTAACAGAAAATAATTAGTGACCTTTAACATACCAAGCCTCACGCTGTCAGATGTCAATTCACACACCAAACTCAAATCTCTAAATGCTTCCAAAAGTTCCCACTCTTTAACCATCAAAGCAGACATATGCAAAGATTTCCGGCTTAACGCATTGGCTACCACATTAGCTTTACCAGGATGGTAATTCAAGCCAAAATCGCAGTCCTTCAAAAATTCCAACCATCTCCGTTGCCTCATATTCAACTCTTTCTGATCAAACAAGTATTTCAAACTCTTATGATCACTAAAGACTTCGAATCTTGCACCGTAGAGATAATGCCTCCAAATTTTCAACACAAACACCACGACCTCTAATTCCAAATCATGAGTAGGATAATTTTTCTCATGAACCCTCAATTGCCTCGAAGCATAAGCCACAACCTTACCTTCTTGCATCAACACTCCACCTAAACCAATCAAAGACGCATCGCAATACACCACAAATGGTTCACTAGGATTCGGTAAGATCAAAATCGGAGCTGTAGTCAATCTTCTCTTCAGCTCACTAAGACTTTCCTCACACTGTATATCCCAAATGAACGCCTTACCTTTACAAGCCAACTGGGTCAAAGGAAGTGCTAACTTGGAAAAGCCTTCAATGAATCTTCGATAATATCCAGCTAAACCCAAAAAGCTTCTAATTTCAGTAACAGATCTAGGAGCCTCCCATTGTAGAACTGCATCTACTTTGGATGGATCCACATCAATACCATTACCTGAAATCACATGCCCAAGAAAACTCACTTCTGACAACCAGAACTCACACTTGGACAACTTGGCATAAAGTCTCTTCTCCTTCAAAATTTGCAACACAATCCGCAAATGCTCCTCATGTTCCTCCCGGGACTTAGAATAAATCAAGATGTCATCAATAAACACAACAATAAATCGATCCAAATGCTCATGGAAAATACGATTCATATACTCCACAAACACACCCGACGCATTAAAAACCCCGAACGACATCACGGAATATTCGTAATATCCGTATCGTGTCCTAAAATCCATCTTCTGAATATCTTCCTCTTTCACCCTAATCTGATGATAACCTGACCTCAAATCAATTTTACTAAACACACACGCACCTACCAACTGGTCCATCAGATCATCAATTCTTGGAAAAGGATACTTATTCTTAATCGTCACCTTATTCAGCTGGCGATAATCAATACACAATCACATACTTCCATCTTTCTTTTTCACCAATAAAACTGGGCAACCGCAAGGCGATACACTCGGCCTCACAAACCTCTTTTCTAACAATTCATTCAACTGCTTCTTCAACTCAACCAACTCAGATGCCGACATACGATAAGGTGCCATAGATACAGGCCTAGTACCAGAAACTAGATCTATAGAAAACTCCACCTCTCTTTCTGGCGGCACATCAGAAATATCCTCTGGAAACACCTCTGGAAATTCACACACAACTGGAAACACATCAATTGCAACTTGACTATCCACAGTCAACGATGCAAACAACCCGAACAACTGAGCTTCATCCGCCAAAATTTTCTTCAACTCTTTGGTAGATAAGAAACTCGATTCCTCGTCTTCTTCAAGAGAAGGAAATCTTACCAACTTATGATAACAATCGATATGAACTCGATTGAACTGCAACCAATTCATTTCCAGAACCATGTCTAAACCCACCAACGGCAGATACACCAAATCCATCTCAAAATCTTTACCATAAATGGTCAAAGGACAACTTAAACAAACCAAAGAAGTAGTTACCGACCCCATTGCTGGAGTATCAATAACCATCTCTCCACCCATCGAAGACAACAAAAGATTCAAACGCTTCGCACACTCAGACGAAATAAACGAATGAGTCACTCCGGTATCAATAATAGCAACTAAAGGCATACTATTAATAAAACAAGTACCTCTGATCAGACGATCTGCACTAGTAGTTTGAGTTCCTGCCAATGCAAATACTTTCCCTCCAGCTTGAGCTTGCTTTGGTTTCGGACACTTCGTACTAATATGACCAGATTCACCACAGTTGAAACACTTCACCACATTCTTCTTGCACTCAGCTGTTACATGTCCTATACCTCCACAATTGGAACACTTCCTCATGTCCTTTCTACATTCAAACTGACGATGTCCTAAGTCACCACACCTAAAACATCTCAGAGGATTAGAAATACCTCCCCCACTTGGCCTTTTATCAAAATTAGCCATTTGCTTACCCTTGTCAGCTGGTGACACATAAGGACCACCACGAAACGATTGCTTTCCTTTCCTTTCGTTCACACTCTTATAGTGAATATAACGAGCTTTTCTATCCTCCTCATAAATCCTACAACAATCCACCAAATTTGAAAACCTCCTAATCCTTTGATAACCGATTGCCTGATTGATCTCAGGACGCAACCCGTTCTCAAACTTCACACATTTGGAAAACTTTGCAGTTGCTTCAGCATAATGTGGATAAAACTGAACAAGCTCCACAAACTTAGCAGTGTAATCAATAACATACATATTACCCTGTTTCAACTCCAAGAACTCTATCTCTTTCTTTCCTCTAACATCTTCAGGAAAATACTTCCTAAAAAATGCACTGTTAAACAAAGCCCAAGTGACCTCTTCACCTGTAGCTTCCCACACATGACGCGCACTAACCCACCAATCATCAGCCTCCTCCTGCAACATGTGTTACCCAGTCTCACCTTCTGTTCCTCAGCACAGTCCATCACTCGGAAGATTCTTTCAATCTCCTTAAGCCAAATCTGAGCACCATCAAGATCATATCTTCCTTTGAAGATAGGCGGTTTGTTCTTCCTGAACTCATCATTCCCACCAGCATTAGGTGCACCCCGCACAGCTTGAGCCATAACTTGTATAGCAGCAGCAAGAGCAACGTCATTCCTACCAGCCATATTCTGTTCATATCCAATAACAGTAACTATGGTTAAACAAACAGCTCACCCAAACACAATGGCGCACAACAAAAAACTTGGTCACAATGACCGGCACGGACTGGCACGGACTGACACAAACTGACTATGATACCACTTAATGTAACACCCCCAATCTATACCCCAAGCAATTAAAGCGATAACAAATAATCATAGTGTAATTAAAACATTCATGGCATAGACGGGAGCGTCACATCAAAAACACGAAATACAATAACCTGCTCATATAGATATGCAACAATCAGGTAACAACATAAACAGAGGAACTCAATTCTTAACACCCACAATTCAGAAACAGAATAAAAGCGGAAAATCTGCAACTGAAATCTCATATATATATATATATATATATATATATATATATATATATAACATCAAAGTTTGTCTGTCATACACAAAGTCATACATGTACAATCCAAAAAGATATATATACATATACACATAAATCACATAACGATCTCCCCGACTACCCGGTGCTACATATCAGAGCTGACCGACAAAAGAATAAAGACATAATCTTCACAAAAAGACCTCCAACATCTAATCTGCAATGCCTCATAGAGCATTCAAAACAGCAGAAGGGTGAGAAACACAATTATAATATAATTGTATACAATTATATAATAACACAAAATACACATATAAAACATTCTCACCACAACTTACACCATAATTCAAATACAAAACAACACAGTTCACATCTCGTACATCTACCACAAAGGCATACCAGTCATGCTCAATACATTTATCACCAATATATATATATATATATATATATATATATATATATATATATATATATATATATATATATATATATATATACACTCATCAATTCCATTCACAATTCCACACATAATCAATCCATTCATGCCTTATGCAAATGCACAGAGACCGACACAACGACTCTATACAATGCAATGCGGTACCGTTCCATCCATCATCTCATCATTAATTCACTCAGGAATTATTGGAATCATCGCTTGTTACTTAGTGTAACTCCCCGTCGGGCAAACGATGTTCCCCGTCGCTTTAGGTCCTCTTGGTATAAGGCTCACGACGTTTATGGATCGCTTTAGGTCCTCTTTGTATAAGGTTCACGATCCGATCGCTTTAGGTCCTCTTTGTATAAGGCTTAAGATCGTCTATAAAGTCGCTTTAGGTCCTCTCGGTATAAGGCTCACGACCGTTATAACAGATTCCCTCTGGAACCATTTCGTCACTCACACCCACTAGGGCACACGACATCACAAGAATACATATCATGATGCTTGGTATACAATGACTCATGACAATCAAATGTACATACATATATATATAACCATGTGAACCATTCCAACATCCATAATCATGCTTATACAATCAAACACAACACAATGCATTTACTTGCCTTTAGGCCACAAACCATCATCACAACATTTCATCACATGCATTCGCATCATACAACAACACACAAGTCATACGTTATATATCGAAAGCATATTGCATGATAACACATCAATTACACACAATTACGACAGTAAAAGTCGGCAAAATGACACATTTCCAAATTCTCGACATAATAAAATCAGCCACAAATCTCAAAACCATTTTTTATAAGAAAGAACATTTCAATAGCTTTCCAACGGTACCAAGAACGCCTCGATCCGAGTTACAGGTCAAAAGTTACGGCATCGGACGCGAAATCAGGAAAATTCTGCACCCTCTCTGGTCATACGTGTATTGCCTTGGGCCATACGCGTACAGTCCAGCTCGCTCGCCCATCCATACGCGTATTGCCCAAAGTGCTACGCGTATGGGCAGAGACTGATTTCTCCCAAAAAATTCCACTAAAAACCTAGTACACGTATTGCCTCCCTCGTTACGCGTAATGACTTGCCCCTTACGCGTACCATTACGCATTTCAGCAGAGGGCCGTGCAGAATGGGTTCCATACGCGTAATGCCTTCATTTCCCCCTTGCCATACGCGTATTGCCCTAACCAATACGCGTATTGCCTTGCCTGTTACGCGTATGGGCAGCGAAACCCAGAATTTTTCCTGCAGAATTTCTGCTGCGAAATTCAACCAAAATCCTCTCCAAATCTCATCTAAACATCAGCATACTACCAATTGAATGCACAACAACATATAGCTAACATGTTTCAGCAATTAGGAACCTTAAAACATGATTTTCGACACAAAATGTATCAAATTCTAACAATTTCAACATAGTAATGGTTTTAGTTCTATATTCAAATTCAACCAAATATCAAACAAATACATACATACATAATCATACACAAGTATAGAATAACCGAGTTTCGCACCCTTACCCGATTAATCGTGTTTTGAAATGTCGGTTGAAACGATTTCTTAAACTTCAAGTTTTCCTCTTTTTCTTCTTTTCTTTCTCTTTTTCTTCTTTTCTTTCTCTTCTCCTTCTTCTCTTTCTTTTCTCTCTATTTTTCTTGCTATTTCTCTTTTATGAAAAAAAACATAATATTTACCCAACAAAAGACCAAAATACCCCTACACTCAAATATCTCGCAAACGCTCCCAAAACGCAATAAAACATAATAACGATGAAAAATAATACATTGCCAAATAAAAGTCAAGAATGAAATAATATAAAAATAAAAATAATTAAATCGACTCGATTAAATAAACCTAACAAAAACCGGGGCGTTACAGTCGGCGGGCGCCGACCGTTGTAACGGGAAAACGGTCAAGAACGTTAGAGGCAGTTACACACGTTTGGAAATTATTACTTAGCCGTTTTCTATAACGTTGTACGGACGTTACAACCTCATTAGCACTATAAATAGGCCTTGTATTTTCACTTTCATATCATCCAATCCTAGTTTCCAACCTTAGGCATAAAGTTCACTTTGTAAAGCAATAATCCGTCACATCGGGGGGTTATTGCACTATTGTTGTTAGTTAGATTGGATCATCGTAGTTAGGAGCTTTACATTCGAAGTTATTTACATTCAAGTCAGTTAATTACTTTCCCGCAATTTACTTTCCAGCTCTGTACCAGATTCAGTCTCCGTTTTGGAGCAGGTTTCTTTTATAAAATTGCATTTTATTATATTCCGCATCGCTTTTATATTAATTTATTTTCCTGCACTGCTTTATATTCGTTTATTTTCTGTCTCTTCCATTACCTTATTATTTTATTTGTCTGTGTGATTTGTGTCCTTTGGAACTGAACTTAAGCGTGACATTTGTGTTCACTCTCTCAAAATACACTCTCACACTTCGCACGTTTTTTTTATCTTAAAAATGTTTTACTTTGCAATTCAATTTATCGTTATGTTTTCAATTACTATGTCTAGCTAAATCCCTTGTGCTGAGATGTGAGGATCGTCATTCTGACGATACTCCATATGTCATCTCTTTAGAAATACTTTAGGGGCTGTTTTTTATTTTAATTAAACTCTTCTGAACTTCAATTGATCGGTCATTACGTAAATGAGAGCGTGTTTTTATTTGCGTAATGACTGTGACTAGATCGGGTAAGATCGAAAGCCGTCCGACATTTTAGAAAAGAGTTTGTTAGTTTTTAATCAATAAATACAGCGGAAGCACTTTATTGATTAACTAGGAAAGTTTTATATTATTAGAAAGAGGTTTTAAACTATTTTCGGACGCGTTTATAGATTTAGGATCCGGTTGGACGAGCATATGTCGGAAACCCTTTGGTATAAAATATTTTCAGTCAAAAGCACTTTTTAACTAAGTCTTAGAGGTAATTACATAAAAAAGGACTTTATCACTTTAACGCAAAGAGCGACCGGTGCAGCGTGAGCGGCTGGTATAGATTAAAGGTTAGGTCTGGTTCCGATCACGCTAACGCGGCGAATCCTTTTTAATTAACTCTTTTTCAAAGAAGAAAACATTGCCCCGTAAGTGTTACTATTTAGATGATAGGAGTATTGTTTGATTGATGTGAATTACATTCCAGTATAGTATTTATCTGATTTATTTCTAATTTCGTTCTATAGAAAACTTTTACTCTGATATTCATTAGCCTTAGATAAACACCGTAACAATAGTAATCGATAGATTGACATTGGTCTCTATGGGAACGATAAATATTTTATATTACTCTGACGTAATCCGTATACTTGCGGATAACACGCATCAAGTTTTTGGCGCCGTTGTCGGGGACCAATTACGTCAAAATTTCGTACCCTGCTGTTACACCGTCTAGACTAAGGCATCCCTTAGCCGGTAAATGCGAAGAACTCGCAGTACCGGAAACTTAGTTGATCCATTAGAAGAACCTGAATGTGACGCCCCTAATCTATACCCCCAATTAAATAAAGCGGTAAAGTAAAATACAAAATTTCGTTAGAGTATATTTAAAATTCACAGCATAGACTGGAGACATCGCATCAATTCGAAACAATACATACAACACCTGCTCATAAAGATATGCAACACTCGCAGGTAGCAAACAAACAGAGGAACTTAGCTCCTACTACCCACATATTCAGCTACAGAATAAAAGCGGAAAATCTGTACTGAATCTCATATATATATATATATATATATATATCATAAAAAGTTTGTCATACATCAAGTTATACATGTACAAGTCAAAAGATATATATACATAATACACAAACAACCTCCCTAACTACCCGGTGTCCCATATCAGAGCTGACCGACAAAAGAATGAAGACGCAAAGCTTCACAAAAAGACCTCCAGCAACTCTAATCTGCAATGCCTCATAAAGCATTATAAAACAGCAGAAGGGTGAGAAAAACAATCATAATATAATTGTATATAATTATATATTAACACAGAAATGCACAAGTAAAATATTCTCACCACAATTGCACCACAATCAAATACAACGCAGCACAGTACAATTCTTAAGTATCAAATACCACTACACATCAACCATACACAATACACTCATCATCAATATAATTACACATATTCCACCTCATCGCACACAATCATAATTCCATGCACAATTAATTCATGATTTATGCAAATGCATAGAGACCGACACAACGACTCTATGCACATGCAATGCGGTACCGACTTCCAATATTTCTCATCACTAGTTCACTCAGGAACTCTGCTGGAATCATCGCTCATTACTGAGGATCACTCAAGTAACACCCCGTCGGGCAAACGATGTCCCCCGTCGCTTTAGGTCCTCTTGGTATAAGGCGCACGACGTTTATGGATTGCTTTAGGTCCTCTCGGTATAAGGCGCACAATCCGATCGCTCACACCCCACATGGGCACACGATCGCCTATAACCATCGCTTTAGGTCCTCTTATTTTTAAGGTGCACGATATATCAAATCGCTTTAGGTCCTCTTATTTTTAAGGTGCACGATGTTATAGCAGATTCCCTCTGGAATCCAACCGTCACTCAGGACGTCACAACAATGCATATCATGATGCTTGGCATACAATGACTCATGACATTTAATATGCACACATAAATGCATTCATCTCCATCAACAAAATTACACATTGAACTTAAGCCCAAAACAATGCATTTAATTATCATACGGCCACAAATCATCACAACACCATTTAAACACATGCATTTACATCATACAACAACACCTTGCATGATACACATCAAGTACGCACAATTACAACGACAAAAGTCGACAAACCGACACTATTCCAAATTCTCGACATAATTAAATCGGCTAACAAATTCCAAACCATCATAATAAGAAAGCACAGCTCAATAGCTTTCCAACGATACCAAGAATGTAAAAATCGGATAAAGGGAACCCAAGTTACGAAAGCAAAATGAAAACGATATTTTGAAAAGTCTCATTTTACCATTTTCCTGACCGTACGCGTATTGCCATGAGCCATACGCGTACTGCCCGGATTCCTCGCCATTCCATACGCGTATTGCCCAAGGTCATACGCGTATGGGCAGAGATCATTTTTCCCCAAAAATTCACGTTTAAAAGTACAATACGCGTAGTGCCAACACCATACGCGTATTGCCCTCAAGTGCTACGCGTATCATACGCAAATGGGCAGATGGCCGAGAAAATTGAAGATCCATACGCGTATTGGCCCATGCCTCGCCCATGTTACGTGTAATGCCAAGGTCCATACGCGTATGACCTGGAAAAACCAGAAAAAAATTCTGCAGAACTTGCTGCTAGGGGTTTCAACCCAAAATCCTCAAAATCATCATCCAATACTCAGAAAAACACCAATACAATGCCTAACAACATGTATCTATCATGTACCAACAATAATGAACACTAAAATCATGATTTCCAACACATTTAATCGATTTCTAATCAATTTTACATATTATGGGTTTTACTAAATTTTTTCCATTTCAATCCTATAACAACCACAAACACACATACATAATCATACACAAGCATACAATAATTGAGTTTCGCACCCTTACCCGATTAAATCGATTCTAAAAGTTGTTTTCTTTGATTTCCAAGATTTTCCCACTTTTTCTTCTCTTCTTCTCTTTTCTTCCCCTTTTCCTTCTTCTCTTTTTCTTTCTCTCTATTTTTCTCTCTTTCTATTTTCTATTCTTTCTAACTTAGGAAAAATATCATGAAATGACCAAAATACCCCCATACTCAAATATCTCGCAAATGTTCCCAAAACTCGATAAAATATCACAACATTGAAAAATAACATATTTCCAAATAAAAGTCAAAAATAAAATAAAATAATAATAAAATAATCAAAACGACTCGATTAAATAAACTCACACAAAACTGGGGCGTTACAACTCTCCCCCACTTAGAAATTTTCGTCCTCGAAAATATTACCTGAGACGAACAACTCCGGATACGACTCCCGCATCCGACTCTCCAACTCCCAAGTCAAATTGCCCTCAGCAGTGCCTCCCCACGTTACCTTCACGAGTGCAATATCCTTGCCCCTTAACCTCTCCACTTCGCGATCCAAAATCCGAACCGGTAATGCCTCAACCGTAAGTTCTCCCTTACCTCAACCTCATCCATCGGAATCACATGCGACGGATCCGGAACATACTTTCGAAGCTACGAAACATGGAACACATCATGTAAATTCGACAGATTCGGCGGCAACGCCACCCTATACGCCACAACACCCACTCTCGCAGATATCTGGTAAGGAACAATAAATCGAGAAGTAAGCTTCTTCGATTTCAATGCACGACCAACACCCGTTACCGGCGTAACCCTCAGAAATACATGATCACCCTCTTGAAACTCAAGATCCTTCCTTCTACGATCATGATAACTCTTTTGTCTACTCTGAGAAGCTTTCATCTTCTCGCGAATAAACTTCACTTTCTCCGTAGTCTGCTGCACCAACTCCGGTCCTACCACCATTCTCTCACCAGATTCGTGCCAACACAACGGTGTTTGACACCTTCGTCCATATAAAGCTTCAAACGGTGCCATTCCAATACTAGAGTGAAAACTGTTATTATACGTGAACTCAATCAATGCAAGATAACTATCCCACGTACCACCTTGTTCCAAAACACACGCTCTCAACAAATCTTCCAAAGACTGAATCGTTCGCTCGGTCTGACCATCCGTCTGCGGATGATAAGCCGAACTCAACCTCAACTTAGAACCCAAAGCCTTCTGTAAACTTTCCCAAAATCTCGAGGTAAACCATGGGTCTCGATCCGAAATAATACTTAACAGAACGCCATGCAACTTCACAATCACACTAATATAAATCTCAGCTAACCGCTCCAAAGAAAAACTGATGTCAATCGAAATAAAATGAGCCGATTTAGTCAGCCTATCTACAACCACCCAAATAGCATTATGCCCTCTCTGAGTGTTCGGCAACCCCGTTACAAAATCCATGGAAATGCTATCCCATTTCTATTCCGGAATATCCAACGGTTGCAACAAACCACTAGGCCTTTGATGCTCCACCTTCGACTTTTGGCATGTCAAACAAGCATACACAAACTGAGCCACATCTCTTTTCAATCCAGACCACCAGAAAATATTCTTCAAATCTTGGTACATTTTGTTCGCGCCCGGAAGTATACTTAAATTACTTCGGTGTCCTTCTTCCAAAATCATCATTTTCAACTCCGCATCGTCCGGAATACAAATTCGTCCACGGAACCTCAACACGCAATGAATATCCACTTGAAAATCACCATTCGCATCTTTTCCGCCAACCAACATCAAATCCACGAATTTCACATCCAACTTCTGTTTCTCACTTACCGTCATCGGTAAATCATTAGTAACCTTTAGCATACCCAGCCTCACACTATCCGAAGTCATTTCATATACCAAACTCAAGTCTCTAAACGATTCCAAAAGTTCCCACTCCTTAGCCATTAAAGCGGACATATGCAACGATTTCCGACTCAACGCATCGGCTACCACGTTAGCTTTACCAGGATGGTAATTCAAGCCAAAGTAGTAGTCCTTCAAGAATTCCAACCATCTACGTTGCCTCATGTTCAATTCTTTCTGATCAAACAAATATTTCAAACTCTTGTGATCACTAAAGACTTCAAACCTCGCACCAAAAAGATAATGCCTCCAAATCTTCAACACAAACACTACAGCCGCTAACTCAAGATCATGAGTAGGATAATTTTTCTCATGAATCCTCAATTGCCTTGAAGCGTAAGCCACCACCTTACCTTCCTGCATCAGAACACCACCTAAACCAATCAGAGATGCATCACAATAGACCACAAATGGTTCATTAGGATTCGGCAAAATCAAAATCGGAGCTGTCGTCAATCTTCTCTTCAGCTCATTAAAACTCTCCTCACACCGAATATCCCAAATGAACGCTTGCCCCTTACAAGTCAACTGGGTCAAAGGAAGTGCTAGCTTAGAAAAACCTTCAATAAACCTCCGATAATATCCGGCTAAACCCAAAAAGCTTCGAATTTCAGTAACAGATCTAGGAGCCTCCCATTGTAGAACTGCTTCTACTTTAGATGGATCCACACAATACCATTACCTGAAATTACGTGACCAAGAAAACTCACTTCCGACAACCAAAATTCACAGTTGGACAATTTTGCAAAAAGTTTCCTTTCCTTCAAAACCTGCAAAACAATATGTAGCGAGCGATTTTGGACGTGGTTCTTAAGCACTGGTCGCTCTCTGCGGTTGAGTTTACTACAGGTCGATTCATTTTTTATCCTATTAAAGCTGATGAAGGAAGGGAAATAGATGTCTCCAATTAACCCTGCTTTGCATACTGAGTTTAAACAGCGGTCTGTTAGGTTACGAATGCTACAATGTGGGGGGCCTTTGTACTGGTTATTTGTATTTTCGCCAATACGGTTTTCTTTCTTTTTATCTAGGCAGAGGGTTTCTGACGGGGAATAAGGATCTGGATGTTTTTTGAATTACTGCTTTTGAGTGATGGGATTTGGGTTTTTTTGTTGATTGTGCTCGCTAAGATCTTTTCTTTCAATCTTATGCCTACGTATTCCCGTTTACCGAAACAGGGAAATCAGAGCGTCCGTAGTTCCTCCTATTCTATGAGAGGAAATGGTTTTTGGTGTCTTGTTCAAAGCCCAAGACGTGAAGCGAAAAGGTTGTTTGTATCTTGTTCAAAGCCCAAGATATGAAGTTGAAAGGTCTCGACTTTAGAGAGAATTCGTCGTCTCTAAAGAGGGGTAAAGGAGAATTACTTTAACCGGGATACGCGGATCCGAGCAATGCCATAATTTCCGAAGAAGGGGTTTTAACCTGAAGGAGAAGACTTTAACTCAGTGTAGAGCAACGCCATCTTTCCTTAGGAATTCCTCATGCTAAAAGAAGGACAGTGGTATGGATATAGATGATCCAGAGGCTTGCCGCTTACAGCGATTAGATGAAAGGGAAGGAGTTGTTGATGTTTGTTTACTGTGAACGAGGCACAGGTTTGATGCTAAAAGGTTGATTGGATCAACCAGTGGTTTTCTTATACCAAACCTAAGAGGAGGCTAATTTCCGCTAGGGAAAATCATTATACAAAGCCTAAGAGGAGGCTATTTTGTGTCTCGTTCAAAGCCCGAGAGAGAGGCTAAAAGGGTTTGACTCAACAAGAGAATCTTTTATACTCAACAAGAGAGTGTTTTTATATCTCGTATAAAGCCCGAGATGGAGGCGAAAATTTATTTGGCTCAATAAGAACCTTTCTGTATCTCGTACAAAGCCCGAGATGGAGGCGAAAGGGGTGATTGTCTCAATGAGGGAGTCTCTTATGTGTCTCGTACAAAGCCCGAGAGAGAGGCTAAAAAGTTTTGACTCTACGAGGGAGTCTTTGTATCTCGTATGAAGCCCGAGATGGAGGCTGAAAGGTTTATTCCGCTGGGGAGAATCATTGTACAAAGCCCAAGAGGAGGCTAGTGTAACTGTTCAGTTAAGTGACAAATCCAGTATACTGATTTTAAAAGAGAAAATCAGTTTTTATATGAGCAACACTGTACTCGAGGATTTGGTTCGAGGATCGGGGTTGGTCCCTGTTCTTTAAGGAAAGGGGAAATCCAGAGGGTATTAAGACTGTCCGAGTCTGCGGGTTTCCTTCCTATCTAACGAAAGGGTCACTTGAGAATGTCTTTAAGACTCAAGGAAAATAGACTGTCCAAGTCTAGAGTTTCATCTTTTGTAATATGCTTTGAGAAACAGTAGTAGACTCTGGAAAGGACTGATTTATGAAGATTACTAAGTTCTGTTCCTATACCTGTAGGAGGTCGTCGGGACAATTTGTACGAAGCCCAAGAGGAGGCTGGAAGTTTTTAAGAAGCCGATTGGTCCTTGTACGAAGCCCGAGAGAAGGCTATCATTCCCGGAGGAAGAGATCATTATACGAAGCCTAAGAGGAGGTTGTGAATACTTCTATGAAGCCGACGGGTCCTTGTAGTAAGGCCAAGAGGAGGCGGGGTTGCTTTTAGGAAACCTGAGGGTCCTTGTACAATGCCCAAGAGGAGGCCGATGCTTTTAAGAAGCCCGTGGGTCCCCAAACCCCGAGAAATTCAAGGCAAGCTATTCACAAGGAATAGAGCAAGTCAGGAAAGTTCGAGAATTTGGAAGAAACTCAAAGATGCCATTCACGGAGAATACATTTCATCTTTGGGAGTAGAGTTTCTTGATGATTCCTAAGGAGGACAGTCGAAGAGAAGACTGTATCTGGTGCTCCTATTTGGGATTTAGCTGTCTATTTCTACGAATAAACGAAACGGCTTTACCTAGTGCTAGACGTTGTTGCCGGGGAAACTCTGAATATCTATACTATTATTACACAGTCGATATGAGTTCATGAAAGGAGACATACAGTGAGCAGCCCCACAATACAGTTATATATATATATGAGTTTGTGAAAGGAGACTTACAGTGAAACAACCCCACAATACAGTTATATGATATGAAAGCAGTAAATGAAAGCGGGTAAACACTTACTCGGTTGTAGAGCTTCCATGCTGTTTGGTTAGTTGTTCAACAAAGAAAGAAAAACATCAATATATTCAAAATCAAAGGAGAAAGTACTTTGAAAAAGAAAGATTTGGGGCTTACAGCTCAAGGAGAGGCCCAGATGGTTTTACCAGTGATTGCACTATTGAATTTGTACAGAGGGTCTTATACAAGTGACTGTGGCCCAAAAAAGGTTTTCTGTACAAAGGGATGGGTCTTACACTATAATAGAGGCCCAAAGAGTTTTAAAGAAGACGAGTGGGGCTTATAGCTCAAGGAGAGGCCCAGATGGTTTTTGAAAAGGCGACGATCGCGCCGTTTGTTTTTTGACAGTATCGGGACTTATACAATAAGTGAGGCCCAAAAATGATTTGGTCAAAAAAGGATTGGGTCTTACACTCTAATAGAGGCCCAAAGAGTTTTGAGTGGGTCTTATAGCTCGAGGAGAGGCCCAGATGATTTATTTTTAAACGGGCGACGATCACGCCGTTTACTTGCACAGAGGGACTTATACAATGAGTGAGGCCCAAAAAGTTTTTGTACAAGGGGGGTGTGGGTCTTACACTCTCTCAAGAGGCCCAAAAGTGTTTTGAAAATGATTTATGAGGGTTGAATTAATCCAAAACCCTAATTTGTTTTCAAAATGTATTTAATTGAATAAAAATTCAATTAAAATGATCAAAATTGTTTAATACATGGAAAACAAATTGTGATCTTGGATTAATGCTTCAAAAATTAAGTATTGACCTACAAAATAATTAGAAAGCATTAAAAGTTGCAAAATCAATGTGGAAAAAATATTTAAAATGTCAAAAACAATTAAAATATTAATTATTTGCAAAAATATCAATTATAAGAAATAAATAATATTTTTGGGATTTTTCGGGAAAATAAAATATTTCAACATTTTTGTGAATTATTAAAAAAAGAATCAACTCAAAATCATTAAAACTCAGAGATAAATTAATTTTTGAATCAATTAAATAAAATCACAAAATTCAAATATTTGAATTTGTGAAAATGGCGCCAAGAACATGGACCAAGAACACGCGCGTTTTCTGCCTTGCCCAGATTTGCATTTTCTATCCAATCTCACTGAATACTTGATTATATCATGCAATCCATATATCATTGTGCTCGTCTCAACCTCACGATCATGTCTATGTACTTTAATTTCATTTAAATTAAACATATAACAAGAAATCACGAAGAAACCTCAAGAACCCTAATTTCTGCATGAAGGCTAGGATTTTTTATACACGATTCAAACAATGCAATTAATTGAGGGAAAACATTCCATGCATGATTATGAACATATGGCCAAATTATTGTGCGAGGAAATATGCATAGATTGAGAGATGACCAAGCTTAGGCTTACCTCCAAGTCGTGGCAGCAAGAGCAAATCGATTTCTAAGTTGGAGGTGTTACAGATGAGTTGTGATGATCTGAACAGCTTCCCTACACCCTATGGAGTGTGTTTGAATGCTTGGACTTGATTGAAATTGGCTGGATCACTTCATGGCATCTCAACTGCAACTTGATTGAAAGTTTGAGCAACCAGCTGGTGATTTTGTGAAATCTGTGTTCCAAATGTTGTTTGAGTGTTTGGATCACTTCTATATGATGTATGTGAGGTGTGTGAGTGATTGGTTTGATTGGAATTGCTCTCAAACTCAAAACCCGATAGCTACCTTGCTAAGAAAGGCATTTTTGCCAAGAGAAAGAGATTTTGAGGAAAGCATCTGTTAGATGGCTTTGGTGCACTCAAACTGAACACAAATGAGCTCTATTTATAGTAGAGCAAGTTTGTTTTGCAAGGAATAGTGAATGGCAGCTGGTAAGTAGGTTTGGCCAATGTTGTCCAATGAGAATTCAAGTCTCCTCTAGCCATTGACTAGAGGTTAGGGCACAGAGCTTTGGTTCCCTTGGTCTTGGATAAGTCTTGACTGATTTCAGATGAGAATGGCTCAGTCCATGCCACCTTGATGGTTCCATTGAATGCCTCATTCCAAATTTGGAGTCTTGTCCCTATTTTGGCAACTCTAGGTTCAACATGTTATTTCTTGTTCCATGGACTTTGGAGGCTTGGCTCAGTGATTGTCCCCTTTAGATTCAATCCTCAGAGGTGTCCAAGTGGACAGGAGCATTTGAAATTGGCTGATTTTGGCAAATCGAGCCAAAATGCAAAATCTGCCTTGCTTTGACAGATTTCAGCAAGGCAACTTGACAATGTCATATCTCATGGTGTAAGTTGAATTTGGCAATGTTCTTGGCCATTTTGGAAAGCTCTTACATGATACAACAACTGTTTGAACAATTTTGGTTTTGATCTCTTTTGATTCCAAGTGAAAAATCCCCCTACATTTGGTAAAAAGTGAAGGCAGATTCTGACTTAGTGAAAATTTCACTAAGTGTTGGAAAAAGTGACATTTTCACTTTTCAGCCACTTTGATCACTCCATAACTCAAAATCCTTAATGAATTGGAATGACTTGTAGTTGAAGTTTTTGTAGATGATAATGAGGGCTACAAATCCATCTTTGGATGAGAAAAAATGGCCTTGTGGTTTAGGAGTTATGGTCCTCCAAAGTTGGTACCCTAGCCACTTTATTTTTAACTTAGAAAATTTTCTAAGTTTTTATGGTTACCCCTTTTACAAGTTATCCAACTTTCTTTGATTTTTCTTGATGAATGATGATTCAAATCATACATTAACATCATTTTAGGGTTAAAAATCCATTTTGGTGAAAAATCTCAAAAAGTCAAAGTCGACTTTTGTGCACAGTTGACTTTTTATCAGATGAATTCCAAACTGTGCAATTCTTCAGGAAATCATGTCCTTGACCTAAATCAAACTTGATGGACATGTTCCAAGGGTGTCATAGGGTATATTTATTCATGTCCTAGGGCTTGGGAGCATGTCCAGGTCAAAAGTCAAAGTTACAGTTGACTTTTCTCGTGAAACCCTAATTGTGGTGCAAATGAAGTTGAGACTTGTTACTCAAGCTTCATGGATTAATACATTGTTTCAAATGGATCAATATGGTATATTAAAGACCCTCAAATCATGTCTTGAGGTCTTGGCTCATGATTTGTCCCAAAAGTCAACTTAGGGGTGAATTAGGTCAAGAAACCCTAATTCCTGATTTTTGATGTATGCATCCCCTGAGGTCAAATTGACTTGATGAATGGGTTCATGAGGTTCCATGGAGTATATTAAGTTATGTTTTGGATCATTGGCTTGTGCCCAGATGAAAATTTTCATCTAGAGGCCCTAGGCGATCAAAACCCTAATTTGGTGACACAGTCGATCTGGAGGCTTGATCCACCTAGAAGGGAGCAGCTTTGTGCTTAATCCTTGAAGTGGGAGTCCTTTTGATCCATTGTGGATGTTTGAGAGGTTAGACAAGTTGAAGATCAAGTCATTCCTTGACTGATCCTTTGTCTAAAGCTCTGAGAGGGCTTGAAACCCTAATCCTGATTGCAGTCAATGCTCAACAATTCCTTGAGGAGATTGATGAGGCATGATGATTCATCCATATTGTGATGATGATTTGCACAATGATGGGAAACTTTAGTGGTCAAAATTTGGGGTATTACAGATGCCCCTATTTAATCTTCTTGGACCCGAAGGTGTGAATGACGAAAATATTCGAGCATTCGGGGTGCAAGAGGATTAAATATCGGAATATCCGAAATTTTGATGGCTATGAATGGCAGCTTGCGCATTCATCTTCTTTTGCTAAGTAATGATGCTTAGAAAAGGTAAACTTCCCCTCGATCCTGGTTTCCAACCAAGGAACTGGTCTTAGTTTCTGATTCAAACTTCCCCTCGATCCTGGTTTCCAACCAAGGAACTGGTCTTAGTTTCTGATTCAAACTTCCCCTCGATCCTGGTTTCCAACCAAGGAACTGGTCTTAGTTTCTGATTCAAACTTCCCCTCGATCCTGGTTTCCAACCAAGGAACTGGTCTTAGTTTCTGAAATAAACTTCCCCACGATCCTGGTTTCCAACCAAGGAACTGGTCTAAGTTTCTGAAATAAACTTCCCCTCGATCCTGGTTTCCAACCAAGGAACTGGTCTAAGTTTCTGAAATAAACTTCCCCACGATCCTGGTTTCCAACCAAGGAACTGGTCTAAGTTTCTGAAATAAACTTCCCCACGATCCTGGTTTCCAACCAAGGAACTGGTCTTAGTTTCTTTTGTCAATAAACTTTATTGACAAGGGACGCTATTCGTAGCGATTTCCTCAAACTTCTCGCCGAATTTTCCTGGAGAGATGCCATTTGACGGAAAAAGTTTTGATGTCAGACTTGCTGGGGAACCCAACGTCTGAGTTGTAGAGTTGCACAAACTTCTCTGTTGGAGACGCCATTTGTCGATTCTACTGGGGAAAGCGAGTCTCTTGAGAAACTGCTTCGCTTGGGGATATTGCATCATACTTTTCTCGGGATCTTCCCAGAGAAATTCCATATGATGGGATCCAATTTTGAGGTACCGATGACCTTTTCATCAGCGGATTTTCTGAGAAACACTGATGTACTGCCGAATCTCTGCTTAAGAGGCTTTCTCTGGGGATTTTCCTTAATCTGGGAAAGCAAGGATATCATCTTCAATGGTGAAGAGTGACATCTGTTGAAGGTTCTCTGATGTTTCAGAGGTTCAAGTTATCAAAGTGGTCGAGCGCCGACTCTGATCTAAAGATACACTGGTAGCGAGATTGTTCAGACGCGATACTTCCTGACGAGGAAAGAACTGACAAACTCGATTGAGAGTACGGTTATCACGGGAGGATAAGACCGACTTAAGTGATAGTGATGCAATATGAAATGTGAATGCAAATAAAATGCATGATGTATGTATGTCTATGCTGACAAAACAGACACGACATACAGACTAATAGACGAACACGATTGAATACTCGACCATCGCGGGGCGAAGAAGTACCGTTGGTTCAAAATAGCAATTCCACCTTGCTTAGGAGAGATAGTCCTTGTTGGGAGCTATGTTGATCGGGCTTAGGAGATGAGAACTCGGCCGAGGCATTTCAGACGAAACAAGGTCTCTGACACAGTTGATCCCTTCATTCAGGCATACTGGCTTAGAAGGAGTACTTTGATTCTGCACTTTGAGGCTCACACGCCTTTGGAGACGCAACCGACGTTCTTTCGATGTTCACAGTCAAAAGAAATGCCATCTTTAATTTAAAAGCAGAAAAAGATTTAACAAGTAAATTCATTTTGTTTCATTTCAAGAATCACTGATTAAGTTAAACAACATAGTTCTGTAAAGCTAAAACAAGTAAGAATTACAAACAAAAGCACAAGGGCTCAAATTTTATTGATAAGATGGAGATCAGCCAAACGCGTGATTCCAAAGAGTATATACAAAGTTAGAAAATGGTAATTTACAGGGAAAAGGGCTACGTTGAAACATAACGACCACTATCCTTCTACCAACTTTGAGTTCGGGACATCCTGAGCTTCCGTCGAAGATGACCTTGATGGGAGTTTTCCTCCGATGGGTGATGTAACTGCTGCTAAGGAACTTGCCTCTGTTAAACATAGTTACTTGCCATTATCCCTTGTAAGTTCTTGTAATTGGCTGTAATTTTGTTAAAAAAATGTGTTGTCATGGTTGATGTTACAACATGAGCTTCTAACAGTATAGGTATGTTTTAACTAACATTCTGGTTTGCTGTTGAAGAATTAAGGTGCTGAAGAGTGATGTCACATGCGATGTCGTAACATCACTATACCAGAACATCAGACTTTAATGTGTTTAGGGTTGCACGTGGTTCTGGTGTGTTTGAGATTTTCTGCTAAAGAGATTCAGAGAATGCAGGCGAAAATCAAGGGAGATATATATTCTGTTACAATCTGTTATGAAGATCAGATTGTTACGAATCTAAAGCATAAAGATATGGAGAAGATTCTGATCTAATAAATGAAGATTTATTTGAAGATATGATCAGATTTGTTACAGCTGATATGATATGATTGAAGGCCCAAATTTAGCTGGGAGGATATTATAAATAGAGTGCTTGTAACCTAGAATGAGCACGAGTCCAAGATGTAGAACTTTAGGGCTTTGTCTAGTGAACCACTCGGGGTGTGAGATGGTCACTATGTTTAACTCAGAAACCTGTAGGTAATGAGTTTTGTATTGTTATTGGAGGAAGCTTTGAAGCAACTCCAAAGGGGTGTCGTGGAAGTGTGTCTTCCAAAGTCTATGTAATAGAAAAGTGTAAGGAGTCAAGCTGTTGATGCAGTGACGGTGTAGTTGACTGCTAGACATCATCGAGATGATTGGAAGTGAGATGGAGTCTCTTACCTAGGGAGGACTTAGGTAGAAGGGTCATTGGGTAGTGATTGAATTAGGTAGATTGTCAACTGGTGTGTTGAGTCTGTAATTTGATACTACTAATAGTGGACTTCCTTCCTGGCTTAGTATGCCCCCAGATGTAGGTTGGTTGAACCGAACTGGGTGAACAATTGATTGTGTTCATTTACTGTTTCTATTATTGCCTTGTTCAGTAGATTGCGATGTTGTGACATTGCACAAGACATCACACATCTGTACCAAAATTTCAATTGGTATCAAAGCTGGCATCCTGTCTGGTTCTGGATGAGATCTAGGGAAGATACTTTCTGGTCCGTGAGCAAGGAAGATAGTTATGAACTTGGTCAACTCATAGAAGTAGAGATTGGAGTTATAAGGCGTGTAGCTTTGGTGATAAGTTGCCTTGTAGGTTGAATCCTATGTTGATCTAGTGCACATGAAGTGTTGTGTTTAGTATGTTGTGCCTGAAGGATATAGAGGAGTTTTCTGGTATGTGTTCCGCTGCGTATGTATATATTTATATCTGATGGAAAATTCCTGATGGTTATGTGTTCTCCTCTGAAGATGTATCACATGGTGTGGTGATACTTGAGGATATCTTCAACTAGAGTTGCCTAAGATACTTGTGGTTTATCCCAAGTCCACTCATAAAGGAACTCTTGTATGAGCTTGTTGAAAAGAGATATGAAGAAAGTTAAAAGCCATCTATTCTTGCCTACATGGTCATTCCCTGGGATGTGTTAAAGGATCTTTTGGTGTTTTTCTGTGAAGAGAACTGATGTCCTACCTGATGTTAGAACATAAAACCAGCAGATTATGCAGTATCCTGTCAGCATAACAGATGCTAGGGGGCTAAACAAATGTGTTGATCACATCTGTTTGGAACCTACTCCTGGCTTGGAAGAGGAGGCATCTGGGTTGTGTGTCTAAGAAGTTTCCCTCAAGAAACATGTCTTAGATATGTATATTGGTCAAGAGATGATCAATATAGTGTCACTCATTGGATAAGTGAGTAGGTGTTCAAAGGTTGTTTGTATTGGTGGAGGTCAAGCTCAAATGTCAAGGACATTTTCTCTGATATCTGAAAGCTCCTTCTGATCAAAGCAGCCAGTTGTTTGCAATCTTGTTTATGGCCATGGAGCAGATTCTGTTTGAAAGGAGGTGTTGAGTGTTCCGCTGCATGGAAAGACATTAGGGGTTGGTCTCCTCAGCAGGATAGTCTATGATGTTGTAGTTTGTACAAGACAGCTTCAACCGTTTGGTTAGAGATACCAAAGATACTTAAGGTTTATCTCATTGTTTTGGGAAAGAAGTGATCATATGGTGAATGGATCTTATTGAAGATTGTTTGGAAGTTTAAGTTTTTGGAGAAGAATATATTTCGAATCAGGGATTGAAGACCAATCTGTTGATTCCTTCTTGATGATGTAAGAAGAGGGTGGAACCAAATCAAAAGAGTATCACTGTCAAATCTTTCATGCGGGAGTGAAGATCTTGATAAGTTATCTCTTAAGCTGAGTTGTGGTGACCTATTTAGGAGGGTCTTTCTGGTTATGATGTCAGTTTCATCAAGAAAGAAGCTGAGCTTGATATGCCAATCCTAATGTCTCGACATCGCGCTACACATCAGCAGTTTAAGGTAAATGTTGAGTCAAAGACCTATTAGATTGTAGTTGCTTTGAAGGATCACTGAAGCTGTGAAGTTGGACAATTTGTGAGATGTTGTTCATAGAAAAGGTAGTCAGCTTGAGCTAAACTGTCTGAGGACAATATTATAGGGAAAGTGCATCCAAGAGTTTGTGTGCAATAGCAGTGTAAATCAGCCTGTGGTCAATTGGTGTCTGCATTAGTTGTATGGAGTGAACTCTTCCAGTTTTGAGGCTTGAAGGATTGGAAGTAGCAGATTGTCTATGGTATGGCTTTAGATGCAGAAGGATGGCAGTTATCACTCTTAAGTTAGATAAAGGTCTGAACCTTGTGCTTATAAGAAGAAGCTTCTGGAAGAGTGTGTTATGCAAGTTACTGCAGTTTTGTTGGTCTAATCTTGGAAGTTGATCAGATGTTGATATGTTCTCGTGTGTCCCCTACATGAGATATGTGTGGATTAATATGGTTGTAGTCTCCAAATCCATAGTAGAAGTGTTTAATGTGATGAAGACTGTTGTCAGAACTGATGTTGAAACATCATTCCAGTTCTTTGCTCTCTCAGCCAAAGAAAGATAGTTGTGCTCTTGGTGAAGTATTAGGTCAAGCAAATTAGTGATCAGTGGTGTGGATTATTAAAAGAAGGATTAACTAGTGCCACAAGTGTGCAGGAAAAGAATGTCGTACCTTGTGTGAGAAGGTAATCTTATTCTATCTAATAGTAGATACTTTGACGGGAGACTTAGTATTTGTCTATTAGTGATGCTGTGCATAAGGGTAAATACTTTGACGGGAGACTGAGTATTTGTCTAGAGAATTAAGAAAATCTGTGTCTGGATATTTATTTTTCTGGGCCATGATGGAGTAGCTTGATGTTTGAAGATGACAACATGAGGTAGCCTTATCAGCTGACTGTATCAGAAGTGTGTAAATAAAGGAGTGAACATCATCTGCTGGCTGTTTGTAAAGACCTTGTTGGGAGCTTGGCAGTTGTTTGATGTGTGTGACGACATGAATTATGCTGTTGAAGATGCAGACTATGAAGACATCATATTCTTGATGGTTAGAACTTGGATCAGTTTATTTCTGATCTAAGTGGTTTGGAGCATGGTGTTTGCTCTGGTTGTGAAGGTCGAGGATAAGTGGCAGTTATCTCTGGCTTTCTTTCGATGGCTCTACTAAGGGAAGTGGCATTCTTTGGTATAGCTATGGGGTAGTCTTGGACTACTTATTCTCTGAAGATTCAGATGTGGTAGGTTTGAAGTCTTTGGAGTTTCTAAGCAGGATGGAGGTTGTCTACTCAAACTTGATTGTTGAATCAAGTCTATGAGAGCATGGAAATCTGTTTCTGCAAAGGGAGGAGGTTCTTCTGAGTGGCAGAAGGTTGAGCTAAATTCAACAGTTGGATGTTCTAACATCTAGCTCAACATCAGGAGTCTCAGCTGGTGATGTGGCACATCAGCTAATGATAGGGTGATCTACAGGTATGATAGGATGCTTCAAAAAGATCGTTCTCATGGCAGTTTGTGGGAGCTGTAGGAAGGAGAAGATGTTCATGGCTTAGGGAGTCTAAGTGTGTTTGCTTTTGAGCAAGTGGAGCATGTGACTTAAAGATCAAGTTTCCTTGGTAGATACCTGTGTGAGAGTTCTGACAAACGTGAAAAAGGTCAAAATGTGGCATTTGGCTATTTTCATATGAGGATTCATGAATGAGGTGATCAAACTGTGGCATTTGGTTGATCTCAGAAGTGGATTCGAAGAATCAAGATAATCAGAGTGTGGCAGCTGGGTATTTTTGAGGATTGTTGAAGACTCAAGGAGAGTATTCTTCTTGAAGGTGGATGAGAATTTAATTCTCTAGTTCTTTGGATTACTATGCAATAGTAAGTCCAGTTGGTGGAGCTTATTAAGAATCATTAGTTTGGATATCCTTGGTGAAGGATGATTATGCTCTAGGTCACGAGCTTGGTGCCTACATTATGCCTAAGGAGCGTCTACATAGTCATACGGGAGAATGATGAAGTAGAAGGTCTGCCTTAGATGGAGTATGTAGAGAAGACTGAAGTAGATCAGGATTGATTGCTTGAGAGTCTGAAAAGGGTTATTCACCTATTGTTTCAGTGAAGAAACACCTGTGAAGGAGATTTAGCCCTTTGGTCAAGTCCTGCTGAAGAGAAGTTGATCAACCTAGCATGTGAAGTGAACTAACCAAGAGGTTCACCAGACAAATGCATTGGGGTACTTGGCTATGGTTTCTGCTGCAAAGGTGCACATAGTGTGAAGCTTGCAGGATGTTCAAGCGTGTGGAGAGTTAGCCTAGGTGTGTAGGTGTGTGACCTTGTCTGATATGGTTCAGATGTTGAGAGGAAGTTATTCAAGAAGACTGGATATAATGTCAGACAACATGTTATGACATGTTGGTATGGACATGACAATTTTTGACCTGATTGAACCAGTAGTGTACATCTACCTCATTGTGTGAGTATGGTGGTTGGATGTTTGAGAGGTTGTCTTTGGAATTGTGTGTACTTGGTTGTCCTATTGTGGCTACAAGGAGGGAGAGATAGCCAATGTATGTTGACTAAGAAGGCTCTAGGATTGAGGGGGAGTGCGCATGTTAGTACAGCCGGTTCCTGCCTTTAGGAGGAGTTTAGCCTTGTGAAGTTTTGGATATTGGTTGTGTCTTGGAATCTACTGTGAAGTCTTGGATTGGTTGTGCTGTGAACCAGCAGACAATGTCTGATGAGATGTCAGAACATGGGATAAGACATGTTTCTCTTGGGACAAACAAGGAATTATTTTGGACGGTGAGGTGCAACACGTGGATCCGACTCTGCATGGAACTGTCTTGGCACAATTTATGGTATATATCAGTTAGGAAACAATAAATCTGGTCAAGACTGTTTTGGACGGAAGACTTTGAATTTGGATGGAGTTTTTAGTTCCTAAAATAGCGTTTCCTTGACCAAGAACTTTGAAATATTCAAAGCTCGTTAATTCCTAAGTAACTGATCTGATATATATAGGGGCAATTCCTCTCTCCTTCAACTCGTGAGTGTTCTTGGTTCATAAGTCTTATGGCTTTTGTGTGCCTTTGGGTGAGTACTTCTTGGATCTGGTTTTGTGAGGGCTTCCTTTGCCAATTTGTGGCTAAAAAGGGGGAGAAAAGTGAGAGATGGGCTAAATGGTTTGCACAGATGTTTTGCCTGAAGTCTGCAGTCCCAGCTGTTGCAGAACGATCCACAGTTGGTGTTGAGTCTTTGTGACTTGTGTCCTGAGTTATGAACACAGTTGTGACTTGTGTTCTGAGTTACATGAGTTGGCAGATTGGCACGTCTTAAGTTTCATCTTATGCCATAGGTCGACTGGGGGCGTCTGATCAATTTAGGTGTGCATAAGTCTCTCATGCCACCATTGGTCTTTGATGACTAGACAAGCATTTCTTTTCTGGAGGAGTCTTCTACATCCTCTCCGGGTCTGAGTTGAAAGGAAAAAGAAATGTGTTGTATTAAGGGGGAGTATTGGATATCTTCTTCCTCATGTGCACCTCCTGATGTGCTGCCTGGAGCTGATGTCGTATGGTGATGTCCTAACATCAGTCAGAAGAATGCAGTACACTGTTAGGATCAGATAACACCCAACAGTAGTGTAGGATTGTAATTACTGCTGTAATCTGAGTTGTAATATCTATGTATATGTTTTAGCCAAAATTAGCCAAAGGGGGAGATTGTAAGTTCTTGTAATTGGCTGTAATTTTGTTAAAACAATGTGTTGTCATGGTTGATGTTACAACATGAGCTTCTAACAGTATAGGTATGTTTTAACTAACATTCTGGTTTGCTGTTGAAGAATTAAGGTGCTGAAGAGTGATGTCACATGCGATGTCGTAACATCACTATACCAGAACATCAGACTTTAATGTGTTTAGGGCTGCACGTGGTTCTGGTGTGTTTGAGATTTTCTGCTAAAGAGATTCAGAGAATGCAGACGAAAATCAAGGGAGATATATATTCTGTTACAATTTGTTATGAAGATCAGATTGTTACGAATCTAAAGCATAAAGATATGGAGAAGATTCTGATATAATAAATGAAGATTTATTTGAAGATATAATCAGATTTGTTACAGCTGATATGATATGATTGAAGGCCCAAATTCAGCTGGGAGGATATTATAAATAGAGTGCTTGTAACCTAGAATGAGCACGAGTCCAAGATGTAGAACTTTAGGGCTTTGTCTAGTGAACCACTCGGGGTGTGAGATGGTCACTATGTTTAACTCAGAAACCTGTAGGTAATGAGTTTTGTATTGTTCTTGGAGGAAGCTTTGAAGCAACTCCAAAGGGGTGTCGTGGAAGTGTGTCTTCCAAAGTCTATGTAATAGAAAAGTGTAAGGAGTCAAGCTGTTGATGCAGTGACGGTGTAGTTGACTGCTAGACATCATCGAGATGATTGGAAGTGAGATGGAGTCTCTTACCTAGGGAGGACTTAGGTAGAAGGGTCATTGGGTAGTGATTGAATTAGGTAGATTGTCAACTGGTGTGTTGAGTCTGTAATTTGATACTACTAATAGTGGACTTCCTTCCTGGCTTGGTATGCCCCCAGATGTAGGTTGGTTGAACCGAACTGGGTGAACAATTGATTGTGTTCATTTACTGTTTCTATTATTGCCTTGTTCAGCAGATTGCGATGTTGTGACATTGCACAAGACATCACACATTTGTACCAGAATTTCATCCCTAATTTTTGCCTGGATTGTACTATGATGTTTCCAATCCACCGGGATGATTTTTTTTCATGTCTCTAACTTTTGCCTGGACCGCCCTTTCGTGTTTTCAGTCCACCGAGACGTTCTCTCTTTTTTTTTTTTTTTAGTTTAGGCGAAGTATTTCTTGACTACATCAACATTTGTGGGGTAGGCAAATTCCTCTCCGTCCATGGTTGCAAGTCTCAAGGCGCCGCCTGAGAAAGCTTTCGTGACCACATAAGGGCCATCATAATTTGGGGTCCATTTGCCCCGAGAATCAGTAAGAAAAGATTGTATCTTCTTGAGCACGAGGTCTCCTTTTCTAAAGACACGAGGTCTGACCTTTTTGTCAAACACCTTCTTCATTCTTTGCTGATACAACTGACCGTGGCATAGTGCCGTGATTCGCTTCTCTTCGATCAGGTTCAGTTCGTCGTGTCGACTTTGACACCACTCAGCTTCGGTGAGCTTAGCTTCCATCAATACTTGGATTGACGGGATCTCTACTTCTATGGGGAGCACTGCTTCCATGCCATACACTAGAGAGAAAGGGGTAGCCCCTGTTGAAGTGCGGACAGATGTTCGATAACCGTGAAGAGCAAAGGGTAGCATCTCGTGCCAATCTTTGTAGGTTACAACCATCTTTTGAATGATCTTCTTGATGTTCTTGTTAGCCGCTTCTACCGCTCCGTTCATCTTGGGTCGGTAGGGAGATGAGTTATGGTGTTCAATCTTGAACTCTGCGCACAACTCCTTCATCATCTTATTGTTCAAGTTAGATCCATTATCTGTAATGATCTGGCTTGGAACACCATAACGGCAGATGATATTGTTTTTGATAAATTGGACCACCACTTGTCGGGTTACATTAGTGTACGACGCTGCTTCGACCCATTTGGTGAAGTAATCAATGGCTACCAGAATGAACCGATGTTCGTTTGAAGCCTTAGGTTCAATCAAGCCAATCATGTCGATTCCCCATATGGAAAAAGGCCATGGGGAAGAGAGAACTTTGAGATACGATGGCGGTACATGAATTTTGTCGGAGTATATCTGACACTTGTGACACCTCCTCATGTACTTGAAGCAGTCGGATTCCATGGTCAACCAATAGTACCCGGCTCAGAGAATCTTTCTCGCCATTGTGTGTCCGTTGGCATGAGTGCCAAAGGATCCTTCATGAATTTCTTTCATAAGCATGTCTGCTTCTGGTCTGTCGACGCATCGGAGCAAGACCATGTCAAAGTTCCTCTTATAAAGAGTGTCTTCGCTCAGGAAAAAGCTTCCAGCTAGCCTTCTGAGGGTTTTCCTGTCTTTTCTGAGTGCCCTAGGTGGGTACTCTTGTTTCTGAAGGAAGCATTTGATATCGTGATACCAAGGTTTGTCGTCTATGACTGCTTCGATCACGAAGATGTAGGCGGGCCGTTCAAGGCGTATAATGTCAATCTTAGGTAGGTCATTCCATCGACCTACGCTAATCATGGAAGAGAGAGTGGCTAATGCATCAGCCATGTGATTCTCACCACGAGGTATGTGATGAAAGTCAACTCTGTTGAAGAAGGGTAGCAACCTTCTTGCGTAGTCTTTGTAAGGAATCAATCCTGATTGGTATGTGTTCCAATCTCCTGTGATCTGATTGATAACCAAGGCTGAATCGCCGTATACGTCCAAGTTTTTGATCCTTAAATCAATCGCTTCTTCGAGACCCATAATACAAGCTTCGTATTCGGCCTCGTTGTTCGTACATTTGAACATAAGTCTGGCAGTAAAAGGAATGTGGGTACCCTGAGGGGTAACAATGATTGCCCCAATTCCGTTTCCGTAATGATTAACTGCTCCCTCAAAGATAAGTCCCCATTGGGAACCTGGTTCTGGCCCTTCACTGGGTAACGGTTCATCGCAGTCTTTCATTTTGAGATACATGACAACTTCGTCTGGGAAGTCAAACCCGATTGATTCCTGATCGTCAATCGGTTGATGAGCCAAATGATCGGCTAAAATACTTCCTTTAACGACTTTCTAAGCGTGGTATTCTATGTCATATTCTGATAGTAACATCTGCCCACGGCCAATCCTTCCCGTGAGAGCAGGTTTTTCGAAGACGTACTTGATTGGATCCATCTCGGAGACCGGCCAAGTAGTGTGACGAATCATGTACTGGCAAAGACGTTTGGCTGCCCAAGCCAAAGCGCAACAAGTTTTCTCAAGCATCGTGTACCGAGTTTCACAGTCGGTAAACTTCTTGCTCAGATAGTAAATGGCAGACTCTTTCTGTTTGGTTTCGTCCTGTTGGCCAAGTACACATCCCATTGAGTCCTCTAGGACTGTGAGATAAATTATTAGTGGTCTTCCTTCCACTGGAGGTGATAGAATCGGTGGATTCAACAGATATTCCTTAATACTGTCGAAAGCGGTTTGGCAGTCTTCTGACCAAACGCAATCCTGGTTCTTTTTCAGTAATTTGAAAATCGGCGCACATGTGGCGGTCATAAGGAATATGAATATGGAGATGTAGTTCAAACGTCCCAGAAATCCTCTGACTTGCTTTTCAGTTTTCGAAGAAGGCATTTATTAAATGGCCTTGACCTTGTCAGGATCAACTTCAATTCCTTTCTGGCTGACGATGAACCCTAGTAGTTTCCCCGAACGGACACCGAAGGTGCACTTGTTGGGATTCAAGCGGAGCTTGAATTTTCTTAGACGTTCGAACAATTTTGACAGATGTTCAACGTGCTCATTCTCTGTTTTTGATTTTGCAATCAAATCATCGACATATACCTCGATTTCCTTGTGTATCATGTCATGAAATAGAGTAGTCATGGCCCTTTGATAGGTTGCCCCGACATTCTTCAAACCGAACGGCATTACCTTGTAACAAAAGGTACCCCATGGGGTAATGAATGAAGTTTTCTCCAGGTCTTTCGGCGCCATTTTGATTTGGTTATAGCCCGAGAATCCATCCATGAAGGAGAAAACCTTGAACTTTGTTGTACTGTCTACCAGCATGTCAATGTGTGGTAAAGGAAAGTCGTCCTTTGGACTAGCCTTGTTCAGATCTCTGTAATCGACACACATTCTGACTTTTCCGTCCTTTTTGGGAACGGGTACGATGTTGGCTAACCATTGAGGATATTCAGATGTAGCGAGGAAACCCGCGTCGATCTGTTTCTGTACCTCCTCCTTGATTTTGATGGCCATGTCCGGTGAGTGCGTCTCAACCTTTGCTTTACTGGCGAACATTCCGATCTCAACGGTAAGTGATGTTCCACGATGCTGGTATCCAACCCTGGCATATCCTGATAGGACCAAGCAAACACATCGGGGAATTCTTTGAGAAGCTTTATCAAACCCTCTCTGGCAGTTGGACTGAGAAGTGCTCCAATCCTGATTTCTTTTCTCTCTTTTTCTGAACCCAAGTTTACCGTTTCCAACGGCTCTTTGTGAGGTTCAATGGACCTTTCCTCTTGTCTGAGTAATCGGGAGATCTCTTCTGGAATTTCGTTGTCAACTTCTTCTTCAACCCCAAATACTGGGAACTCAAAGTCGGGAGAAGGCATCAGATCGTATGTTTCAACGGGGTGTAAAACAAGCAATCTGCATGACGTGATGATTCGTGTTTAGAAGAGATAGAGAAAATGCAAGTGTGTGCAGTGTTTTGATTTTACTGCTTATTTTTATTATTGAATGTTTTTTAGGATTACCATTTTCTGAAAAAGCAAAAAAAAAAGAAAACAGCAATTAATGCGGGAATTAAAGAACGGCGTTATTTTATTAATGAACAAGCCGACTCTTGAAACTACAGCCCTATAAAACAAAACTCTGTCGCTTCGGGCAAAGCGAAGAGGGAAATTTACAGAAAGCGAGCCCTATCAAAACATCTGTTTCACCTGGGCAGGGTGAAAGGTTTAAAGATGGAAATTACTTTGATTGGTGAACGACCCTCGGAACCTCGACGGCAACCCATTGGTGGCGAACTCCTCGGTGAATCACAAAGTCTGGCACCTTCTTTGATCTGTCTTTAGAAATAACATTGATTTCTGGTGGAGTAGGATCATTGGAATCTGTCTCCCAGGCAGAATTGTCGTAGGAGGATTCCTCAGTTGCATTTGTGCTCTCAGCTGTATCTCCCCATCCAGTTGGCTGGATATCTTCGAGCCTAATACGAGAGCTTTCGGGAGCGGTGTACTTGACCATGAAGTCAAACTTTCCACTTGGTTCTCCCAGAGTGTCCCAAACTTCTTTGGAACTGGAGGAGTCATCCCTCTCGATGACGTTGACCTCAGGAAAAGCGTAATTGATGAATTCAAGTCCTGCAAACGTTGCGAATTCATCTTCATGTTGAGTAGTTTCAGGATGACCTGAGTGTTGATCCCATGACATGGTGGGGACACAGGTATTCTGTTCAATGATGGTCAGCTGATTTTCATTGTTCGGATGACTCTCTTGCCCCAAGTCTCTTGGATAAGGTTGCCACATTGGCAGACCATCCATTGGGCCATAGTAGTTAGAGTCAAGGTTGTCCTTCATCGGAGTGTCTTCCTCTAATGAATTTGGTGGAGCACGACATCCTTCCGGATCACAATCTCCATATATCATTTCGACGTCTGATCTGGGTATAAATCTCGGACTCTGTGCGGGATAGCAAAATGGAATTTGCGTTTCGTCCTGCGACACATAATCGTCCTCGTTAAGATAGGACTTCCATTCCTCATCTATGCCACAGGGATCCTCTTCATTGATAGCATGGACTACTTGAGTCACTGGTTGGAGGAAACCTCCACTACGGAAGAAGTTCTGAATGGGATGAAGACTTTCATCGCTGGCAGCTGTCTGGGTACAGGTTGCAGAAAAACCAAGACCCTTCTTTGTTTTATTGTCAATAGGAATGACAAGTTGTCCCCATCCTTTTGTGTCAGTACTCTCGACCGCTTTGATAGCATCCTTGTATGAGGAAATCGACGTTCCTCCTCCGGATTGATTGTTCTTGCTCACCGATAGTGCTTGGAACTGCGTCCCAATAACCTCCTCGGGTTCTATACCAGCAGATGATGACAAGTTATTCACGAGCAAGGCTTGTTCCCCACAGACTGTGACAAGTTGATCGTTCTTGACGAACTTTAGCTTTTGGTGGAGAGTTGAGGTAACCGCTCCAGCCTGATGTAACCAAGGTCTTCCTAATAAACAACTATATGTTGCCCGGATGTCCATGACTTGGAAAGTTACTTGGAAAGTATGAGGACCAATAGTTATGGGAAGATCAACTTCGCCGATAACTGCTTTCCTGGATCCGTCGAACGCTTTGACGACGACCTCGCTGATTCTCATCGGAGGGCCCTTGAATGATAATTGCATCAAAGTAAACTTTGGCATAACATTCAGGGCTGACCCTGTGTCTACCAGTACGCTGGCTAAAGCATCGTCCTGGCAGTTAACCGTGATATTGAGCGCCATGTTATGACGGCGACCCTCTTCGGGTAAATCCTCATCACTAAATCCCAAAATTTTGCAGGAAGTGATGTTAGAGACAATATTATCGAACTGTCTGATTGTTACGTCCTGTTCTACAAAGGCTTGCTCTAAGACTTTTTGTAGAGCCTCCCTGTGCGCTTCTGAACTGAGTAACAGTGATAATACCGAGATCTTTGAAGGAGTCTGTAAAAGTTGATCAACAATGTTGTATTCACTCCTTTGGATGAGCTTTAGCATCTCATCTTTGTCTTTCGACAGGTCGGGATTACTGGATTAACCGACTGGTGGATTAGGAACTTCTGTCTGAAATTCCTTTTCTTTGTTAAGTTCTCCAACTCCTCGGTTGAAGATTCTACCGCTCCGTGTTACACGACTGATGTTTGCAATATTCACGATGGAGGGTAATGAAATTTCCTTTCCATTCTTGATTGTTGTTGCACCGTATTTGTAAGGGATAGCCTTAGCTGATTCATACGGTAATGGTCCCGGCAGATAGATGATTATGGGAACCTTCTGGTTTTTCTGACCATCATAAGTAA
Organism: Lathyrus tuberosus; assembly: GCA_022829125.1. NCBI lineage: Eukaryota > Viridiplantae > Streptophyta > Magnoliopsida > Fabales > Fabaceae > Lathyrus > Lathyrus tuberosus. Next base: position 684,365 of record JALAZF010000131.1, read on the forward strand.
TCTCGATCCGTTCCTGGTTGGGAACTTTAGATTCGTCAAGTAGAGGAATAATGGCAAAAACATCCCCAATTTGATCGGCAAGGTAATTCGGCGACCAATCCATGGGTCCAGAACCTGGATATGGACGAATTTCTCCACGATCGGCCTGACCCTGAAGAGCTGCTCTCACAAGGTAACACCCTTGGTTACTTTCCGAACAGACGCTACAACTGTCATAGTTGTGTGGGGGCACCTGGCCACGCCCACTTTGAATACAATGTAACCTCACTAGGTTAGCTTCCACTGATCGGACATCCTGACTCTGACGCCGAGTAGGATTCCTGTTACTGATACTAATTTGCTGAGCATCTTCATCCATATAGATTGGCATCCACCAGTGATTTAACAAGTGCTGAAGTGCCTCCTGGACAAAGGTACAACCTCGATCATTTTCGCAAAACCGCTTTACATCTTTGATAGTCATGTGATATTAGGAATCCGAGTCGGACCTGCTCAGCATGTAACTCTACCAGGTTGGTATTCATCACACGAATATCGAAGACCTGAACCATATTGATTTGATAAGGATTCCTATCATGGTAGTCTTGGATCCATCCAAGATCCATCTGACGCTGGAGGGCCTCTTGTATGAAAGAGCATCCCTGTTTGTTTACCGAGCACGTCAGACAGGAACTGTAATCGTGCCGTGGCAGATTATGATACTGGCTTTGCCTTGAGTGCATCGCCACCAAGTTGACATTCATTGCACGGATATCGTGGTTCTGAATGACGTTGTAATTCGTGTAGACCATGTTAACTCCACGAACTCGGTGCTCTTGGATCCATCCGAGATCCATCTGTTCCTGCAGAGCTTCTTGCACTACAGAACATCCTTGATTACTTTTAGAGCAGATATCACACTGGTGATAGTTATGAGGTGGCACATGGCCATATCCACTCTGTCTACAATGCATCTTGACCAGATTGGTCCTCAATAAGAGTACATCGTGAATTTGATAGACGTTGTTAGTCTCTTCCTCAATCAAATTGACCGTAGCCTTCTCGTGTTGAGGCAGGGGGTTCGTGAGAACATTAGGATTCGTATCTTTGAAAGATAAGAGCCCGCTCCTGACAAGCTTTTGTACGTCATATTTGAAATTGAGGCAATTCTCTATGTTATGCCCCGATCCTCCTTGATGATAAGGGCATGTCTGATCCGCTTTAAACCAAAAAGACGGATTTTCCGGTACAGTAAGAGGAGACTTAGTCTGGATGTGCCCCTTAGCCAGTAGTAACGGAAATAGTTCTGCGTACGACACGGGTATAGGATCAAACCCTGATGGTCGTGTTGTACGGTTGTTATTGTACTGAGGACGAGCCTACTGAAGAGGCTGTTGTGTCCTTTGCTGATTAGGTTGGTTCTGCACAACCTGAGGTTGATACGTAGGAACAGGCGCGGGGCCGATAGCAGGAGTTACCGCTGCTACTGGTTGATAACGACGCCTTTGCTTTCCGAGAGAGATATTCCCAATATCTTGCTCTTTTTTCTTAGGGAGAGCACTACCGTATTTTTTAGTACCGCTCGTCGATCCAGTGTCTTTTACCAAACGTCCTTCTCGGACGGCTTCCTCAAGACGTACACCCATACCGACCATCTCAGTGAAATCACTGGGCGCACTGGCGACAAATCGGCCATAGTAAAATGAGGTCAAGGTTTTTAAAAAGATCTTTGTCATCTCTTTTTCCTCAAGAGGTGGACAAATTTGAGCGGCAATTTCACGCCATCTCTGGGCGTACTCCTTAAAGGTTTCCTTGTCCTTTTGAGACATTGATCTGAGTTGATCTCTGTCGGGTGCCATGTCCAAATTGTATTTATAATTTTGAACGAAGGCTTTGCCAAGATCTCTGAATGTGCTGATCGTGGCTCGGTTTAAACCCATGTACCATTTTAAGGTGGCACCGGTTAAACTATCCTGAAAGTAATGAATCAGCAGGTCCTAATTTTCCGTCTGAGCTGACATCCGTTGAGCGTACATTGTCAAGTGGCTTTGAGGGCAAGAGTTACCCTTGTATTTTTAAAAGTCAGGCACTTGGAATTTGTGCGAAACTTTCACATTGGGGACCAGACAAAGGTCTGCGGCGTCTTTTCCAAAAAGATCCCGACCGCGAATGGCTTGCAGTTCCCTCTGTATTTCCAAGAACTGTTCCTGGAATTCATCCATTCGGTCAAACATAGTCTCTTTCCTAGCAGAAGGTATCTGTGGAATCTGTCCTTCCGGGACAGTGTGCACCATAGGGGGTGGTACCGTAACTACGACAGTGAATCTTGGCGTTTCCCAAAGTTTGTAACCTTCAGGAGTCTTCAGTATGCCTCTAGCATCTTTGCTTTCCCGAAGTTTGTAACCTTCAGGACCAGCGGCATCTGTTGCGATTCCCTGATCTTCAACGATCGGCGGAACATATCCTTCCGGGATATAGTTCGCAGGCATGCCCCAGGGACGATCTTTCGGCATCTGATACCTAGGATCGAACTTCTCCACTATGGGCGCTGAGGTGATCTCCGAGATCACAGTCCTTTGTAGCTGAGCTTCTGCCATGGCTTGCATGTCGTTACGAAGCTTTCTCATATCCTCTCTCAGAGCGTCGATCTCTTCTTTCAACTCTCTGTTCTCTTCCTCAAGATCATCCATCTTTTTCTGACGATTAGCCTGAGTATTGTACGAATGAGACAGTTTGACTCTAGAACCGAGACACAAACGTAAGATTCGTAGGTAAGGAGAATACGCGATGTGAGAATGATAAAATGCAATGATTATATTAATTGTTTTCTTGGTTTAATCAAAATAAACTTCGACAATTAGATTGCAAATATCAAACAGTGGGGAAACCCCTTTTTATTGAAATTCAAAGGATTACAGAAATGGAAATACAGTAGATTACAAAGTGCAGAAACAGAAACCTAAGCTAATGGGTCCCGAGTCCTCTCTGAAGAGAAATCGGGTGCTGATTCTGGTATCTTCCTTTTCTTTGACCGGGGCTCTTGAGTCGTTGTCGGGTTGTCATTTCTTTGCCAGGTGAAAGGAGCGAGCAAATTCCTTTGGTCATCCTGATTCTCTACAGCATATTGCTCTAAAATTTCAATCAGAGCATCTTTCTCTTTCAGTAGTTGTTGTATTTGGATACACTCCATGTTGAGGGTGCGGTACTTGTTCTTTCAAGACCTTCTCTCCTTTTGAACTTTGTTGAGAGTAACCTGAAGCTTTTCAGTTTTCGTCATGAAGTACAAGACAGATTCCCTCGGCGGAAGAATTCCGTAACGAGGATAAGGCATCTTTAGCTTGAGAGCTCTAGTTTGTACCCAATGGAGATAAGGCTCCACCGAGACACAGTCCGGTTTTCCTAGAGACTCTCGTCCTTTCTTATGAACGTGCTTCCACGCATGCACTACTTCCATCTTCAGTGCCCTGTCGTTTTCTCCTTCCTTGAAGAAAAGACCTTCTAGATGAACACCCAGTGGGATGTATCTCATCGGGTATCTAAATTGACGAAGAACCAATGTCGGATGGTAGTTGATTCCCCCTTTAGTTCCTATGAGGGGTACATTGGGGAAGTTCCCACAACGATCAATGATCCTGATCCCATCATAAATCCTATTACACCAATCTATATCAGAGTTGGTGAGAGATATGATCTTCTGCGACCAGCGTAAGACACTCTTGCAATCCCAAAAAGCAGCAGACTTAGGAAAATGGGAGATAAACCATTTGTAAAGCAAAGGTACACAGCATGTGATCTCCCCTCCGCTGTACAAATTTCCTAAGTGTACAGAATGATACGCATCTGCGAGCAAAGTCGGCACAGGGTTTCCAATGAGAAAAACCTTAATAGCGTTGATATCAACGAAGTTATTAATGTTGGGAAACAAAAATAACCCGTAGGTGAGCAAGACAAAGATGCTTTCAAAAGCAGTCCCGTTCCCTATACTAGCGAAGTACAGAGCTTTCTTTGTCAAGAACTGGGCTGGCAAACCTTGTATGCCACCCTTGGTAGTCATGTGAGTCCTGACCTCAGACTCGTCCAAATGAATTGCTCTTGCAATGGTCTGATTCTTTGGAATTTCTTCCAGTCCAGAAAATGGAGCTCGATCTGTGATATGTAAATCCAACAGATGAGAATACTCCTCCAGCGTTGGTGCGAGCTGGTAATCCGGGAATGTAAAACAGTGATAAACTGGATCGTAGAACTGAACGAGCGCGTCCATGATTCCCCCAATCACATGGACTCTTAACAGTGGTAGCAAACCACCGTGTTTGGCTCTGAAACCCTCTGGGTTAGTGATCATCCTCGCTAACCTTCTCAAATCCTCTAGCTTTGGAACCTTGAAGGTATACTGGTGAGTTCTCCTTCTACCGAAATCCATTAGTGCAATCCTTTTCTCTGATATTTGCAATCTCAGTCTTAGTTTAATTTGAAAAACAGAGAGACTAGAAGAGAAAATATTTTTTGAATGTTTTAATGTTTTTTAGATGAATGCATGAATGCAGCACACAAAAACATAGAAAAAACATGGGGTCAGAGGGTCGTTGTCATGAAGTCAAGGCTCTACCCATCCCCAAAGGTTTACTAAGGTGATTTTTGTACCTGTACTCATTATCACCAGCTCCTCCCAGGAAGGCAGACAACAAGCGGATCACCAGCGAGTTGTAGTACAATCTTAGAGTAAGTGCTATTCACCGAGAATATATCACCAGCCTCAAATGAGGGCAGTATCACGTGACAACTATTTCCGATAGTTTCCGCACTACGAAAGGGTTTGGCTCCTCAGCATCTCAGACTTAACAACTGGCCCATTGGCTAGAAGAGTGAATGGGTTACGTTGGTCAGTCTCCACTGAGGTTGATGGTCGACCCCGTCGCCATCACTTATCTTAAGTGTATACTCAATCTTTCCACATACGGCATCACCCGCATTCCCATTAGCAGAAAAATAAACACATATAGCAATTAGGAAAAGCAGTATATATATTTGTCTTAAACATCCTAGACCTAATGAAGCTAAGGATCCTAAGTTCCTGACAGAAATGGGTTCCCCGACGGAAGCCCCAATCTGTGGTATTCACACAAGAGATGAAAAGAAAGAAGAAAAGTCAAGATCGGCCCCACGGTGGGTGCCACTTTTCTGTTGGCGGCCACCGCCAAGAAAAATGACTTACCCAAGGTTTAGATTCTAAGAAAGAAAGATGAGCCCCACAGTGGGCGCCACTTTTCTGTAGCGAGCGATTTTGGACGTGGTTCTTAAGCACTGGTCGCTCTCTGCGGTTGAGTTTACTACAGGTCGATTCATTTTTTATCCTATTAAAGCTGATGAAGGAAGGGAAATAGATGTCTCCAATTAACCCTGCTTTGCATACTGAGTTTAAACAGCGGTCTGTTAGGTTACGAATGCTACAATGTGGGGGGCCTTTGTACTGGTTATTTGTATTTTCGCCAATACGGTTTTCTTTCTTTTTATCTAGGCAGAGGGTTTCTGACGGGGAATAAGGATCTGGATGTTTTTTGAATTACTGCTTTTGAGTGATGGGATTTGGGTTTTTTTTGTTGATTGTGCTCGCTAAGATCTTTTCTTTCGATCTTATGCCTACGTATTCCCGTTTACCGAAACAGGGAAATCAGAGCGTCCGTAGTTCCTCCTATTCTATGGGAGGAAATGGTTTTTGGTGTCTTGTTCAAAGCCCAAGACGTGAAGCGAAAAGGTTGTTTGTATCTTGTTCAAAGCCCAAGATATAAAGCTGAAAGGTCTCGACTTTAGAGAGAATTCGTCGTCTCTAAAGAGGGGTAAAGGAGAATTACTTTAACCGAGATACGCGGATCCGAGTAATGCCATAATTTCCGAAGAAGGGGTTTTAACCTGAAGGAGAAGACTTTAACTCAGTGTAGAGCAACGCCATCTTTCCTTAGGAATTCCTCATGCTAAAAGAAGGACAGTGGCATGAATATAGATGATCCAGAGGCTTGCCGCTTACAGCGATTAGATGAAATGGAAGGAGTTGTTGATGTTTGTTTACTGTGAACGAGGAACATGTTTGATGCTAAAAGGTTGATTGGATCAACCAGTGGTTTTCTTATACCAAACCTAAGAGGAGGCTAATTTCCGCTAGGGAAAATCATTATACAAAGCCTAAGAGGAGGCTATTTTGTGTCTCTTACAAAGCCCGAGAGAGAGGCTAAAAGGGTTTGACTCAACAAGAGAATCTTTTATACTCAACAAGAGGGTGTTTTTGTATCTCGTATAAAGCCCAAGATGGAGGCGAAAATTTATTTGGCTCAATAAGAACCTTTCTGTATCTCGTACAAAGCCCGAGATGGAGGCGAAAGGGGTGATTGTCTCAACGAGGGAGTCTCTTATGTGTCTCGTACAAAGCCCGAGAGAGAGGCTAAAAAGTTTTGACTCTACGAGGGAGTCTTTGTATCTCGTACGAAGCCCGAGATGGAGGCTGAAAGGTTTATTCCGCTGGGGAGAATCATTGTACAAAGCCCAAGAGGAGGCTAGTGTAACTGTTCAGTTAAGTGACAGATCCAGTATACTGATTTTAAAAGAGAAAATCAGTTTTTATATGAGCAACACTGTACTCGAGGATTTGGTTCGAGGATCGGGGTTGGTCCCTGTTCTTTAAGGAAAGGGGAAATCCAGAGGGTATTGAGACTGTCCGAGTCTGCGGGTTTCCTTCCTATCTAATGAAAAGGTCACTTGAGAATGTCTTTAAGACTCAAGGAAAATAGACTGTCCAAGTCTAGAGTTTCATCTTTTGTACTATGCTTTGAGAAACAGTAGTAGACTCTGGAAATGACTGATTTATGAAGATTACTAAGTTCTGTTCCTATACCTGTAGGAGGTCGCCGGGACAATTTGTACGAAGCCCAAGAGGAGGCTGGAAGCTTTTAAGAAGCCGATTGGTCCTTGTACGAAGCCCAAGAGAAGGCTATCATTCCCAGCCTAAGAGGAGGTTGTGAATACTTCTATGAAGCCGACGGGTCCTTGTACTAAGCCCAAGAGGAGGCGGGGTTGCTTTTAGGAAGCCTGGGGGTCCTTGTACAATGCCCAAGAGGAGGCCGATGCTTTTAAGAAGCCCGTGGGTCCCCAAACCCCGAGAAATTCAAGGCAAGCTATTCACAAGGAATAGAGCAAGTCAGGAAAGTTCGAGAATTTGGAAGAAACTCAAAGATGCCATTCACGGAGAATACATTTCATCTTTGGGAGTAGAGTTTCTTGATGATTCCTAAGGAGGACAGCCGAAGAGAAGACTGTATCTGGTGCTCCTATTTGGGATCTAGCTGTCTATTTCTACGAATAAATGAAACGACTTTACCTAGTGCTAGACATAGTTGCCGGTGAAACTCTGAATATCTATACTATTATTACACAGTCGATATGAGTTCATGAAAGGAGACTTACAATGAGCAGCCCGACAATACAGTTATATATATATGAGTTTGTGAAAGGAGACTTACAGTGAAACAGTCCCACAATACAGTTATATGATATGAAAGCAGTAAATGAAAGCGGGTAAACACTTACTCGGTTGTAGAGCTTCCATGTTGTTTGGTTAGTTGTTCAACAAAGAAAGAAAAACAACAATATATTCAAAATCAAAGGAGAAAGTGCTTTGAAAAAGAAAGATTTGGGGCTTACAGCTAAAGTAGAGGCCCAGATGGTTTTACCAGTGATTGCACTGTTGAATTTATACAGAGGGTCTTATACAAGTGACTGTGGCCCAAAAAAGGTTTTTTGTAGAAAGGGATCGGTCTTACACTCTAATAGAGGCCCAAAGAGTTTTAAAAAAGAAGAGTGGGGCTTATAGCTCAAGGAGAGGCCCAGATGGTTTTTGAAAAGGCGACGATCGCGCCGTTTGTTTTTTGACAGTATCAGGACTTATACAATAAGTGAGGCCCAAAAATGATTTGGTCAAAAAAGGATTGGGTCTTACACTCTAATAGAGGCCCAAAGAGTTTTGAGTGGGTCTTATAGCTCGAGGAGAGGCCCAGATGATTTATTTTTAAACGGGCGACGATCGCGCCGTTTACTTGCACAGAGGGACTTATACAATGAGTGAGGCCCAAAAAGTTTTTGTACAAGGGGGGGTGTGGGTCTTACACTCTCTCAAGAGGCCCAAAAGTGTTTTGAAAATGATTTATGAGGGTTGAATTAATCCAAAACCCTAATTTGTTTTCAAAATGTATTTAATTGAATAAAAATTCAATTAAAATGATCAAAATTGTTTAATACATGGAAAACAAATTGTGATCTTGAATTAATGCTTCAAAAATTAAGTATTGACCTACAAAATAATTAGAAAGCATTAAAAGTTGCAAAATCAATGTGGAAAAAATATTTAAAATGTCAAAAACAATTAAAATATTAATTCTTTGCAAAAATATCAATTATAAGAAATAAATAATATTTTTGGGATTTTTCGGGAAAATAAAATATTTCAACATTTTTGTGAATTATTAAAAAAAGAATCAACTCAAAATCATTAAAACTCAGAGATAAATTAATTTTTGAATCAATTAAATAAAATCACAAAATTCAAATATTTGAATTTGTGAAAATGGCGCCAAGAACATGGACCAAGAACACGCGCGTTTTCTGCCTTGCCCAGATTTGCATTTTCTATCCAATCTCACTGAATACTTGATTATATCATGTAATCCATATATCATTGTGCTCGTCTCAACCTCACGATCATGTCTATGTACTTTAATTTCATTTAAATTAAACATATAACAAGAAATCACGAAGAAACCTCAAGAACCCTAATTTCTGCATGAAGGCTAGGATTTTTGATACACGATTCAAACAATGCAATTAATTGAGGGAAAACATTCCATGCATGATTATGAACATATGGCCAAATTATTGTGCGAGGAAATATGCATAGATTGAGAGATGACCAAGCTTAGGCTTACCTCCAAGTCGTGACAGCAAGAGCAAATCGATTTCTGAGTTGGAGGTGTTACAGATGAGTTGTGATGATCTGAACAGCTTCCCTACACCCTATGGAGTGTGTTTGAATGCTTGGACTTGATTGAAATTGGCTGGATCACTTCATGGCATCTCAACTGCAACTTGATTGAAAGTTTGAGCAACCAGCTGGTGATTTTGTGAAATCTGTGTTCCAGATGTTGTTTGAGTGTTTGGATCACTTCTATATGATGTATGTGAGGTGTGTGAGTGATTGGTTTGATTGGAATTGCTCTCAAACTCAAAACCCGATAGCTACCTTGCTAAGAAAGGTATTTTTGCCAAGAGAAAGAGATTTTGAGGAAAGCATCTGTTAGATGGCTTTGGTGTACTCAAACTGAACACAAATGAGCTCTATTTATAGTAGAGCAAGTTTGTTTTGCAAGGAATAGTGAATGGAAGCTGGTAAGTAGGTTTGGCCAATGTTGTCCAATGAGAATTCAAGTCTCCTCTAGCCATTGACTAGAGGTTAGGGCACAAAGCTTTGGTTCCCTTGGTCTTGGATAAGTCTTGACTGATTTCAGATGAGAATGGCTCAGTCCATGCCACCTTGATGGTTCCATTGAATGCCTCATTCCAAATTTGGAGTCTTGCCCCTATTTTGGCAACTCTAGGTTCAACATGCTATTTCTTGTTCCATGGACTTTGGAGGCTTGGCTCAGTGATTGTCCCCTTTAGATTCAATCCTCAGAGGTGTCCAAGTGGATAGGAGCATTTGAAATTGGCTGATTTTGGCAAATCGAGCCAAAATGCAAAATCTGCCTTGCTTTGACAGATTTCAGCAAGGAAACTTGACAATGTCATATCTCATGGTGTAAGTTGAATTTGGCAATGTTCTTGGCCATTTTGGAAAGCTCTTACATGATACAACAACTGTTTGAACAAGTTTGGTTTTGATCTCTTTTGATTCCAAGTGAAAAATCCCCCTACATTTGGCAAAAAGTGAAGGCAGATTCTGACTTAGTGAAAATTTCACTAAGTGTTGGAAAAAGTGACATTTTCACCTTTCAGCCACTTTGATCACTCCATAACTCAAAATCCTTAATGAATTGGAATGACTTGTAGTTGAAGTTTTTGTAGATGATAATGAGGGATACAAATCCATCTTTGGATGAGAAAAAATGGCCTTGTGGTTTAGGAGTTATGGTCCTCCAAAGTTGGTACCCTAGCCACTTTATTTTTAACTTAGAAAATTTTCTAAGTTTTTATGGTTACCCCTTTTACAAGTTATCCAACTTTCTTTGGTTTTTCTTGATGAATGATGATTCAAATCATACATTAACATCATTTTAGGGTTAAAAATCCATTTTGGTGAAAAATCTCAAAAAGTCAAAGTTGACTTTTGTGCACAGTTGACTTTTTATCAGATGAATTCCAAACTGTGCAATTCTTCAGGAAATCATGTCCTTGACCTAAATCAAACTTGATGGACATGTTACAAGGGTGTCATAGGGTATATTTATTCATGTCCTAGGGCTTGGGAGCATGTCCAGGTCAAAAGTCAAAGTTACAGTTGACTTTTCTCGTGAAACCCTAATTGTGGTGCAAATGAAGTTGAGACTTGTTACTCAAGCTTCTTGGATTAATCCATTGTTTCAAATGGATCAATATGGTATATTAAAGACCCTCAAATCATGTCTTGAGGTCTTGGCTCATGATTTGTCCCAAAAGTCAACTTAGGGGTGAATTAGGTCAAGAAACCCTAATTCCTGATTTTTGATGTATGCATCCCCTGAGGTCAAATTGACTTGATGAATGGGTTCATGAGGTTCCATGGAGTATATTAGGTTATGTTTTGGATCATTGGCTTGTGCCCAGATGAAATTTTTCATCTGGAGGCCCTGGGCGATCAAAACCCTAATTTGGTGACACAGTCGATCTGGAGGCTTGATCCACCTAGAAGGGAGCAGCTTTGTGCTTAATCCTTGAAGTGGGAGTCCTTTTGATCCATTGTGGATGTATGAGAGGTTAGACAAGTTGAAGATCAAGTCATTCCTTGACTGATCCTTTATCTAAAGCTCTGAGAGGGCTTGAAACCCTAATCCTGATTGCAGTCAATGCTCAACAATTCCTTGAGGAGATTGATGAGGCATGATGATTCATGCATATTGTGATGATGATTTGTACAATGATGGGAAACTTTAGTGGTCAAAATTTGGGGTATTACACAATACACAAATGTTCCGCATGCTCCTCCCGAGACTTAGAATAAATTAAGATATCATCAATAAACACCACCACAAAACGATCTAACTGCTCGTGGAAAATACGATTCATGTATTCCATAAACACACCTGGCGCATTAGAAACCCCGAACGGCATCACAGAATATTCATAATGATCGTATCGTGTCCTAAAAGCCGTCTTCTGGATATCTTCCTCTTTCACCCTAATCTGATGATATCCCGATCTCAAATCAATCTTACTAAACACACAAGCACCAACCAACTGATCCATCAGATCATCAATTCTCGGAAGAGGATACTTATTCTTAATCGTCACCTTATTCAACTGGCGATAATCAATACACAATCGCATACTTCCATCTTTCTTTTTCACCAATAAAACTGGAGCACCCCAAGGAGAAACACTTGGCCTCACAAACCTCTTCTCCAACAATTCATTCAACTGCTTCTTTAGCTCCACCAACTCAGATGCCGACATACGATAAGGTGCCATAGAAACAGGTCTAGTACCAGGAACTAGATCTATAGAAAACTCCACCTCTCTCTCTGGCGGCAAGTCCGAAATATCCTCAGGAAACACCTCAGGAAAATCACACACAATAGGAAACACATCAAGTGAAACTTGACTATCCACAGTCAACGATGCAAACAACCCAAACAACTGAGCTTCATCCGCCAAAAGTTTCTTCAACTCTTTGGTAGATAAGAAACTCGAGTCTTCGTCTTCCTCAAAAGAAGGAAACCTTACCAGCTTATTATAACAATCAATATGAACCCGATTGAACTGCAACCAATTCATTCCCAAAACCACATCTAAACCTTCCAACGGAAAACACACCAAATCCATCACAAAATCTTTACCATAAATGGTCAAAGGACAACTTAAACAAGCCAAAGAAGTAGTTACTGACCCCATTGCTGGAGTATCAATAACCATCTCACCAACCATCAAAGACAACACAAGATTCAAACGCTTCACACACTCAGACGGAATAAACGAATGAGTCGCTCCAGTATCAATAATAGCAACTAAAGGCGTACTATTAATAAAGCAAGTACCTCGGATCAGACGATCTGCACTTGAAGTCTGAGTCCCTGCCAATGAGAATACCTTTCCACTAGCCGGAGCTTGCTTCGGTTTCTGACACTTTGTGCTAACATGTCCAGGTTCACCACAGTTAAAGCACTTAACCACATTCTTTCTCTTGCACTTAGCTGCTACATGTCCTAAACCTCCACAATTAGAACACTTACTCACATCTTTCTTACATTCGAACTGATGATGTCCTACTTCACCACACTTGAAACATCTCGGAGAATTAGACATACCTCCTCCTCCTGACCTTCGATCAAAAGTACCCCTATGTTTACCTTTATCAGCTGGTGTCACATACGGACCACCACGAAACTGTTGCTTCCCTTTCCTGTCACTTACACTTTTGTAATGAGTAGAAAGAGCCTTACTATCCTCTTCATAAATCCTACAACATTCCACCAAATCAGAAAACCTCCTTATCCTCTGATAACCGATTTCCTGTTTTATCTCAGGACGCAATCCACTTTCATACTTCACACACTTAGAAAATTCTGCGGTCGCTTCTGCATAATGAGGGTAAAACTGCACAAGTTCCACAAACTTAGCAGTATAATCAATGACAAACATATTACCTTGTTTCAGTTCCAAGAACTCAATTTCCTTCTTTCCTCTTACATCCTCAGGAAAATACTTCCTCAGAAACTCCTGACTAAACAATTCCCAAGTTACCTCTTCATCACCAGCTTCTAACACAGGACGTGTACTAACCCACCAGTCATCAGCTTCTTCCTGTAACATGTGAGTTCCCAGTCTCACCTTACTGTCCTCGTCACAATCCATAACTCGGAAAATCCTTTCAATCCATTTCAGCCAAACCTGTGCACCATCAGGATTATGTCTCCCTTTGAAGACAGGCGGTCTATTCTTCCTAAACTCATCATTCTCTCCAGCATTAGGTGCACCCTGCACAGCCCGAGCCATAGCTTGCATAGCAGCAGCTAAAACAGCATCATTCCTACCAGCCATATTCTGTTCATTTCCAATAACAGAAACTATGGTTAAACAAACAGCTCATCGAACCACAAGGACCAACAAGGACTGACACAAACTGACATGGACTGGCTCTGATACCACTTAATGTGACGCCCCCAATCTATACCCCCAATTAAATAAAGCGGTAAAGTAAAATACAAAATTTTTTCAGAGTATATTTAAAATTCACAGCATAGACTGGAGACATCGCATCAATTTGAAACAATACATACAACACCTGCCCATAAAGATATGCAACACTCGTAGGTAGCAAACAAACAGAGGAACTTAGTTCCTACTACCCACATATTCAGCTACAGAATAAAAGCGGAAAATCTATACTGAATCTCATATATATATATATATATATATATATATATATATATATATATATATATATATATATATATATATATATATATATATCATAAAAAGTTTGTCATACATCAAGTTATACATGTACAAGTCAAAAGATATATATACATAATACACAATAATCACAAACGGCCTCCCTAACTACCCGGTGTCACATATCAGAGCCGACCGACAAAAGAATGAAGATACAAAGCTTCACAAAAAGACCTCCAGCAATTCTAATCTGCAATGCCTCATAAAGCATTATAAAACAGCAAAAGGGTGAGAAAAACAATCATAATACAGTTGTATATAATTATATATTAACACAGAAATGCACAAGTAAAATATTCTCACCACAATTGCACCACAATCAAATACAACGTACCACAGTACAATTCTAAAGTATCAAATACCACTACACATCAACCATACACAATACACTCATCATCAATATAATTACACATATTCCACCTCATCGCACACAATCATAATTCCATCCACAATTAATTCATGATTTATGCAAATGCACAGAGACCGACACAACGACTCTATGCACATGCAATGCGGTACCGACTTCCAATATTTCTCATCACTAGTTCACTCAGGAACTCTGCTGTAATCATCGCTCGTTACTGAGGATCACTCAAGTAACACCCCGTCGGGCAAACGATGTGCCCGTCGCTTTAGGTCCTCTTGGTATAAGGCGCACGACGTTTATGGATTGCTTTAGGTCCTCTCGGTATAAGGCGCACAATCCGATCGCTCACACCCCACATGGGCACACGATCGTCTATAACCATCGCTTTAGGTCCTCTTATTTTTAAGGCGCACGATATATCAAATCGCTTTAGGTCCTCTTATTTTTAAGGCGCACGATGTTATAGCAGATTCCCTCTGGAATCCAACCGTCACTCAGGACGTCACAACAATGCATATCATGATGCTTGGCATACAATGACTCATGACATTTAATATACACACATAAATGCATTCATCTCCATCAACAAAATTAAACATTGCACTTAAGCCCAAAACAATGCATTTAATTATCATACGGCCACAAATCATCATAACACCATTTAAACACATGCATTTACATCATACAACAGCACCTTGCATGATACACATCAAGTACGCACAATTACAACGACAAAAGTCGACAAACCGACACTATTCCAAATTCTTGACATAATTAAATCGGCTAACAAATTCCAAACCATCATAATAAGAAAGCACATCTCAATAGCTTTCCAACGATACCAAGAATGTAAAAATCGGATAAACGGAACCCAAGTTACGAAAGCAAAACGAAAACGATATTTTGAAAAGTCTCATTTTACCATTTTCCTGACCGTACGCGTATTGCCATGAGCCATACGCGTACTGCCCGGATTCCTCGCCATTCCATACACGTATTGCCCAAGGTCATACGCGTATGGGCAGAGATCATTTTTCCCCAAAAATTCACGTTTAAAAGTACAATACGCGTAGTGCCAACACCATATGCGTATTCCCCTCAAGTGCTACGCGTATCATACGCAAATGGGCAGATGGCCGAGAAAATTGAAGATCCATACGCATATTGGCCCATGCCTCGCCCATGTTACGCGTAATGCCAAGGTCCATACGCGTATGAACATGCCCCATACGCGTATGACCTGGAAAAACCAGAAAAAAATTCTGCAGAGCTTGCTGCTACGGGTTTCAACCCAAAATCCTCCAAATCATCATCCAATACTCAGAAAAACACCAATACAATGCCTAACAACATGTATCTATCATGTACCAACAATAATGAACACTAAAATCATGATTTCCAACACATTTAATCGATTTCTAATCAATTTTACATAATATGGGTTTTACTAAATTTTTTCCATTTTAATCCTATAACAACCACAAACACACATACATAATCATACACAAGCATACAATAATTGAGTTTCGCACCCTTACCCGATTAAATCGATTCTAGAAGTTGTTTTCTTTGATTTCCAAGATTTTCCCACTTTTTCTTCTCTTCTTCTCTTTTCTTCCCCTTTTCCTTCTTCTCTTTTTCTTTCTCTCTATTTTTCTCTCTTTCTATTTTCTATTCTTTCTAACTTAAGAAAAATATCATGAAATGACCAAATACCCCCACACTCAAATATCTCGCAAATGTTCCCAAAACTCGATAAAATATCACAACATTGAAAAATAACATATTTCCAAATAAAAGTCGAAAATAAAATAAAATAATAATAAAATAATCAAAACGACTCGATTAAATAAACTCACACAAAACTGGGGCGTTACACTGAACGTTACGCCCGAGCTCGTATTCTACTTCGAAAACTCAAAAGAGCAATAAAAGACAAAGAAAACGCTAAACCTCTTAAGGATTTCGCCCTACCCTCTAACGAAGAGCCTCATTCTAGTATAGTTAACCCAACTATACCAGCCAATAATTTCGAATTAAAACCATCTCTGTTACAATTAGTACAATAGAACCAGTTCGCAGGTCTTCCTACGGAAAACCCGAACCAACATCTTAAAGTCTTTATTCAACTAGCCGATACCTTAAAAGCGAACGGAGCTCCTCATGAGGCAATACGTCTAAGACTATTCCCATTTTCCCTCAGAGATAGAGCCCGATCGTGGTTAGATTCCCTTCCAGCCAACTCTATAACCACTCGGAATGACCTAAAGAAAGTATTCCTTGCTAGATACTTTCCACCGAGTAAAACTGTTGTTCTACGAAACCAAATAACCAGATTTACCCAAAGCGAGGGAGAATCACTTTTTGACGCTTGGGAAAGATACAAAGAACTATTAAGAGCATGTCCACATCATGGCTTAAAACAATGGCTCATAATCTATACCTTTTATAATGGACTCATGTACAACACCAAGATGACCATAGACGCTGCCGCTGGTGGCGCTCTAATGAACAAACCCTACCCCGAGGCTAGCGCTCTCATTGAGGATATGGCACAAAACCATTACCAATGGGGAACCGAACGAGCACAAGTAGAGAAGAAAGATACCAAAGGAGGTGTGTATGAAGTGAGTTGTTTTGACCATATGAACGCAAAGATGGATGTTATAGCCCTGAAGGTAGAAAACCTGACTATCAACCCCACAACAACCATAGCAGCTATACAACCCGGATGTGAAATCTGTGGAACCTCAGGACATACTATAGCTGAATGCAACCTTTTAGCCGAGAGTGCCACAGATCAGGTCAACTACGCCCAAGGAAACCCTTATTCAAACATATACAACCCTGGATGGAGGAATCACCCAAATTTTTCCTATAAGAATAATAACCCTACTCAAAATTTAACACCTCAAAGACCACCCGGTTTCCAAACTCAAAGACCCAACCAATTTGCACCTTATGGTCCTCAGAAGTCAAATCTTGAGAAAAAGATGGACGAATTCATCTCAGCTCAATTACAGCAGAACAAAGATTTCATGAACCAAAACATTCATATAAATGGACTAATTACTCAGTTGGGTACTAAACTCGATTCTGTAATTACCCATAACAAAATGCTTGAAACCCAAATCTCTCAAGTAACACAACAACAATCTACTCATGCTACACTAGGAGGACAATTCCCTGGACAACCTCAACCTAACCCTAAAGGACACGCAAATGCTATAGCCCTAAGGAGTGGGACCACTTACAATGGGCCTATAAAGCCTAGGTTAAATAATCCGGAACCTCCCAGGAAAGAAGTTGTGACCACACCTGAGAAAGAAATTGAGAAATCGGTGGAACCTGAGAAATCTAAAGATACGGAAGTTAAGAAGAAGGAAAGAGAAGAGAATGAAAAAGTTTATGTACCACCTCCTCCTTACAAACCTCTGATTCCATACCCACAAAGACTTAAACAAACCAAATTGGATAATCAATACAAGAAATTCATAAAAGTGATTGAGAAACTCCACGTAAAGATTCCGTTCACAGAAGCTATTACCCAAATACCATCTTATGCCAAATTCCTTAAAGACATTCTAAGCAATAAACGAATATTAGATGATCCTAAACCTTTAGAATGTAATTCAATTGCTGAGAATAAGCTTGCTAAGAAAGAGAAAGATCCAGGAAGTTTTTCTATACCTTGTGTTTTGGGAAACCAAGTTATAGATAAAGTACTCCTGGACTTAGGAGCAAGTGTAAGTTTAATACCTTTAGCCGTTTGTAAAAGGTTAAACCTAGGAGAAATGCAACCGACTAGGATGTCTCTCCAATTAGCCGACATATCAGTTAAGTATCCAATTGGCATTTGGGAAGACGTCCCAGTTAGGCTTGGTAAACTTTATATTCCAACGAACTTCGTCGTAATGGATATTAAGGAAAACGATGAGATCCCAATCCTTTTAGGTAGACCCTTTTTATCAACAACTGGAGCTATAATAGATGTCAAGAAAGAAAAAAATGACATTCGAGGTAGGTAATGAAAAAGTAGAATTTATACTATCCCAATTCTTAAATTCACCAGCCATAGATGACTCATGTTATGCCATTGATATCATTGATGAATGCATAAAAGAACTGGATAAAGAAGATCCAATAGAAACCATCAAACTACCTTCGATCCCCATTATGGAGGACGACGGATTTGAACGCTTATCTGAACCTTACTTAGATAACAGTCTTTACGAATGCTTGGCACTTACCCCAGATCATATGTCCGAAAAAACCATCAATAGAGCTTAAGGAGCTTCCTAAGAATTTAAGATACGAATTCTTAGACAAAGAATTAAACCGCCCAGTCATAATCTGTGCCACGTTAGATGTTCCTGAAACTAATCAACTCTTAGATGTTTTAAGAAAATATCCCTCAGCTCTAGGTTATAATATCTCCGATCTCAAAGGAATAAGTCCTTCCGTGCGTATGCACTGAATTATGCTGGAGGAAGACTCAAAACCCTCTAGAGAACATCAACGAAGGATAAATCCTATAATGAGTGACGTAGTAAAAAGGGGAGTGTTAAAGTTGTTAGAGGCTGGAATAATATACCAAATATCCGATAGTAAATGGGTAAACCCCCTACATGTGGTGCCTAAGAAGGGAAGTGAAACCGCTGTACAAAACAAAAAAGAAGAACAAATCAAAAATCCTAAGGAGAGTGGTAATAAGGTTGAGGAGAGTTTTGGTAAGAAAAGAGTAAAGATCGAGAAAAATCCACCGACACCACCCGAAAGAGAGGTTGTCGAAGAGGTAGAAAAGGAAGCACCTATTGTTGTTCCTCCTCCCTATAACCCACCGATTCTTTTCCCGCAAAGGTTTGTGGAAGCTAAGAAAAATTCCCAGTCCAAAAGGTATGTGGAGGTATTGGAAACTATCCACACCAATGCACCTATGTCTGAGGTCCTGCGTAAAAAGAGAAAATTAGAAGACCATGAAACTAGGGTAAGCATTAGTGTTAAAAGGGGAAG
Organism: Lathyrus tuberosus; assembly: GCA_022829125.1. NCBI lineage: Eukaryota > Viridiplantae > Streptophyta > Magnoliopsida > Fabales > Fabaceae > Lathyrus > Lathyrus tuberosus. The sequence goes on from JALAZF010000131.1 coordinate 703,407, forward strand.
GTTAGCCTTTGAGGTGGTGGATGAAAGAACTAAGCCCAAACTTGAAAAGCTAATACTTAGGATAGATTCAGAACCATCACCACAAGTTCAAAAGAATGAACCACCCCATAGAAGAAAGAAAAGAAAAGGTGAGGGATATGTGAGATGGCTTGATAAATGGCCATGGAAACCTAAGATTATTAAAAGTTTGATCGAGGAATCATTCTCAAGAGAACCACCATGAGTGCTTGCACTCCTGAGCCGTCGAGCTATCGACATTAAACAAAGCGTTGCGTGGGAGGCAACCCACGAGTAATTTAATGTTTTGATTTGCATTTGTACTATTATGTTGGTATTTTGTTTGTTTTTAGGTATTTAGCCGTTTAAGAGTCACATGCGAAGAAATGAAGTAATTCGGATGAAAAACAGAAGAAATGCAGCAATTTGCACGCAAGGCATTGTCTGACGATTTTGACCATAACTTTTTATCCGTAAATCAGAATGAGGCCCCGTTTGAAGCATTGGAAAGCTAACGAAGAGATCTACAATATGGAAAAAAAACCACCAACACTCAGCGGACGCGGAGAGGGGGTTGGTGGGCGCCGACTGTTTTAACGGGAAAACGGTCAAGAACGTTAGAGGCAGTTACACACGTTTGGAAATTATTACTTAGCCGTTTTCTATAACGTTGTACGGACGTTACAGCCTCATTAGCACTATAAATAGGCCTTGTATTTTCACTTTCATATCATCCAATCCTAGTTTCCAACCTTAGGCATAAAATTCACTTTGTAAAGCAATAATCCGTCACATTGGGGGGTTATTGCACTATTGTTGTTAGTTAGATTAGATCATTGTAGTTAGGAGCTTTACATTCAAAGTTATTTATATTCAAGTCAGTTATTTACTTTCCCGCAATTTACTTTCCAGCTCTGTACCAGATTCAGTCTCCGTTTTGGAGCAGGTTTCTTTTATAAAATTGCATTTTATTATATTCCGCATCGCTTTTGTATTAATTTATTTTCCTGCACTGCTTTATATTCGTTTATTTTCTGTCTCTGCCATTACCTTATTATTTTATTTGTCTGTGTGATTTGTGTCCTTTGGAACTGAACTTAAGCGTGACACTTGTGTTCACTCTCTCAAAATACACTTTCACACTTCACACGTTTTTTTTATCTTAAAAATGTTTTACTTTGCAATTCAATTTATCGATATGTTTTCAATTACTATGTCTAGCTAAATCCCTTGTGCTGGGATGTGAGGATCGTCATTCTGACGGTACTCCATATGTCATCTCCTTAGAAATACTTTAGGGGCTGTTTTTTATTTTAATTAAACTGTTCTGAACTTCAATTGATCGGTCATTACGTAAATGAGACCGTGTTTTTATTTGCGTAATGACTGTGACTAGATCGGGTAAGATCGAAAGCCATCCGGCATTTTAGAAAAGAGATTGTTAGTTTTTAATCAATAAATACAGCGGAAGCACTTTATTGATTAACTAGGAAAGTTTTATATTATTAGAAAGAGGTTTTAAACTATTTTCGGACGCGTTTATAGATTTAGGATCCGGTTAGCCGAGCATATCCCGGAAACCCTTTGGTATAAAATATTTTCAGTCAAAAGCACTTTTTAACTAAGTCTTAGAGGTAATTACATAAAAAAGGACTTTATCACTTTAACGCAAGGAGCGACCGGTGCAGCGTGAGCGGCTGGTATAGATTAAAGGTTAGGTCTGGTTCCGATCATGCTAACGCGGCAGATCCTTTTTAATTAACTCTTTTTCAAATAAGAAAACATTGCCCCGTAAGTATTACTATTTAGATGATAGGAGTATTGTTTGATTGATGTGAATTACATTCCAGTATAGTATTTATCTGATTTATTTCTAATTTCGTTCTATAGAAAACTTTTACTCTGATATTCATTAGCCTTAGATAAACACCGTAATAATAGTAATCGATAGATTAACATTGGTCTATGTAGGAACGATAAATCTTTTATATTGCTCTGACGTAATCCGTATACTTGCGGATAACACGCATCACATGCCTACGTATCTGACATTCGAACAAATGCAGAATCAGAGCTTCCATAGTTCGTGGAACCAAGACGGAAAACAGGAAAGGAAAGGAAAAGTGGTGTCAAAACCAAGAGCAAAAGAAATAGAGACAGATCCGCTGGGGATTCCAAAGAAATGGTATCAAAACCAAAAAAGAAGAAATGAATAAAAAGAAAGAAGAGACTCCACTGGGGAGGTAAGAGAACAAAGCGGCAATGCTGGGGACCAGAGGGTAGTGACCCTACTGTGGATCAAAAGGATAAAGACTTGGTATATTAACTGACTGGCAGTGATTAACCGGAGAAGGAAAAGAGTTAAAACTCTGATGGAGAAAAGGGAACTCTACTGGGGAAAACCTGAACAGAAAGGGTGACCACGCGTGGGAAAAGCGAAAGAAATGGTGTCAAAACCAAGAGAAAAGGGGCTCGGTATGTTAGCTAACTGGCAGTGATTAACCGCAAAAAAAGAGAGAACTCCTCTGGAGGGGATAAAAGATTTGGTGTCAACAGACAGACTGTGATGAACCAAAAAGAAGAAAGTACTGAACCCAGAGAAGGTGTTTGACTCTAAAAGGGTTTCGGTATCCTAACTGATAAACAGTGGTTAACCGAGGAAAGGGAAGATTGTTGCTTTGTGGGGAGAAAGGTTTTAACAGATAAACTGTGATCAACCAAAAGAACGGGTGTAGAACCAAGCGAAGGTTGTGACCCAAAGGTCGGGCGTGGGACCAAGCGAAGGTCGTGACCCAAAGTACGATGTCGATACCGACTGAACAAACTGTACTTGATCAACAAAAAGGGTATTGAACCAAAAGAGGTTGTTAACCGCTGAGGAATCGGTGTTAACAGATAAACTGTGGTTAACCGAAAAAGATGAGTGATTAACCAAGATAAGGTGATTAACTCAAAAGGGGTTCAGTGTTTTAACATACTGGTTGTGGTTAACTGAAAGAATGGGTGATTAACCAAGAGAAGGCGATTAACCCAAGAGTAACTCAGTGTGTTAACAGATAGACTATGGTTGACTGAGAAGATGCAAATTGGTGTTTTAACTGACAGACAGTGGTTAACCAAACAAAGGGAGAAGAACCAAGAGAAGGTTGCGAACTCCTGAGGATACGGTTTTAACAGAAAGACTGTGTTTAACTGAAAAAGAAACTCTTCTTGGGGAAACAAAAGCAATGATTGACCACAAGAAAAGAAAGTAGGGTATTGAAACAAAGAGAGTTTGCTAACCCAAAGACAATGATTTTAACCAAGAAGGTAAGGATTGATCAAAAGAGATTGCAAGAGATAGGAGTGATAAAGGATCAACTCAACTGAGGAAGGAGATACACTACCGCCTGAGGATAGATGTGACTAAGCCGGGCACAAGGTCATTCATCCCCTACCTGAAATAGTCAGAATGAGAGTAGGAATTCTCTCTTCTCATTCCTTCTCTAACACACAGGGTGTAGTGCAGAAGTTGAAACAAACAGCGTAACAGCTCCAAGTTGTACAGTGCTCCAGTGTCGCGCGAAACTCTGACTCCGCGGGGGGAAGAAAGAGAAAGCTCTAAAGAAAGACTAAAGACAAGCACCAACGGGAAGATTAATAATCGAAACGAAATTTCGATTTACTAATCAAGAGGGAGGAATATGCTAATAATTTTCCAAATGAATGAAAAATTATTAAAGCAAAAGGTGTATTATTGATTAAACAAGATTAAGCTTGTCCATGAAGAACAAACTTAATGAATGAGAATGCAAAACTGTACCAAATGACATTTAGAATGCAACACAAATCATGTCATTATGTGAGCAAAATTGTATAAGAATAGTCATGTGTATGCAATGTTAAGAACATGAACAAATTGAATAATCGAGAGCGTGCATCGAAAGTTCATGTATATGCTTCAAACAACAGTTAAATGTCACCTAAAACATCCCTAAAAATCAAACATATCATTACATGGAAGTTAGAGGGAGAGAGCATGGCAAACCAGCTTGAAAAATACCAAAACGGCACTCTGTTATAGTGGTAACCGGTTACTTCAAAGTGGGTAACCGGTTATTTGCTTGAAAAAGGAAAATCTGGTGAAATTTGTGCAGGGTAACCGGTTACTTTATATTGAGTAACCGGTTACTCAGTTAAAGAAGGCAGCTATGGTGCAAATTTTGTGAAGAGTAACCGGCTACTAGAGTAACCGGTTACCACTGTAACAGTGGCAAAAACAACTTTTGAAAAATCATTTAAAGCATCTAAATCACTTGCTTAAATCACCACATGCTAGGGTATGAATTAGTGCACAAAAATCAAGCTTGAAAACAGCAAATAAGCAGTGATGGAATCAATTAACACATCAAGATCATGGATCAAGCAATGCAAAATCAATTCACACACAAAAAAGCATCGAAGCTACATCGCGAATGATACGAAAATGTGCGAAATAGTAAAATGAGTGAGATCTACCAACCTACAAGCCGGAGATTTGGCTTGGTGATTGTTGCAAAGTGATCTTGATGAAAATAATCAAAGAAAACTAGAGGAATCTTCAATTAGAGCCGAATCATATCGAAACCGAGCAAATTGCGACGAAACTCCGAAATACGAATTCAAACCGTTGACTCTTGAAATAAACCCTTGAGATGAATCCAAAAGCTAGTAAACTCCAGATATCCAAGTATAATTGCAAGAGGATGAAGGTTAAGCTCAATAAATAATCACTTCCAATGTAGAAGTGATTAATCTTCAATGGTGAAGAGCTATAGTGAGGTTTTGGGAAAAAGATTGAGATGAAGAAGTTGCAGAAAATTCAGTGAGAAATGTGAGAGAATTGAGAGTGAAGTGTGAGAAATGTGTATGAAATGGTTGAGAAATTGTGGAGGATTTGTGAAACTAGTGAAGCTTTGTTTATATAGAGTTTTGGTTTGGAGTGTGAGAGGTTTGGAATTAGGCTAGGAGTTAGCTTTGGGTGGTTTGGAATTAGGCTAGGAGTTAGTTACACTTGACTCACCGAGTCAAACAGTTAACTCGGTTAGTTAGGAAGTTAACTCGGTAACAATCCCAATGTAAGCTTCACATCCAAAGGTTCACAATTTATGAAAATGAGGTGCATGGTAGTCTTGAATGGAAAGGGTACATTGTAGTAAATGCCAATGTATCACTTGAAGAGTCTAGAATATTCCACCTGCTACTAGAACAATGTAGAATCAAAGACCAAAGAGTGTGCATAGTTGCTGTCCCAAAAATGCAGTAGAAATTGCAAATTTGTACTGAGTAACCGGTTACCCTATATTGAGTAATCGGTTACTCTAGGCAAAAACTGCCCAGATCACTCAAAAACAAGTGTTGAGGTCCCGATTTCGATTTTCCACCTCTGGTTTTGATGAGTAGGCATGGAAACCTTTACTTTGTGCTTATTTTGATGATGTGATGACCTTGTGAGGATGCAATTAATCGGGCTTAAAAACCTGAGAATCCTGCAACAAGAAACACAGAGAAAAAGTGTGAATGCGTATGCCAGCGATGCGAATGCACGTGCTAATGCAAAAAAGAAAAAAAAAAGAGGTCAAATTTCGGGTTACGACAGCTGCCCCTATTTAATCCTCTTAGACCCGAATGTTTGAATTGTGCCAGCTTTTCGATGATTTGAGGTAGAAGGGGATGAAATAAAAGAGTAGCTCGAAAATTTGGCCGACGGCGGCAAAAGAAAAGCACGAGTGTAGAGAGTTTGAAAAGAAGTTTGGCTGAATATCTGCTGGGGAGATGAATCAGTCAAACGAGAGTATGCTTGATGCATATGCTATATATGTGTGATCTACATGATGCTTGATTTCATGTCATGCCAAGGATGCAAGTTAAGATACAGTGTCGCAAGTTTGCAGGTCCTAGACGGACCAAATAATTGAAAAGGTTCCGGAACGGTTTTCCAGACGAGGACTGAACTTTGAAAAAGTACGCTAAACAAGAACTGGACTTTGAGAAAGATGGCCAGACTAGAACTAGACTTTGAGAAGGTGCGTCAGACGAGAACTGGCATTTGAGGAGACAGATCAGGCGAGAACGGACCACCAGGCGAAAACCGGATCTTACAAAAACAAGTCAGACGAGGACTGACTACCAGACGAGAACTGGATTTTAAAGAGACAAATCAAACGAGAATTGACTACCAGACGAGAACTGGGATTAAGTTTACCAGACGAGAACTGGGCTTTTGCAAAAATGAACCAGACGGGAACTGACTACCAGACGGGGAATGGATTTTGATTAAGCCAGACGAGAACTGACTACCAGATGGGGACTGGGTTTTGGAAAGAAGTAAGTCAGACGAGAACTGACTACCAGACGAGAACTGGGATTTGATTAAGCAAGGCGAGAACTGACTACCAGACGGGAACTGGATTTGAAAGAGACGAGTCAGACGAGAACTGACTACCAGACGATAACTGGATTTCAAAGGGATAAATCAGACGAGAACTGACTACCATACGCGAACTGGATTTTGAATAGGCAAAGTCAAACGAGAATTGACTACCAGACAAGAATTAGATTTTCAAGAGACAAGTCAGACGAGAACTGACTACCAGACGAGAATTGGGTTTTGACCGAGACGCATGTTTGAACCCGTATGGTGTAATGCTCTATCTTGACGAATATGATATGCATTTGAAAATGAAATGCTATACGATGATGCAGAATGTTAGTGATCGGTTTTGAAAAAATGTCAAGTATAACCGAGCTTATGTCAAGACTTCATGCTATGCCAAATGAATGATAATGCACGAGTGAAGCGACACGATTAATGCATGAGAATGGTCTATGCAATGGTTCAAGTGCGTTTGTTGCAGGAGGTGAAAGAGTTTAGGTTAGGGTGTAATCCATAAAGACGTGAGTCCCCGACGCCTACTTCAGGATCAGCAGTTGTTGATGCACCATCACTCTTGTCTCACAATAGGGAGAAAACTTGTACCTTGGTAGCCTGTCTCTGCCCCAGTTTATTAGGTATCTGCATGAGTTGCCCCAGACACAAGTCATAGGATGATCTTGATTCGGCTTACCCCCAGTGTATCGGGACAGTATGCCCTTGATTAACCGTCTCTTGGAGAAGTTGATTTCTTGTGCTCTTGGGATGCTTGCCCCAGTATGAGCTCTGAAGTGGTTTTTCCCCGGATGATCGATCTTTGGAGGAAGGCCCCTGACCAACTGATCTTTGAGAGATTTGTCGAGTCTCGACATAATTTTCCCAGATTGACTGAATATTGAGATGGCTAGGCCTTGTTGCTCAACGGATTTTTCAGGAATTTTGTCCATTGAGATGATCAAACTTTCCATTGTGGAAACTTTCTTGATGTCAAGTGCTTGTTCGCAAGTAAAAAGTGTTTGTTTTGAAAGTGATAATGCTAATGCCATGCATATGTCAGTTTTGAAATCCAAATATGTTCACTAAGATTATGACATATAGTGAATGGATCACCATTTAAAATGCCATGTCAGTATCGGCACAATTGATAAGCAAATCTTTGGGAGTCAGCTTTGACATGATCCCCCAGTAGTATGCTTTTGAAATAAACCCTGCTTCAGTTAGGTCTTTTGTGGGTTGTGACGTGGCCTGGTTCATGGTTTCAGAAAGAAAAGATATAAGGCTCAAAATTTATTTTAACTCACCCATTCTCCTTGATGTTCTCCAGTCCTACGTTCAGCTAGTTTGACACAAGCGTTCACCTTTCAAAAGGATTTTGAACTGTAGATGTGATGGTAGAGGAACCGACGAGGGTTTTGGAGCGGCAGTCACTCACCTTTTATTTTTGTCACATGTGATCATGCGAACTTGTTCTTGTTGAGGATTTTTCTCTTTTAATTCTCTATTTTGTTCTTTTTGTGTTCCCTAATTTTTGCGTAGACTGATTATTTTGAATTTACAGTCTACCGGGATGCCTTATTTTTTGCCTAAGTCATTTGTTTTTGACTTAGCGGGCTTTTTCTTTTTTGTCTTTGTTTTTTTGTTGAACAAAATTGTGCGACATGTGTTTAATTTGTAGGGTGAGTTGTGACTGCCTCATTTCTTTGGTCGGTGGGGGACAACCGTTGTGGATTTTTGATTTTCTGACCTCTTGCGAGGGATAGGATGTAGTTGATCCTCAAAATGGGGTACTCCTCTTTTGAAATTTGAACGCATGGTCAAACTAACTGAATACTGCCCTGCCCCTGGTTAATTGAGGGTTTTATGTGCACAGAAAGAAACTCCTACTTCAAGGCCCAAAGGGGGTTGACTAGGGGTTATCTTCCTTATTCCTCCAGTGTTTGGGGATTTGAACAAATGTCTTACATCGTCAGCAAGGTTTTTTTCGAAAGCATACAGACAGTGATCTCATGTCTTTTTGATTTCATCATTCTCTTTTTGATTTTGCTTGATCAAATGTGCGATATTGATAAAAAGTATGAGTGAACACGAATGAATTTATTCAAAACATGTATATTCATTTCATTATTATTATCATCCGAAAACAAACAAGTTGTACAAATGAACTGTGCTTGACAAACGGAAAGATTACAAATGGAAAAGAAGGAATGACATAAGTGTTGTCGATGTTGAGTAAATACTCACAGGCTTATTCAAGGGATGCTTTTGCAATCTGGCCCTTACACGGACACAGGATTTCCGTTCACCCACAGTTTCTCACCTTGAACGGCTAAGTGCTTCTTGTCAATCAACTATTAGACCTTAGCTTTGAAAGCGTTGCAATCTTCAGTCGAATGTCCAGCTGACCCAACATGATATCCGCATTACACATTGGAATCATACCCATGTGGGAATGGTTCTGGCGGAGGCTTTAGAGCTTTGGGAACTACCAGCGAATTTTGAACCAGATATGGGAGAAGTTGACTGTATGTCACAGGAATCGGATCTAGAGGAGCATTCCTTCGTTCTAAATTGTTTCGGGGCTTGCGCTGGTTCTGACAAGCTCGGCCTTGGGCTTGCTGAATATGAGCTTGAGAAGGCTATTGATACGATGGTTGTTGGTATTGCGCAGCAGCAACATATGGGTACGGACAGTACGACATAGGAGCCATGGGAGTTTGCGCTTGAAGGTGGACATTTTCCATGACAGTATTCATTTCCTCTCCATTTTCTTTACTGATCCCTTATTGTTGATTCACAGTGCCAACAATTTTCCCTATTCTGAGCCCATTCTCAATACGTTCCCTAATTGTCACAACGTCAGAAAAATTGGAGGATGAACTACCAACCATCTTCTCATAGTATAAACCCTGAAGAGTGCCCATGAATATGTCAACCAACTCTGTATCAGATATAGTAGGTCGGACTCGTGAAGCCATCTCACGCTACCTCTGAGCGTATTCTCTGAATGATTCACAGCTTTCTGAGCTTGATTTTGCAGTTGCAACCTGGTGGGAGCCATATCCAAGTTGTACTTGTATTGCTTCAGGAATGCTTCAGATAGATCTTTATAGGCTCTGATCTTACCTTGCTCAAGGTTCATGTACCAATCCAGTGAAGCCCCGGATAAGCTATCCTAGAAACAATGGATGAGCAGATCATCGTTGTCTATGTAGGAAGCCATTTTTCTGCAATACATTGTAATGTGGCTTCGTGGAAAACTCAACCCCTTGTATTTAGGCAAATCAGGCACCTTGAATTTCTGGGGTAGCACAACATTTGGGACCAAGCACAAGTCTTTGGCATCCAGGTCAAAGGTAGAAAACCCTTCAATGGCTCTGATTCTGTCTTCTAACAAGTTGTAGTCTGTAGGTCTATTTTGATTAGTGGGTTTGACAAGAATCTGAGGATTTGGAAGCTGAGACGCGACTGGAGCAAGTACTTGAGGAGAAGCAAACTGAGATGGATGTATCAGCCCAGAATTAACTATCTGACCTGTAGCCTGACCCATCTGAAAACCATATGGATAACCATGAAGAGGTGCCATAGCAGTTGAGGATACCCCAGGGTAAAGTATTCCAGCATGAACATTCTGAACAACAGTTTGATCAGATTGAGACAAGACCGGACCATGAATGGGAGGACCCTTGTACACATGCTCATCTACCCTAGGGGTCTCGACATCAGTTGGCACAAGAGCCTGGCGAGTTTGTGCCTGAAGAACCTCATGGTCATCATTGTTCACCACAGGAGGTGGAATCAGAGTAGGCATGCCCCATGGGTAAGCGAAAAAATTCCCATTAGGCATGGGTGCATCGAAAGGTTGATAGGGTACAAAGGTACCACCACCGGCAATCTGGTGAGTGAAATTCGGAGGCATTCCCCACGGAAAGGCAGTAGGCATCCGATTCTGATCAGGCTGAGAGCTTGGCAAATTGGCAGTAGATTGAACAACAGTCTCAACTGGTACTTCAATAGCAGGAGAAGAAGTAACAACCGGAGTGACAACAGTTGCATCAGTGACAGTTGCGAGAGCAGCAGAGGTAACAATGGCATCCCTTCTAGTACGAAGAATTTCCATGATGGCATCCATGTTATCTTGGAACTGAGTCAAGGTTTCCGTGTAAGCGGTATTCTCAGAATCAGACATGATTCTTGATCTGTCGGTGTCGGGTCGTCACTTTCTTCTGGCTGATGAAGGGAAGAAAGTAAGCTTTCTCTAGTTTGGATGTATGCAAATGCAAATGTATATATGCATATGTTGTTTATGCAGGTGGAATGCAAATGAGATATGCGACACCCAATGATGCAGAGGTTAGATGATGCAACAATTCAGCATACATATGGTGATGCAAAATCTTAAGTTCAAAAGTTAGGCATACAAGATGATGTAATAACATTATGCAATAATGTAAGTCAGGGACACAACATCTTCTGGATAATCTGCAGATGCAACTCTGTGTTGGAGCAAAGATCTGACGCACGTGAGAGAACAAAGGTATGAAGAGGCTTGGTTTCCTGCAAAAACCCATATCCCACTCACAGGTGTGATCTAGACACAACAAGGTGGTCCCTATAGAGGTCTCCCAAACCATAGGACTCAGAATGAAAACCCCCCTGCCGTTGCGAATTCTCGCAGGACAGAAGTATTCTCAAGTGAATCACGATCTGGGATGTGGTTCTCGTAGTAACCCAACACGCAAAATGCAGGCCTCACGACTATCCGCGTTCTAGCCTATGTGTATGCTAAACCCGGTGTTAGGAATTTTCTCTCCAATAATATCTACCCATCCCAACAACAGCAGAATATAGCAGATATCCAGAATGTATAGCATATGAATATTTAAAGCAGTAAAGAAGTTCAGTAAATAAGCATAAAGCTAAATAAAGTAAAATAAAGCGAGTAAAGCTCAAAAGATAAACACTCAAGCAAGTAAGAAAAGCAAACAAAACTAGGCGAGACCCCAACTCGCAAGAGCAAGGAATCCCCAGCAGAGTCTCCAGCTGAAGATGGGGAGTCCCACCTAGCCAGGAAACAAGCAAAACGAGACGAAGCTCAAGAGCAAGAACTCCCCAGCAGAGGCGGCAGCTGAAGATGGCTGGTGTATACCTGAGTGAATCGCACACTCAAAGATACAACAGAGTCGCCACCAAACTTTATTTAGTCCCAAAGGACAGGGAAAATATCGATAAAACCCAAGGGGAAGAGAAACAGGAACGGGGGTCGGTTATGCGAAAGGAAGGTACTAGCACCTTACGCATCCGTCGTACTCGACGGGAACCATTTTGCTTGCTTCTAGGCTTTGATGAGTTATCTATCTAAAGGCTTCTAGCTAAAAGAAGAGGAGAGAGAGAGAGAGAGAGAGAGAGAGAGAGAGAGAGAGAAGAGAAAGAAGGAAGAAAGAAAGAAAGTGCTCGCGGAGGATTGGGGACCTCGTGCCTACGTACCCTCATAGTGCAATGAGGAAATCAGAGCGTCGTAGGTCATGGAACCAGGGACAGAAAGAGGAATGGAAGAGGGTGGAAGGGTGGAAGTGTGCTCGCCATGATCATCGCGATCTCGTGCCTACGTATCTGACATTCGAACAAATGCAGAATCAGAGCTTCCGTAGTTCGTGGAACCAAGACGAAAAACAGGAAATGAAAGGAAAAGTGGTGTCAAAACCAAGAGCAAAAGAAATAGAGACAGATCCACTAGGGATTCCAAAGAAATGGTGTCAAAACCAAAAAAGAAGAAATGAATAAAAATAAAGAAGAGACTCCACTGGGGAGGTAAGAGAACAAAGCGACAATGTTGGGGACCAGAGGGTAGTGACCCTACTGGGGATCAAAAGGATAAAGGGTTGGTATATTAGCTGACTGGCAGTGATTAACCGAAGAAGGAAAAGAGTTAAAACTCTGATGGGGAAAAGGGAACTCTACTGGAGAAAACCCGAGCAGAAAGGGTGACCGCGCTAGGGGAAAAGCGAAAGAAATGGTGTCAAAACCAAGAGAAAAAGGGCTCGGTATGTTAACTGACTGGAAGTGATTAACCGAAGAAAAAGAGAGAACTCATCTGGAGGGGATAAAAGACTTGGTGTCAACAGACAGGCTGTGATGAACCAAAAGAAGAGAGTACTGAACCCAGAGAAGGTGTTTGACTCTGCAAGGGTTTCGGTATCTTAATTGATAAACAGTGGTTAACCGGGGAAAGGGAAGATTGTAACTTTGTGGGGAGAAAGGTTTTAACAGATAGATTATGATCAACCAAAAGAACGGGTGTAGAACTAAGAGAAGGTTGTGACCCAAAGGACGGGTGTAGGACCAAGCGAAGGTCGTGACCCAAAGGACGATGTCGATACCGACTGAACAAATAGTACTTGATCAACAAAAAGGGTATTGAACCAAAACAGGTTGCTAACCGCTGAGGAATCGGTGTTAACAGATAAACTGTGATTAACCGAAAAGAGACGAGTGATTAACCAAGATAAGATGATTAACTCAAAATGGGTTCAGTTTTAACAAACTGGTTGTGGTTAACTGAAAGAATGGGTGATTAACCAAGAGAAGGTGATTAACCCAAGAGTAACTCAGTGTGTTAACAGATAGACTAAGGTTGACTGAGAAGACACAAATTGGTGTTTTACCTGACAGGCAGTGGTTAACCAAACAAAGGGAGAAGATCCAAGAGAAGGTTGCGAACTCCTGAGGATAAGGTTTTAACAGAAAGACTGTGTTTAACTGAAAGAGAAATTCTTCTTGGGAAAACAAAAGCAATGATTGACCACAAGAAAAGAAAGTAGGGTATTGAAACAAAGAGAGTTTGCTAACCCATAGACAATGATCTTAACCATAAAGGTAAGGATTGATCAAAAGAGATTGCAAGAGATAGGAGTGATCAAGGATTAACTCAACTGAGGAAGGAGATACACTACCGCCTGAGGATAGAGGTGACTAAGTCGGGCACAGGGTCATTCGTCCCCTACCTGAATTAGTCAGAATGAGAGTAGGAATTCTCCCTTCTCATTCCTTCTCTAACACACAGGGTGTAGTGCAGAAGTTGAAACAGACAGCCTAACAGCTCCAAGTTGTACAGTGCTCCAGTGTCGCGCGAAACTCTGACTCCGCGGGGGGAAAGAAAGAGAAAGCTTTAAAGAAAGCCTAAAGACAAGCACCAACGGGAAGATTAATAATCGAAATGAAGTTTCGATTTACTAATCAAGAAGGAGGAATATGCTAATAATTTTCCAAACGAATGAAAAATTATTAAAGCAAAAGGTGTATTATTGATTAAACAAAATTAAGCTTGTCCATGAAGAACAAACTTAATGAAAGAGAATGCAAAACAGTACCAAATGACATTTAGAATGCAACACAAATCATGTCATTATGTAAGCAAAATTGTGCAAGAATAGTCATGTGTATGCAATGTTAAGAACATGAACAAATTGAATAATCGAGAGCGTTCATCGAAAGTTCATGTATATGCTTCAAACAACAGTTAAACGTCACCTAAAACATCCCTAAAAATCAAACATATCATTCCATGGAAGTCAGAGGGAGATAGCATGGCAAACCAGCTTGAAAAATACCAAAATGGCACTCTGTTACAGTGGTAACTGGTTACTTCAAAGTGGGTAACCGGTTACTTGCTTAAAAAAGGCAAATCTGGTGAAATTTGTGCAGGGTAACCGGTTACCTTATATTGAGTAACCGGTTACTCAGTTGAAAAAGGCAGCTCTGGTGCAAATTTTGTGAAGAGTAATCGGTTACTCTGTATTGAGTAACCGATTACTACTATAACAGTGGCAAAAACAAATTTTGAAAATCACTTAAAGCATCTAAATCACTTGCTTAAATCACCACATGCTAGGGTATGAATTAGTGCACGAAAATCAAGCTTAAAAATAGCAAATAAGCAGTGATGGAATCAATTAACACATCAAGATCATGGATCAAGCAATGCAAAATTAATTCACACACAAAAAAGCATCGAAGCTACATTGCGAATGATACGAAAATGTGTTAAACAGTAAAATGAGTGAGATCTACCAACCTACAAGCCGGAGATTTGGCTTGGCGATTGTTGCAAAGTGATCTTGATGAAAATAATCAAAGAAAACCAGAGGAATCTTCAATTAGAGCTGAATCGTATCGAAATCGAGCAAATTGCGACGAAACTCCGAAATACGAATTCGAACCATTGACTCTTGAAATAAACACTTGAGATGAATCCAAAAGCTAGTAAACTCCAGGTATCCAAGTATAATTGCAAGAGGATGAAGGTTAAGCTCAAGAAATAATCACTTCCAATGTAGAAGTGATTAATCTTCAATGGTGAAGAGATATAGTGAGGTTTTGGGAAAAAGATTGAGATGAAGATGAAGAAGTTGCAAAAAATTCAGTGAGAAATGTGAGAGAATTGAGAGTGAAGTGTGAGAAATGTGTTTGAAATGGTTGAAAAATTGTGGAGGATTTATGAAACTAGTGAAGCTTTGTTTATATAGAGTTTTGGTTTGGAGTGTGAGAGGTTTGGAATTAGGCTAGGAGTTAGCTTTGGGTGGTTTGGAATTAGGCTAGGAGTTAGTTACACTTGACTCACTGAGTCAAATGGTTAACTCGGTTAGTCAGGAAGTTAACTCGGTAACAATCCTAATGTAAGCTTCACATCCAAAGGTTCACAATTTATGAAAATGAGGTGCATGGTAGTCTTGAATGGAAATGGTACATTGTAGTAAATGCCAATGAATCACTTGAAGAGTCTAGAATATTCCACCTGCTGCTAGAACAATGTAGAATTAAAGACCAAAGAGTGTGCATAGTTGTTGTCCAAAAATTCAGCAGAAATTGCAAATTTGTACTGAGTAACCGGTTACCCTATATTGAGTAACCGGTTACTCTAGGCAAAAACTGCCCAGATCACTCAAAAACAAGTGTTGAGGTCCCTGTTTCGATTTTCCACCTCTTGTTTTGATGAGTAGGCATGGAAACCTTTACTTTGTGCTTATTTTGATGATGTGGTGACCTTGTGAGGATGCAATTAATCGGGCTTAAAAACCTGAGAATCCTGCAACAAGAAACACAGAGAAAAAGTGCGAATGTGTATGCCAGCGATGTGAATGCACATGCTTATGCAAAAAAGAAAAAAAAGGTCAAATTTTGGTTTACGACACTCTCGGCCAACCTTGATTCAACTATTTTACTCATGATAACTAGTTTCTTTTTTAAAATATTTTATATGGCAGTCAATTTTACTAGGGTGGTGTAGATGAGGATGTTTTTCTTTTCCCGTCCTTTTGCCATATTTTGTTCCATTAGAGAATCAATTTGAATTGCACTATTATATTTTAAACAACCAATGATACTTTCTGAATTAGATGTTGATGAGTATGTTCCAGTAGAGGATGTCTTTGATCTCTTTGAAGAATGGTTTATCCCTTTCCCCTTCCATTTAGGTTGTTCATTTAACAACTAGCACACGTGCTCTGATGTGAAATGTTGTTGATGTAATAGTACAAAAAAATTATGTGTATAATCTATGATACTAGTATCAGATTTCCCACTTTTCTTTTTAGTAACATCCAGTTTATTGCTGCCAAAAAATCATAGACAATATTAATTCAACAAATGCCATCCAGATTTTAGGGTAGACCATTTCCTTTATATAACTCTCATTTGATTGTTGTCATAACTTTCTTTGATTCTACCATAAAAGCGTTATGTTTTCTTTGATCTCTAGTAATGTTAAGACATGTTTGAATAAGCAATTTATATTCTTCCTCAGATACCCTAAAACACATTTTTTTAGAACATTCTCCTTCAAAGGGAGTAATATTTTATAAACTAACTTTAATAAAGAATACCAGTACTTGAGAATAAAAAACGAGCCCAATTGGTGATTTTGGTTTAGTGTTAGGAGAATCCTCAGTGTCGACAGTACCCATTGAATGCCTAAATCGGGTAGCGATGTTGATTGGTGGTGGTGGTTGAAACATAAAAGGTTGGGTATATTGAGAATCGTCACTAGAAGGTAATGGTGGTGATTGAAACTTAAAAGGTTGAGGAAGTTGAGAACTGTCAGCGATAGGGAGTGATGGTCGTAGATACATAAAAGGTTGAAGATTTTGAGAACTGTCGCCAGTAGGGGTTTGTAAAAAATTATAATAATTTTGATATGAGTTCCACTAGTTGGAATCCATTTGATAGGAAAAAATAAAATATGACTGGAGAGAAAATTGTGTGTAAAAAAATTTAATTATTAAAGTGTTGCATTAACATTCAAATATTTATAGTAAAGCTATATAAAATGACCGTAGACATTTTTATTCGTTGTAATTTCTATCAGTTAGCATATTTTATAGTATAAGTTGTTGGACATGAGACTCCAAACACAAGAGCGGGGTGGGTGAATTATGTGGGTTTGAAAGACCATTTCGTAAACAAAATTAGAATTTGAAATACGTTTGTAAAATAAACACGATAAAAGCAATGGAAAACGGAAAATCAGATAAATGGAAATGCAACAAAAATAAGTAATTGAAAAGTAAAGAATTGAGGGAAGAGAGAAAAACACCCAATATGTATAGAGATTTGGTCTAATAAAGTGACATACTCCTCTCCCCGAGAATTCCTTCTTGAGATTTTCCACTTATGTGTGAGCTTTTGACAGATTTTGCCCATGAACCTCCTTACACAAGGATTGGAGTTTTTAAATGGCTAACTTCCCAACCAACACGGAGTTTCTAACAGTAGGCTAAGCTCACAATATGAATGCGATTTTTAATTGCAGTGACCTCCCAACCATCACGAGGTTTTAACTGGCTTACCTCCATAACCAAATAAGAGATTTTTCACTTGGCTTAACTCATAACCAAAAAAAAATCTCACTAAGGAGGATTTACAATATTGCCCTTACACAAGACCCAAACACCTCACATATATAAAACTTCATTCTCAAAAGCACTAAGGAAAAAGTGAGAAAATAAAGAGAGAGAAAGGAGAGTGCAAGAAAATTATTATAATACGTTTTCTAGTGTATTAGAAACAAGAAATGAGTTCTCTATTTATCAGATAAAAGGTGTCTCAAATATGGAAACAATCCACAAGATTTTTAAAGCTAACAATCAATTAAGCCAATCACATAGTCGATTATCAAGTACAAAATTGAAGGTTTTAAAAAGAATTTTGATTACTTGATTATAAGCCATAATAGTCGATTATGAGGAGTTACAAAAAGAGATAATCGATTAGGTCTAACGACTAATTGATTATACAATGTAAATTGTACTCACAAAGAACTTTTAGAGCTAATAGTCAACTAGCTAGGCACAAAAACATTTTCTCATGATTTTCATAAAATAAGATATGCTTTTTGATCAATGGAATGTGTGTGTGTGTGTGTGTGTGTGTGTGTGTGATTTTCCTTAGTAAATTCAAGAGTTAGTCTTATACCTTTACAAACACAAACCACTCGACCTAGACACTACGAGCTTTCACACATCCTCTCTTTCATAATTCTAAAGCTTCTGGTTCCTTGCCACATTATTTTTTACTTTAACACTTCATTGGAATCTTGAAACTTCTTCTAATGAGGCTTGAGATAACTCTTCATTATATGCACCATCATTAGACACACTTCTTGGTCATAGATCTTCACTGACTCCACCGAATGCCACTTGACATAAGGTGTTACTCTTCAAAGATAGATGTGCATCTCAAATGGACCATCCAGGATTAGACAACATAAAAAAAAAAGATTAAAACTCACATCCTTTAAGCATCGGGCAATATAAAATGATATAAAAGTGTATTTCCCTTAAGCGCTTCGTCACTTCGGGCCTCACGCTTGGGGGATTGTGTACATCTTGAATAAGTAATATCAGAATAAGGCGATATAGAAGGTACCACCCTTAAGAAATTCTTCCCTTTAGGCCTCACACTTGGGGTACTGTGTACATCCTGGATAAGTCAGTTTGGGATAGGGCATATCTCAAGGGTATACTGCCTATGTTTGATGGACGTGACACCCTTAGATCGACCTGAGGCGAGATTCTCATCACACTCAGACATGATTTCATGAGTATTTAAAGAAATGACATCATAAGGTTTTAATATGTCCCAAATCATATGATAAAAAAAACAACCACCTTAAGGACCACTAATGGGCATTAAAATTTTCTAATTCCCTTCATAAGGGATATAGGTTATATAAGTAAACAACATTTGAGAGAGGAGAGATAACCAAAACATAACGTAAAAAGTCACTCATTGTGACTCTTGTATGATCCTGTCTGACATGCTTTAGAGGGGTTATCAAATTGATGCTCTATAGAGGAATATTTGACGCTCATCGTGGGGCCCAGGTGTAACACCATAAAACCCCAAAAAAATGCCAAATAATCACATAACACATGTTATCACAAAAATAAATAATTAAAAGTGTATTAAATCACTTAAAAAACTAAATAAAAGCAACAAAAATTTAATTAAATTAATTAATTAAATTCTGGACGTTACAACTTTCCCCCACTTATAGAATTTCTGCCCTAAAAAATTACCTGAATGGAAAATCTCCGGATAAGACTCTCTCATCTGACTCTCCAACTCCCATGTCATGCTTCCTCCAGCAGGCCCTCCCTATACAACCTTCACTAAGATGACCCATTTACCCCTGAAGTTTTAACTTCACGATCAGTAATCCGCAAAAGTGATGCCTCAATAGTTAAGTTCTCTTTGACTTAGACATCATCCATCTGAATCACATGAGACAGATCAGGCACACACTTCTAAAGTTGAGACACATGAAACACAATGTGAAGATTTGAAAGAGATGGTGGTAAAGCAACTATGTAGACCGCTTCTCATACTTTCTTCAAAATATAATAAGGACCAATGAAATGCAACGTGAGCTTTCGAGATTTCAACGCATGACCAACACCAGTCACTAGAGTGACTCTCAAGAACACATGATATCCCTCTTAGAATTCAATTGTTTTCCTACTCTTAGCATGATAACTCTTTTTCCTACTCTGCAAAGCTCTCATCTTCTCCTGAATCATCTTGATCTTCTCAGTAGTCTGCTAAACATTTTTTGGCCCAAGTACAACACTTTAACCAAAATCATACCAATACAAAGGTATCATATTCCTTATAAAATAAAAAGCTTCAAAAGGTGTCATTCTTATACTAGAATTGAAACTGTTGTTGTAGATAAACTCAATCAACGACAAGTAAGTATCCCAACTACCTCTTTGCTCTAACACGTAGGCTATCATTAAATCTTCTAAAGACTGGATGGTCCCCTTTGTATGACCGTCCATTTGGGAATGATAAGCAGAAATCAACTGCAACTTAATTCCCAAGGCTTCCTGCAAACTCTCCTAAAGCCTCAAAGTGAACGTTAGATCTCTATCTGAAACAATACTTAAAAGAATACCATGCAAACTGACAATCCTCTCGAATAAATTCCAATCAGCTTTTACAACTGATAAGTGATCTTTTTCGGAATGAAATGAGCCAGTTTAGTCAGCCTCTTCACCATAACACAAACCTTATCACTTCCCTTAGAAGTCTTAGGCAAACTCGTCACAAAATCCATATAAATGTTATTCCATTTCCACTCTGGAATACTCAACAATTGCATCAATCCTTATGGATTCTGATGCTCAATCTTCTACTTCTGACAAGTCAAGCAAGAATAAACAAACCTAGTAACATCCTTCTTCATATCTGGTCACCAAAACATCTTCTTAAAATATTACTACATCTTAGTAGCACTGAGATGAATACTCAAACCACTCCTATGAACTTCCTTAAGAATTCTCTTCTCGAGCTTTGGCAAATCTGGAACGTAAACTCTATCTTTAAACCTTATAACACCATTCTCATCAATTCTAAAACCTGGCTTCTTACCTTGATTGATCAACACTAACCGGTCAATTAATCCCAATTCGACTTTTCGATCCTCTCTAATCTCTTCAAGAATACCACTCGCTAGCTTCAACATACTCAACTTCACATTGTTATGAGTAATCTCACATACCAAACTAAGATCTTGAAATTATTCAATCAAATCCAATTCTCGAACCATAAGTATCGACTGTAACACCCTATTTCCCTACTTGACAATTAAATAAATAAAAACATGTATAACACATAAGTTTTCCCAAGCAGGATGCTACTCAGAACCATCAAAACATCTTGAGCCACATAGTAAAGAAGCAACTCATTTGATGAGCAGTGGAATTACAAAACAACACTTGCCATAAAAGCCTCAACAGAATTATTAGTTTGAAAAGGCATTGCTTCAAAAAAATAAAACCAAACAGAAAAATATGCAACATAAATAATTATAGGACAACTCGATCCCCTCGTGTTACGTATGAGAGCGACTCCAACTATAGACCCGAATGACAAGTAACTAAAGAGGCACAAAATCTTCCTTAGCCTTAAGCTTATACCCTTGCACAATCTCGTACCACTCTAAATATACGTAATTACTCGATAACAAAAGATACAATACAACCCCATTCTGACTATAATTAAATATATTCACTACATCAATAGTAACTCATATCTTAAATCACAAGTCACATCAACTCATCAACAAGTATGCACAAAATCTACATCACATCATACTTGCAGTTTTATAACACATATTCAAAATTACACATAATCCAACTTTATGCATACTTTCACTAAATTAATTATATAATTTAATCAATCATCTTATCACTTAATTAATTATATAATTTAATTAATCATCGTATATGTTAGAACAAGATTTGTTCATGACATATATCCTTTGGGTTTTGATGATAACAAAATATTAAAAGAACAACGGTGTTATCTAATGTGTGTTACAAGTATGCAGGTTCTAAAGCTCAAAGATATATATTCAGAATCTGATATAAGGACACACTTGAGAGAATTTGAATTACTACCTTCTGGTGGTGCAGAATCTGAAGATCACTCTCTAAGTGATGTCTGGCATAGACTCTGAAGCTGAAGTCCTCAGTATCAGAAGAAGCAGCATATTGTCTCTACACTTAGTGAATGTATTAGCTTCTAGTGATCATTCAAAATTGGTAATAAAGTTAAAGTTATATGTACCGTAGAAAACAATCTGCATTGTCAAATTAGTTTGTCAGCTAGAGTCTAAGTTCACAAGACTCAATAAGAGTTGACATGCTTTACAGATATCTACTCTCAACGTTTATATTGTACAAGATTTCATGGAAGACGCGATGGTTAAATATGTTACATATTGGATCAAGATCTTTTGGTGTATCTATCTTCAACGTCTCTTGTACTATGGAGAAACAAAGATACTTGTTCAAGTTATCTCTTTCAACGACTAGTCTTCTACAACTGCTATATAAGTAACTGAAGATTCAATCTGAATCATTAACAAGGAGCAAGGAATAAATAGAAGAAAATCCAAGAAGGATAGAAGTGTTCCACACTTCTATTTGAATGGAGGAACAACAAGATCAATAATAAGCACAATAATCGAGTATGCAAAATTTCTGTTATCTGTTGTAAATTATATAAAGCCTTAAGATTTCTTAAACATTGAATATATTAGAAATATTAAGTGCTTTAGGTCTTTGTTATGGCGATTACCCTGTATCTCTGATTTTGTATCAAATACACCTTGTTCTCTATTATGCTAAACATGTTGTTTAGTAGTTTAGATAAAAGTCTCTTGCCTTGGGCTTGAGCAGTGAAGTCTTGGATTCGAGGAATATGAGTAGGAAGTCTTAGACCAAGGGTCTAAGCAAAAGTCTTAGGCTGAGGGTCTAAGCAAGGAATTCTTGAATCGGAGGGGTTTAAGCAAGGAAAGTCTTAGGATATGAGGATATAAGCAGAGAAGTCTTGATAAGGTGCTGATTGAGCAAGGAAGTCTTAGATTGTAGGTTTTAGCAAGGAAAGTATTATACTTAAAGGTATAAGTAGTTGTAATCATGAATTAATTATAGTGGAAAATCTCTTGCTATGCAAGAGGACTATACTACTCCTAGTTTGCGAGGAACCAGGATAAATCTGTTATGTTGATCCTTGTTCTTTTATTTACATATGTTATGATATCCGCTGCACCTGTTATCAGGTTCTGAACTAAGTGTTTAGAATCTAAACTCTGCTCAGTAATAGAAACGATTTTGGAGAACACAATTCAAGCCCCTCTTCTTATTTATTTTCTTCACCTTCAGTTGGCTTCAGAGCTTGGTCTGTGCATAACACTTAACAGTGGTGCAGACAAATATATAGTCAGGAAAGTATGCTTTTATCTTCGTATGAAAAGAAATGTGGCAAAGATGAAGAAATCTATCAAAAGCAACTTGTCTCCTTCTCAATAGTGTTATCCTTTTAGAGAAGATGGTTCAAAATGTTGGCTTCAGAACAAGTCAAAGAGGCTTCATCAAAACATGCTGGGAATTCAGATTTAGAAATTCTATTCAGGTAAGTTCTATTATTTAATTTCAAGTATAATATTTTGTAAAAAGTATTCTTATGTGTATAATTCTTTTTTACACTCAGTTACTTTGGAGGATATTAGTTTAAGAACTTTCAGATTAGTGTTATTAGCTATTCTCACCATTTGCGATAATATCAGTGTCATGTCGAAATAAAGAATGCTTTTTATACAAAAAGCTTTCTTACTACTATTCAAAAGAAAGTAATATATGTTATGATACAACTAGTAATTCTGCTAAAGAGTTATAGAGTTGAAGAAGGATTCTGAACATAGTAATTTATGCTTGATTCTCAATGAAGATTCTGAATCAAATATTAGTCAGATATTGTCTCAATCAAAGTTTGGGTAATAGACTTTTGATCAAAGATAATCTCTGAAAAAATATCTTATTTAGAAACTTGCATAAAGAAATCTTTGCTTCTCACATGCACAAAAGTGGAAATTTCTTTTGACACTTGTACCACTTTTTACACCTGTCTGAAATGTCTTCAACACGCTTGAAATTGATTGTGTTTTGACTTTGAAAGGGAATGAATTTGTTTTAAATACTTTTGTGTTTAAGTCTCTTTAATGTTATTTATTTCTCTCAACACATTCTTAACACACACAATATCTATCACTGTCCTCTTTGTGTTTTATCTGTAAACCCTAGAAAAACCATAAAACATAATCAACCAATCCTTTAAATTTTAATTCCATGCAAAAGCTTAAGACTAAACCGAAGACTATTCCACTCGACAAAGATGAATTAAAGCTTCTCGTTGAGTAAGTGGTTGATTTTGATAGTTTTGCTGCAAATGGCTGTCCACTGAAGAATTACTTTGAGTTCCAAGGTTGGAAAACTTCTTTGATATGTTGAATAGACCAACTTACCCAACTCTGGTTAAAGATTTTTGGGTTATAGCATAAGTGTATGATGATTACTCTGCACAAGATGAAGAAAGAAATGTTGTAGAAAAATACAGAAGCTTGAAAGGGAAATCAAGAGCAGAAATGGGTTTGAAGGAGTTTAAAGGTGTGGAAATAAGATCTGCTGTAATGGGTCTGGATATCAATGTAAATCAAGAGAATATTGCTCAGCTAATTGAAGCTGAAAATAAAGGAATGGTGATAATAAACAAAAAGGATGAAGGAGATTATGCCAGGGATATTAAGAAGACACTCTTTGAAAAGAAAGATGATTATGGAAAAGTGAAGAACATGTATCTCAAGAAAAAGTTGTTGTTCAAAATTCTTATTGGTTGTTTGATTCCTCGAGAAGGCAGTTCGAATCAAATTTCATAGGATCGCAAGATGTTTCTTTGGTATTTGTCTACTGATCAACGATTAAATCTTCCTGGTTACCTTTTTCACCATCTTTGTGAATCCATCAAGGACTTTACTAAGAAGTTTAAAAGAACAATTCCTTATGCAAGGCTATTTTCTTAACTTTTCTATCAATGCAAATTGATTAACATACTGATGGAATTTGGAGATACTCAAGACTTAGATGATGCCTATGGGAGTGTGTTATCTGCAACAGTTCAGGCTCACATGAAATAGAGAATGAAGAAGGATATTGTAATGATTCATAATCCTATCAGAGTCAGGAAGATAGAAGAAAAGCTTTTCTGGAAGATTATCCTTTGTTGACCAAGGAAGACTGTCCTGATGTCATCAGATTTCTTCTGGAAGAAACTAAGAGGGAGTATGGTGTAACCATTACTCGTGATCAACTTCTTGATAAGTGCCCTGATGTTTATGGTCTTAGAGGAAGAAGAAAAAGGAAAGAACTCACATTTGATGAAGAAGATGATGAAGAATCAGACACTCTTATGCGTGCTAAGAAGAAACTATTAGAAGATGCTCAAAAGGAAGTTTAGAAGGAGGAAGAAAATTTTGTTTAGAATAGTGGAAAGAAAAAGGATTTATACAACTCCAAGAAGGCCCTGTAACATGCAGTTAAAGAACTCATTGAATCTACTGAGATTCGTCTTACCAAGACCAGAGGAGGAAGATCTGGCAGTAATTTGAATAAAGAAGTATCTATACCATAGAAAAGGAAGATAATGAAGTTGATTCAGCTGGAAGAAGAAGAGGAAACAAATATATCTCATGTCGCGAGGGAAGTTGACTATTTCATGACAGTAGTAGTCAAGATAAGTATGGAAGTCCTATAAGAAGAATTGATTCAGAAAAATCGTGTTGAGGACTCCATAAAGGTTACAGATAAGAGCAGGGAGGTTTTAAGAGAAAAGCTAGGAGACAACCTTAAGTCTATTATGAATTCTGCTGAAGTTGCCAAGATAACTCAGGAGTTTGTTGAGATCATCAAGAAGGATTCAGATGCTGCTCAAGATTGTAGAGATCATGGTACTAAGGAAGTATAGGAAGATGCTCCAGAGATAAAAGTGGATGGAGAGTCTAGAGAAAAGGATGATGAATCTAGAAATTGGTTAAATGAGAGTCCAACAAAAGTGGAAAAGAGGTAGAAGTTGCAGAAGAACTTGTTTCATTGGCAGCAGGATCAGGTATTGAAGCTAAACCCGTTCATGACTTTAATCTTAATGCTTCAATGAGAAAGTCACCTTCACCATCACCCGGTAAATCCAACCAAATCTCTACCTTGGTCATACAGCCCTATCAATTACTCATCCCTATAAACACATATTTTTCTTTACTTTCAAAGACCTCTCCACTCAAAACACCAGACAATATTATTCCATCATTTGACCAAAATATTCAAGACATTAATACTAGCATTCAAGCAGGCTCGCCTTCACTAATTCCTGGTGAAACTGAAAGTGCTTTGGATGTTAAGCCTCTTAATGTTGCATCACCTTCAAACAGCTCCACCAGAACTATTATAGATCAACTTGTTCGTGACTATCTTAATGATGGACTTGGGAATGTTGAATCTGAACCAAAATTAGAAAACAATATCCAAGATCATCCCTTACCATCAACCAATAAAGAAACCACCCAACACATATCTCCATCAAATCATGCTTTAAGCAAAGAAACCTCAGCTAAATCTGTTCATGAAACCCTGCAAAAAGATGAAATAAACACATCCAAACCATCTCAGAACATAACCAACTTTCAGCCTCTACCCAACTATGTACTTTCTTAGTTAGAAGTTTTTAAGAACGAGTTATATAATAAGGTAAAAACATTAATAGAAGAAGGATTCACATCTACTGATCTTGTGGCTTATGATGCAAAATGGAAAAGCTTCAGAAGGTCTGTTAACTCGGTAATTCAAAGTCTGGAGAACTTCTCAACAAAGGAAGTCACTGCAACTACTTAATCTTGAAGCTAAAGTAGTTTCAGTTGCTAAATGTCAATAGTTTATGAAGATTCATATGGCTAGTAACCAACTCTCAGTGGTTGCTCAATTCAAGTCTATTGTCCCGAGGCAAGAAGAAATCTGTTCTGATCTTAAGACAATCATGGAATTATTGAAGAAACAGTAGGTCTAGAATGTAGAACGTGTTTATGTGCTTTGTTGATTTGTTTATGAACCTTTGTATGTTTTATGATATGCTTTTGAACTTATTGTGTTTCCCTTTGTTTAAGTGTTATAGTTTCATATATGTTATACTTTATATTTTTCTCTTGTCAATTTAAAGTAAATGAAACTTGCTTTTGTTGGCTAAATTAATTGATAAACTGAAAAAGAGAAATTTCATTGGAATTTAAAAATTTCATGAGAAAAGATAAGACAGTACAACAAATTAGCCTATTCCTAGTCTTCTTTGTTGCTCCAGTCATCTTTATCAGTGTAACCAACAAATTCCTTCCATGATTGTCTTGCTTCCTTATCTATAGAAGAAGGATCTTCAGGAGCATTTCTATGCTCTCTCAATTCTGAAGACGATGCTCTGTAGGCAGCCAAACTGGTTTGAACACCTTTCTCTTCCGTCAGTTTTTGTTTCTCGTTTGCCGTATTTGCATGAAGTTGTTAAAAGAGTTCCTTGATTGCCAAACGTTTATCTCTTGCTACTTCAGCCTTATTCAGTAATTCAAACTCTCTTGCAAAATCATGTTTCTCACTCTTATGAGGAATTCGGTTATGAGATTTTCTCTTTATAACTAGTTTTTGTTTGGAGTATTTCTGAGAACTGGATGGATTCTTAAGGATACTATGTGGATTTGCTTTTATAGAGAGCTTTAAGTATTCATTCAAGTACATGTATGGAATATGTGCATCAATATCAACTGTCCTTGACCATCTTGGGACACTGCATTTTAGTCCAACATTTACTTAAATCTGACTACTATAAACCCTATAAAGCATCCTTGACCATCTCGAGACACTACACTTCTATTTATCATTTGCTTTAACTGTCGCATCTCGTATCTTTTTTTTTTGTTTTTAAATCTTTTTTATGTGACAAAAGGGGAGAAAGATATAAAAGTATTTAAATAAAAATTTATACCCTTCAGATTCAAAATTCAAAATAATACTTTAATTTTTGTTATATTTTAATTTTTGTTATTTTAGTTATGTTATCGGGAAATATATTTTAGCTTTCTTAAATGTAGTACTAATGGGGAGTTTACAAAACTCAACCTTAGACTATTAGACTCAGAGGGAGCTTACAAACCTCATATTCTGATGTTGTCAAGAAAGTTAAAATATTTTAGTTTTCTTGAATATAGTACTTAAGTGAGTTTACAGAACTCAACCTTAGACTATTAGACTTAGGGGGAGCTTACAAACCTCGTACCCTGATGTTGCCGAGAAAATTAAAACATATTTTAGTTTTCTTAAATATAAAACTTAGGGGGAGCTGACAAACCTCAACCTTTGGACTATCATACTCAGAGAGAGCTTACAAACGCCAAACTCTAATGATACTAAGAAAATTAAAATAGCCCAACATTGCTCTTTAAATACTTATGTTTGTTATCATAAAAAAAGGGATATTGTTACAACAAGATTTGTTAATGACATATATCCTTTGAGTTGTGATGATAACAAAGTATTGATAGAACAATGATGTTATCTAATGTGTGTTCCAAGTAAGCAGGTTCTAAAGCTTAAAGATATATATTCAGAATCTGATATAAGGACGCACTTGAGAGAAGCTGAATTACTAGCTTATGGTGGTGCAGAATCTGAAGATCCCATTCTAAGTGTGTCTGGCATAGACTCTGAAGCTGAAGGCCTCATTATCAAAAGAAACAACATATTGTATCTATACTTAGTGAATGTATTAGCTTCTGGCGATCATTCAGAATTAGTAATAAAGATAACGTTATTCATACCGCAGAAAGCAATCTGCATTGTCAAATTAGTTTGTCAGCTAAGGTCTAAGTTCACAAGGCTCAAGAAGAGTTGGCATGCTTTATGGATATCTACTCTCAATTGTTCTATAGTACAAGATTTCATGAAAGACGCAATGGTTAAACATGTTACATAATGGATCAAGATCTTTTAGTGTATTTATCTTCAATGTCTCTTGTACTATGGAGAAACAAAGACACTTGTTCAAGTTATCTCTTCCAACGGCTATTCTTCTACAACTGCTATATAACTTGCTGATGATTCAATCTGAATCTTGAACAAGGGGCAAGGAATAAAGAGAAGAAAAACCAAGAAGGATAGAAGTGTTCCACACTTATATCTGGATAGAGGAATAACAAGATCAACAATAAGCAACACAATCGAGTATGTAGAATTTATGTTATATGTTGTAAATTGTATAAAGCCTTAAGATTTCTTAAACATTGAATATCTTAGAAATCTTAAGTGCTTTAGGTCTTTGTTATGGCGATTGCACCTTGTTCTCTATTCTACTAAACATGTTATTTAGTAGTTTAGATAAAAGTCTCTTGCCTTGGGCTTGAGAAGTGAAAGTCTTGGATTCGAGGAATCTGAGCAGAAAGTCTTGGACCAAGGGTCTGAGAAGAAGTCTTAGGCAGAGGGTCTAAGAAAGGAAGTCTTGAACCCGAGGGGTTTAAGTAAGGAAAGTCTTAGGATATGAGGATCTAAGCAAAGAATTCTTAATCAGGTGCTGATTGAGGAAGGAAGTCTTAGGTTGTAGGTTTGAGCAAGGAAAGTATTATACTTGAAGGTATAAGCAGTTGTAATCATGAATTGATTATAGTGGAAAATTTCTTTCCATGCAAGGGGACTGGACTACTCTCAGTTTGGGAGGAACCAGGATAAATCTGCTGTGTTAATTGTTGTTCTTTTATTTACTTCTGTTATGATATCTGTTGCACCTGTTATCAGGTTCTGAACTAAGTGTTTAGAATTTGAACTCTGATCAAAAGTAGAAACGATTTTGGAGAGCACAATTCAAACCCTTCATGTGTACTTTCTTCAACTTCATTATATTCATTAGAATACACCAAACAACGACCAATCATCGACCGCATGACAAAACCACCCTCAAAAGCCAACTCAGCAGGTCAGAATACGCCCTCTGACACGATGACGGGTAACGCCTCACCAAGATGACGCCCGTCATCCTCCACATCACCCAACATGTCACACTTGTGACGGTCTGGCAAGAATATGCTTTCCTGGAGACCATGACGGCCTCTGCGTCATGTTCATGACGTACGTCAGTGCTTCACAGTGCATGGCGCCCATGGCTTCATACGAGTGATGCTTATCACCCCGCTAACAGAAGCAGAATTGCGTTCTGCTATGAAAGAACCTATAAAACTCACTTAAAATAACTCAAAACAGTCCAGAATTGTTACCCACATAATTATCACACATTAGATGTTAATTCCTATTAATCTAACATGTTATTTCATTGATTTGATCACAAAATACATAATTTATTCATGCTTCAAAAATCCCAATTTCACATCAAAACTCATGTTTAAGAAAAAAAAATAGCATATGCAACAATTACACCAATAACAGTACATGAATTTGAAATTAAATCATTTCATAAAAACATAATTCCAGTCATATCATTCATCAAACAACACAATCAACAAAAAGGAAAAAATCCTATTGGAGGTTAAGGAAAACCTCTCTATCATTTCATGAATTAAGTATCCATAAATGAAGAATCCCCCATCCCCCTTACATAGTAATTCAAGCAATATTCAACAAAGCAACTTCAAATGACCCCTTCTCTCAAGCCCTAACTCTCCCTTCCCAAACTATTTTCTCTAATTCCCTTTATTTTTTACGTACTCATAAAATATATGTTATTTTATTTTATTTCTTTAATTTACACTATTTTGCCCAACTAAATTTCAACTCTCCTTCACTCATCACTAAACTCTCTCAATTCACAAAATTTGCCCAATCCTTCATATTCTCTCCAATTTCCAATTAACTAATTAATTAATTTCCACTAAACTAATTAATTAACACAAAACACCACAAATCTCGTCACTGGCCAAACATACCACACATCATAAAATAATTATTTAAATTAATTAATCAATTAAATTAAATAAATAATTAAATAAGTGAATAATTATATCGGGGTGTTACATCGACATATGCAAAGATTTCTTACTCAAAGCATCTCCTACGACATTGGCTATACCAGGATGGTAACAAAACCCAAAATCGTAGTCCTTCAAAATTCAAGTCATCTCATTTGTCTCATATTCAGTTCCTTTTGATCGAACAAATACTTCAAACTCTTATGATTGTTGAACACTTCAATTTTAGAGCCATACAGATAATGTCTACAAACATTAAGCACAAACACCATAACTGCCAACTTAAATCATAGGCAGGATAATTCTTCTCATGAACCTTCAGATCCTACCGATTGTAATGCGGGTAGAAACTAGACAACTCCTGAAACTTTACAACATAATCAGCAACCATCATGTTTCCTTGTTTCAGCTTAAGGAACTCGATCTCCTTCTTGCTTACAGTAATCAGCAGGAAACTACTTCTCAAGGAACTCAGTCGATAAATTTTCCTAAGTGATCTCAGTACCTTCAGCCTCAAGCCTCTGACGAGCATTGTCTCACCAATACTCTGCTTCCTCAGCTAGCATATGAGTACCAAATAGTACATTTTGCATCTTTGTGCAAGCCATCACTCTGGAGATTTTATCAATCTCTTGCGACCAAACCTGACCATCCTCTGGATCGCACATCCCTTTAAAATTCGGTGGATTGTTCCTTTGGAACTTTCCCAGCCCTCTGAACTTGTCTGCCATCCCATTATAATTTTGCATTGCCTGATTCAACTGCCCCATCACATGAGCCATAACCTCCAAAGGATTAACGATTGCACGATAATTTCTTCCAGCCATTTCTCTACACACCAGTAAAAATCCATTCGAAGAAACATTGCATCGACATTGTTTATACACACATGTTGCATACTAGGGGACTATAACATCACAAAACCTGGCCGAATGGACCGACCAGGCTCTGATACCACTATGTAACACCCTAAAACATTGACAAATTCCAAATAATCACATAACACATGTTATCACCAAAATAAATAATTAAAAGTGTATTAAATCACTTAAATGACTAAACAAAAGCAAAAAAAATCAATTAAATAACTTAATTGAATTCAGGTTGTTACAACGGGTAAAACTTTCTCAAGTCACACAAAATTGTGAATTGACACACTCGCCACCTATATAGGACAAGGGCTAACAACAAAAAACCGAGAATCACAAGCTGCCATGGAAGAACTAATTGTTAATGTAGAGAAAATGCGTCAGCAAAATGATTTTTTGCAAAACACCATTCACACCCTACAACAAAATCAATAACACATCCACCTAGATAATGATGATTTGGAGGACCTAATTGACACTCAACAACTATCAAAGGATATTTTTAATGATCAAGTTCCATAGAATTTCAAGCCAAAATCTACTTGCCATGTTTGACAGGAAACGCGGTTCACAAAAACACATTTTGACGGTCAACACCCAAACGTAAATCATCGGGGCTACCGATCCGCTTAAGTGTAAGTTGATGACGCATAACCTAAAAGAAATCGCCATGCGTTAGTACATGATTCTTCCCCATTTTTCAATACTAGTTACCAGGATCTAGCAAGAAAGTTGATACACTAGTTTTCCTCCAGTAAGCATCGCAAAGTGTCCACCACTAGCCTTTTTAACGTCCTACAGAACCTGGGAGGATCTGTCGTAGAAAACCTGACTTGATTCAACGAAGAAACCATAAAGGTGCCTCATCCCAACAAAGAGATGTTCATAGGAGCTTTCCAGAATGGCCTCAAGGCGGGACATTTCAACGAATCATTATCTTAGAAACGTGTAGTCACAATGGAAGATATAATGACACGATTCGAATGTTACATCAAAGGAGAAGAGATAAATGACGAGAAAATATCAAGGGACGCAAAGGATAAAGGCTCATTAAGATCAGAATTGGGCGGGCTGAAAAAACCTAATGAGCAAGGTCACCATCGAGAAAAGGCACAAAACATCAAGCGGACAGAACGAATGACATTTGAATGGCTTACCCCCGTTGAATACCAAGAGTGAAGGGAGTCTCCAAGAGACATACAACACATGACTCATCCCATAACCTAATCCACTAAAAAGAGAAATGATGGGCATGGGCACAAACAAATGGTGCAAATATCACAAGGTACGGGGGCACCACACCGAAGATTTTCATCATTTATAACAAGAGATAGAAAAGTTGATACAGATGGGACGCCTCAAGAAGTATGTTCTAGATGGAAGACGAGGATCAAAGAAAAGATGATCTCTACCCCATGACACCCGATAAATGTTTTCCCCGACTAAAAGGGCTCGAAGTGTATAAGAGAAGCGAGTACGAAGTAGTTTACACCACAATATCAACACCATCTTCGACGACTTTGTCGGTGGTGGATAATCCAGCTCATCCCTTTAGAGATATGATACGCAAGTAATGCGTGTCCTTAATGCCCCTCTTAGTGAATCAAAGGCCCTTGGATTGGAAGTTAGTTTTTCAAGGCAAGATTCGGTAGGGATTATCCCTCGTGAAGACGATCCGATGGTGATCGATCTCTAGATTAATAATTGGAATGTGAAAAGGGTACTGACTAATCTAAGTGGCTTAGTAAATATCCTCTACTTGGACACTTTTTAGGGTTTGAAGCTGGACCAAGAAGTTTTGTAGCCTTTCAAAGGATCCTTGGTCGGATTTTTTGGAGAACACATACAGGTATTGGGCTACGTCATCATAAGAATCACTTTCGGGAACAAATTAAGCACCAAGACGACAAAAGTCAAATACATGGTGATCAAAGCTGCCTCTCCTTACGACATAATTATAGAAAGGCCATACTTCAATGCTTTGGAAGCAGTTTTGTCAATTTTTTACTTGATAATGAAATACCCTTTGAGTAATGGAAGAGTTGGAGTGCTGAAAGGAAACCAGGAATTAGCTAGGCAATGCTACCGGAATAGTCTGAAATTGAAGAGGAAGAATGATCCTAGGCCTGTACCAGATGCCCGTAAGGTGCATTATGTAAATCTTGACCCACAAGGTGATCCCCCTAGAGAATATAGTTTGATGCCCCTTGAATAATTGAAATTCATTCAGATAGGCCATAAGGAGCACTAGACAACCCATATTGGGACCTCCTGGTCAACTAGAAAAGATTCCGAGATAATACAACTGTCATGAGATAATGTCAATCTACATACCTAGTTGTTTGCCGACATGCTCGAGATAGATCCGGATGTAGTCTATCACCAGTTGTCCATTACTCCTAAGGCAAATCCTGTTATGCAGAGAAAGAGAAAAAAAGGAAAGGAAAAAGGTTGGTTGTTGAGGAAGAAGTAAGGAAGCTTGTGGAAGCAAAGTTCATTCAAGAAATCAAATATCCAACTTGGCTTGAAAACATAATAAGGGTGAAAAAGAAATCGGGAAAGTGGAGGATGTATGTAGATTTCACCGAACTTAGCAAGGCATGCCTCAAAGATCCCTATCCGTTACTGAGTATTGACAGGCTCATCGACGGTGGTTCAAGTTTTAAATCACTGAGCTTCATGGATATTTATTATGGGTACAACCAGATTAGGATGATCCCCTATGATGTTCTGAAAACTACTTTTATGACAAATATGAGCAATTATTACTACAATGCTATGTCGTTCCAACTCAAAAATGCAGGGGCAACATACCAAAGGATTATGGACATGGTATTCGGCACAAAAATATGTCGAAACCTGGAAGTATACATCAACGATATGGTCATGAAAACCCCCAACAACGAGCGACATCGTAGTGACTTAATGGAGACCCTATCCTTGGTGAGGATCTATAACATATGGCTTAACCCAAACAAATGTTCATTAGGGATACACGCAGGAAAGTTCTTGGGCTATATGCTCACTCGGCGAGGAATTGGGGCTAATCTGAATAAGTTCTAGGTGATTATAAATATGAGGAGTTCGACCTTAGTCAAAAAGAAGTCCAGCAGCTGATGGGAAAAAATAGCAGCATTATCGAGGTTCTTATCATGTTTGGGGGACAAGTCTTTACATTTCTTCACCTCATTAAAGAAAGTTGAACACTTATAGTGGACCGAGGAATGCGAGAAGGCTTTCCAAAAATTAAAAGGTTTTCTATTAGTACGACCAATCCTTACGCAACCAAAAGAGGTAGCCATGTTGATACTCTACTTATCAGTTTCAGACAAAACATTGGGATCAATATTAGTTTAAGATGGAGAGGAAGGAGAGAGACCAATTTACTTTCTTAGCAAGGTGTTATAAGGGTATCAGAAGATAGAGAGGTTAGCTTTGGAGGCTATAATCACGTCTAAGAAGTTAAAACCATATTTACAAGCTCATTCAATCATTGTTAAAAACAATTACCCTGTCAAACAAATTATGGTAAAGCCCGACCTGGTAGGGATGATGGTATCATGGGAGGTCGAGTGATTTGAGTATGATATACCTTACGTACCTATAAGCAATATAATATCCCAGATGGTGCCAGATTTCTTAGTAGAGTTAAAGGGAGTCTCTGTGTATGTGGATTTTATCAGTAGACGAGTCTTCAAATGTAAAGGGGAGTGGAGTTGTTGTCATATTAGAATGACCATGAGAGGTACTTCTAGAATAATCCTTGTGCTTTGGATTTCAGGTTAGCAATGATCAAGAAGAATATGAGGCCCTCCTCGTTGGGATGAATTTAGCACGGGAATTCAGAGCTACCCGTCTCAGAGTGAAAATCGACTCCCAGTTGATCACCAATCAAGTACGAAGAGATTACCAAACCAAAGAGCCAGTCTTGGTAAAATACCTAAAGTTGATGCAAAACATGACGAAGTGTTTTGAATTATTTGAAATTGTACATGAGCCCCGAGAGGAAAATGTTCGACTGACTTGTTAGCGAAGCTCACCAATACAAAGAAACTAGGAACGAATAGAAAAACGATTTAGGAAACCCTCAATTCGTCAAGCACGGAAGATAAGGAAGTAATTATGGTTGAACATGGGGAAAGATGGTTGTCTCCCATTATTGAACATTTAACTAAAGATCACCTACCAAAGGAGAAAGCAAGAGCTCAGAAGATAAAGAGGTCGGCTTCCCGGTACGTGGTCGTGTCGTGAAAACTCTATAAAATGGGAAGGTCGACTCCCATATTGCGGTGTATTGCAGAGAACAAAACAACACTATTTCTGGATGAAGTGCATTGAGGTATCTACGAGAGTCATATTTGAGGAAAAGCTAGCGGGAAAAGTTCTAAGGGCTGAGTATATTGGCCTGAGATGCTCCGAGATAATGCTAGGTTCATTAATCAATGTGACAAGTATAAAAGCTTTGCACCTTTCATCCACACCATGATTAGCATGTTACACTCAGATATTTCACCTTGGCCATTTTATCAATCGGGGGGGTTGATATACTAGGTATGTTCTTGTTAGCACTCAGACAACTTAAATTCATATTGGTAGGAGTAGATTACTTCACCAAATGGGTCGATGTAGATGTAATCACGAAAATCACGAATGAAAGAGCCTGGCGTCTATTGGAGGAACATCATATATCGCTTTGATCTCCCCAAAACCATTGTCTCAAACAACGGGACTTAGTTCGCCAGTTTTACAGTACCAGAGTTTTGCTCTAGCTTGGATATCAGAACCAAATTCATTTCACTAGAACACCCCTTGTGCAAATGGATAGGCTGAGACTGCCAATAAAGTTGTATTGTCAATAATGAAGAAAAAATTGGATAAGGCCAAAGGTTTGTGGGCCAAGCAGCTTCATGAGGTATTCTGGTTGTATCACACCACCCCTCACTCCATAACTAAGGAAACTCCTTTCTAAATGGTATATGGGTATGATTCAATGCAATACCATGACATGGCGAAATGAGCACTTCAATGAAGAAGGTAATCAGGTTGAAACCAAAGGTGATGCAGATTTGCTCGACGAGATTTGAGAAATGGCACACATTCAGGAATATGCCAAAAAATAGAGGGCACAAAGAAGATACAACATAAAGGTAAGGCCAAGAGCGATGGAAAAAGGAAATCTGGTTTTGAAGCAAATTGTGGACAAAAAAAAAGGCAAGGAACAACTTAACTAGGAGGGACCTCTCCGAATTTCACATAAATTATCCCATGTATCCTATAAATTGGAAAAGCTAAATGGAACAGAAATCCCATGCACCTGGAATGTTGGGAGTCTAAGGCACTACTTCAGTTAGTCGACTGAGATTTTAGTTTTATTCTTTTTGTTTTTAATTTTAGATTTTGTAAAGAATAAATTTTAAGATAAAGATTTTAAGTATTAATAAAATGATGATCTGAAGTAACACTCTTTTCCCCGACAAGGGCATAGTTTTTAACATGGAACTGTTGGCATATTCATAGATCAAAGATTATAGGATAGAACGATGCACAATTATCTCTCTAAAAATATCTAAGACAAAAGACCTCCCTAGGGGACGACTACATCATCCCTATGGACTCTCCGTGAAAAACCAAAGGCCTCAAAAGGGACAGTCACGTGAACCCATCGGGCTCTCCATGAATGAGTTCAAGCCAAAGACCTTCACAGTGAAGTAGCATGTTTCTAAGACGTTTAGGGGGGAGAACCACAATACAGTTGTTTTCAGCCGCGAGTATCTAATTTTATCAAATTTTTAAGTTTTTATTGGACTTTTTTTTATTGGAAAAATACATGTTTTTTTATCGTATTTTTAAAAATGTCCTGTAAAAACTCATGTTTTTCATGCATTTTACCAAAAATTTTGAAAAATCGGTAAAAATGCATACTTTCTACCATATATTTTTAAAAATCTAGTAAACATGCATACATTCTTCCAGATTTTTTGAAAGCTTGGGTAAAAATGCATGGTTTCTACCAGATTTTTAAAAAAAAAACTAGTAAAAATGAATGTTTTTTACCGAAAATTTTTTAAATGGTAAAAATACATGCATTTATACCAATGATTTAAAAAAAAACGGTAGTGAACAACTCTTATTTGGTTAACAAAAAATTTCAAAAAATTCTAAAAAACATGAAGTTTTTTCGGATTATTAAAAAATTCGGTAGTTTAAATTGAATTGTTTTTTATTTGTAGTGAGGACCAGAGGATCTAATGACACAATTGCTTATATGCAGCGTGATAGAGCTACAGCGTGATAGAGTTGCAGCGTGATAAAGCTGCAACGAGGGCTCTACCTAGGGGAGATGACGTCGAGGACTCACATATCTAGACGGAAAAAATAGCCCCGACCAGTTCTCACAGGAGGCGGATAACATCTAAGCAGTTTCATGAACCCCGCAGTATCCAACGTAGAGGATCTAGATCTGCTATTGGATAAACCAGAGATCCGGATGATGAGCCAATCATTGAGGATGTCCATGCAACAATTAAGGATGACAAGCAGATGATGGCCGAGAAAGAAGTGCCTCATCATTCTGAGATGGAGGCTCTGACTACTACAGAGGTCACTCAGCAACCGACTATTAAGGCGCCAACTACGAGTGATATGGAGGTTACTCCTCCGTTTGAGACAAATTTTATTGCTCCAACTACAACAGAGCCAACTGTACACATGAATGAAGGGTTTCTTGGATGGCCCAGTAGTTGATTTGTGCTCACTGGATATATTGATCACGTGACATTCAGATTATGGCAGGGAGAGGTATGTATATGTTATGCTGAACTTGAATTTATTTAATATTGATACGTTGAAAATAACTAAGGCTTTTTACTTGTTTTGTTACACGATCGACTGTCGCCTCCTTGAAAGTATTGGATACGATCTTGCACTTCAAATAATCTCTAGCGCCAATTATTGTCATCTGAGTGTTGATGGTAGTGATATATTCACGGGGGTTGCTTTTTTTGTCAAATGTCACTAATGATAGCGGTTTGAAGTTCTCTGACACTAGAAGGGCCCTAATGATGGTAGTGATATTATCGATGCTACCACTATTCTTGGATTTTGTCGTGCCTCTTCGTGTCACCATGGTGGAAAAGTTGATTAGGGTAACTGAATACTAAATGAGGCTTTGGCCTAAGTCATTTATAATGAGCCCCGATAGTGGGCGCCAATTGTACTTGTGAAAAATACAATAAGATGAACTCTGCCCACGCGTATGAAAACAAGAAGGTTTTAGGTATGTTGAATGTGTAACCAGTGATTGAATCCTTCCAACCATATGAGTTGGAATATTTATAGACATAATTCTTAGACCAATTCATGGGGGAAGAACTAGTTCCATCCTAAAAGTTTGGTTAAAGTGTGGGGATATGAAGACTCAATTCTCCCTTATTAATAGGAGGAGTGATTTATTCCTTAGAAAGGTGACAATGACAGTCCTTTCAAAATCATATGATCACCACACACTAATAACATTGTAACTTAATAACCTTAGTTTGTGTCAGGCACTTGTGTCTCAATTGGGATGGTTTGGGTCGAACAATATAGTGACCCACCATATCGCACCTGCCCAATTTGCCCTCTAACCTTTTACAATGTTCTTGGGCTGATTGAATTATGGGTTAATCTCTTCCAAAGTCCAATTGGAACTATCTCAATTGATTGAGCAAATACATATTAAATGAAATACACACACACACACACAAATATATATGACTCAGATCCGTTGACACCAGGTGTAAGCCTAAAAGACTTACACCAAATCTGAATTGTTAATAAAATTAAATCAAACGGTTATATTAAATGAAATAAAAATAATAGTACATGGTCATTTCTTTTTCCTAAAAAATAGACTATTTATACGACCATTTGATTTACAGGTATGCTATCTTGACACCACTCCCCTACACCTACACCGTATGCACTGTTCATCCGTACATGAATAGTGCACGTGAATAGTAAATCCGTACATGTACAGTGCACGTGAATAGTAAATCCGTACATGTACAGTGACCGTGAACAGTGTCTGTGAACAGTGACTTTTAATAGTAAATCAAACTTGGTTAATGAAATGTAAAAACTTGGTTAATATAGTGATGAAGTTGGTTAATAAAGGTACAGATATTAAAAATAATTTTTTCTAGTAAAATAAAGTTGGTTAATACAATGTAAAAAATTGGTTAATGCAATTATGAACTTGGTTAATAAACGTCCAGATGTAAAAATAATTTTTAGTAGTAAAATAAAGTTGGTTAATGCAATGTAAAAAGTTGGTTAATGGAGCGATGAACTTGGTTAATAAACGTCCAGATGTAAAAAATAATTTTTAGTTGTGAATTTTTTTTAATTTAATATATATATATATATATATATATATATATATATATATATATATATTATAATATTTCACTGTTCACCATATTGGTGAACAGTGAAATACGGTGTAGGTGTAGGGGAGTGGTGTCAAGATAACATTTATCTTTGATTTATTCATAATATCAGGTAAAATTTAGTATAAATATTATTTACACTTGGTGGCAACGACTCATAACTTATATATATATATATATATATATATATATATATATATATATATATATATATATATATATATATATATATATATTAAATGTGTTATGATATATTCTCTCTATTTCAAATTATAAGTTATTATGTCAATAAACTTATCAATCAATATTGTAAAATCATAATATATAATTTTTTTCATATAACATTAATTATATTTTTTAATTCGTGTGAAATTTTGAAATATTTTATAATTTGAGATGGGGTGAGATGGAGATAGTAACATAAATATTCACTAATCACATATTTAATCTACATTAACCATCTAAAAGATTTTAAAATATTCCAATATCACATATTCATACTTCAAACTATTTATGAAGCAATCTGGCTCTCTCATCATATGACCAGTATCTTGTCTGGATATTTCGACTTAGTTATTTACCAAATTTGCCCTCAAGCAACAAAGTTGAAAAAAGTGGGTAACCCCACTGCAAGAGTTTTCCACTTAGTCAGAACATATTCTTTCCCTTCACACGAACAAAAAAGAGACAAGGAACCATCCCATAAAGACAGTGTAAGGAAAGAGCCTTCCCAAAAGAGGTTTGGTTCATTCAATGTGCCAATTCTACATCTGCTAATTCATTTAATGACATTAATGTCCTTATGACCAATCTACCTACACCTAATTCAAACTTCAAGTTAATCACAATTGATACGTCTTTTTCAATGTTTTTAGCTAAAAAAATCTAGTATGTTCTCATCTCAATTTTCTTTGTATTATACGTTGAGTTGGTACCAAATACAGACATTGCATTCAATTTATACAATTTAGTTTTATAGTTGAGTTGTGTATTTTGAAAGTTTTTAAGTATTTAATCTTCATGCGGAGTACTATTTTTCACTTGATTCTTTCTTGTACTCAACATCAATTCATTAATGAAATGATATAGTTCTGTTTGTATAAAAAATTTATTTATTTATTTATTATAAAAAAACACACTAGTTATGAGAGTTAGATATCACTTCAATTA
Organism: Lathyrus tuberosus; assembly: GCA_022829125.1. Classification (NCBI taxonomy): domain Eukaryota; kingdom Viridiplantae; phylum Streptophyta; class Magnoliopsida; order Fabales; family Fabaceae; genus Lathyrus; species Lathyrus tuberosus. The sequence continues at coordinate 744,162 of JALAZF010000131.1, forward strand.
AATAATATTTCATCGATTTCTTTTTATATGTTTTTTAGTTAGATGTTTTAATTAATACTTCCTCCATTTTTTATTATAAATTATTTTAAATTTATGAATAAATAATTAATGTTATTTTTTCTATTATATCTTTAAAAGTTTATTATTATTATCTCTCATTTTAATTTAATAAATTTATCTTTCTCGTATAATTAATGAAAAACAATTTTATAAAAATATTCATAATTTTAATTTTCATACAATAATCATTATTTTTCTTAATATATGAAAAAAGTTCAAAATAATTTATAATAAAAAACGGAGGAAGTAACTAATAAGTTGTCGTAGAGATGTATTAATTATTCAATAAATTTATTATTTTATTGAATATTACAATTTACACTTACTTTTAAACCGAATCGCATGAAATAATATTTAATATTGAATATGCTAATATAATAATGTCTTGCAGTTTTTAATATGAATATTGTCATTGACATCTTGTATGAAGTTTTATTTTTAGTACAACAAGAGGGCTTAAAGCCCAAGATAAACGAAACTAGGCAACATGCTTGACAACAGAAGCGGTGCTAACGGAGATAAGGAGGTCACTACTACGTAAAATTCATTTAACAACGGTTGAAAAATACATGTAATAACGCAGATCAAAACGTTGTTATGTAGAGTGTTGTGGTAAATAAGCTATTTATAATCACGACCCTGAGACCGTTGTTGTATTATGAAAAGCGCGCGGTATATCACAACGGTTATTCTTAACAACCGTTGTGATACATAGGGTACTGGGTTCGAAACCAAGCAGGAAATTAATTACATTATATGACAGTTGTTGTAGACAACCGCCGTGGAAAGTAGCCATAGTTTATTATATACAAATGTATATTGCTTGGTTTACCATACACCTATTTAAAGAAATACAACCATTCAAATTGGCAAAGAATATATAATCTGAAAATTAAAATATTCTTGAAAACCAACTTAAACACACCAATTTTTTTCGAATTGCGTATGTCTCATTCAACACATTTTATGTTCTTTAACACATAATATACGATTCAATGGCCTGATTAGTTTACCTCATCATTGTCGCTTATCAACGCGATTGTAAATTATATCGATGAATTGAAGCAAACAGACCATTAAACCATATATTATGTGTTAAGGAATATAAAATGTGCTGAATGAAACGGATGCGATTCGGAAAACATTGATTGATATAGGTTGGTTTTCAAATACATCTTAATTTTCAGAATATAAGTTTCTATGTCAATATAAATGATTTCATTTTCATTAAAAGGTAAGTGAAACAAACAATATACATAGTATATAATAAACTAAACTTGTCAATCTGCATAAGAATTTAAAGAACAAAACATTGCTAAGTCACAAGAAGCCTCTATCTTGTGACTTAGCAATGTTTTGTTCTTGTTTTAAGAACATTTGTCAACAACAATAACATACAACAAAACAACATGCAACACAATAAAAAAAACATTATTTAAGCAACAAAATCCCAAGTGGGACTGTAAAAAACCAACATACATTGAGTTAATAATGCACCTCTTATTGAAAATAATCGTGGAACTATAGCAAATCAAGATATATATCAAGTTCATCCAGTTTTTGATGCCATGAAGAAGAAATATAAGGTGGATGAAATTTATACAACAACATCATACTTCTTATATTTTTCTTCATTGCTTCAAAAACCATATGAAATTCACCATAATATACGCTTGCTACCACCATCATCACCATGTATCTACAAGGAAACACAACAAAAATCAAACTTAACCCTAAAACATCAGTAACATAATGTTTTCCACAGCATCCTAAAACCAAAACCTAAAACAATAATGTTAGAAAGAAGAGATCAGAAGAAAATACCATATTCGTCGCCGTAAGAGTTTGCGCCGGACGTTGCTCTCGTCAGATTTTGGTTAAGATTCATGAGAGGAGAGAGTTGTGTTAGGGTTTTCTTTAGAGAGAAACGACAGATATGAAGTAGGTCACATATAGTTTCGTTTATATATTAAAAACTATCACTTTTCGTCACGGTTCTTAACTACAACCGTAATTATAATTTATATTTTAAAAAATATAACGACGGTTACATATAATAACCGTACTGATAAATAAAAAAGAAAAGAGCGCCTATCATATCAGTTATCCTTACAACCGTTATTATACTATATACAATTTTTAATTAAAAAATATAATATAAAGTTAGTGCCTGAGTTTAGAGATATCACCATGGTTTTGGTAGAACCGTGGTGACTTGGGTTCATATATTTTTCATTTAAGGTTATGTGATGGGTTTACCACATATGTGATAAAGTTTTCATTCAAGTTCATAAATTCAAGGTTATGTAATGAGTTTACCACATATGTAAATATTTTTAATAAGAATAAGACAACAAAATGCAAGTTCCATATAAATTAGTAAACTCCAACAAAATGCAAGTTTATATTTAAAATAACAAAATTAAAATCTTGAATATTGAAGATAACAGAGACACTTTTAACTTTTAAATATCAAATCTAAATGCCCTAGCTGGCATAAAATTACTCCAACCAAACGGTGCTTCGTCCTCATCATCTGAATAAAAAATATTTGTCCTTCTTCTCTTTCTTCTTGATCTCTTTCTTCTCCTCCTGGCTCGTATTTCTTGCAAGGCGGCCGCCTGTTGGGTCTGAACAGCTTGTTCGGGCTGGAAAACTGGTTGGACCTCTGAAGCCTCTGTGACCTGGACTTCTTCTTGGACATCTACGACCTTGGAAACTTCTTGAACATCAGCATTTTTAACCACATGCGCAGTTTGTTGGACTTCTTGGGCAACTTCTTCTTGAACATCTACAGTTTATTGGACTTCTTGAACTGCATTGTTGGAATTCATTTTGATTAATTCTCTTCAATGATGCTGCTTGTGTGATGGTAATAAGAGGAATAACGTATTTATAATGATTTCTCTGATTCTTCATCTTCTCTTTACATTGAAAATCTAATCGTTTTAGTTGAAAGTCATTATTATTTCTTTAATTCAAAAATCATTGCTGATTCTTCATCTTCCTCATTCATTTTTTATTATATTTTTATTTCTTTAAAGCATATGAATCATGTAGTTTCATACTGACTTGAGCCTATAGAACATACACAAAGAAAAAAAGAATGAAGATGTTGAAGAATACCGTACTCTCATACCGTACTTTCTCGGTTGTGTTACTCAACCGTATTGGAAATGTGAGTCCTCTAACAACGGTTGACTTTCTCCACTGTTGTAAAATCATTTAAATTTTATTTTTTTAATAATTCCCATAAGTGACACAAGCATATAACAACGGTTGTTTAAACTAACCGTTGTAAAATAATATACATTTTATTTTTTATTTAAAGGACTTAAGTGACACATGCTTAATGTACTCTAAAAATGGAAAAAATAATGTTGCTGAGAATCGAAGCTTGTCACACATCATTTATTGCCACGGTTTTTAAAGACAACCGTCATTAAATCACTGTTCTTATATCCAACTACTGACTAGGTGCGAAAATTTAATTTATTACAATGGTGTATATTTCTTCAGTGGTGAGCCTGGTGTTGTTGTTTACGCGTTTTGTAGTAGTGGGTGATTAAGCTCAGTCGGACATCCGTCCATCCGAATTCCCTCACTGGCATTAGGAAGATCTAACTTGGCCAAGAAATCGGCACATGGGTTTGTTTCTCTGTATATGGTCTTATCCAGGTGGATTCGATTGGAGGTAACAGATACTTTGTCACTTTCATAGATGATTTTAGTTGAATAGTGTGGACTTACCAGAACAAGAAGAAAAGTGAAGTGATTGAGGTATTTTCCAAGTTTAAATCTATGGTTGAAAGACAAAGTGGTCGAAAGCTCAAGATTTTAAGGACTGATGATGGTGGAGAATATATGTCAAAAGACTTCGACACATTATGTGAGAAAAAAAATGGATTGTGCCTGAGGTGGTGACACCCTACACTCAACAGCAGAATGAAACTGTAGAAAGGAAGAATAAAGACATCATGAATATGATTAGAAGTATGTTGAAAGGCAAGAATTTACCCAAAGAATTATGGGGAAAGGCAGTGTCGACTACAACATACAAACTAAACAGATGTCCGACAAAAAAGCTAGAAGGAATCACGCTAGTAGAATGTTAGTCTGGTGTCAAGCCTAACTTGAGTCATCTGAAGGTATTTGGATATATAACACATAGACATGTGTCTGATAAGTTGAGAAAAAACTTGATGATAAGTCTATTCAAATGATCCTAATATGATATCATTCGACTGAGGTATACAAATTGTTCGACCCAGTGAACAAGCAAGTAGTGATCAGCAGGGACGTGATCATAGATAAGCTTAGGAAATGGGATTTGACTGAAAATGTCAAGAAGGATTCAATGAGAATCTTATGTGAAGAACCAGCAAGTGTAATTGAAAGAGAAGCTTGACAAGAAGAAGTCAAAGGTCAAACAAGCACCAGCAGACCTCAAAGAACAATATATATGCCTACAAGGTTGCATGAATGTGTGATTACATCAAATGATGTGGTATATGATGAAGAAGAGCTGGTACACTATGCTTTATATGCAGATGCCGAACCAGTCAATGTAAATGAAACATTGAAGGATTCGAAGTGAAAGAAAGCAATGGATGAGGAACTGAACTCTATCAAAGTCAACAACACCTGGTCACTTATCGAATTGCCTCAAGGCAAAAAGGTAATCAATGTGAAATGAGAATACAAGGTGAAGTTAAATCCTAAAGGAGAAGTAAATCAACAAAAGGAAAGACTTGTGGTGAAAGGATTTCTTTAGAAAGAAGGAATCGACTTCGACGAGGTTTTTGCACTTCTTGCTAGGATCTAAACAATCAGGTTGGTTATTGGTCTACCAAACATGAACAACTGGAAAATGTGTCAGATGGATGTGAAATGCACATTCCTGAATGGCCCTTAGATGAGGACGTTTATGTTGCACAACCAGTTGAGTTTGTGAAATAAGTCAAAGAAAGCAAGCTCCAAGAGCTTGGAATAAGAAGATAGATAGCTTTCTAAGGGAGAAGGAATTTGTGAAGTGCACAACTGAGCATGTAGTATATGTAAGAAGAAGCAAGAGTGAATTGTGTATACTATGTCTCTATGTCAATGGCTTGTTAATAACAGGTAGCAGCAAGAAGAGATCGAAGACTTCAAAGGTTATCTTAGCAAGGAATTTGAAATTTTTGATCTGGGCAACATTTCATACTTCCTTTGCATCGTATTCTACAAGAATAGTAGAGGTTTGATGATGCATCAAAGAAGTTATGCAAGCGAGATACTAAAGAGATTTGAGATGGAAAACTGTAATTCGACTTCAACGTCTACTAAACCAAGACTTCAATTGTTGAAAGACTCATAAGAAGATGAAGTCGACCCAACACAGTACAAAAGACTTATTGGGTCATTAAGATACCTTTGTCACACAAAGCCTGATCTAACATACAGTGTATGTATGATGAGTAGATTCATGCAGAAACTAAAGGTATCACATATAGCAGCGATGAAGAGGATACTAAGGTATCTGAAAGGAACTCTCGACTATGGAATTTTATTTCCTGCAACTGATGAAGGAAAAAATGCAAACTAGTGGCTTATATCGACTTAAGTTGGTGTAGTGATGTTAAGGATAGAAAATCCACATGTGGCTATGTGTTTATGCTAGGTGGTGCACCAATTGCTTGGAAATCAAGAAAAGAACCAGTAGTGGCATTTTCATCGTGTGAAGTAGAGTACATAATTGTTTCTCTCTGTGCATGTCAAGCATCATGGATGGTGAATTTGGTCGAAGAAATTAGAGGGAAGACTCATGGAGCAATTACCATGAAGACCGACAACATGTCTGCTATCAATCTGGCAAAGAATTCGATAACGCATGGAAGAAGCAAACACATCGAAATGAGGTTTCATTATCTTCAAGAGCAAGTAGCCAGTGGGAAGCTGAACTTGGACCACTACAAAATTGAGAATCAGATTGTAGACATAATGACAAAAGGAGTGTAGGTCAAAGTATTCAAGAAGTTAAGATCTATGATGAATATATATGGCTTAGACACAATGAATTATGTGGTGTGTTGAATTGCAATTCCTTGTGTCGAAGCAGGTTGCTCGACAGAGGTAAGAAAATTTTCGAAACGTTTATGTTGAAATGTCGAAGCATGTTGCTCGACACTATTTTTGACTAAAGCTAATTTTGTAATTTTAACTGAGATAGTTAGGTTAGTTAGGGCTTCCTTAGTGTGCAAGCAACCTCAACTTATAAATAGGGAATAACCCCTATTGTTGAAATTGTAGGAGAGAATGCAGTTGTATATTTGAATAAATCTCAGTTTGAAGTGCATAGCATAAATATTCATCATCTTCTCCTTTTCTCCAAAACCCTAATTCTCTTTATTTCTCAATTCACTTTTTCGTTTCTTCTTTCAATTATCAAGTATAGAGCGAAATTCTTCATAATTTTTGGTGAATTTCCAACAATCGCTAGATTCAACTCATGTTTTACATGAAATTTAAATTGATGTCGGGCTCCACTTATTTCAAATAATTTATCAAAGTATGTATAAGATTCCTACTCGTCTAATTTCATTAAAGCATTGAGGATCAGTATTTTGTTTATTTATTTTTGTTTTCCTCTAATATTGGAATCCTGAACAAGTTAGCTAGCACTAATGGATTCACCTTGTGGTTCACGCTTACACTCAAGTTATTAATGATAAATTTGTTTGTCGCTTATTTATTCACAAATAATGATATGATTAACAATTGCTCGATCAATACCACGACTTTAGCAATTCCATGGCATGGATAAATCTATATCTAAATCTATTCTTAGAAATTAGTTTGTTTGACCGACAAATTACTATAGACCATTGTTTAAAAAAATTCAATGAAAATCTAAACCGGATAAACATATTTTCACTTCGGTGCAATAACATATTCTAGTTTTGTTACAATGCTCTTGTTCACCAAATGTGAAAATATCCATTATTTTATTTCATACTGCTTTAGCTGCTTGTAAATGTTCGTCAATGATATATTTTTTTTAATGTGATGTTTAAAATGAGCCTAATAACAATTGTATATGTTATAATTTCTATTTAAGCTATATAAATTAGGAATTATGTGTTATTAGTTATTAATAGTTGTAATGATGATTGTATTATATATACAAGTGAATATAATGAAAGGAAGGCAAGAAGCCATAATTTATTGACATGGTATCACGAGTCTTTTGTTGGTAACAATCTTGGTCTTTCGTGTTCTTGATTCTCGGTCTATTTCAGCCCTTGTTTGGGTTCGTGTTTTTTTTCTTGCCTTGTCCGCTTTTCGTTCGCCCTTGTTTTGCCATCTTGGTCTTTTGTTTCCCTCTCGTTCTTGCTATTACCAGGTTCTCTGTTTCTTTGTGGTTTGTTGTGCTATTCATCTTGTTGACAGAAAAAGAAAAGGAGATTTTCTGTGTTCGTTTTACCGGCAAAAATTATGCAGTGTGGGAGTTCCAACTCAAGATGTTTGTGAAAGGTAAAGGCTTGTGGGGCCATATAGATGGCACCTCTTCTGCACCCAATGCCGATGCTGCTCTGGCAGCATGGCAAACAAAGGACACTCAGATCATAACTTGGATTCTAGCGTCGATTGACCCTCAAATGATTAACAATCTGCGTTCATTTTCTACTGCTAAGGAAATGTGGGACTATCTGAAACGCGTTTACAATCAAGACAATGCCGCTAAAAGGTTTCAGTTGGAGCTCGACATTGCAAATTACCGTCAAGGAAATCTTTCGATTCAAGACTATTATTCTGGATTTCTTAATCTGTGGGTTGAACATTCGGCTATTTTACATGTCGATGTTTCTGCTGACTCGCTCGCTGCTATTCAAAAAATTTACGAGGTTAGCAAGCGAGATCAATTTCTTATGAAACTTCAACCTGAATTTGAAGCAGTGCGTGCATCTTTGCTGAATCGAAGTCCACTTCCTATGTTAGATGTGTGTCTTGGTGAACTTCTTCGCGAGGAGCAACGTCTATTGACTCAAGGGGCCATGCCACATGACAAATCCACTGCTGATGATGTTTCTGTTGCCTATTCTGCCCAGATTAAAGGGAAAGGTCGTCATATTGGGCAAGTCCAATGTTTTTCCTGCAAACAGTTTGGTCATATCGCGCGTAATTGCAATAAGAAAATTTGTAACTATTGCAAGCAACAAGGTCACATCATTAAATAGTGCCTGACTAGACCCGAGAAGAAATCGGTGCAAGCATTTCATGCTGTTACTCCTTCCGTGGCTCAATCTTCCGCTCCTCCAGCCTCAGCGCCTACTGTTTTGACTGCACAAGATGTCCAACAAATGGTATTGGCTGCTTTTTCTGCCTAGGCATTCAAGGTAAGCCTAATGTTGTGGCTCATTCTGCAAATGTTGTTGCTCAACCTTGGTTTATTGATTCTGGCACTTCTAATCATATGATTGGTTCCTTGCAAAATTTACATAATGTTCACACTTACAATGGCACCCAAAACATTAAACTTGCCGATGGAAATACTCTATCTATTTCCGCTGTTGGAGACATTAATTCCTCATTTTGAGATGTGTTTGTTTCTCCTGGACTTGTTTCGAATTTAATTTCGGTTGGGCAATTGGTTGATGATAATTGTAATGTTAATTTTTCTCGTGATGGTTGTTCTGTGCAGGATCGGGTTTCGAGGAAAGTGATCGCAGGGGGGCCTAAAGTGGGCAGATTATTTCCTATCCAATTTTCCATACCTAAAATTTTATCTTTTTCTTGTAGTAGTGGACCAAATAAGTTTGAGGATTGGCATAGAAAGTTAGGACATCCAAATTTTACTGTTTTGTCGCATTTATTGAAAAATGAACTATTGAATAATAAAAGTTCCATTTCTAATTCCTCTTTTGATTGTTCCGTGTGCAAACTTTCCAAAAGCAAAACTCTTCCCTTTCCATCTAATGTGCATCATGCTGATAGATGTTTTGATCTTATTCATAGTGACGTTTGGGGCATATCACCGGTATTATCTCATTCGAAATATAAATACTTTGTACATTTATTGATGACTGCAGTAGATTTACATGGATATATTTTCTCCGCTCTAAATCTGAGGTTTTTAGCATGTTTAAGAATTTTTTGGCATATATTGAGAATCAATTTCATATAGGCATCAAATGTCTACGTACAGATTCTGGTGGGGAGTATGTCTCTCGAGAATTTCAAGAGTTTTTGCAAGCAAAAGGTATTATTTCCCAGCGTTCTTGTCCTTATACACCTCAACAAAATGGAGTTGTTGAGCGGAAGAATCGACACTTACTTGATGTCACCCGCACACTCCTTCTTCAAGGTTCTGTTCCATCTCAGTTTTGGGTTGAAGCCTTGTCAACGACGGTGTACTTGATCAACCGCCTTTCTTCTCAGGTTCTTGACTTTGATTCCCATTTCTTTCATCTAAATAACATAGAACCTGATTATCATGATCTTCACACTTTTGGTTGTGTGTGTTTTATACACTTACCACCTTCGGAACGTCACAAATTGGGTGCCTAATCTGTAAGGTGTGCCTTTATGGGTTATGATCCTACTCATAAAGGTTTCCTTTGTTATGACGCAGCTTCCCAGCGCTTCCGCATCTCTAGGAATGTGGTTTTCTTTGAATATCGATATTTTTTTCCTTCTATTTCCTCGACTCTCTTGGTTTTGTTTCATTCCCTAGTTTTTTGGAGGTAACTCGCCCTATAAAACGTTTTAAGCCAGGGCATGTCTTTGTTAGATGCAAGCTTCTTTCGGCTCCTCTCGACACTGACCCGTCGCCTGATCCTCCATAAACGGAACCACGAAGATCCAGCCGTATATCTCGTCCACCGAAAAGGTATGAAGATGAATCTATGTCTCTTACTGCCACTTTATCTGGTATATCTGTTCCTACATGTTATTCACAGGCAGCTAAAGACTCACGGTGGGTAAAGGCAATGCAAGAAGAGTTACAAGCACTTCAAGAGAATTATACTTGGGATATTGTTCCTTGTCCACCTACTACTAAACCCATTGAGTGCAAATGGGTGTATTCTATGAAACTCAATTCAGATGGCTCTGTTAATCATTTCAAAGCTCGACTTGTTGCCTTAGGCAACAAACAAGAATATGGAGTGGATTACGACGAGACCTTTGCACTTGTAGCTAAAATGACTATAGTTAGAACTATCCTTTCTATTGCAGGTTCTAAAGGATGGTCCCTTCATGAAATGGATGTGAAAAATGCCTTCCTTCATGGTGACTTGGCCGAAGATATCTATATGACTCCTCCTCCAGGCTTGTTTTCCTCTTCTGCTGGTGTATGCAAACTAAATTGTTCCTTATATGGCTTGCGACAAGCTCCTCGGGCATGGTTTAAGAAATTTCGATCAACTCTTATTGGATTCTCTTTTACCCTGAGTCATTATGATACTTCTTTATTTATTCATCACTCGGATGCTGGCTTTGTTCTTCTTCTTATTTATGTTGACGACATGATAATTACAGGATCTGATCAAGCATTTATTCATAAACTTAAAGAGCAACTCCAAGCTGCCTTTCATATGAAAGATCTAGGTTATCTTCATTACTTCTTGGGCTTGGAGGTTCACTCTAACTCCAAGGGGATTTTTGTCAATCAACACAAATATACTGAAGATTTAATAGTTATGGCTGACCTTCACTCTGCTGCCCCAGTGGATACTCCTCTTGAAGTAAATGTTAAATACCATCGTGACGAAGGTGATATCTTGCCTGATCCTTTGAAGTATCGCCAATTGGTGGGTAGTCTTAACTACTTGACTATTACACGTCCAGATATTTCTTTTGCTGTACAACAAGTTAGTCAATTCATGCACACTCCTCGCCACCTTCACTTGACTGTTGTTCGTCGTATCATCCGTTACTTAAAAGGCACCTCTAATCGAGGCTTATTTTTTCCTTCCAATTCGTCTCTTACTTAATTCGCCTATAGTGATGCGGATTGGGCGGGTTGTCCAGACACTAGGAGGTCTGTTTCTGGTTGGTGCATGTTTCTTGGCTCTGCTTTGATTTCTTGGAAGAGTAAAAAGCAAGCTCGAGTCTCCAAGTCATCCACTGAGTCGGAATATCGAGCCATGTCTATAGCTTGCTCTGAGATTATTTGGCTTCGCGGTTTGTTGGCTGAACTTGGCATTCCTCAGGGAACTCCGACACCTCTCTATGCTGACAACACTAGTGCCATTCAGCTTGCTGCTAATCCGATTTTTCATGAACGCAATAAGCATATTGAGGTAGACTGCCATTCCCTTCGTGAGGCTCTCGATGATCATGTTATATCTCTTCCTCATGTCAGCTCACAACTTCAACTTGCAGATATATTTACGAAAGTTGTTCCTCGTCCCCGCCACCAATTTCTACTGTGCAAATTGATGCTTCTTGATCAGTCGCATCAATTTGAGGGGGGATGTTAGTCAATGATATTATTTCCTTTAATGTGATGTTTAGAATCAGCCTAATAATAATTGTATATGTTATAATTCCTATTTAAGTTGTATAAATTAGGAATTGGGTGTTATTAGTTATTAATAGCTGTAATGATGATTTTATTATATATACAAGTGAATATAATGAAAGGAAGGCAAGAAGCCAGAATTTATTGACAGTAAAGATCATCATGATCTTGTTAATTAAGGTGACTGATGACACCCCGTCATCAAGTAATTTTTATAAGTATTTGCATATGTTTTTAGTTATTTTTTAGTTGATGTTTTTTAAGTTTGATTAAGAAATAGAAAGCAAATGAATAAGTGAAGGAATTAAGAAAAAACATAAAAAAAATATGAAGAATTGTGAAGAAGAACGATTTGCCACTGGAATTTTTGTATGGAGATCTAGGCGATATCAACTTCATATCACGACGCGATAAAATGTTATCGCGATGCGATTCATTCTCACACAACACATCATGGCAAGATAAAAGATAATGTGGTGTGATATAACCTTTTTCCTGTCATGTTTTGACTTCTATAAAAAAGGAAAACATAGAGGAAAAGGGGTGGACGATTTTGGTACAAAATTTTGACGGCGAAGCAAAGTTTAAAGCTCTGCAATGAAGGTTTTCATCATCAGAAACCAAATTCTAACTGAAGATGTATGTATTGTTTCCATACTTCTTCAGTTATACTACTATTAGTATGAGTAACTAAATTTCTATTTATTATGACTTGTTAGATGAACTTGTGCGAACATGTTGGATCATTTGTGTGTGTATTGCACTATTGGCACTTTTTGATTAATTCAGCATTGTTATTAAGTTAATTTCATGTTTATTGCTTTATATGCACTGAAAAATTCATATATCAAACCTAGAATCGTATCGATTATAGACCATAACTATACACATATGATCTAAATTAACTGCTCAATTTAGTAATTGATTAGGTATAAGAAATTATAAGTTGTGACTTAAGGTTTAACACACTGAATATTCCTTGTTTTAATTATCCAATTTACTTAAGAAATTAGGGAGTTGTAATGTAGAATAATGAGTTATGCACAAAGGAATTGGGTATAATGACTAAATTAAACTGTCCTAATCACTGAGAAATCAACTTAGTGCAAATAGACACCAACATCAATAGTGACATACAGAGGAATCGAAGCAATGCCTAACTGCCTTTAATGTGATCAAGTTTCCAACACTTTGTTTTATCAAAATCAATCTTTCGAACCCCTAGTTTTTTATTTCAACAGAACGTGAATCGTCTTGATAAAATAGCATAATCTCCATGGATACAAGCATATTTTTATTACTTCGATAACATTTAGTACACTTGCTAAAATTCTATCAAGTTTTTTGTGTCGTTGCCAAGGATTGTTGAATTAATTCGACAAGGCAATTTTTGTGCTACGATTTTTATTTTTAACTTATGTTATTTTAGTTTATTTTAATTTCATACTCTTATTCAAATTTTGTTTTGTTTAGTGTTACTAATGTATTTTGTGTTTGTGTATTTGAGGCAAAGCATCTAGCATATTGCTTTTTTATTCAAGACATGTATGATGGACCTTGATTTTATACTAGCTCTGTTAGTAGAACTTAAATCTTTATCAAATAATTGGCTGCCTCAACTCTAGTTCCAACAAATGTTAATCCAGTCAGGGCATTACGATGTGATTTATGTGGTGAAGGTCACACCAATGGCCTTTTTGTATTAGAGGGATGCGTTGAAAAGGCTAATGATATAACACCCTAAACTGCCTTCAGGATTACCAACTGACCCCACAAACCAACACGGGTCTTTTTAGCATGCTTTGTCCTCACTCGCACGCTTTCCAGGAAACTTCCCTGAAGGTCACCCATCCAAATACCACTCCAAGTCAACCCTCATTAACTATTGAGTTCTTATTTGTTAGGCTACCAAAAAGAAGATGCATCTTGTTGGTATATGTAATACCAATTAATCCTTATAAGTCTTTCTTCAACCGCACAATCCCTTCTCCGTACAACCTCAGGATCCCTCTCATTCTGATGCATCTTGTTGGTATATGTGTATTCAATGAACACTTCTCTTCCTTATTCAACCTTGGGTGTTACATCCATTCTCCGCCCTATTCGGCCTCGGGTGATACATTCATTCTCCGCCCTTTTCGGCCTAGTGTGTTACATGTCCACTAGCTTCCACTTGGTTTGTCCCCAAACCATATCGTACTTGGAGAGATCTACTCTAATACCATTTGTAACTCCCTAGACTGCCTTCAGGATTACCGACTAACCCCACAACCCAACACGAGTCTTTTCAGCATGCTTTATCCTGACTCACACACTTTTTGGGAAACTTTCCAGAAGGTCGCCCATCCAAATACTAATCCAAGTCAATTATGGAGTTCTTATTTGTTAGGTTACCAAAATGAAGATGCATCTTGTTGGCATAGGTGGTGCCAATACATCCTTGTAAGCCTTCCTTCAACCATGCAGTCCCTTCCATGCACAACCTCAGGATTTCTCTCATTCTGATGTGAATTCGATGACCACTCTTCCCCCTCTTCGGCCTCGGGTGTTACATCCACTCTCCGCCCTCTTCAGCCTCGAGTGTTACACATTATGCATGAAATTATCAAGAGGAAGACCCTTACTTCAACACCTATAATTCAATCTAGGATGAACATCCAAATCTTAAATGGAGTAACTATCAATGTCAAAATTTTAATCAAGAAAATCCTAAAGATCCACCACCAAGGAAGTCATCTATTCTATAAAAGACAATGAACGAATTTTGGAATATGAATCAACGTAAATTCAAAACATTAAAGGTCAATCAAGAAATATCCAACAAGAGCTATGAAGCTTTCATAAATAATCTTGAAACTCAAATTTGGCAGTTATATAAATAAGTGGCAACTCAATGAAATGAAGGTTTTAATTGGAACTCGTTGGATAATCCTGGAAATGATGACGTTGGGAGAGAAGTGAAAGAGGAATGGGAAGTAGTCGATGAAGAAGGATTTGAAAAAGAACAAGAAAAAACGGCATGCCATTAGATAAAAATATGGAATCAAGAATTGAAGAATTCCAGGTGAAAAATAGATATGGGAAAAGAGCAAGAATGCAAAGTGAGGATGATCTAGTTTTAGATGAAGCTCTAACTTCAATAATTTTTTTGGACGTGGATATCCAACAAGAAAATCTTCAACAAAAACATGTCCTTAAAAAGTATTTTAGCAACAATGCAAATGAAGGAAAAGAAATTGATAAAGTATTTGATTCCATTTATTTCTTGTCAGCTATTATCATGCTTAAGAAGATATGGAAGTAACATCATCAATGCCTCAAGTCAATGAGATTCCTACTAAACAAAAGGAAGGAAAAAGATGATGTGTTTTTGATGTCATATATACTACTCTAACAGAGTATTAAATGGTAAAGCTAAAAATCTTAAAGAAGCGTTGTGTATTTTTCTTTTATTTTGTCTTTTTTGGTTTCCCATTTTATGAACTATATTGCTGCTTTATTTAATGAATGAATTTGTTTATGTTATTTTCTTCAGTTCTTAATTGTTATGATGTGTTTCCAATGACAATAAAAGAATGAAATACATAAGAAAGGAAGAAAAAAAAAAGAAAGGAGAAAGCAGAGTTGTTACAGAATTTCCAAAAGCAGGTTGACAAAGTATGAAGAAGAGTAATATTCAACAATATTTTACTCAATCACCAGATACCTCAGCAAGTAAGGTTTTAGCCAAATAATTCCACCATTCACCTTCTTTCTTGTTATAAGTGTCCATATGATTGTTCATCTACTATAATTTGTTCTATTTTTGAGTTTGTGTATGTCTGCTTGATTACACGTTTAGGCAAGTTATTTGTTTCAACTTAGAACCATTCTTATGATACCTTATAAATCTTTATCCGTTATTTAAACTCATTCAGCCTAAGCCATTATTTTGGTGACTTAGCCACAAATAAGCCAACTGACTGAAAGAGTAATCTTTCCACCCTCATTGGAGTTAAGCAGATCGCTGTTTTCTAGTTCACGCAGAAAGTTAAGTTTGGGGTTGCTTTTGGAATGAGCAACGATTTAAGTTTGTAGTTGCTTCTAGAATAACCAGCGATTTAAGTTTAGGGTAGGGGCACTAGAATCCTAGAATAGAAAAAACAATAATGATAAAAAATGAAAAAGAAAATAATGAACAGAAGTTAGAAAAAAATGTCTTTTATAATGTTCAAATTTAGAGCTTCTGAAAAAAAAAAGTGATAAAAAGAAAATAAAAATGATATTTGAAATTCTAGTACCCATCAGTTAAAAAAAGAAGAATATGCAAGGATGGTATGGAAATAGGAAGGTAACACGTACTTGACTATAAGGAATTGAACCTACTGGACAAAAATACCTCGCTCGGACAATAAGTCATGTTACAACCTTTGAAAGACCTAAAAAACGTGGTTTCAAATAGAAAGTGATGAATTTTTAGAAATTTTGCAAAGTCATATGTTTGATGTCAATTATATGTGAATGAATATTTACCATATTATTTCAAGTAAGAGTGAATTGTGAGATTGTGAGAAAGGTTGGGTATATAGAAAGTTAAATAAAAGCTCTTTGAATTATGCTAGATTGAAGTAAGGAATGAAAGTGATAGCTTTGCTATGATTGGCGTCGGTCATTGGTTTTGTAAGTACAGAGTTCTACGGAATATCACATTTATGATTGAGTTCCTTGAGGACAAGTAATAGTGAAGGTTTCAGATTATGATATTACTCTATCATCATATAATTTTTATAAGCATTTGCATATGTTTTTAATCATGTAAATGCCACACACATGGTAGGAAAATTGGTAAGCATTTTTATTCATATTTTTGCACTTATAATTTTGATCAAAAATGCACATTTACTTTGATTTTTGACGTTCAACCATCATTGGTATAAGTAATCGGGTGAGTGTTACCCAACTTAGTAGATGCAATTTTCCTTTTTATTGGATTTACACTTCAAAAGTTTCAAATTTGTTCATTTACTAACCTACTTAATGTGTGACTATAGAATATGCCTGACTAGATATATGAATCATTTGAAGATTACTATGAAACAGAAATTCGAGACTATGGCACAACGAGTATTTAAATTAACATCCATATTCAGAAGGCTTTAGGTGTTGGGACAATACCAATTTTGTTAAAAAATTTCCAAGTGTCCTTAACCTTAGCCTATCCACCTTTAGAACCTAAATACTTTCTAAGTGAGCTACTAATCCCAAGCCTTTTCAAAAAGAGTTTTTCTTTGGTTCAAGAAAAAGGAAGAATCAATAACACATTAAAAACACATGCCTAAATAACTCGAAATCACATGCATTGACTCGATAACACTAAATTAACAATTAAATTAAAAATCCTAAACTAGAAAGCATATTAAAAAGAAAATAAATTGGACTTACATCGAATATGCCTTGATAAGTCCCAACTTCATCATCCTTAGTTTCTTCTCTCAAAGGTGCGTCCAACTCATCAGTCGAAGGTGGCTCTGATGATAACTCCTTAATGAATTCATCTATTATATAAAAAAAGCAACATGAGTCATTGATAGAAGGATTTTTAAGTAATTAGGACAAGCTAAACTCGATCTTTTCATCTCCAACATGTAGCACCCCAAAATTTGCCCTCATGTTTCTAACATTAACTGGCTTATGTTTCATCTCATTTGCATTATCATCTGTCCATATCATTGGTTCTTAGCATGGGATCAAGGTGTCTGATTTAGCTCAAGAGGAAGAGATGTTTCTCAGGGTTTCAAGCAAAAGTTTGTGTGTATTGTACAAGAAACCAAAAGGAGAGATGGCCTTAATATCATCATCACTCAAGCCACATTGGGTTCTTATGTCACAAGGCATCTTAATGAGGCCATCATCTTATCCTATGATCAAGTTTAGTGAGAGATTTCAGGTGGATCACATCCTCCTAGCTTGAGTTCTCAAGTTAGGGTTTTTGGAATCTTTTAGTCTAACACCCCAATGGGCAAGATTTTTGAGCTTTTACCATTATCAAGTAGCATATATCATCCTTGTTTGAGAAGATGCACATCATATTCAGACGAATTTGGATTTTGAGTATGGGTCGATTCCTCCTAGACTGAGGGCACCAAAATTAGGGTTTGCCATAAAATTTGTTTATTTCTGATTTTTTGGGCAAGACTTGATTCCATGGTATTCCTCATGTCCCTAAGTGTCTAGGATTGGATAATTGTTCATCAATTTGGTTCAGAAGGGTTTCAATTGACCAGAAGTTTCAAAATCAGGAGAATTGGGGATAAAGTCAATTGTGCAGTGAAAAAGTTAACTCCTGACTTTTTGAGGTTAACATCATGATTTTCAAGTCAAATATGATCCATGGAAGAGATTTGATCAAGAAATGTTCAAGGATTCATGAAAAATCAAGAATGGGAAAAAGTTACTAAAAATGGAATTTAGGGTTTTAGAAACTTACTATTTTTACTAAGTTTTTAGCCACTTTCAAAGCCCATTTTCACCATGGTTAAGGCTTCATTTACAAATATTTTCCACATGAAAGTTGTAGTTTGAAACTTTCCCTTCAAAATGGGCACAAGAACCATGTCATTTGAGTCATTTTTGAATGAGTTATGGTGCTCCAAAGTTGGACATTTTCTCTTTACAAAAGTCAAAAACTTAGTTTTTTTTTTCTAAGTTTCTTTTTGGAAGATTTGGGGACAACTCTTCATGGCCAATTTTCACATGGTTCAAGGCCTTGTTTCAACCAGATTCCAACATGAATTTTGTTCTATCATATTCCTATTTTCCATTGATCTCAAGGTTGTCTCAAATGGTGCCATATTCCTCAAGATATGTCCATGCAAAGTAAGGTGTTTAGGTTGATTTTGGTGCATTTGTTGTTGACATATTGTGTAAATTTTCTTGTAGCATGATGATGTATCAATGTTATACGTATTGTAGTACATTATACATGTCATTTTCATTACCAAATATGACCAAACATCACCATACATGCCATGCACATAATGCTTTCTTTTTTGGCAAAACTTGAAAGAAAAAAAGAGGAACAATTCTGACCTCATTCTCCCTTCTCATGTGCCACTTCCTTTCACACTTAATACACATTCAATTCCACTAAAAAATCACTCCCTACACCCTTCATGAAGTCACTAACCGTACCACACTCTCACTTTTCTTTTTTGGAAAATTTCCCAAACCAATCTTCCATCCTATTTCCAGGCCCATTAACATTCCTTACCCATCATATAAAGTCATCTCAAACCCTAGAAACAAGTCAGACAAAAGCTGCAGTGGGTAAGATCAGAAAAAAATTTCACAAGTTGCTCACTATCGGGTTGAAGTTTTGAGGACTCTTTCTCCATTTTTTGCTGGATCATTGCTTCTGGAGCATCATGGAAGCTGAGGAAGGAGTTTGGAGCCTTGCTTTACATGGAAAATTTGTAGTTGAAGCTCACTTGAGGTAACAGTTATGAACCCTCTCTCTCTGATTTTATTGAGCATTCAAGTGTTTGGTGAGCTCTTCTGAAGTCCTACAGAGATTTAGGCAGTGTTTGTGGTGTTTGTGATTGCGTTTGTTGAAGTTTTCTTTTGAGCACGTTTCTTTGTGAGCTTCGATTTGCCAAGATAAACATGTTTAAAATGATTTTTGAAGTTGGATTTGGAATCACCATTAATTTCTGAGCAAAATGGTGTACCTGTTTGTGATTTTTGTTGAGGTTCCGTCCAGGAGCTCCGACGAGTCTCCCGGAGAAGATGACCGGAGCTAGGGCTTCGGCATCTGACGTGTTGGAATGTTAGCTGGTTGACCAGCCAATGGTAGCTCAGTCTGCATTTGAAAAGAGCCAGCGTGTCATCCTCACTAAACCAAACGCTGCGTTTCATTAAACTTCTTTTTGTTGTTTTTTTTTCTTCTGAGTTTTAAGTTGGTATGGGCTTAGCGTATTTTCATATCCACACCCCCTGATTCTGGCCCAATGCGCCTTTGAACTGGATTCCTTTGTAATCTGACTTTACTATGACACCCCCCTGCCTTGCTATTTCATTTTATTTTATTTTTATTTTCTTTCCATTTGCTTTTCATTTTAATATTTCCAACCATTTTAAAAATACAAAGAAACATTTTTCTAGTCAATTGAGATGTTGACTTTATTTTCATTATTTTTATTTTATTTTTAATCCCTTTTTTCCATTTTATTTTGAATTAATTTCGTGACGAGTTCCCAAGGATACCCTTCATTTAGGGTTAGGGACTTTTGTGATTTTTCTTAACCTTTTGAGGATGATCTTTTGGCCACTCTTAGGCCATCATATGAGGGTGTTTTGATGCTGGTATAGTGTTGGTTTGAGTTGCTTTGGGTGACTTGCCATCCAAGATTTATGGACCCTCGTTTCTTGCTCGATTGTTTGCATACCTTGGCTAGTTTGTCCATGTTGAACATGTTCTTGATCTTGATTTGATCCCATCTTTTGCACATGCTTAATTGGATGGTTGAACATACCTTGGGACATTTTTTTGGGATTTTACTGAATCATTTTACTATTTTTGGTTGATGCTCTCATTTGATGATGTTTTGAGCTTGCTAGTGCACACATCTTGACCTAATTTTGTGCTCTTGAATGATATGAACTTGCTTGTTGCTTTGTGATCTTTCTTTGATGGATAAGACATGTTTGAGATTCTGATTTGCCTTAGCCCTTGGTCCATGACCTACCTTTTGTATGCATTTACTTGTGTGGAAGCATGTGAATCATTTTGAACCTTATCTTGTTGCATACTTGCATAGTTTTGATACAAGTCTTGAGTATGATGCTTGGTGATTATTCTTGTTTAGTTTGAGCTTGATTATGGCTTGTGGATGATACATTTTCTACTGCCCACTTGATTTCACATCATGTTTTCATCTCATTTGATCATTATGGATTTATTTTTACGAGGCATTTCGTTAGCGTTTTATTGTTGCTACTTGTTTTTGAGTTGTGAATTAAATGTACAAACTCCGGTTGCATTTCCTTGTTGTTTCTAACGTGTTTTTTAAGCTTGTGCAAGGATTTGAAAGAAGTTTCCGATAGTGCTTATCCGCTTGGTATTCCACTTTATTTGTGGTATACCGCTTCACTTCTGATGCGACTTATCTTGTCTCTCACTGTGTGAGATGTATATACTTGCTTGCGTATTGTCTGGATTGTGTTTCTTGCAGGTGTACTGTTTGATTGTGTGGTTGTGTCTGATACACATCACATGTCGGTTGTGATTTATTTTCACACCGACCATGCTTTGACGCTTATGTCGGATATGCGATTTCTGACTTGCTTTGTTTACTCCGTTATCTTGCTCGGAGTATTCCGGATTTCTTACTTTGTTTGGCTTTGCTACGGATTGTTATCTGTTTGGTATAGCTTCTTTTCCCTTTTATCCCATTTCGCACTTTACTGCTTTCGATGCCATGAGAAGTAGGATTGGAAGTCTGTGCCACTTGGCCGGCAAGTCTGGAAGTCCTCATAGGAGGCCATGTTTGTGATTGTTTACTTTTGTACCAATGACCTCAAAAGAGGCGTCCCATCCCCGATCCCCCCTGATAAGTCCTTAGAGAAGGCAAGCGAAAAGGGACCTGTAATCAGTCCCCGCACATTCTGTTGAGTCGTTCTTAGCTCGCGTCGATCGACCCTGATGCTTTGTGCTCGTACGCACAATTTAATTTTTCCCCGCACCGTCTGTCCTACTCGATGACATGATATCGTGGTTAGGCTCCCTTGTTTCCTACAGCTTGCAAGCTTCGATGGCATGATATTGTCGCTTTGCCTCCTCATCCTGCCCGATGAATTGATATCGTGGCTAGGTGTCCCTGTTGCTTTGTCCTGCTTCGATGATATGATATCGTTGCTAGGCATCTCCCTTTGCCACTGTGATGACATGAATCCACAGTCGGATGTGTGCTACTCGAGCGATGTGGATACTCCTCGAGCTTGTTTGTTTTTGTTATGTTGTGGTCGTCCACGAACTACGGACGCTCTGACTTCCTCTCTCCCGTCCGATTAAGGATACATAGGCACGAGATGCGATATCTCGGCGAGCACACTTCCCTCTTTTCGACCCGTAGGTCGAACTACGTTTGCTCTGATTCCCCTTTCCCGTTCGATTAAGGATACGTAGGCACGAGATGCGATATCTCGACGAGCAACCTTCCCCCCATTCATCCGTAGTCCTTCGAACTACGTTGACTCTGAATTTCCCATTGCACGAGGGAATACGTAGGCCTAGGGCGACGATGTCATATCGAGTCTCTTTTTTCCCTTTTAGTTTTCTGTTTCTGTTGAGCAGTAGGCTTTAGATAACTCACCCTTAGATTTAGACAACAAGCGTGGATCCCATCGAGTACGATGGACGCGTGGGGGTGCTAATACCTTCCCCTCGCGTAACCGACTCCCTTACCCGTTTCTCTTGGTCGCGATGACCATGCTTTTTCCTTCCCTCAGGTTTACGCAGTGTTTCCTTTCCCTCTCTTGGGATAAATACACATTGTTGGCGACTCTGTTTCCGCGCCACTTTCGCGTTTGTACTTGGATGAAAATCCCGGGAGCTCCACAACCTCGAAGGTGAACTTCCCTATCTTTACATCAATAATATCACTAAAAGTAGCTAAGAAGGGTCTACCTAAGAGGATTGGGATGTGAAAGTCTATATTTATGTCCATCACAACAATGTCAGTGGGAATGTATAACTGGCCAATTGTCAAAAGAACATCTTCCGGTATTCCTACTAGGTACTTTATCGAACAACCGGCCAATTGCAGAGACATCTTTTTAGGTTTCAGCTCTCATAAATTGAGCCTCTCGCAAATAGAAATTTGTATCAGACTAACACTTACGCCTATGTCACACAAGGCTTTATCAACGAAATATTCGTCGATAACGTAGGGAATCGAGAAACTCCCTGGATATTTCAGCTTCGACGACATGTTGTTTTGGATAATGGCGCTACACTCGTCAGTGAGACCTATAGTACCATCGTCATCAATCTTTCTTTTATTCGTCAGAATTATCTTAAAAAATTTAGCGTATGAAGACATCTGAGTTATTGCTTCTGTAAAAGGGATACTAATATGGAATTTCTTTAAAAGCTCAAAAAGTTTCCTAAATTATCCCTCTGTTTTTGCTTCACGAGTCTTTGAGGGCATGGGATCGGAGGCTTGTAAGAAGGAGGGGGTACACACGATTCTTTTTTATCCTTTTCAACCACCTCCTTAGCAATTGATGTTTGTTCGCTATCCTTTTCAACTGTTATTGGTTCCTTCTCATTTTCCCTGTCTACATCCTATCCTACATCCTTAGTTCTATCTTTCTTATCAACATAGCCCTTTAACTCTGTTCTACTTCATAACATTATAACGTTAACATGTCCTTTTGGGGTTGGTTTCGCTTGGCTTAGAAATATCCCGATTGGGGCAGCAGTAGCTGCTTGTTGTTAGGACAATTAAGAGATCTATGTCTATAGAATCTTATTATGTATGGCCATAACATCAACTTTATTAGTTAACTTCTTAATCATCTTGTTAGTATGGATGTTCTGATTCATGAACTCCATATTTTACTGACTTTGAGACATGATAAATTTTTCAATCATCAGTTCTAAGTTCGACTTTTTAGGGGCAGCGGGAGAAACATGGGCTTGTTTTTTGCCTTGGAAACTAGGTGGAATAGTACGTGCATGAATGGGTGCAAACATGGTATTGTTGTTTTTTAGGAGAAATTGGGGTGATTTCTCGATCTAGGGTTGTACCTGTTGGAATATGGGTTCCCTTGTGTATAATTTTCCTGGTCAGGGGTTAGTTAAACTAATAGTTAACACTCAGTAGTGATGTGTCTAGGGACTCCAGAGATCTCGTAACTAGGAGTCATGATGACAGTTACGGTAGTTGAGGGAGTGACGTCCAGGTTGTCGATATTTTGGGTAATGACATCGAATTTTGAATTCATATGATCGAATTTATTGACTTCGTACATCCCTGCTATCAGTTGCAACTTCTCTACAGGAGTGCCTTCACTCCCCCATTAGTAGTGATAATGACCCATATTTTTTATGAATGCATAGCCATCATTTAAAGGTTTATTCATTAAGGTTCCTCCAACAGGGACAACTATGGTCATTCTTGTGTTATAAATAAGACTGTTGTAAAAGGTATGGGATTATTATCCACTTTTTTAATCCGTGATGCAGGTAGGCTCTCATCAGCTCCTTGTATCGCTCCCACGTTTTGAAGGATATTTGCATGTTTGGACCATCTGTTTGGTTACAAGATAATTGATTATGTTGCACTATCTACAATAAAATAGGGTTTTAACTCGATGTCATTAGACTGAATCACAAGATTAACAATAATTGAGTGGGGTTTGTCGTAGCAGGGGACGGAAAAATCCTTAAGTGGATAGTTTTCATTTTTCTCCATTTCTTTTTGGATTTATTGAATTCGACGTCTCACATGCAGGTAACATTCAATTTCACATATTGGTTGGGCAAGGTTTCTAGTACTTCGGGTTGTTCGCATACAACCGAAAAAGGGAAAAAGTTATTGAAATAAGAAAATTACCTTAGTTTATACGTTGTAATAAAGAAGTTGCAATATTGACGAAATTGGTCCCCGACAGCGGCGCTAAAAATTTGATAGACAGCAAGTGTACGACTTTGTCGGTTTTAGTATAAAAGGTTTTATCGATCCCATAGAGACCAATCACTAATTACATTTATCTGTTACTACAGTGTTTATCTAGGGCTACGAAATGTGTTTGTTTGCATGAAATTGAAAAATATCGGTTTAATTTAAATTCAATAACGAGAGGCCGAAACATGATTTCCATATGTTAGATCCGTTCAAAACCTTATGATTTCCACCGATATAGAAATCAAGAACAGAACTCTAAAATAATTCCTATAAGTCGATATAGCATTAACTTGTATCCCTTAAACCCATATATGAATACAATTATGAGAATAATGGCGGAAGCGTACATGAATTTGTCATTGAAGTTGTTGAAGGTTCTGGGTATGTGATCTTCCGATTTGTAGAGTTCCTCAGGGTTCCTTGAATCTCCTCTGATGGGGATGAAGAGAGAAAACCTCATAAAGCTTATTTTGTTCGTACTCTATAAATAGGGACCATAACCCATTTAAATAACCCTATGGTTATTTCTTAGTTTTCAATATTCTAATTTGGCCCCTCATCAAATTAGATATTGACTTACGGTATCTACACAATAACCTGACCTTTCATGACATTTATGCTTTTGTCCACATACTTAATATTATATTAATTAGACCCCTTTAAGTCTTGACTAATTAAAATAATGACACTAACACCTTAAATGTTACATTTGTGACCCAAAATTCTAACAATCTCCCACTGGTCACGTATGTAACTTTACACATGTTTAAGACTTTATGAGCTCAAAATTTTCCATTATATTCTTTAAGCATATCCAAAGTATCTCGTCCATTAGTCATGCCAATATACAGAATCAAGGTGATTTTCATTATATCAATCATAACTAACCCCATCAATGATCACTGATAGTGACACAACTAAATGACATAGATCCATCATGAAATATGTAGCATGAAAATCACATGAAGTTGGTCTTTATATGTCGATTTTCAACTGGTCCTACTTTACTGTAGTGAGATCATTCAATAACTTTATTGTACAAAATGTAAACTACTGAATATCAAACTTTATTAATTGGAAAATATCCAAAATTATAGTATGCATACATAATACCAAACATAGAACATAAAATTCATAATCGACTAACTCCCACTAAACCAAAGACTCCTCAAACGATAAAATACCCATGCGAGCATTGTGCTCATGAAAGACCTTGGGTGGAAGATCTTTTGTAAGAGGATATGCTATCATTGAGTTTGTCCCCAAGTGTTCTATGGAAATCTGTCCACTTTGTACCCTTTCCTTAACAACTAAGAACTTGATGTCAATATGTTTTGACTTAGTCGAGCTTCTATTATTGTTGGAATACAGGACGAATGATTTGTTGTCACAATATAACTTAAGTGGCCTTTCAATTGCTTCAACAATTTGCAGCCCAGTGACAAGATTCCTCAGCCATATCCCACGGCTGGATGCCTCATAACATGCTATAAACGATGCTACCATGGTGAATGAAGCCGTGAGAGTTTGATTAGCACTGTGCCAAAAAACTGCACCACCAGCCAACATGTAAATATAGCCTGAAGTTGATATTTTACTGTCTTGGCATCCAGCAAAATCTTAGTCAGAGTATCCAGTGATCTCTAACTGGGTTGACCTCCTATATGTGAGCATATAGTCTTTTGTTCTCTTTAAATACATCATAGCCTTTTTGGTTGCTTTCCAATGATCCGTTCCTGGATTGCTCAAATATCTTCCTAACATCCCAACTATGAACGAAATATCCGGACGCGTGCACACTTGGGCATACATCAGACTCCATACTACTGACGTATAAGGAATCTTTTGCATTTCTTAAATTTCTAAGTTTCCTTTTGGGCACTCGATGAGACTGAATTTGTCTCCCTTAGCAATTAGAGTATCTCATGATTTACATTTCTTCATGCCAAACCTTTTAAGTACCTTTTTGATATATCTCCTTTGTGATAATCCTAGAATACTATGAGATCAGTCTAAATCTATCTGAATTCCTGATACAAAAGAGGCATCACCAAGATCTTTCATTTCAAAATTCTTGATAGAAATTTCTTTGTTTTGTGCATCACTCCTATATCATTTGTGGCAAGCAATATGTCATCTACATACAAGACCAAAAAAAATGTACTTGCTCCCACTTAATTTGTGATACGCACAATCTTCAACAACATTCGCCTCAAAACCAAATGAGATAATTACTTCGTGAAACTTGTGATACCACTGACGACACGCATGCTTTAGTCCATAAATGGATTTTGTCAATTTGAAAACCATATTGTTTGAGTCTCCTGACACAAAGTTTTTGGTTACATCATATAGATTGTTTCATCAACGTTGCCATTGAGGAAAGCTGTCTTGACATCCATTTGATGGAGTTCCAAATCATAATGTGCAACAAGAGCCATGATTGTCCTAAAAGAGTCTTTCGATGGAACCGGAGAGAAATTCTCTTTAAAGTCAATCCCTTCCTTTTGAGTATAGCCCTTAGCCACAAGACGAGCCTTATACCTCTCCATATTACCGCTAGAACCCCTTTTAGTCTTAAAAATCCATTTGCAACCAATGGGTTTTACACCTTCTGGTAATGGGACAAGTTCCCAAACTTTATTGTCTTGCATGGACTTATACTCCTGTTTCATTGCTTCAATCCACTTTTCTGAGTTGGAATCCTGCATGGCTGGACGGAAGTTGATTGGACCATCTTCCAATATACCATTATTTTCCTCATGTTCTTGGAGAAAGACCGTGTAATAATCCGGAATAGCATTTCTCATTTCTCTAGTGGATCTCCGCAAAGGTATTGGTTCTTGTAACACTTGTTGTTGAGGATTTTGAGTCTATTCTTCATGAATTACCAAATCATCTTGAGTTTGAGGAATTGCAACAATGTCTTGTGCAAGTTCTGTACTTGCTTGATCAAAAGCAACTATATGAATCGGTTCTGGAACTGTTATCGATTCTTCCTCTAAGGTAATGTCTCTAACCTTATTCCCCCCCCCCCCCAAACTCAATATCCTCAAAGAATGTGGTTGTTCCCATCTCAAAAATTGAATTTAATTTGGGATCATAAAATTTGTAGTCCCTAGATCTTTTAGAATAACCAATAAAGTAGCTGCTCACTGTTCGGGAGTCCAATTTCTTTTCATTTGGCCTATAAGGCCTTGCCTCAGCTGGACATCCCCACACATGAAAATGTTTGATTATAGGCTTTCGCCCGGTCCAAAGCTCATAAGGTGTTTTGGTAGTTATTTTTGTTGGCCTAGGTCACATCTCTATTTAGAATATAAGCTGCAGTCTTTAATGTGTCTCCCCAGAGTGACTCTAGCAAGGTAGAATGACAAATCATACTCCTTACCATATCTTTAAGAGTCCGATTTCGTCTTTCAGCAACATCGTTCATGCTAGGAGATCTTGGCATGGTGTACCATGGGACAATTCCATATTCCTCTAGGTATTTGGCAAAAGGCCCTTAACGTTGTTCACTTGAACCGTCATATCTACTGTAATATTCACCGCCACGGTCGGATTTGACTTTCTTAATTCTTTTGTCAAGTTGATTCTCAACTTCAGCCTTAAACGATTTGAACACATCTAATAACTGAGACTTTTCATTGTATAAGAAATATGTATGCATATCTAGAATAATCGTCTATGAATGATATAAAATATTGTTGACCATTCCAAGAAGGTGTCGGAAATGGTCCACAAATGTCTATATGTATCAATTCTAAGACATCTGTAGCTCTATATGCACCAAATTTCTTTGTTTTGGTCTGTTTTCCTTTATCGCATTCAACACAAACATCAAAGTTTGTGAAGTTAACGGAATCTAAAATTCCATCTGACACTGGTCGCTCAACTCTATTTTTAGAGATGTGACCTAGGCGTTTGTACAATAATACTTCTGAATTGTTATCCTCAATTTTACGCTTAGTACCACGTGATTCCACATTCAAGGATTCGCCATAGGTAGCTATTGTGTCAAGCAAATATAGATTATCATGACCCATAAGCGAATCAGTCCCAACAATATTTGAATTGAAAGACAACTTGAACATATTGTTTCCAAATGAACAAAAATAACTTGACTTGTCCAAATAAGAAACTAAAATCAAATTCCGTCTAAATGACAAAACCACAAAAGTATCTTTCAAATCCAAATAAAATCCTGTACACATTAATAATCTAAGATGCCCTATAGCTTCCACCTCCACTGACTTGCCATCTCCAACATAAATGCATTTTTCAACATCATTTGGCTTCCGGCAGTTCAGGCAACCCCTCATTGAAACACTGATGTTAGTAGTTGCACCGGAGTCTAACCACCAAGTGTTTCCAGGTACTATAGCTAAATTGACCTCAGAATAAATCAAACCATGACTCATGCGATTGGAGCGATCTCACTTCTCATAATCTTTCCTCTGTTCAGAGGTACCAAATTCCATAGGAGAAGGAGGTTGCCTTATCCTTAATGTAAGGTCAAGATCCATGCAGCCAAGAACTATTTAAATGTTCTCATTCCAATCCTTAAAATCTATCTCATTCAGTATCCAAAAGTTATTCATATTAGCAGATATTGAAGCAATTGTAGCTGAAAAAGAACAAAAAGCAAACATTTTAAATATACTCACATAAATAAAAACTGAATCATCAATGTTGTTCAAATAAAGGCATAACCCATCTCAAGATACCCAGTGCACCACCAATATCAAGTCTCTGGACAGTAATATCGACTGCTAGTGGTACTCTTGTCGTAACGATCAAACATTGATAATAAAAACATGTTGAATAATAAACCCCTCTTTGGATTGATTTATTATTCACATCTATGACCTCATAATTATCACATGTTTACCATCACAATTGTCCTTTGGGTCAATTGATACTCGCATGGACAAACATACACACAAACCATAAAAATATTTAACATTTTTCATAAGCAACTGTTATAAAAGATGTCGCGACTTTTTCATTTCAACTACTTACCTAAAAATGTTAAATTACTGCATAAAAATACATTCCGTACCCAAATTCGAACAAAATTGAACCAAAGAAAAATTAAAATTAAATCCAAATCAAAAACCCCAATGCATTTTATTGTACTGTTACAACATTATACTAAGTTTAATTTCAAAATATAAAATCACATATATTATTTATAATAAATAATAAATAATATAAAAAAACATATAATTCTTTTAAACCAAAAAAAAATTATAATGCAATTATTAAAAAGAAAATAGATCCTTGTTTTTATCCTTATACACCGCATAGAAAGACTAGGAGGAAAAATTCAACAAAACTATTAACAGTTTCATTACGCACTGAAGATGGAACCATATCATCAGTTTTATTACCTTTAGCTGCAGAAGTGTTGGTTGTTAGGTACAACAACTCTATATATAGTATTATCCTTTGATATGCATCTAAGTGCAATTTACATAGAAAATATTTATTTGATAAAAAATATAATATTTAATAATGGTTAGAATATAAACAGAAGAAAAATAGAGATAAGGATGAATCTAGTCGTCAACAGAATGACTATTATTTGGAGATTATAAGTGGCAAAGAGTATTCTAGTCAAAACCAACAACAGACACTATTATAATAATAACTAAAGAGTGTAAGAGCAAAAAAGTTTTCGTATAAGAGCAAATAAAATTGGCGATAAATTCAACCTGACATTTAATTTCAGATTCAAGATTTTGAGCACAAAAAATTTGTAAGATCAAAATGAATCTCAATTTTAGAACCCTAATAAAAAAACTCTCATAAACACAACATATATTGATTTATACAATTGGAAGATCAAAGGATCCTAAATAACCCAAAAACAAATTGAATCAGATATGGGTGACTCTGATACCACTTGTTAGATCCGTTCAAAACCTTATAACATCTACCGATATAGAAATCAAGAACAGAACTATAAAATAATTCCTATAAGTCGATATAGCATCAACTTGTAATCAACTTGTATCCCTTAAACCCATATCCGAATGCAATTATGAGAATGAAGGCAGAAACATACATGAATTTGTCATTGAAATCGTTGAAGGTTTCGGGTATGTGATCTTCTGATTTGTAGAGTTCCTTAGGATTCCTTGAATCTCCTCTGATGGGGATGAAGAGAGAAAATCTCATAAAGCTTATTTTGTTCGTACTCTACAAATGGGGACCATAACCAATTTAAATAACCTTAGGGTTATTTCTTAGTTTTCAATATTCTAATTTGGCCCCTCATCAAATTAGATATTGACTTACGGTATCTACACAATAACCTGACCTTTCATGACATTTATGCTTTTAGCCACAAACTTAATATTATATTAATTAGACACCTTTAAGTCTGGTCTAATTAAACTAATGACACTAACACTTTAAATGTTACATTTATAACCCCAAATTCTAACACCATCTACCATTGTTACTTTTATAAATTGCAGCATGTTATTGTAACGAGAAAGTGTTTTTCACAGAAAAAAATTAAGTTAGAAGTACCGTTCATTGTCTCGTGTTTGGTACCGAATTTCAAACCTGTAATCACCCGCTATCGTGTGATACAAGCTACAACTTTGAAATTCATTTTAAATAATAATGATTTCTTATTTAATTTAGAAAGTGCTGTTGCTGTTTTTAAAAATAAAAAATTTAAATTTTGATCGA
Source organism: Lathyrus tuberosus (assembly GCA_022829125.1). Classification (NCBI taxonomy): domain Eukaryota; kingdom Viridiplantae; phylum Streptophyta; class Magnoliopsida; order Fabales; family Fabaceae; genus Lathyrus; species Lathyrus tuberosus. The sequence goes on from JALAZF010000131.1 coordinate 775,098, forward strand.
AACCGTTTTCGCTCTTTTGAGTCATAAATGGTATTTATGCGTTCCTATAATCATAGTGAAACTTTTATTTAAAAGTAGAATTTTACGAACAAAAATAATTATTTTTGTTACAACTTATTTAACATGCAATTTATACAAGTACCGTCGATATGACAATTCTCAAGCTCCGGACTCAACCAGATTACTCAGACATGGTAAAGTAACTAACTAAACAACATGCAATTAAACAAGACATACTTAAAGAAGTAATATAAATAAAGGAACCTGGAAAATAAATAAAGGTTTATACTTGCATATAGAATTGCTCAAAATGGAGAATTTTATCCGGTACAGAATTGGAAATCAAACCAGCAACCCTTGAACTTGCAGGAATAATCAAATAGCATGTACTTGAATATAATTTTGCAGCAACATAAACTTGAAATAATGCAGAAAATAAAGTTGCAACAACACCTCAATGTGAGATATTGATGTTTTTACAAGTGATTCGGTGCTAAATGTAAGCTTGGATGCCAAATTAAGTATCTAAAAAACCTATTTATAGACCAAATTTCGCTAAGAAACTCCTGTCAATCATGCGACAGAGGTAGAGATAATACTGGAAGTGGAGAAATAGGCTGCTGGATCATGGGAAAAAATTTCCGTTTTAGGGCGTCAGCTAGGCTGACGGTCTGCCCGTCATGACTTTTTCAAAATAACTCTGCATCATGGTTCCATGAAGTGCTCTACTTTTCACCATAGGCTAAGGTCCGTAGTGAAAAAATTGGATAACATGCTATATTTCACCATAGTTAGAGATTCCAACCGTGGTAAAATGTAGTCATCCCACTTTTCACCACGGTACCCAAATTTCATTTTTGTCATATGATTTATCTGACTACAAGGAGAACTTTCATCACAATATAGAATATTAAATTTTCTAACACAACAACAACAAAAAGAAGAACAAGAACAACAAGAACAACAAAACAAAACAAAACAAAACCAATAGAATCGTTAAACATTAAATCTCAACAACAACTAAAAACAAAATTAATAGAATCATTAAATATTAAATCTCAACAACAACAACTAAATCAATAGAATCATTAAACATTAAATCTCAACAATAACAACAAAAACAAAATCAATAGGATCATTAAACATTAAATCTCAACAACAACAACAACAAAAACAACAAGAAAAAAAAACAACAAAAACAAAAACAAAATCAATAAAACCATTAAAACATTGAATCTCAACAACAACAACATTAAAATTTTTACCTGACACAATAACAACTAACATTGCAAACTGTAATCCATGTTTTCTTTGTCTCGTTCAGAGAAGAGATGATATAGTTTTGAAACTTGTTAATAAAAGAAATGATGTTTTCTAATTTTGTTTATGAAAAAAAAATGATGTTTTTGAATTTGGTTTATTGGAGAAATATAATTTCATAAATGAAAAATGAAGTTTGGAGGTAGAAGATAAAGTTTGTCTAAGACAAAAGTAAATGAATACGAAGCATTATATATATTGAAAAAACAAAACCAGGTAACTTTTCACCTAGGTTGAAACCGTGGAGAAATGTAACTTATTTTTATTTATGAAAAATGACTTAAAATAAATTAAAAAAATAAAATTACTGGTGATGAGATTCAAACCCATGATCAAACGCCATTTTTTAATAAAAATAAAATATATTAAAAATTTGATTAAGCATATCTGCCGTCTCCTTCCACGTTTTGAAGATGTGCAATTTCAACACATTTTTAGAGAAGTCAATCAGTGTGCAGACTATCTTGTAAAGTTTAGTCTGTCTAGCGATTTTGAGGTGTCTTAGTTAGATAATTGTCCTCTTGGCTTGAAGCGTTTGTTAGTATGGATCGATATAGAGTTTCTCTGGGACTTGTTGTCTACTTTCTTCTTGTTTGGGCCTTGTGCCCTCCCCTTGTAATTTTTATTTTATTTTAAAATATTTAAATAAAAATAGTATACTTACATAAATTTAAAAATATATTAACAAAAAATGAATGACAACAATGTGTTTTTGGTGTGTCACCCAACAAGAACTTCCACAATAAAAGTGTGTTTCCTTCTCAATAATAAAATTTAATTTTATATTAATGAATTTTTTTAAATTATCTTTAATGAATATTTTTTATTTTAAAATTAAAAAATTAGTTTAAAAAATAGTGATAAAATTTGTTGTTGACTTTTATTTTTATATAACTTTTATCATATATAATTAAATTTATTCCTTAGTAAAAATTGATTTTATAAAAATTATTTATTAATAATAAATTATTTATATTTAAATATACTTATATAAATCTCATTAAAGTAATAAATTTCAACAAAAAATTACACTTGAATTAAAAAATCACAATTTCTTACTTTATAATAAAATGAATTCTAAAAATAAAATCAATTCCCCATAACAGTCAATATATTAAAATCGTTCCAATGACCCATTTAAAACTTGTGGCCCCACAAGCTATAGTTAAAGGGGTAATTCAGTAAATCACCACTACTTCAAACTGAAAATATAAACCTAAATAAACAAGAGAAAGCTTATAGATGAAAGAATAAGAAGAGAAGGCGTTACACTGTCACTGCCACTTCACTTTCTTTTTTTCACCCTTTATTTATTTTTATTAATAAAAAAAATATTCACTCATGCTTTAATTGTTCTCTGTATATATATAACTTCACTTTACTTTGTTCTGAATTCTTCTTCTTCTGTTTCCTCCTCCTTTTTCTTCTTTCCTCTCAGTTTCTTCTCTGTCAGACACAACAATGGCCGACATTACTCATCCGCCTATGGAACAGCTTCAAGACCTTGAATACTGCATAGACTCTAATCCTCCATGGGGTAAAGTCTCTTTCTCTCTTTCTCTCACATTTAGGTTTCTCTTTTCAACTTTTCATATTCACACACATGCATACATCACTTTCAAACCTCCTTTCACCATTCCTCATTTCACATTTTTTCTTTTTAGTTATTTTGTTAAAACCATTTTTTTCTTCTATTTGGGTTGTTACTTATTTAGCTCCTGAAGTTTTGTACTAGTTTGTTACTTTGCTTCCGAAAATGATGGCTGAAAGTTCAAAATTTTTATAATAACGTTGAGATAATGTGGGACTCTCAAATCTCCTGTTTAATAAAAAAAATTAAAAATTTTGTTTTTTCTTGTTTTGTTTAATTTTTTTTATTTAAAAAATATTTTAACTAAACTAACCGAACTTGTGTTGGTGTAAGCCCTAAGACAATAATTTCATTAGAACTTGATAACTAGTTTGTATCAAGTTAGTTATTAATAATAAAAAACATTTCTTTGTTAATCATTGTTTATTCCAAAATAATAATGCTATTTCACTTTACAATGTATATTTTAAGAACAATAATTTATAATTTACTCTTTATTTATGTGAATTATTTAAAACACTATGTTTGTATTATAGTACTATTTTTCTGCTGTTATTGAATACTGTGGTAGAAAGTTGTGAAACTGAAGATAATAGTTGGAACTGGGAGAAACTAGTAGGAACTGAAGGATACTATATTTGAAGGTTTTTAATAAATGCTGTATAGGCAAGTGGTAATTATTAGTACAGTAGAAGAAGTAAAGGCACATTTTTTATGGTGATATGACCCACCATTTAATAATGTTGGGGTCCAACAGTTTAGAGTTTTGTGTCTTTCTTCTCTCACAGGAGGACCCTATCTGCTATCTGCTATCTTTTTTTATTTTCACTATAACAGATATTGGGTCCATCTTACACGTCCCACCCTTGTTTCTAACTCTTGTTACACTAAAAACTAGGCACCTTCACGTTTTGGCTTCACTTTTTGGGTAGCGGCGCGGTTTGTTGTTCGTTTGTCTGATATTTCTCTATAATTTCGATTAATCATTATGTGAACCTATATTGTTTATGTTTAAAGAATTCAGTATAGAGCATTGAGTATTTAGATAGTGTGCAGGTGTATATTTTTTGTATAACCGAATCGATATTTTGTCGTTACATTATCTATAACATTTTCTCCCCTCACTGTTAATGTATTGTTTTGCAGCTGAAACTATCCTTTTAGCATTTCAAAATTACATTTTGATGCTTGGCACGAGTGTCATGATACCTTCAATGCTCGTTCCGGCTATGGGAGGAAGTTCTGTAAGTTGAATTTCAGCTTCCTTCTGTTCTTACTTTCATCCATTGTTTATACTTTATGATATGCGCTATTATTGCTCTTGACAATTGTTTGGCTTCTTGTTACACCAGGGCGATAAGGCAAGGGTTATACAGACACTTCTTTTTGTAGCTGGCATTAACACACTTCTCCAAGCACTTTTTGGAACAAGATTACCCGCAGTAGTTGGAGGCTCGTTTGCATATGTAATTCCAGTTGCTTATATTATTGGTGACTCTTCATTGCAACGGATTAATGATCCTCACGAAGTAAGTTTTCCCGCTTTCTTCTCACCACTGTTGGTTATTCAAATTATGGATGTGTGATTTACCTGCGCTGGCATTTCTAGGGAAACAACTAGAATAGAAACTTCACTAATAATTCTGAATGAAACGTAGGAGGATTTTAGTCGAAGAAATGCAAATAATTGATAAACTGGAAAATCACGAGCTATCATTTACCAACTTTAGATTCATACTATGATGTGGTACATGAATTTAAAAGGGTAGAATCCAATGGTTTTTATGCAAAATGGCTCTATGCAAGTCCCAAATCTTGAATCTTGGTTAAAAATATTCAGTGATCTGCATTTATATTATAATGAGTTTTGGTCGGTTATATGGATAAATGAACTTAGCAAAAGTTAAAATAATTAAGGGATTTGGATATATACCATAATGAGTTTTCTTAGAAATATACTTAATAAGTTTTTTATTTGGTAGGGTATTGAAAGCGATCTTGCCGTGTGATTGGTTTGCAGAGATTTATACATACAATGCGAGCTATACAAGGAGCTTTAATTGTTGCCTCAAGTATTCAGATAATCCTCGGTTACAGCCAAGTCTGGGGACTTTTTTCAAGGTATTCTATTTCTGGGTGCATCTAACAAATTTCTAATGATATTAAAATTTTATTTTAGCATTTACATAATAATCTCTCTGCAGATTTTTCAGTCCTCTTGGCATGGCACCTGTAGTTGGATTGGTTGGGTTAGGAATAATTCAAAGAGGTTTTCCAGCTGTAAGTGTCGCTTTAAATCTCTCTTTTATCTATAATCATTTTAGTAACTTTGAAAAATGATATTTAAGGAGTAGTATATCTTGAATTCTTGTTTTAGTAAAGGGTGTTTTCCACATCACAGCTACTCATTTTCAATATTGTTTTTCATTTCAGCTAGGGAACTGTGTAGAAATTGGTATACCAATGCTTCTGTTGGTCGTTGGATTGTCACAAGTAAGTGACACGATGAAATCATAGTGGTTTTTATCAAATTAACATTTACTTTCTTCAGAGAAACTAATTTGGTGTAAATTGCAGTATCTCAAGCATGTGAGACCATTTAGAGACATTCCTATCTTTGAACGTTTCCCAGTTTTGGTTTGTGTCACAATTGTTTGGATCTATTCTGTCATCTTGACCGCAAGTGGAGCTTACCGACACAGACCTTCCATGACACAGCATAATTGTCGTACAGACAGAGCTAATCTGATATCTACAGCCCCATGGTAACTCAAAAAAACAATCTCATTTCTTCTGATTTGTTTAATAGATATGGTGATTTCTCAGGCTATTTTTTATGCTTATAGGTTCATGTTCCCGTACCCTCTACAGTGGGGTCCACCCACATTTTCTGCCGGTCATTCGTTTGCTATGATGTCTGCTGTTTTAGTCTCAATGGTGGAGGTAGATACCATGCAATTATTTTAGTGATTTTTCTTTCAAGCCTGTGTGACTTGACCATGCAATCTATTTTCAGTCAACTGGTGCATATAAAGCAGCATCTCGGCTGGCGATTGCCACTCCACCTCCTGCTTATGTGTTGAGTCGAGGCATTGGTTGGCAGGTAAATTACTCGAATGCTAATAACATTGATATTAACACTAATGATAGTTATCTGTGTTTCTGAGAGCCTATCTTGTTAATTTTTCGTAGGGGATTGGTATCTTGCTTGATGGACTTTATGGAACTGGGACAGGTTCCACTGTTTCTGTGTAAGTCGCTTGTAATTGTTCTTCGATTACAAGTTGCTTGGTCTATGTCGATGCTTTTGTTTTTCTACGATAGATTGACTGTTGCGGTTGGTTATTATTCCAGGGAAAATGTGGGACTCCTTGGCCTGACTCGAGTTGGAAGTCGCAGAGTTGTTCAGATTTCTGCTGGTTTTATGATATTCTTTGCTACTTTAGGTTGGTATTAATGCTTCAAACACAACCTTCGCTACTAAAAGCAACAATACCGTTCCAATATGGGGGCCAACTAGTGACGCGAAATAAAAGACAGATTCACTTGCTGGTTTTTTTTCTTGTTATTTGCAGGAAAGTTTGGAGCTGTATTTGCATCTATACCCTTCCCAATATTTGCTGCATTGTACTGCGTTCTATTTGGCCTTGTTGGTATGTTTCCGGTGTTTTGAGTAAACTTCATTGTCATACATTGTTAATGTCCCACTATGACTGATTATCGTAAAATTTACATCACTAATATGTTTCATTGTTCATCAGGCGCAGTTGGAATATCATTTCTTCAGTTTACAAACATGAACTCCATGAGAAATCTTATCATTATTGGGCTCACATTGTTCCTTGGAATATCCGTTCCCCAATTTTTCGATCAATACTGGACTAATTCACGCCACGGCCCCGTTCATACCAACGCCCTATGGGTGTGTTTTCCCTAACACTATTATCCTACACAATTTGTAGACACTTACATTATAATATTTATATGTTTTTTTATCTTTGCAGTTCAATGCATTTTTAAACACGATATTCTCGTCCCCACCAACAGTAGGATTGATTGTAGCAGTGATCCTTGACAACACTCTTGAAGTTGAAAAATCAAAGAAAGATCGAGGAATGCCGTGGTGGGTGAAGTTTAGAACATTTAGAGGTGATAACAGAAATGAAGAGTTTTATACTTTACCATTCAATCTAAACAAGTTCTTCCCACCTACTTGAAGATGATCTAGAGAAAATGAAGAGAGTAGAGTAGATTTTATTTTGGATCTGCACATTCTAGAATTCATGACTAACAAATGCTATTCTTCCTTTAACATCACCCAATTTTTTTTGTGGACCATATAAATTTTGGTCCAACAGAGGATTGTAAAAGCATTTGGAACCATGCTTTGTAGATTTCAATAAAATGAAAATTTTCCCTAGTTTATTATTCTTGTGTTGATGGATATGAGCTTGGTAAAGTTCTTCAATGTGGAAGCTGAAGCAAATATAATTCCTACAAACTAGTTGTACTAATTAATGAGTAACAATTGTATGTGCAAGTGCTTAGAGATAAAGTACAACCAGTTTTGACAACAAATGTTGTGTATAGTAAAAGAAGCTGACTTTTTACAATGACCAATCAAAGTTTAAAATTCTAACTAAGTAATATGTCCATCAAGGTTTTTGGTTATATGTCATTTTCTATTGCATTTCATTCTATAAATAATAGTGTCAATAATTACATGTAATTGTTTAAATAAATCTAACATATTCTAAAAAAGAGTAAATTATTTAAATAAAGGTTGAGATCAATTCCTCATTAACAAACATCCCCATCAAATAGTTGGGAAATGAGCATCAATTTATTAACAATTAGCTGAAGACATGTGCACATAAATAATCTTTGATAAAAATCGGGGATTTCTTAATGGATTATGTGTTTTATTAGCACATCTTGTGAAAATACAATAATATTTTTTGATTCTGCAGATACATCTCCGGGCATATCCTAAAAACATACAATTAAAGTTGATTTTGAGTCACGTTTTATATTTGTGTGTACTTTGCATCCTGAGATGCATCTACGTAAATCTTATGGAGCTGTATTTTCGTAGCATACTGAAATTAAAGCAGAAGCAGAAAAACCAGTAAGGTGTAGGTTGACAAATAAAATTACTATTGATAACATAAAATGAACAATACATAGGTGATGTTAACAAAAATCAAAGATTATATTTCAATATCAAGGTGAACGTTTCAACATCTTTATAATATCTTCGACGATCTCGATATTGTCGCATCCACCTCGATCGGAATTTTTGTTTCTAACTGAAAAAGGTATTCCACATAGCCCTTATATCTGCACCCGTCTTCAGCTCAAAGTTGTTGAACTCAATCTTCCCTTTGCTGTCAATTGACGGTGAACGATACTCGAGCTTCACATTTTTTTAGTTCTCTATAAGGTATGAGATTCTGCAGTATGTATTTCAGATCTGCAAGAGGGGTGTTGTAACACCCCGTTTTCGTTAGATAATTTTATTTAATTTAATTATGCATTTTGTGTGATTTTATTACTTATTGTGTGGTTGTGGGGGTAAGTATCCTTGAGAGAGAGAGAGAGAGAGAGAGAGAGAGAGAGAGTTTGGTATAGTTGTTTAGAATTAATTAGAATTTTAATTAATTATTAGAATAAATAGTATTTTATTTGAATTAATTAAATAAAATAGTAAAATGATAAAATTAGGCCAATATGGAGAATTAGGAGAAATATAGTCGAGCAAAGAGTTAGGAAGTTGGGCCAACAGTGTGAATTAAGAAAACTGAGGGTTAATGAGGTAATTGGAAAGAATTGTGTAGAAAACCCTAAGGATATATTTGAAGTAAGAGAAAATTAGCATAGTTTTTATCAGTACGTGTAATTTGAGAAAAAAGGCAAAAGGAGAGAAAGAGATTTTGAAGGGAAAAGGGAGGCAGGGCTTGAATAAGGAGATCCCATAAAGATTATTTTCTTTTTCTGGAATTATAAGGTAAGAGGGAGAAAGGGAATTCAATCTATGTGTATTGCATGATGGAGGAGAGATGAGAAGTCCATAATCTCATTAGGGTTCTAGGTTTTCTTTTGATGAATTGTTATAGGATGAAATTCTGGAAATTGGTTGGTTGATTTTGTGTTTATATGTGTTGTTATGACTGAATCGATGTTTGAATGATCATGAATATGCATGTGTAAAATTCTACTTTTGATGAATTTTTAGAGTTATGAGGATTTTGTGAAACTAGATGTTGATTGATAGGTTTAGAGTGAAATAACAGTAGGTAATTGACTTATAAATTTTTGAAATAATATATTTGGACATGCTAGGGGATGTTTGGGATATGATTAGGTTAAAAAAAGAGCTTAGAAGAGAATTTTCCGTGAAAAGTTAGTAGAAAAATGCTACAGACGAATTTGATTTGAATCAAAGCTTTTACACTGAAAATTTGATTTGAATCAGGGCCTTCTAGGAGCCCCTGTCCGATTTGATTCGAATTACAGTTTGCACTTGATTCGAATCAGAAAGGCAAATTGAGCCAAAATAATGTTTTCATCATAACTATAGTTCTGTAGGTCCAAATGAGACGTTGTTCGAAGTGTTGGAAAGATAAAGCATAGAGCTACCTCATGGTAGTGCTTGGTTAAATAATTGAGTTGTAGTCATGTGTCTAATGTAGGGATGATTGTGATTATTTGTATGATCGGTTAGCGAATAGTTATGTTTATACGATGATGTGTTGTTGTTTTGGTGAAGTAACACGAATGAATGCTTATGAAGTTACATTTGTTCATTTGCTGTTGTTTATTATTGTTTATTGATATCATGACATTTATTAATTGTTTCATATGATGAATGATGTTGTGCATAAGTGGTGAGATGTGTATAGTGATTATTTTGGTGAACCTTTTGGTGAAAATGCATGTTGTTGAGAGTCATGCATCACGGTGTACGGACTTCAATCTAGTTTCGGTGTGCTATGGTCATATGGTGGGGATTAGGAGCGAGTGGCCAGTTCTAGGTGGGGATCGGTGAAGCGTTACATATGGTGATGATAATGATTTGGTGTGCTCTGGTCCTATGGTAGGGATCAGGAACGAGATGGAGTTCAGTGTTCATGAATGGTACCGTATGCATAATGAGTCAGTGGTGGAGTACATTGCATACATGTTTGCATATGTAGTTGATTGTTCATGATGTTGTTGATTGGTTGTGAATATCTACATGTCATTATGAAGGGTGTGATACTATGTTGTTGCTGATTGTGTAATGAATGTGTGCTTGTTGTATCTTCTTTATCTTAGCATTCCCCACACTGTTTATATTGGTTTGTTGTTTCTCACCCCCTTTTCTTCATGTTGTCCACCCTGGACATCCTACAGATACTCAGAGTGGAGTTTGCTGTTGTAAGTGGAAGTTATCTCATAGAGTTACTTCATTTAGTTTCATCGTTGTTTTAGAAGCCTTGCTCTGATCCTGTAACATCGGGGTTGAGAACGTTTGTTTGCTTATTATGTTTTGTTGGAGCTTAATTGTTTTATTCAGTTTATGTTGAAGTTTTTGAGCGTTGAACGTGATAACTCAATATTTTGATAGCAGCTTATATAATTTTAAAGTTGAGACTAAGTGTTTAAGTTATGCTTTTATTTAATTGAAATCAGATCGATATCGGCACAATGATTTCCCAAGTGAAGGTGAGCATGCGATGACAGGTGTTGTATGATGTTTATATTTATGTTGCATGTTTGTTAAATGTTTGATTTATTAAAGGTTTTGTTGTTGGTGAAACCTTAGATTTTCGTGTAAAGCTTAATTTATAAGTTTCGGGGTTTAAGGTTTTATAAGTTTCGGGGTTTAAGTTGTTACAAGTGTACTCATTGAACTTAAATTTAACTGAGAGATTCACGTCGTTGAAGTAGACATATGCGACATGCCAATTGATCAACGTGGTATCATGGTCAGTAACTATTACTTTCGGCATGTCTTTATTTTCCTTTAACATTGTCTGACACACCTCTAAAACCCAAGTAATATTCTCCTTTTTTTTGCTCTCTAGAAATGCAAACCCGACAGAATAAATTCTCATTAGAGGTAACATCAATAATGTTTAATAGTGGTAGCTTGTACCTTTTGGTCTTATACATTGAATCAATGATGAGCACAATAGGAAATATGTTGAACTACGATTACTCCATCCTCGCACCTTCGGTACCTAGATACATAATTGTTATCATCCAAGAGTTTCAAGAGTTGTTGCATTTCAGTTCTATCCCCCTCAGCGCCTTGCTATTTTTGTACTGAATATTGTACACTTTCCTGATATTTGTGATATTTCCAAGTCTTTTACGATTCAAGGTTTCAAGTATATTTTTCGGTTGCACCAAATTCAATGTCATGTCAAAGACACATTCCTTCTCTTCCGGCATGAGGTGGCATGTAATTGGAAGACCGACTAAGTTTTCGCACAAGTCATGGTTATGTATACCACATATCACATTAAATCTCAATTTATTATTTGACAACAAATAACCACGTAACTTAAAGGGACACTCATATTTTCTTAAACTGATTTCATCTCATTTGAAATTCCAAAGATGAGGTCTATACTTCCCATTTCTTTTGCATGTCATTGTCATAAATGCACATCTTCTATCTAAACCATTATCAAACCTTCTGATTACAACATCAAACCCCAATTTGGATGACTTCGTACGAATTCATTGAAGCATGCGATCACGAAATTCAAACTTTTGTTCATTTTTAAAGTGGTTGTCAACATCTACCTCCTTCACAACAACACGTTTGGCATCCGGAGACACAATAGGTTTGGAGAAAACATCGCAGTGCACCATATCTAATGAAAACAATAACATAAAATACTCAAAAATAGCTAAAACTGAAAAAGAGAGAGCTGGAAAATGAAAACAGACGACATCCGAAAATCCATTTTTGAAGGAATTAATACAAAGTTCGGAAATACATTTTCGGATGCAACATACGTTTTTTCAACTTGAAAACAAGATTAATGTGAGCAATGAGGCTTGAAATAAGTGATCTTTACCTTAAATTCCAACTTCTTTTGCTCCTTTTGATGTGATGAAACACAAGACTAAAGTTTTGGAGTAAAAATCATGATTGATAATGGAAGGGTTTTTGAAATGGGTTTTTAGAAAAAATGGGAATGAGTCTGATCATGCAGGTGGTTGTTTTATTAAAATCACGTTTGATATTTCTGGAAATGCAACTCTGAAAATGACTGACATGTACAGGTGACAAATTTTCAATTTGCCGTTTCAAAACTACGAAAATGCATGTTTGGAAGCTCCACTGGAATGCACAATAAACGATAAATTAAATTGATATGTCCGGAGATGCATCTTCGGTTCAAAATTTTGATATTGTTGTAAAATTGATATAATAATTAAAACAACTTCTAAAGAAGTATTCAAAGTTCAATCACACCATGGAATTTGATGTGTGAGACAAAGAACAATGACAACCAAAATAAATTGCCTTCAACAATAATAACCTTTAATGCAATAAAAAAATGAATTAACTTGGCTGAAGAAGATAAAAGAAGGCAAGAAACAAACAAGGTTTGTTTATCCAGTTCAATCAAATGATCTACGTCTAGGGAAGATAACAACTCTTCAATTCACTATACTCCAAAAATTGTTACAAGAGATAAAAAATGATTTACAAGAAAATAGTCTTCCAAGTTCCCAAGAACAAACTTTATTTTTTATACAAGTATTTCTCAATGTCTCCAACTCTAAATATAGTAATCACAGAAACCCAAGGTACTTATAAGTATTGTCTAATTCTTATAGGTAACTCTAAAGATTTCCCAAAAAAACCCTAAACCCTTATTTTTATCTTCAACTCTAAAGTACTCAAGATTTTTCCACTACAATAATAGAAGAGATACATATTTATAATAACTAAAACCCAACAAATCCATAAAAAATCCCCAAAACACGACCCATTAACAAACGAATCCACGAATCAAACTAAAAAGTCCAAAACACGCAAATCAAGAAAATTGAAAGGATGGTCGAAAAAAACTCGACAACGTACGGAACGACTCCGGCCAAAAGCCGTTGATGGTTGTCGGCATGCCAAACTGCAAACCTCTAATGCAATAAACCCACGACCCTCCTCCTCCGCCATTGCACACCCGTTTCCATTCTATAATTTTACCCAGATTTTCGACAAAAAAACTCTTTCATGGATACCGACCCTTCTGACGACATTCCAGAATTTACAACTTTCTTTCACGGATACCGACTCTTCATATCTTAAGGTTTTAAGCCATACTTCAACAATCTCCACCTTGACTTGAAACCATGGTGATGTTAATTTAAAAATAAACCATTTGCTGCTCTCTACCATATTGAAACATTATTCAACAACCTTGATCAGGTTCAAGCCACCCTTGAACCTTAATCTTGCCACTTGCATACATTCACCTTTTTCTACCTGACCTAGGTAATCTAACAAGCTTGCAAGTATGGATTTTCAACCATCGTTGATTACTCATGCTTTCAAATGCCTCCCTAAAGGTCATTATTTTTTAATTTTGTTCCTTTCGGTCGCATTTAAAGCATATTGTTACCAAAGTTTTGAAGGGTGAGGCATCAATGCTCTAGAATTAAAAGCTTTGTAGGTCCTTGTTCTAGTGAATAAGAAACTCACAATCATTGAACATTTTAAGTCTGACCATACTAATACCATGAACCTTGCAAGCCTTATTGTTATCAAGAAAAACTACTCTACCTTGAACCAACTTCAAAGTCTCAAAGTTTCTTTTGTTGGACACATGTGATAAGAGCAACCTGGGACTATGGACAAACTATCTTCAGTATCCAAACTCGACACCACTAGTGCCCCAACACTTTCATAAGCATTTGTATCTAAGGCAGCCACAACTTGAACGGAATCATGAATGTCCCTTCTCTCGGGACAACGCCTTTTGAAGTGACCAATTTACTGACAATTATAGTATTTAAAAGCAAAGACTACGATCCGCGTTCGATCTGTGATCACTATTCACACTTGGAAAATTCGAAGGAAAGGAATCAGTCCAGTTAGTCATCTTCAAAGGCCAAAGTATCTGCGGATAAACAAGTCATATGGGTTATAGCTGAGTCGAGTCATGGTGGATGTCTGTTCCCCACATTGCCGACATTTGTATTTTCTTTTGCTTTTTTGCGCAATTACCTCTTTTCAGGAATTGCTTCCAGATGTAAATGCCTATTTACAGGCCGTTTCATTCAATAAAGTTTGCATTTCAGTCAAAGAGCTTTTGTTTTTGCTTTACCTGTTTTGTTTTTGAAAATGTCCGATATTTTTGATAAAAGCATTACATGCTAAAATGTTGAGCTCTGTGAAACAAGTTGGAAAACAGGGGCAATTGCTTAGGCGGCCGTTACTATGATGATAATCAAAGTAATCATTTTTGCACATAGACCTTTCTGTTGGTTTTGCAGGATGACAGGTGCTCTCCCCAGTAGAGTTGCTCTCTCCAACTTTGAAGTCTGACCTTCCTCATGCAGCTTATTACTCTTCCTCGTCAGGGTATCAAGGATCGTCTTTCCTCGGCAAAGTATAAAGGAGTAACTCCCCAAGCGGAGTCGTTGAGGATTGTCCCCCTCAACAGTGTACAGAGGATTGTATGCCCAGCCGAAGTTGTGTTTGGGTTACTATTCCCCAGCAAGCGTTCAGAAGTTGATTGCTCTAAGGTGGATGTTGTTTCAGCAGGAAGTTCGTGGACAAAGATGTTATTATCCCCACGGAGTCCTGGTATCTACTTTCCTCAGTTGGTCAGAAAGTATATTCTCAACGACAGCGGTTTGATCTCATCCCCAGCAGGGTGAGGGTAAAGCTATTTCCCTAGCAGCAGATTAAGCTCACTGACATCCCCAAGCCGAGTCTGGTGGTGAGCGGTATTCCCAGCAGGTCTTAAGTCTAATCGTTTTTGGCAGGCGACAAATCCAAGTTCTGAAACAGTTGGTCATTCCCAGCGGAGGAGTTTCCATCTTCAGCTTTCATTTCTCTACCCAGCTAAATGGGTATCCTCTCAGAGTTCCGTCCATCTCCAGCAGAGTTGTTGGTCCTATTCACCAACAGAGTGGGTATTCTCTCGGAGTTTCGTCCGTCCCCGACAGAATTGGTGGTTTTGTTTCTTCCCAACAGGGCAAAGTATACCTCATCAGAGTTTCTTGGTTAAGAATGGCATGTCAGCTTGCCATACCCCGGAGCTGCCTTTGTCCTTAGCGTTTATTTCGCTAGGACACCCTTTTTGCATTGCATAAGCATCTTTTGCATGGCATCCTCCCAAATGCGTAGCATTCCATTTCGTA
Source organism: Lathyrus tuberosus (assembly GCA_022829125.1). Classification (NCBI taxonomy): domain Eukaryota; kingdom Viridiplantae; phylum Streptophyta; class Magnoliopsida; order Fabales; family Fabaceae; genus Lathyrus; species Lathyrus tuberosus. The sequence goes on from JALAZF010000131.1 coordinate 790,384, forward strand.
TGGAGCATTACGGCAAAATTCAAACATATGCATTTGAAGCATAAGCCAAGTTTGGTATTTTGTTACAGGGTTTCTTTTGCCAGCAGAAAAGGATACGCTCCAAGGGTCGTTGTTTAACAACGCGACTGCATCTGGTGATTTCTTCATTATTGTACTTCCCCCGCAGAGGTTGATGTTCAGGTCTCTCTCATGTGAAGTCAGGTTGAAGATTTCTTATTGTACTTCCCCCGCAGAGGTTGATGTTCAGGTCTCTCTCATGTGAAGTCATGTCGAAGATTTCTTATTGTACTTCCCCCGCAGAGGTTGATGTTCAGGTCTCTCTCATGTGAAGTCAGGTTAAAGATTTCTTATTGTACTTCCCCCGCAGAGGTTGATGTTCAGGTCTCTCTCATGTAAAGTCATGTCGAAGATTTCTTATTGTACTTCCCCCGCAGAGGTTGATGTTCGGGTCTCTCTCATGTGAAGTCATGTTGAAGATTTCTTATTGTACTTCCCCCGCAGAGGTTGATGTTCAGGTCTCTCTCATGTGAAGTCATGTTGAAAATTTCTTATTGTACTTCCCCCGCAGAGGTTGATTTTCAGGCCTCTCTCATGTGAAGTCATGTTGAAGATTTCGTATTGTACTTCCCCCGCAGAGGTTGATGTTCAGGTCTCTCTCATGTGAAGTCATGTTGAAGATTTCTTATTGTACTTCCCCCGCAGAGGTTGATGTTCAGGTCTCTCTCATGTGAAGTCAGGTTGAAGATTTCTTATTGTAGTTCCCCCGCAGAGGTTGATGTTCAGATCTCTCTCATGTGAAGTCATGTTGAAGATTTCTTATTGTACTTCCCCCGCAGAGGTTGATGTTCAGGTCTCTCTCATGTGAAGTCACGTTGAAGATTTCTTATTGTACTTCCCCGCAGAGGTTGATGTTCAGGTCTCTCTCATGTGAAGTCATGTTGAAGGTTTCTTATTGCGCTTCCCCCGCAGAGGTTGACATTCGGGTCTCTCTCATGTGAAGTCATGTCGAAGATTTTCTTCGCCAATTCCCTCTATCAGCAGGGATGGTGTTCTTTATGCAAATTTCAGGTTTCTTTTGGTATTCAATCTCTATGCATCCTTTAACCGCATGACAGTCGTTGCTATCATACCTTCAGGACCAAGTTGATTGAATAGGGGCAGCTGTAACACCCCAAAATTTGCCCTTTTGTTTATATACTAATTGGCTTATGTTTCTTTTCATTTCTTGCATTTGCATTATGCATAGCATTGATTCTTAGCATGGGATCAAGGTACTTGGCCCATATTCTCAAGTCTCAATCTTCAAGGTGGCTCATGGAGTTCATCATATCTTCATAAGGTCAAGCATGGCAAAGGATTTCAAGTAATTCTTTCCCTCCTATCCAGAGGGACCAATTAGGGTTTTTTGGGATCAAGAGGACTTCCTGAAGGGCTTTGTGGATTTAAGCATGTTCTTATGGTATTATTTATGCTCACAAGTGTTCATGGATGAGGGTTTGGTTATTGATTTATTGTGGAGGATGTTCAGTGGATCAGTTGCTTGTGAACTAAGCAAAAGTCAACTGTAAAGGAGAAAGTCAACTGTGGAATTTTGATGTTCTTCTCATGGTTTTCAAGGTCTCACATCCTCATATGGTCTTCAATTGTCAAGATTCATGCCATTCATCAAGAATCAGGGGTTTGTGCAAAAGTTACTAAATTTGGAAAATGACCTATAATGAGAACTTTACATTTTTGGCAGTTTTTTTCATCACATTCAACTTGAATTTTCATCATCAAGGAAGCTTCAAATGAATTTTCCGCCAACATGAAAGTTGAAGATCTTTATCTCCCATTTCCAAAAAGTACTAGAACATCTCCATATCATTTGTGGAACTCTAGTTATGGTCAAAAAATGGCAAGGTGTTTTTAAGGGTTCTCACATGTATCATTTTTTCCACCTTTAGCATTTTGGTTCAAAATGAGTTGTAAGGGCTTCTAATGACTCAAGTCAGATTATCACACTCAAGTACACTTCATTTGGCACAAGTTTGGCTTTTGAATCAAGTTATTTCATGCCATATTTCTCATTATTTTCACATTATGCAAAATTGCAAATGGATTCAAATCTTATGAACCAAGTCATTGCAAGGCCCAAATTCAATTCAGAGGTGATCAATAAGTAAATTAGAGGTGAATCATGCTGATTACAAGGCTTTTACACGTGTGGTTTAGTGGATGCAACCCAAAATGCAAATTTGCAATTTCATCCAAATCTCATTAACCAAGGTTCTAATCACTTGCTAATCCTAATCAGTGAACTAATGGAGAGTATATAAGCTTACTCATACCCTCACAGCTAGGTCAGAGACTCTCATTTGCTCAGTTTTGGTTTTTTTCTCTCACACTTCCTCCCTTCGAAACTCATTCTCCTTGGAGTTTCTTTGAGATTTCTCTTCACATTCTTGATCAGTGAAGAGAATAGAGCAAGAATCAATCACTGGTTGGAGCTCATACTGAAGATTTCACCAAGTTCCATTCAAGAGGATTCAAATTCAAATCTCAAGATCTAGCACGATTTCAAGCTCTAGTTGTATTTATTTTGCAACTAGAGGTTCCAAGGAGTAGATCTGCAGTTTTTGGAGGGATTTCTTGGAGGATTTCAAGTTCTACAAGGTTCAGGTTGGTGAATTTTTCATACTCATAGAACTCAGTTTTATTGTGTGCATTATGATCTGTGGACTTCACTGAGCATGTTGATCTATTTTAAATTGATTTTGGACGTGTATCATGGGTGAATTTTGAGTTTGAAGTTTTGGATCCAAACTTTATTTTGTTCGATTTGCATTATATGTTGATTGTTTGATGAAATGGATTTGATATTCTTAATCCTCATGATTTTCTGGTCAAAATGATGTACTCGTATGCAATTTCTGGATAAGTTTTGGTTACAGCTCACCGGAGAGGGTGACCGGAGCCCTAGCTCCGGCGACTGGTTATTGCTACGGCCGGTGAAGAGTTTAAGTGGAGAAGACGCAATCTCATCCATTCGTGTGTTTGATCCAGCGGTCATCAACGTGCCACGTTTTGTTTTTTTTTTCTGATTTTATTTAATGATTTCATGTGTGCTTCTCCATGCGTGTTACCATGTGCCACCAGATCTGGCCTCTTATCTTAATTAATTTGTGAATTGTTTGACTTAATGTGAAGCGTTGATGTGATCTGATGGCTGTATGTTTGACAACGCATTAAAAATGCATGTGAGGCTCACGTGTGCTTTTTTTTTAATTTCTGATTAATTGTGTGTGCGCGTGTGTGCTCCTTTTGTTGTGTACTTTTAATCATGGCCATAGATCTTAATTACATTTTATTTGGATTGACTGATGATGAGCGTGAGATTGATCCATTGGCTGATATTGAGTCTGATTGTTTGATTGAAATCCATGTTATGCTTTGACTTGCGCTGACTTTTGATTGGGCTGGACTTGCTTCTTGCACCCCCCTCTTTTGGGCCTTTATTTTTTCCAACGTGCCATGCTTGCTATTTGCACCCCCTTTGCTTATTTCATTTGCTTTATTTTATTTTCATGTAGTGTTTGCATTTTATTTTCTAAAATCATTTTTATGCATTCAAAAATCCTGAAAAAAATCATGAAGCTTGTTTTTAGTTTTATAAAATTTTGGCAAATTTTATTTTCTTTTTTTATTTTATTTCTGACATCTGAATTAATTAATTACTTAATTTTTCTTTGTGGATTGTTTCATTTGCACACTTCAACTTGTAGAATTTATTGCTCATCATCTATACATGATCTGCATCTCATTCTTTTTGCATTATCTCATAAACATTTTGAAGTGCATTAAAACATTTTTGTTTCATTTTTAAAACTTTTTCATATTGCATTTTAGTCCCTCTCTTTTGCATATGGAATCATGTTTCCTATGTGATCTTTGCCTATTTGTTTGAGGTGCTTAACTTGTGAATTTTTGTGAGATATTTTGGCATGTGATTGGTATCTGACTTATGTTATTTGTGTTCTGATTTCACAATTTTGGAATGTCATTTGATGCATGTTTGATTATTTGTGCTTAAGTGAATTATGCATGATTATATCTTGACACCTCTTTGCACAAGTTGACTTGCCATGTCCATTTGCTTGAGTTTCTTGCTGGTTCTTTGTATGTGCTTTTGATATAATTTATGCCCCTGGTTGAGGTCCTTTGGGACTTAATTTTGCACTTTGTGGATCTTGTTTGGTATTGCCTAAGTGTTGGAACTTTGAGCTTACTTTTGTGGACTTTCTTTAATGCATATTGTTCCATGTTTTGATCTTCTCTTGCATATGTGGATTGTTGATGATAATATAATATTGGTTCTGACTTGTCTTCATCTTCATCTTACCTCTCTCATTTCATTTTGATATGAAGTCCATGAGTGCTTATTTGTGCATTCAATTCAAGTATGCTTGCATCCTTTCATGTTTATCTTTGTATGCTTACTTGAATTGTTTTGCATAGATCTTTGAGACTTGTTTGATGGTATGAGTTGGACATTTATGACATGATGTGCTTGCTGCCATTTATTGTATCTCATCTTTCCCTTCTCATTCTTCTTCTTCTCTTTCACTCTTTTCCTCCCATGGATCTCAAGACTTGTTTAAGTCTTGGATTCTCTCCCTTTAGAGCTACCTAGTCCAACTTAATTTTTGATTAAGCTTGGAGTAGGATTAGCATTAGGTTTTAGGTAGTGGTTCTTCCTAAGCCTCACTAACCATAGGTCATCCATGCATGATAACATTAGGACTCTTAGTTTTCCCTTTAGAGTTTCCTTTGTGTCTTCTCTCTTCTCATCTCAAAATTTCTTTAAAACACTTAATAAAGATAAAGTGTATTGCGCACGAGCCTTAAGCTTGGGGAATGAGAAATGAGGGGTTTCCTCTCATCTTTCTAGAGTGCTTAGCGAGCGTCCTGTCTTGGGACGATTCGTTAAGTATTCGTCCCTGTGCCCTAGACTTTGGTGCAATACAAGTTACAAGCTAACTTAAAAAACACTTCTGTCTAAAAAACTTCAAACAAACAATAACGTCTTTCCTTCAGGAATTCTTTTCTCATCTCACTCACTCTCAACGTACGAACGTGTTCCTACTCGTTCTCTTGCAAGACGGTAACGCACTCGATTCAGCGAGCCTGCAACACCTGAGCTAGAACGTAAGTCGCTCTCTAAAAAACACAATCCACCCCTAGTGAGGGGAACTACGTCGCTCTGATTCTCATGCTCCCGATGAGATACGTAGGCAGTGGGGTAGGGCCCATGCGAGCACTTCTTTTATTTTCCCTACATTTGTTTTTTTTTTCGTTTCTCTCCGTTCTCGTTTCTTCTCCGGTCCAGTAGCAGTGGAGTTCCAGACGACGACACCCTTTGATGCAGACAACAAGCATGGATCCCATCGAGTACGATGGACGTGTTGGGTGCTAACACCTTCCCTTCGCGTAACCGACTCCCGTACCCGTTTCTCTTGGTCGTGAGACCATGCTCTTTCCCTTCTTTCAGGTTTATGCAGTGTTTCCTTTCCCTCTCTTGGGATAAATACACTTTACTGGCGACTCTGTGTCTTTTGTGCCACTCTCGCATTTGTACCATTGGATGCGAATCTTTCGGGAGTGACACATACCGGTGAAAGGATTTTGGCATAGAAGAGCAAGAATTTAGGTCTTCATCTCAGAGTGCCTCCCATTGTGGGCATTGCGCGTAAACTGAGTCATGTGTCTCAGACTGTTAGTACATGGCATTGAAGCAGGTGGTGGTGGTGGTGGTGCTGCCATGTTTGACGTAAACTGTGGTGTTGGTGTAGAAATAGAACTTTCTCCTCTCTCTCGTCTTTCTTTGGCAAGTTGTCTCTCCGTCTAGTTTTGCTATTCAACTTACGTGCATTTCTCTCAATCTCAGGATTGAAAAGAAGTTGATCTGCAGGTAACTTTTCTCTCATAAACAGGGTCTGCAAAACTTAACCAAACAAATTAAGAAGCTCAAGAAAAAGTAACTGAGATAGACAAAGTTTAAAACATATCAACTATTTCAATGCTTGCAATATCAAACAACAATCCCCGGCAACGGAGCCATTTTGTTGAAATAGTTATCAGTGTGGGTTTTATTTATCGTATCCGTAGGGATTGTGCGATATTACCGTCGTTCTACAATTGGAATCGTTTTAAACATAGAACATATAAAATGGTTAGTTTGATTTCGTATCGCAATGATCGCATAAAAATTATAATCAACGGTAAAAAGTTTCGGTTTTAATCGATTGGTAAAAATATGTCAAGATTAGAGTTCGTTAATCCTTTTTATACGTATCTGATTAATCAAGCATATGAACTTAGTTTCGATCAATACAATCGCGTATCCTCGCGAATTCGTTTATGTCTAAAGCGACTTCGTGAGTATTATTGTTTAAATCGTTAGACGATGTCTCAACCCAACAATCGAAACAATAAACATTAAGATCAATACAAAGCAAATATTAACTTCCAAATTTATGTATAGAGTTTGGTTATTAATAGATGAAGACATTAGATCAAGATTTGGAAAATCTATGTCTAGAGTGATCCAAAACATAAATACAACATTAAAAACAAACAACTTCATCATATATTGATCATCAACCTTGTTCATATACAAAAGATCAACAGAAATACATATAAGCAAGATTAACTACCTCTAATCTAGACACAAAGGTGTTTAGCTACCCATCACCATGGTAGCTTGCTTCACAAGTATTGGGAGGAGATGAAAAAGCATCCACGTCGAATAATCAAAATCGGATGAAAATCCAGCTTCTCAATGTAAAATATCACTCTTGGATGATGAAAACTTAGAAAACTAGGTTGTGGTGTGTAAAAATGGGTTATGATCCCCAAAAATGACAAAAAATGCTTAAATACAACATTTAGAATCTGTCAGGTTCGCACTGCGAATAATTTATTCGCCTAGCGAACATTAAAACAGGCACCTGATGTGCCTATGCACAGTTAAACCTCCTCTGAGATATTTCAGAAGTTCGTAGTGCGAATGATTATTCGCCTAGCAAACTATTCGCCTACAAGTTCGCACAGCGAACTTAGGTCCATTTAGCTACTGCCTCTTCTCTGAGATACTTCGCCAGGTCTTCGCTGGAGCGTTGCCACAACGAACCTTCGCTGGCAAGTTCGTACAGTGAACTTAGGGGCCTTTTGCTACTGCCTCAAATCTGGGAGCCTTCGCTGGCACCTCGTCAGTTGTTCACCCAACGAACATTCGCTAGCAAGTTCGCCTAGCGAACTTACTGATTTTCTTCCCTTCCTTTGGCAGCTTTACTCACTTTCCTTGTGTCTTACTCTTTGATGACTTAATGCCTTTTTCTGCAGAATAACACACAAATTAAAAGTACCAAAGGTATTTTCACATAATTTGAAGAACGGAAAACTTCCTAGTATAAATTCCAACAAATCAACATAAAAGAGTTAAAAAATGCCAAGTATAGATGAGAAATTTAAGGCATGATTGACATCTAACAGAACTCATGATCCACCAATAGACATCTCTTTTGCCATCAAAATTAGATATCTTCATTGTAACGAGAATGAGATCTCTCAATGAAAGCACCAATTGATAGGATGTTTTCCTACCAAAACTATGAAACTAGGGCTTTTACGATAAAAGAGGAAGAACACTAAAATGACTAAATAAAATAAAAGAGATAAAAGACATTTTTCATTTTGATTGATGGTTTCAAATTTCTCAATGGGAGTACATATATAGTACCAATAATGGATCATGAGATGAAAAGGCCTAAAGCCAAAATAAACAACAATTAGAATAAAAGCCTAACCAAAATAAAATAATACATCCTACTCATAATTTTATTTAAGTAATTTCATGTTCGATCAGTGATCTTATGAATATATTTTGTCTGCATAATTTTCCATCTCTTATCGTTTTCTGTTGCACAACATAACACCCTTTTACAGCATTGCCCACAGTTAGTTCATTTATGAAGATGCAGAACACATCAACTTATCTAAAATCAATGATTTAGATTTAGTACTACATGTAATTGTGGTATTTTTCAACCCATCTGGATACATGTCTATACACTAAATTCTGTGTAGTGTTATACTGTTTCAATTATGCATATCAAGTATCCTACAATATCAAAAATGACTCGGTTGCACTCATTAACAATGTTACACTGTAAAAAAAGGGTTTGCTAATAAGAGATCTATAATTACGAGCCTATCATTTAATTCACCTTAAAAATCTAGCAAGTGCTGTTGTTGAAATTGATTGAAAAATTATGGAGAAACTTCCAGAAGAAGAGAAGTTTCTAGAAATTTCCTTAAGAACAAGCTAGATAAAAATCCTCCATGCAATATATGCAAAAGAATAGGCCACGTAGAGAAAAATTGTTGGTACCGTAATATGCCACAATGCAACCATTGCAAGAAGTTCGAGCACGTAGAGAAAAATTGTCGCAACAAAAATAGGCATCAAGCTAATATTGCAGAGGAGCATGATCAAGAACAATATATGTTCTATACCACTCAAGACTAAATAAAATAAAAAGGTGGAAGTTAGTACTTGGATACTGGATGTAGCAATCACATGGCCAAGGATGAGATTATTTTCAAAAGCATTGACGAGTCTGTCAAAGTCAAAGTTCGACTGGGAAATGGAAGTGTGGTTGAATCAAAAGGAAAAGGCACTGTCATGGTGGAGACAAATAAAGGTACACGACTCATCCATGATGTTTTACTAGTTCCCAGCCTAAAATAAAATCTTCTAAGCATTGGCTAAATGATGGAGAGAGGCTACACACTTCACTTTAAAGGAGGTGTATGCAAAATCTTAGACAACAAAAATAAAAGGTCTGAGTTGATAGTTGATATAGATAGTTGTAGAAAATTGTTTAGAAAGAAGGATATGATATTGATTTCTTGGATGATTAATTACAAGATACCAATTTCCTATTTATAGGCTCAAGTCACCAACCTCTTAATGATGGTGAATATTTCTACATTACATTAGTTCTTTATAGAGTTTTCATGATAGATGAGTATCATGATAGTTCTAGGTTCTTCTATCATTTTCATATACTTATAGTTCTAGATTATTCTACCATATTCATAAACATTATAGTTCTAGCATCTTCTACCATTTTCATACATATTATATTTAAGAATATTTTAGAAATTTGTAGCAATTTCAACACTCCTCCTTGATGCAAATTTCTGTGACTCCAAGCATAGCTCGTAGATCTTCAAATATTGGTCTCGACAATTCCTTCGTGAATATGTCTACAATTTGATCTTCTGTTCTGCAGTAGTCGAGTTTGATCTCTTTAGTTGCTTCAGCTTCTTTGATAAAGTGATACTTGATTGCTATGTGTTTTGTTATATTGTGATATACTGTATTTTTCGCCATTGCAATTGCTGATTTGCTGTCGCAATTGATTTTAGTAGGCCCATCCTGTTTTTCTCCCATGTCTTCAAGTATCCTGCGAAGCCATATAGCTTGACTCGTTGCTTCAGTAGCTGCCACATACTCTGCTTCTGCCGTGGATTGTGCAACCGTAGCTTTCTTCTTCGACTCCCAAGAGAAAATTTCTGATCCTAGTGAGAAAGCATAGCCAAAGGTGCTCTTCATGTCATCTACCGAACCTGTCGAATCACTGCCAGTGTAGCCAAGTAATCCTGAGTTGGTTTTAGTAGTGTACCATATACCTAATTCTTTTGTTCCTTGTAGATACCTTAAAATTATTTTTCCTGCTCCAAAGTGTATTTGACTTGGGCTTTGCATGAACTTGATAGAAGACTTGTAGCATACATTATGTCTGGCTGTGTACCTGTCAAATATAGGAGGCTTCTAACTAGACTTCTATATACGGAAGCATCAGCTTCTGGTGCTCCATCATTCTTCTGTAGTTTTTCATTTGTTATGAGTGGAGTAGCGACAAGTTTGCAACCATACATCTTGAATTTCTTAAGTAAGTCTTTTGTGTATTTCTTTTGCGAGATGAATGTCTCTTCATTTCTCTAACTTACCTCTATACCGAGGAAGTAACTCATCAAACCAAGGTCGGTCATCTCAAAGGTCTTCATCATGTCTTCTTTAAACTCCATCATCATCTTAGTATTATTTCCCGTGTAGATAAGATCATCTACATATAGAGAGAGTAAGAGAGTGTACTGACCTTGAGACTTGATGTAAAGTGTAGGCTCACTCTTGATCCTCCTAAATCCTCGACCCATGGAATACTAATCGATTCTGATATACCATGCTCGAGGTGCTTGCTTCAAACCGTAGAGTGATTTTCTTAGTCTTAACATTTTGCTTTCTTCTCCTTCAGACATGAATCCTTATGTCTGCTCCACATAGATCTCTTCTTTAAGTATGCCATTGAGGAAGGCAGATTTGACATCTAGTTGATGGATACTCCATCCTTTTTGTGCCGCAAGAGCTATTAGAGCTCTAATGGTATCAAGACGAGCTACTGGTACAAATGTCTCATTGTAGTCAATCCCAGGTTGTTCTGAGTAACCCTTAGCTACTAGTCTCGCCTTGTGTTTCTGTATGGTGCCATCAGGGTTGAGCTTTATCTTATAGACCCATTTAACCCCAATGATATATTTTCCAAAGGGACGATTTACTAACTCCCATGTGTTGTTTTTTTTCGATCATCTTTATCTCTTCTTCCATTGCCTTGACCCATACTTCATGCTTTGACGCTTCTTCAAAGCTTCCAGGTTCAAGTATGGCCAAGTTACAGGTTTCATATATGTCCACCAAAGATCTTACTCATCTTCGAGTAGACTCTGGTGATGATAGTTCTTGATCTTGTTGTTGTAGTAGAGGTGAAGCAGATTCACCTAGGTCTTCTTCCTCAGCTTCTTCTTGAGGTAGTTGAGTTGGTATAAGGATGTTCTTCTCCATTTTTTCTTCATCCCAATTCCAAGAAGCATTCTCGTCAACTTCAACATCTCGACTGATGATGAGTTTTTTTATTTGCAAGTTGTAGACACGGTAACCTTTAGAGATTGTGCTATACCTCAGGAAGATACCTCGTATAGTCTTGTCTTCAAGCTTGTGCCTTTTCACGTCTGGAATATGAATGTACCATATAGATCCAAAGACCCTTAGGTGCTTTGCTGATGGATTTTTTCCGTTCCAAGCTTCAATTAGAGTTGTATCTTGTACTGCCTTAGTTAGACATCTGTTGAGTATGTAAACAGTAGTGTATACTGCTTCATCCCAGAATGTGTTAGGAAGTCCCTTCTCCTTGAGCATTGATCTAGCCATTTCCATAACTGTGCGATTCTTTCTCTCCGACACACCATTTTGTTGAGGAGAATATCTGACCGTAAGTTGTCACTCAATGCCTTCATCCTCACAAAATATGTCAAACTCGCGGGAGGTGTACTCTTTGCCTCGATCATTTCTTAGTACTTTTATCCGTTTTCCACTTTGATTTTCAGCAAGGGCCTTGAACTTTTTGAATAGATAGTTGAATCAAATTGTTTAGAAAGAAGACTATGGTATTGATTTCTTGGATGATTCTTCTGTATATGGAAGAAGAAGAAATATTCACCATCATTAAGAGGTCAGTGACTTGAGCCTATAAATAGGCAATTTGTATCTTGTAATTAATTATCTAAGAAATCAACGACACAAACTTCTTTCTAAACAATTCTCTAAAACTATCTTTTATAAACTATCGACTAATCAGCTACCAAGAGTGGTATCAGAGCTACGTTCGGTCATTCACTAGGCGTAGCAAACTATTTCTTCTTGTCACAAACTATTTTATTAAAACTAGAAAATGAGATCTCAAACTCAAACAGAAAGGAGTACAAGTAGCCACACGGTCCGACTCTGTTTGAGTTCAAACCCAAAATTAAAAAGAGAGAGAGAGAGAGAGAGAGAGAGAGAGAGAGAGAGGAGTTCAGGCAGCCTAACAGTACGGTCCTCTTAATTTTAAGTCCAACTAATATTGTAAACTATGGAAAATAAGGCTCAAGTACTAATAGAGCACAAGTGCATGCAATAAAAAAAATTGAGACATGTGGCCTCTGAGGCTCAACTTGAGTACAAGCCTAGGAAGACAAATGCAACTACTAGAGCAAGAATGAGTCCCTGTCAAAATTCTTCTACAAGAATGACAAGGAGACTCATAAGCAACTAAGAAGCAAGAGTGATCCTTGTCATAAATATTCAATTAGATCGACAAGGAGGTTCACATGCATTTAGACAACAAAAGTGATCCTTGTTGGAAGTCTTTAACAAGACAAACAAGGAAGATCACAAGCGTAACTAAGGAGTGAGAATGATTATCGTCAAAAGCCTTCAACAATGATGAGAAAGAGTTTAATAACAATCATTGTGACAAGTAGTGTGACAAAATTGAATCATGGTGGAGATAATGTTGTTCAAAATAAAATACATTACATAAAAGTATCAATGCAGGAGAAGATAGTTTCACAAATTCACATTTGAATAACTATGAACCACACTTGGAGTTACTGAAATATGCATCAAGAAGGAGTGTTGAAATTGATGCACATTTCTAGAACATTCTAGTAAAAATAAATGACAAAGTTTAGAGAAAAACTAAAATAGTCTAAAGTTTCTACATGTTTCTAAATTGTTCCAATAATTCTTAGATTAACTTATAGCCTAGAAAGTTATATGTCAATGTGATATAGAAAAGACAAACAAAAGCCTAGATAGTTCTATTATAGAAATATTATCTAGCACCTATAAATAGACAAGCATATGTGTAATTGTATTCAAGCCTTAAAGGTTCAATGTCAATAACATTGGAGGTTTCATCATACTATTATTCTCCTACTACAATAAGTTGATTACTTATGTGTTGCCTCTTGTTCCGTGTTACTAAATTAGCTCCCACATTACTTGATACTATATTTCAACTATCTACCAGAGCTTTTTACACTATCCAACTACATTTTAAACTATCATTATTCCCTCAAATACTAACAGATTGCTACAAATTTTTAGAATATTCTTAAATATAATATGTATGAAAATGGTAGAAGATCCTAGAATTATAATGTTTATGAATATGGTAGAACAATCTAGAACTATAAATATATGAAAATGATAGAAAAACTTAAAACTATCATGATACTCACTCTAAAAAGAACTAATATAATGTAGAAATATTCACCATCATTAAGAGGCTGGTGACTTGAGCCTATAAATAGGCAATTGGTATCTTGTAATTAATCATCTAAGAAATCAATGACATAGTCTTCTTTCTTTTATCAACTATCGACTAATTAACTAACCACTCTAGATTTAGTATTGGCAATTGAATATAGTAACGGTAATAAATAGAAAATAAAAAAGGATTTGAATATTTTAGTTTGATTATAGTGACAAGTTTTTGCCAAAGTTATAATAAAGTGACCAGTTTTTATTTATTTTACGAGACAAGTTCTTAATAATACATGCACGTCTTTTATGATTTCAGAGAAATAAACAAATGGCAATTTTGGACTCACCTGTAAAACAATACTACTACTACTAATTTACATTGGAACGCCAAAAAGAAAAAAAAAATCTAACCAATCAATTATAGCAGTCAATAAAAAAATCAGTTAATCATTCACTGACGAACATGAACAAATGTCTACAAAGAGCAAAATTACAAAAACAGCACCATTAAAATAATTGAGTAAAGAATTAAAACTCACATAATAACAAATCAAAATTTAAATATATCAAAAGATATTTCTCAAATATAAGGATCTCCAATAAAGAAAAGATGGGACGATAAGAATAAATTAACAATTTAAAGAATCTGCAACAACATGGATCGTGTATTAGTTTTGTTCTCTATCACTTTTCTCTCATATTTTATTTTCTATCACTTGCGAGTTGAGTCCAATTGAAGTTTCAGCGTGGTGTGTTTGCTTGTTTTAGATGCTCATGCTGCTTTCGTCCATGTGAGACACACGTGTTTGTTTGTCTCAATAATTATTGGATACTAATCATTGTATGACTACAGCGCACACCTATAAATTCAAATTACTTTATATGTATTTGCATAGGATAATTAATGAGAACATTTTTAGGAGAACAGTTAAAAAAACTGTCGAACCGAACCATTGAATTGAAACGAACCGAAGTCAAAATCAATGAACTATAATATTTGGTTAATTTGGTTAATGAATGGAAGCACATTGCATAAATAATTTTAGAAACAAGACAAATATTAACAAATAAATCAAATTAAAATTGAAATCAAACCAAATCAAAATTAAAAATGAAAAATGTTAACAAAACAAGTTTAATTTTTTTTTATTACAATAAATAAAAAAATATAACGGGTCAGTTCTTTAACTAATGATTTAATTTGGAAAAAACAGTTTTCTAATGCTTTAGTACGATTCAGAATTCTGAACTGGTGTACTAAACCAATAATTTGGTTCGATTATGTAGTATTATATTTGTGGGTGTCCTCAACAAGGACGCCATCTCCCGAGCGTGATGTCGTTTGGGCGACATCCTCACCAAAATAGAGGGCTGGCCCATGTTATTGATGACATGTGCGAAATAGTTAATCAAAGAAAATGGAGTACACCATAACCTCCGAAAGATTATGTGGTCAATAACTTTCCCTGAGCATAAGGGAGCGGTTGTGTAACACCCATATATAAAATCCATACATCAAAGCATAAATTAGATATATGAATCCAAGCATTTGGTGTTGAAATACAATAAGTCTTAGTTAACACATTGTACACATAAATGCCTCTAATACATAACGCTAAAAGTCTAAGGCATTACGTATACAAGATGTTCCAAAATGATAAAAACTAAGAACTAGATCATAACAATGATCTCAAAATAGCAACATAGCGGAAGCTAGCCATCCACAAGTGAAGGAAAGATCAAACGACCTTGTCCTTACCCTTCTCGGACCCTGAAACACCTGAAATACATCAACAACGTGGGGTGAGATACATCAAATCTCAGTGAGTTCCCTATCTTATGGATTCTCTCGGCTTTACAAGGTTCTAGCCAATCCTAACTCAAGTCCGGGGAAGGGAAAATGACCTTGAGTTCACAATTCATTCTTGCCCTATATGGAACATACTCACGAGTTCTCTAACTCTCGCATCAACAATGGATATCTCCCACGAATGCATCTTTCCCCGGCCAACCCTACAAGAGGATTCAACACGAGTCACGGATCCTTAAATTCGTAGACAACCATTCTCGGCCAACCCTTCCAAAGAGTTTTCGACACGAGTCATGGATGTTAAGGCAAATAACTTTCCCCGGCCATCCACAAGGGCTATCCAACACGGGTCAAGGTTATCTACACATAGTACTTTCCCCGGCCAGCCCACACCAGGAGCCCTTCAACACGGGTCAATAATACCATCATCTAAGCAACCTCCCCGGTTATCCATCATAAGAGGATCGGAACACGGGTCACCGTTACTTAGGTATCGATCACTCATTTCGATCCCTCATGTTCCATACTAGGGTCTTCCACTTATCTCGATCATTTATCAATCCTAGCCACAACTAGAAACGAAAACCTCCTAGCCATTTCTAAGTCTTCCTATATTTAAGGTTGATGTTTTCCTCACTCTCTCTATTTCATTTTCATATTACATGCATTTTCAATCATAACATGTCAACAACCATAGATTAGGCAAAACATACTTTATTAGTATAATAAAATAGCTCAACACAATTTAAGAACATAGTTTACATAAAATTATCAAATGAATTCCACTTCGGGTTCCCTCCGATTATTTAATCGGGCAATAAAATCGACAATCCTTATCATCATCATAAAGATCATTTCTCCAGCTTTCTATTGATATACAGAACATCCAAAACGGACAAACGGATGAAAAGTTATGACGAACAAGTTATAAAAATAACACAGCTCGCCCCAGGTTCGCTAGGCGAACGACTTGGCGAACCTTCGCCTTCGCCTTCGCTAGGCGAGCAAACTGGCGAGTAATTAAACAGAATGCTCCCAGACCCTGTAATACCCCAAATTTTGACCACTTAGATTTCCCATCATTGTGAAAATCATCATCACAATATGGATGTACCTTTATGCCACATTAGTCTCCCCAAGGATGGGTGAGCATCCACTACAATCAAAGTTAGGGTTTCAAGCCCTCTCTGAGTGCTTAGACAAAGGATCAATCAAGAAATGACATGATCTTCAACTTGTCTAATCTCTCAAACATCCACAATGGATCAAAAAGGACTCCCACTTCAAGGATTAAGCACAAGGCTGCTCCCTTTTAGGTGGATCAAGTCTCAAGATCGACAGTATCACCAAATTAGGGTTTTGGTCGACCAGGGCCTCCAGATGGAAATTTTCATCTGGGCACAAGGCAATGATCCAAAACATAACCTAATATACTTCATGGAACCTCATGAACCCATGCATCAAGTCAATTTTGCCTCAGGGGATGCATTCATCAAAAATCAGGAATTAGGGTTTCTTGACCTAATTCACCCCTAAGTTGACTTTTGGGACAAACCATGAGCCAAGACCTCAAGAGATGATTTGAGGGTCTCTAATATACCATATTGATCCATTTGGAACAATGGATTGATCCAAGAAGTTTGAGCAACAAGTTTCAATTTCATCTGCACCACAATTAGGGTTTTAAGGGAAAAGTCAACTGTAACTTTGACTTTTGACCAAGACATGCTCCCAAACCCTAATACATGATTGAATATACCCTATGACACCCATGGAACATGTCCATCAAGTTTGATTTAGGTTAAGGACATGATTTCCTGAAGAATTGCACAGTTTGGAATTCATCTGATAAAAAGTCAACTGTGCACAAAAGTCAACTTTGACTTTTTGAGATTTTTCACCAAAATGGATTTTTAACCCTAAAATGATGTTAATGTATGATTTGAATCATCATTCATCAAGAAAAATCAAGAAAAGTGAGATAACTTGTAAAAGGGGTAACCATAAAACTTAGAAATTTTTCTAAGTTAAAAATAAAGTGGCAAGGGTACCAACTTTGAAGGACCATAACTCCTAAACCACAAGGCCATTTTTTCTCATCCAAAGATGGATTTGTAGCCCTCATTATCACCTACAAAAACTTCAACTACAAGTCATTCCAATTCATTAAGGATTTTGAGTTATGGAGTGATCAAAGTGGCTAAAAAGTGAAAATGTCACTTTTTCCAACACTTAGTGAAATTTTCACTAAGTCAGATTCTGCCTCACTTTTTGCCAAATGTAGGGGGATTTTTCACTTGGAATCAAAAGGGATCAAAACCAAACTTGTTCAAACAGTTGTTGTATCATGTAAGAGCTTTCCAAAATGGCCAAGAACATTGCCAAATTCAACCTACACCATGAGATACAACATTGCCAAGTTGCCTTGCTGAAATCTGTCAAGGCAAGGCAGAATTTGCAACTTTGGTCGATTTGCCAAAATCAGCCAAATTCAATTGCTCCAATCCACTTGGACACCTCAGAGGATTGAATCTAAAGGGGACAATCACTGAGCCAAGCCTCCAAAGTCCATGGAACAAGAAATAACATGTTGAACCTAGAATGGCCAAAATAGGGACAAGACTTCAAATTTGGAATGAGGCATTCAATGGAACCATCAAGGTGGCATGGACTGAGCCATTCTCATCTGAAATCAGTCAAGACTTATCCAAGACCAAGGGGACCAAAGCTCTGTGCCCTAACCTCTAGTCAATGGCTAGAGGAGACTTGGATTTTCATTTGCCAACATTGGCCAAACCTACTTACCAGCTGCCATGCACTATTCCTTGCAAAACAAACTTGCTCTACTATAAATAGAGCTCAATTGTGATCAGTTTGAGTACACCAAAGCCATCTAACAGATGCTTTCCTCAAAATCTCTTTCTCTTGGCAAAAATGCCTTTCTTAGCAAGGTAGCTATCGGGTTTTGAGTTTGAGAGCAATTCTGCACAAACCAATCACTCACACACCTCACATACATCACATATGAGCTGATCAAACACTCACATAACTTCTGAAACATCAATTTCATGAAATTACCAGCTGGTTGCTCAAGGTTTTAACCAAAGTGCAACTGAGGTACCACAAAATGATCCAGCCAATTTCAATCAAGTCCAAACATTCAAACACAATCCATAGGGTGTAGGGAAGCTGTTCAGATCATCACAACTCATCTGTAACACCTCCAAATCAAAAATCACTTTGAACTTGCTGTCACGGCTTGGAGGTAAGCACATACTTGGTCATCTCTCAATCTATGCATATTTCCTCGCACAATAATTTGGCCATATGTTCATAATCATGCATGGAATGTTTTCCCTCAATTAATTGCATTGTTTGAATCGTGTATCAAAAATCCTAGCCTTCATGCAGAAATTAGGGTTCTTGAGGTTTCTTCGTGATTTCTTGTTGTATGTTTAATTTAAATGAAATTAAAGTACATAGACATGATCGTGAGGTTGAGACGAGCATAATGATATGTGGATTGCATGATATGATTACGTATTCATGGAGATTGGATAGAAAATGCAAATCTGGGCAAACTGAAAAAACGCGCGTGTTCTTGGTGTTGTTCTTGGCGCCATTTTCAGAAATTTAAATATTTGAATTTTGTGATTTTGTTTAATTGATTCAAAAATTAATTTCTCTCTGAGTTTTAATGATTTTGAGTTGATTCTTTTTTTAATAATTCACAAAAATGTTGAAATATTTTATTTTCACAAAAAAATCCCAAAAATATTATTTATTTCATATAATTGATATTTTTGTAAAGAATTAATATTTTAATTGTTTTTGGCATTTTAAATATTTTTTCTACATTGATTTTGCAACTTTTAATGCTTTCTAATTATTTTGTAGGTCAATACTTAATTTTTGAAGCATTAATCCAAGATCACAATTTGTTTTCCATGTGTTAAACAATTTTTGATCATTTTAATTGAATTTTTATTCAATTAAATACATTTTGAAAACAAATTAGGGTTTTGGATTAATTCAACCCTCATAAATCATTTTCAAAACTCTTTGGGCCTCTTGAGAGAGTGTAAGACCCATCCCCCCTTGTACAAAAAACTTTTTGGGTCTCACTCATTGTATAAGTCCCTCTGTACAAGTAAACGGCGCGATCGTCGCCTGTTTAAAAATAAAAACCATCTGGGCCTCTCCTTGAGCTATAAGACCCATTTAAAACACTTTGGGCCTCTATTAGAGTGTAAGACCCAATCCCCTTTTAACCAAAATCATTTGGGCCTCGCTTATTATATAAGTCCATCTGCGTTAAAAGAAAACCTCGGCGCGATCGCCATTTTAAAAAAAAACGAAGAATCAGTTGGGCCTACCCTCGTGTTATAAGCTCCACTCTTTTTCTTTAAACCTTTTTGGGCCTCTTGAGAGAGTGTAAGACCCATCCCTTTGTACAGAAAACCTTTTTTTTTTGGGCCCCAGTCACTTGTATAAGTCCCGCTGTACAAAGTCAAACAGTGCGCTCACTGATAAAACCCTGGGCCTCTCCTTGAGCTGTAAGCCCCAAATCTTTCTTTTTCAAAGCACTTTCTCCTTTGATTTTGAATATACTGTTGTTTTCAATCTTTCTTTGTTGAACAACTAACCAAACAGCATGGAAGCACTACAACCGAGTAAGTGGTTATCGCTTTCATTTACTGCTTTCATATTATAAACTGTATTGTGGGGCTGCTCACTGTAAGTCTCCTTTCATAAACTCATATCAACTGTGTAATAATAGTATAGATATTTCGAGTTTCCCCGGCAACTACGTCTAGAACTAGGTGACGTCGTTTCACTTATTCGTAGAAATAGACGCCTAGACCCCCAATAGGAGCACCAGATACAGTCTTCTCTTCGGCTGTCCTCCTTAGGAATCGTCAAGAAGCTCTACTCCCCAAGATGAATGTATTCTCCGTGAATGGCATCTTTGAGTTTCTTCCAAATTCTCGAACTTTCCTGACTTGATCTATTCCTTGTGGATAGCTTGCCTTGAATGTCTCAGGATTTGGGTACCCACTACGGTCATAATCTTGGACCTTAACTAAGGAACCTTCTTTAAAAGCTAAAAGTCGCTGGATAGTAAACCTCACACGTTTACCAGTGGTTTTTATCTTTAAAAGAGTTATCTCTCCTAATGGAAAGGAGATGATAGACCCACGGGCTTCTTAAAAGCATCGGCCTCCTCTTGGGCATTATGCAAGGACACTACGGCTTCTTAGAAGTATTCACAGCCTCCTCTTAGGCTTCGTATAATGATCTCTTCCTCCGGGAATGATAGCCTCCTCTTGGGCTTCGTACAAGGACCCGTCGGTTTCTTAAAAGCTTCTAGCCTCCTCTTGGGCTTCGTACAAATTGTCCCGACGACCTCCTAGAGGTATAGGAACAGAACATAGTCATCCTCATAGAACAGTCCTTTCATAGAGTCTACTACTGTTTCTCACAGCATAGTACAAAAGATAAAAACTCTAGACATAGACAGTTTAACTTCCTTGAGTCTCAAAGACATTCTCAAGCACCCTTCGTTAAATAGGAAGGAAACCCGCAGACTCGGACAGTCTCGACACCCTTTGGATTTCCCGTTTCCTCAAAGAGAAGGAAATATCCCTGATTCTCAAATCAAATCCCTGAGTACAGTGATGCTCATATAAGAAATGATTTTCTCTTTTAAAATCAGTATATTGGATCTGTCACTCAACTGAAACAGTTACAATAGCCTCCATCTCGGGCTTCGTACGAGATACCAAAATTATCCCTAGCGGAGTTAAAACAACCTTTTCGCCTCTCTCTCGGGCTTCGTACGAGACACATAAGAGACTCCCCAGTTGAGTCAATTACCCTTTTCGCCTCCATCTCGGGCTTTGTACGAGATACAAAAAGGTTCTTATTGAGCTAAACAAACAATCGCCTCCATCTCGGGCTTCATACGAGATACAAAGACTCCGTCATCGGGTCAAAAACTTTTAGCCTCTCTCTTGGGTTTTGTGCGAGACACCTAAATAGCCTCCTCTTAGGCTTTGTATAATGATTTTCCTAGCAGAAATTAGCCTCCTCTTAGGCTTTGTATAAGAAAACCACTGGTTGATCCAATTAACCTTTTAGCGTCAAAGTTGTGCCTCGTTCACAGTATACAAACATCAACAACTCCTTTCCCTTCATCTAATCGCTGTAAGCGGCAAGCCTCTGGATCATCTACATCCATGCCACTGTCCCTCTTTTAGCATGAGAAATTCCTAAGGAAAGATGGCATTGCTCTACACTGAGTTAAAGTCTTCTCCTTCAGGTTAAAACCCTTTCTTCGGAAATTATGGCATTGCTCGGATCCGCGTATCCCAGTTAAAGTAATTCTCCTTCCCCCCTCTTTAGAGATGACAAATTCTCTCTAAAATAGAGGTCTTTCGCTTCACGTCTTGGGCTTTGAACAAGACACAAATAGACCTTTCAGCTTCACATCTTGGGCTTTGAACAAGATACAAATCACCTTTCACTTCACGTCTTGGGCTTTGAACAAGACACCAAAAACCAATTTCCTCCCATAGAATAGGAGGAACTACGAACGCTCTGATTTCCCTGTTTCGGTAAACGGGAATACGTAGGCATAAGATCAAAAGAAAAGATCTTAGCGAGCGCAATCAACAAAAAACCCAAATCCCATATCTCAGTAAATCAAAAGCAGTATTTCAAAAGCATTAGTCCTAACATCATGTGTCAATCAGGAGAAATAACCTAAGAGAAACCCCTGAATCTTTGTAGCATCTGTAACCTAACAGGCCTCTGTTCAAACTCAGTATGCAAGTAGGGTTAGTTGGAGACATCTATTTCCCTTCCTTAAACAGCTTCAATAGGATAAAAAATGAATCGAGCTGTAGTACCAGAGCAATTGTGCTTCGCAACCACATCCAAAAAATCGCTCGCTACAGAAAAATGGCGACTCTGCTGGGGAGAAAGATTGACCTATGCTGGTCCCTCTCTTAGACAGAAAATCCTGATTTCACGCCCACCGTGGGGCCTATCTCTTCAGCTTCTTTCCTTTTTTTTTTTCCTTTTCACCTCTTTGGTTGATACCACAGATTGGGGCCTCAGCCGGGGAGCCATTTCTGTCAGGAACTTAGGATTCATAGCTTTATAAGTCTAGGATGATTAGGACAAATATATATACTGCTTTTCCTAATTGCTATACGTGTTTATGTTTCTGCTACTGGGAATGCGTGTGATGCCGTATGTGGTGAGAATGAGTATACACCTAGAAAAGCCAAACCCTCTCGTAGTGCAGAAGCTATCGGAAATAGCTGTTACGCGATACTACCCTCATTTGAGGCTGGTGATCTATTCTCGGTGAATAGCACTTACTCTAAGATTGCACACAACTCGCTGGCGATCCGCTTGTTGTGTTGCTTTCCTGGGAGGAGCTGATGATAATGAGTACAGGTACAAAAATCACCCTAGTATAAACCTTTGGGGATGGGTAGAGCCTTGACTTCATGACAACGACCCTCTGACCCCATGTTTTTTCTATGTTTTTGTGTGCTGCATTCATGCATTCATTTAATAAAACATTAAAACATTCAAAAAAATTTCTCTTCTAGTCTCTCCGTTTTTCAAATTAAACTAAGACTGTAATTGCAAATATCAGAGAAAAGGATTACGCTAATGGATTTCGGTAGAAGGAGAACTCACCAGTATACCTTCAAGGTTCCAAAATTAGGGGATTTGAGAAAGTTAGCGAGGATGATCGTTAACCCAGAGGCTTTCAGAGCCAAGCACGGTGGTTTGCTACCCCTGTTAAGAGTCCATGTGATTAAGGGGATCATGGACGCGCTCATTCAATTCTACGATCCGGTTTATCATTGTTTCACATTCCCGGATTACCAGCTTGCACCAACGCTGGAGGAGTATTCTCATCTGACTGATTTACATATCACTAATCGAACTCCATTTTCTGGACTGGAAGAAATTCCAAAGAATCAGACTATTGCAATAGCAATTCATTTGGACGAGTCTGAGGTCAGGACTCACATGACCACTAAGGGTGGCATCCAAGGTTTGCCATCCCAGTTCTTGACAAAGAAAGCTCTGTACTTCGCTAGTATAGGGAACGGGACTGCTTTTGAAAGCATCTTTGTCTTGCTCCCTTACGGGTTATTTTTGTTCCCCAACATTAATAACTTCGTCGATATCAACACTATTAAGGTTTTTCTCATTGGAAACCCTGTGCCGACTTTGCTCGCAGATGCGTATCATTCTGTACACTTGGGGAATTTGTACAGCGGAGGGGAGATCACATGCTGTGTACCTTTGCTTTACAAATGGTTTATCTCTCACTTGCCCAAGTCTGCCGCTTTTTGGGATTGCAAGAGTGCCTTACGTTGGTCGCAGAAGATCATGTCTCTTACCAACTCCGATATAGATTGGTGTAATAGGATTTATGAGGGAATCAGAATCATTGACCGTTGTGGAAACTTCCCCAGCGTACCCCTCATAGGAACTAAAGGAGGAATCAACTATCATCCGACATTGGTTCTTCGTCAATTTGGATACCCGATGAGACACATCCCACTGGGTGTTCATCTGGAAGGTCTTTTCTTCAAAGAAGGAGAAAACGACAGAGCACTAAAGATGGAAATAGTGCAGGCTTGGAAACAGGTTCATAAGAAAGGACGAGAGTCTCTAGGAAAACCGGACTGTGTCTCAGTGGAGCCTTATCTTCATTGGGTACAAGCTAGAGCTCTCAAGCTAAAGATGCCTTATCCGCGTTACGGAATTCTTCCACCGAGGGAAACTGTCATGTACTTCATGACTAAAACTGAAAAGCTTCAGGTTACTCTCAACAAAGTTCAAAAGGAAAGAAGATCTTGGAAGAACAAGTACCTCACCCTCGACGTAGAGTGTATCCAAATACAACAACTACTAAAAGAGAAAGATGCTCTGATTGAAATTTTGGAGCAGCATGCTGTAGAGAATCAAGATGACCAAAGGAATTTGCTCGCTCCTTTCACCTGGCAAAGGAATGACAACCCGACAACGGCCCAAGTGCCCCGGTCAAAGAAGAGGACTCGGGACCCATTAGTTTAGGTTTCTGTTTCTGCACTTTGTAATCTACTGTATTTCCATTTCTGTAATCCTTTGGAATTCAATAAAAAGGGGTTTCCCCACTGTTTGATATTTGCAATCTAATTGTCGAAGTTTATTTTGATTAAACCTAAAAACAATTAATATAATCATTGCATTCATCATTCTCACATCGCGTATTCTTCTTCCCTACGAATCTTACGTTTGTGTCTCAAAAGGGGTTTCCCCACTGTTTGATATTTGCAATCTAATTGTCGAAGTTTATTTTGATTAAACCTAAAAACAATTAATATAATCATTGCATTCATCATTCTCACATCGCGTATTCTTCTTCCCTACGAATCTTACGTTTGTGTCTCAATTCTAGAGTCAAACTGTCTCATTCGTATAATACTCGGGCCAATCGTCAGAAAAGGATGGATGATCTTGAGGAAGAAAACAGAGAGTTGAAAGAAGAGATCGACGCTCTGAGAGAGGATATGAGAAAGCTTCGTAACGACATGCAAGCCATGGCAGAAGCTCAGCTACAAAGAACTGTGATCTCAGAGATCACCTCAACGCCCATCATAGAAAAGTATGATCCTAGGTATCAGATGCCGAAAGATCGTCCTTGGGGCATGCCTGTTAACTATATCCCGGAAGGATATGTTCCGCCGATCACTGAAGATCAGGGAATCGCAACAGAAGCCGCTGGGCCTGAAGGTTACAAACTTCGGGAAAACGAAGATGCCAGGGGCATACTCAAGACTCCTGAAGGTTACAAACTTCGGGAGGCGCAAAGACTTACTGCCGTAGTCACGGTACCACCCCCTGTGGTTCACACTGTCCCGGAAGGACAGATTCCACAGACACCTTCTGGTAAGAAGGAAACTATGTTTGACAGAATGGATGAATTCCAGGAGCAGTTCTTGGAAATGCATAAAGAGTTGCAAGCCATTCGCGGCTAGGATCTATTCGGAAAGGACGCCGCCGACCTCTGCTTGGTCCCCAATGTGAAAGTCCCGCACAAGTTCCAAGTGCCCGACTTTGAAAAATACAAGGGTAACTCTTGCCCTCAGAGCCATCTGGTGATGTACGCTCGGCGGATGTCAGCTCAGACGGAGAATCAGGACCTGCTGATTCACTACTTTCAGGATAGTTTAACCGGTGCCGCACTCAAATGGTACATGGGTTTAAACCGTACTACGATCAGTACATTTAGAGATCTTGGTACTGCCTTCGTCCAACAATACAAGTACAATTTGGACATGGCACCCGACAGAGATCAACTCAGATCAATGTCGCAAAAGGACAAGGAAACCTTTAAGGAGTATGCTCAAAGGTGGCGTGAAATTGCCGCTCAAATTTGTCCACCTTTTGAGGAAAAAGAGATGATAAAAATCTTCTTAAAGACATTAAGCTCATTTTACTATGACCGAATGGTTGCCAGTGCGCCCAGTGATTTCACCGAAATGGTCGGCATGGGTGTACGTCTTGAGGAAGCCGTCCGAGAAGGACGTTTGGTGAAAGACACTGGATCAACGAGCGGTACTAAAAAATACGGTAGTGCTCTCCCTAAGAAAAAAGAGCAAGATATTGGAAATATCTCTCTCAGAAAGCAAAGGCGATGTTATCAGCCAGTAGCAGTTGTTACTTCTGCTATCGGCCCCGCGCCTGTTCCTACGTATCAACCTCAGGTTGCGCAGAGCCAACCTGACCAGCAAAGGACACAACAGCCTCTTCAGCAGGCTCATCCTCCATATAACAACAACCATACAATACGGCCATCAGGGTTTGATTCTATACCCGTAACGTACGCAGAGCTGTTTCCGTTACTGCTGGCTAAAGGGCACATTCAGACTAAGTCTCCCCTTTCAGTTCCGGAAAATCCGCCTTTTTGGTTTAAGGTGGACCAGACGTGCCCTTATCATCAAGGAGGTTCAGGGCATAACATAGAGAATTGTCTCAATTTCAAATCCGACGTGCAAAAGCTTGTTAGGAGCGGGCTCTTATCTTTCAAAGATACGAATCCCAATGTTCTCACGAACCCGCTGCCTCAACATGAGAAAGCTGCAGTCAATCTAATTGAGAAAGAGACTAACAATGTCTATCAAATTCACGATGTACTCTTATTGGAGACCAATCTGGTCAAGATGCATTATAGACAGAGTGGATATGGCCATGTGCCACCTCATAATTATCACCAGTGTGATATCTGCTCTAAAGATAACCAAGGATGTTCTGTGGTGCAAGCAGCTCTACAGGAACAAATGGATCTTGGATGGATCCAAGAGCACCGAGTTCGTGGAGTTAACATGGTTTACACGAATTCCAACGTCATTCAAAACCACGACATCCGTGCGATGAATGTCAACTTGGTGGCGATGCACTCAAGGCAAAGCCAGTATCATAATCTGCCGCGGCACGATTACAGTTCCTGTCTGATTTGCTCGGTAAACAAACAGGGATGCTCTTTTATACAAGAGGCCCTCCAGCGTCAGATGGATCTTGGATGGATCCAAAACTACCATGTTAGGAACTCCTATCAAATCAACATGGTTCATATCTTCGATATCCGCGTAATGAATACCAACCTGGTAGAGTTACATGCTGAGCAGGTCCGACTTGGATTCTTAATATCACATGATTATCAAAACTGTAAAGCGGGTTGCGAAAATGATCGAGGTTGTACCCTTGTCCAGGAGGCACTTCAGCACTTGTTAAATCACTGGTGGATGCCAATCTATATGGAAGAAGATACTCAGCAGATTAGTATCAATCACAGGAATCCTACTCGTCGTCAAAGTCAGGATGTCCGATCAGTGGAAGCTAACCTAGTGAGGTTACATTGTATTCAAAGTGGGCGTGGCCAGGTGCCACCACACAACTATGACAGTTGCAGCGTCTGTTCGGAAAGTAACCAAGGGTGTTACCTTGTGAGAGCAGCTCTTCAGGGTCAGGTCGATCATGGAGAAATTCGTCCATATCCGGGTTCAGGACCCATCAACTGGTCGCCGAACTACCTTGCCGAGCAAGTTGAGGATGTTATCACGATCTCCGGTCATCACAGGACCAGGGATGTTTTTGCCATCATCCCTCTACTTGATGAATCTAAAGTTCCCAATCAGGAACGGATCAAGGTTACTTATGATGGTCAGAAAAATCAGAAGGTTCCCATAGTCATCTATCTACCGGGACCACTACCGTATGAATCAGCTAAGGCAATCCCTTACAAATATGGTGCAACAATAATCGAGAATGGAAAGGAAATTCCATTACCCTCCGTTGTGAACATTGCAGACATCAGTCGGGTAACACAGAGCGGTCGAATATTCAACCGAGGGGTTGGAGAATCCAACAAAGAAAAGGAACTTCGGGCAGAAATTCCTGATCCACCAGTCGGTCAATCTAGTAATCCAGACTTTTCAAAAGACTAAGATGAGATGATGAAGCTCATCCAAAGGAGTGAATACAACATTGTTGATCAACTGTTACAGAATCCTTCAAAGATCTCAGTATTATCACTGTTACTTAGTTCAGAAGCACACAAAGAGGCTCTACAGAAAGTCTTGGAGCAAGCCTTTGTGGAACAGGATGTAACAATCAGACAATTCGATAACATTGTCTCTAACATCACTTCCTGCAATAATTTGGGATTTAGTGATGAGGAATTACCTGAAGAGGGTCGCCATCATAACATGGCGCTCAATATCACAGTTAACTGCCAGGGCGATGCTTTAGCCAACGTACTGGTAGACACAGGGTCAACCCTGAATGTTATGCCGAAGTCCACTTTGATGCAATTATCATTCAAGGGCCCTCCGATGAGAGTCAGCGAGGTCGTCGTCAAAGCATTCGACGGATCCAGAAAAACCGTTATCGGCGAAGTTGATCTTCCCATAACTATTGGTCCTCACACTTTCCAAATCACTTTCCAGGTCATGGACATCCGGGCAACATACAGTTGTTTATTAGGAAGACCTTGGATACATCAGGCTGGAGCAGTTACTTCAACCCTCCACCAAAAGCTAAAGTTCGTCAAGAATGATCAACTTGTCACGGTTTGTGGGGAACAAGCCTTGCTTGTGAGTAACTTATCATCATCTACTTGTGTGGAACCCGAGGAGGTTATTGGAACTCAGTTCCAAGCACTATCGGTGAGCAAGGACGATCAATCCTAAGAAGGAACTTCAATTTCTTCATACAAAGATGCTATCAAAGCGGTCGAGAGTACTGATACAACCGGATGGGGACGGCTTGTCATTCCTATTGACAATAAAACAAAGAAGGGTCTTGGTTTTTCTGCAACCTGTACCCAGACAGTTGCCAACGATGAAAGTCTTCATCCCCTTCAAAACTTCTTCCACAGTGGAGGTTTTCTTCACCCAGTGTCTCAGACAGTTCATGCTATCAATGAGGAAGATCCCTCTGACACAGATGAAGAATGGAAGTCCTATCTTAACAAGGACGGTTATATGTCTCAGGAAGAGGTGCCTATGCCTTTTTGCTTTCCTACAGAAAGTCCGAGATTTATACCAAGATCAAATGTCAAAATGATCTACGGAGATTGTGATCCGGAAGGATGCCGTGCTCCGCCAAATTCATTAGAGGAGGACACTCTGATGAAAGACAACTTTGACCACAATTACTATGGCCCGATGGATGGCCTGCCAATGTGGCAGCCTTACCCAGGAAACTTGGGGCAAGAGAGTCAGCGGAACAATGAAAATCAGCTGACCGTCGTTGAACAGAATACCTATGTCCCCACCACGTCATGGGATCAACACTCAGGTCATTCGGAAATTACTCAACATGACGATGAATTCGCAACGTTTGCAGGACTAGAGTTCATCAACTATGCTTTTCCCGAGGTCAATATCATCGAGAGAGATGACTCCTCCAGTTCTAAAGAAGTGTGGGACACCTTGGGACAACCAAGTGGAAAATACGACTACATGGTCAAGTACACCGCTCCCGAAAGCTCTCGTATCAGGCTCGAAGATATCCAGTCAACTGGATAGGGAGATACAGCTGAGAGCACAAATGTTATACAAAATGCAATAGGGGAATTCTCCTACGACAACTCTACCTGGGAGACAGATTCCAACGATCCTGCTCCACCAGAAATCAGCGTCCTTTCTGAAGACAAATCAAGGAAGGTGCTAGACTTTGTGATTCACCGAGGAGTTCGCCGCCAATGGGTTGCCGTCGAGGTTCCAAAGATTGTTCACCAGTCAAAGTAATTGCCATCCTTAACCTTTCACCCTGCCCAGGTGAAACGGATATTTTGATAGGGCTCGCCTTCTATAAATTTCCCTCTTCGCTTTTCCCAAAGCGACAGAGTTTTGTTTTATAGGGCTGTAGTTTCAAGAGTCGACTTGTTCATTAATAAAATAACGCCGTTCTGTAATTTCCGCATTAATTGCTGTTTTCTCTTTTTGCTTTTTCAGAAAATGGTAATCCTAAAAAAAACATTCAATAATAAAAACAAG
The DNA here is from genome assembly GCA_022829125.1 of Lathyrus tuberosus. Lineage (NCBI taxonomy): Eukaryota > Viridiplantae > Streptophyta > Magnoliopsida > Fabales > Fabaceae > Lathyrus > Lathyrus tuberosus. Next base: position 819,965 of record JALAZF010000131.1, read on the forward strand.
TAGTAAAATCAAAACACTGCACACACTTGCATTTTCTCTATCTCTTCTAAACACGAATCATCACGTCATGCAGATTATTTGTTTTATACCCCGTTGAAACATACGATCCGATGCCTTCTCCCAACTTTGAGTTCCCGGTATTCGAGGCTGAAGAAGAAGTTGACAACCAAATTCCAGAAGAGATCTCCCGACTACTCAGACAAGAGGAAAAGTCCATTGAACCTCACAAAGAACCGTTGGAAACGGTAAACTTGGGTTCAGAAAAAGAGAGAAAAGAAATCAGGATCGGAGCACTGCTCAGTCCAACTGCCAGAGAGGGTTTGATAAAGCTTCTCAAAGAATTCCCCGATGTATTCGCTTGGTCCTATCAGAATATGCCAGGGTTGGATACCAGCATCGTGGAGCATCACTTACCGCTAAGATCGGAATATCCGCCAGTAAAGCAAAGGTTGAGACGGACTCACCCGGACATGGCCATCAAAATCAAAGAGGAGGTGCAAAAATAGATTGACGCAGGTTTCCTTGCTACATCTGAATATCCTCAATGGTTAGCCAACATCGTACCCGTTCCCAAAAAGGATGGAAAGGTCAGAATGTGTGTTGATTACAGAGATCTGAACAAGGAAAGTCCAAAGGACGACTTTCCTTTACCACACATTGACATGCTGGTAGACAGCACAGCAAAGTTCAAAGTTTTCTCCTTCATGGATGGATTCTCGGGCTATAACCAGATCAAAATGGCGCCGAAAGACATGGAGAAAACTTCATTCATTACCCCATGGGGTACCTTTTGTTACAAGGTAATGCCGTTCAGTTTGAAGAATGCCGGGGCAACCTATCAAAGGGCCATGACTACTCTGTTTCATGACATGATACACAAAGAAATCGAGGTATATGTCGATGATTTGATTGCAAAATCAAGAACAGAGGATGAGCACGTTGAACATCTGTCAAAATTGTTCGAACGTCTAAGAAAATTCAAGCTCTGCTTGAATCCCAACAAATGCACCTTCGGTGTCCGTTCAGGGAAACTACTAGGGTTCATCGTCAGCCAGAAAGGAATTGAGGTTGATCCTGACAAGGTCAAGGCCATTCAAGAAATGCCTTCTCCGAAAACTGAAAAACAAGTCAGAGGATTCCTGGGACGTTTGAACTACATCTCCAGATTCATATTCCTTATGACCGCCACTTGTGCGCCGATTTTCAAATTACTCAAAAAGAACCAGGATTGCGTTTGGTCAGAAGACTGCCAAACTGCCTTCGACAGTATCAAGGAATGTCTGTTGAATCCTTCGATTCTATCACCTCCAGTGGAAGGAAGACCACTGATCATTTACCTCACAGTCCTAGAGGACTCAATGGGATGTGTACTTGGCCAACAAGACGAAACTAAACGGAAAGAGTCTGCCATTTACTATCTAAGCAAGAAGTTTACCGACTGTGAAACTCGGTACACAATGCTTGAGAAGACTTGTTGCGCTTTGGCTTGGGCAGCCAAACGTCTTCGCCAGTACATGATTCGTCATACTACTTGGTTGGTCTCCGAAATGGATCCAATCAAGTACGTTTTCGAAAAACCTGCTCTCACGGGAAGGATTGCCCGTTGGCAGATGTTACTATCAGAATATGACATAGAGTACCATGCTCAGAAAGCCGTTAAGGGAAGTATTTTAGCCGATCATTTGGCTCATCAACCGATTGACGATCAAGAATCAATCGGGTTTGACTTCCCAGACGAAGATGTCATGTATCTAAAGATGAAAGATTGCGATGAACCGCTACCCAGTGAAGGGCCAGAACCAGGTTCCCAGTGGGGACTTATCTTTGACAGAGCAGTCAATCATTATGGAAACGGAATTGGGGCAATCATTGTTACCCCTCAGGGTTCCCACATTCCTTTCACTGCCAGACTTACGTTCAAATATACGAACAACGAGGCTGAATATGAAGCTTGTATTATGGGTCTCGAAGAAGTGATTGATTTAAGGATCAAAAACTTGGACGTATACGGCGATTCAGCCTTGGTTATCAATCAGATTAAAGGAGATTGGAACACATACCAATCAGGATTGATTCCTTACAAAGACTATGCAAGAAGGTTGTTACCCTTCTTCAACAGAGTCGACTTTCATCACATCCCTCGTGATGAGAATCACATGGCTGATGCATTAGCCACTCTCTCTTCCATGATTAGTGTAGGTCGATGGAATGACATACCTAAGATCGACATCATGCGCCTTGAACGGCCCGCTTACATCTTCGCGATTGAAGCAGTCATAGACGACAGACCTTGGTATCACGATATCAAATGCTTCCTTCAGAAACAAGAGTACCCATCTGGGGCACTCAGAAAAGATAGAAAGACCCTCAGAAGATTTGCTGGAAACTTCTTCCTGAGCGGTGACACTCTTTATAAGAGAAATTTTGACATGGTCTTGCTCCGATGCATCGACAGACCAGAAGCAGACATGCTCATGAAAGAAATTCATGAAGGATCCTTTGGCACTCATGCCAACGGACACACAATGGCGAGAAAAATTATCAGGGTCGGGTATTATTGGTTGACCATGGAATCCGACTGCTACAAGTACATGAGGAGGTGTCACAAGTGTCAGATATACTCTGACAAAATTCATGTACCGCCATCACATCTCAAAGTTCTTTCTTCCCGTGGCCATTTTCCATATGGGGGATCGATATGATTGGTATGATTGACCCCAAGGCTTCAAACGGACATCGGTTCATCTTGGTAGCCATTGACTATTTCACCAAGTGGGTCGAAGTAGCGTCATTCGCCAATGTAACCCGACAAGTGGTGGTCCGATTTATCAAAAACAATATCATCTGCCGTTATGGTGTTCCAAGCGAGATCATTACTGATAATGGGTCTAACTTGAACAATAAGATGATGAAAGAGTTGTGTGCAGAGTTCAAGATCGAACACCATAACTCATCTCCCTACCGACCCAAGATGAACGGAGCGGTAGAAGTGGCTAACAAGAACATCAAGAGGATTGCTCAGAAGATGGTTGTAACCTATAAAGATTGGCACGAAATACTACCCTTTGCTCTTCATGGTTATCGTACATCTGTCCGTACTTCAACAGGGGCTACCCCTTTCTCTCTAGTATATGGCATGGAGGCAGTGCTTCCCGTAGAAGTAGAGATCCCGTCAATCCGAGTATCGATGGAAGCGAAGCTCACCGAAGCTGAATGGTGTCAAAGTCGACATGACGAACTGAACCTGATCGAAGAGAAGCGAATCACGGCACTATGCCACGGTCAGTTGTATCAACATAGAATGAAGAGGGCGTTCGACAGAAAGGTTCGACCTCGTGTCTTCAGAAAAGGAGACCTCGTGCTCAAGAAGATACAATCATTTCTCACTAATTCCCGGGGCAAGTGGACTCCGAATTATGATGGCCCCTATGTAGTCACGAAAGCTTTCTCAGGCGGCGCCTTGAGACTTGCAACCATGGACGGAGAGGAATTTGCCTACCCCACGAATGTTGATGTAGTCAAGAAATACTTCGCCTAAACTAAAAAAAAACGGCTCGGTGGATTGAAAACCCGAAAGGGCGGTCCAGGCAAAAGTTAGAGACATGAAAAAAAATCATCCCGATGGATTGGAAATCTCATAGTACAATCCAGGCAAAAATTAGGGATAATGGCAAGTAACTATGTTCGACAGAGGCAAGTCCCTCAGCAGCAGTTACAGCATCATCTATCGGAGGAAATCTCCAGTCAAAGGTCATCTTCGACGGAAGCTCAGGATGTCCCGAACTCAAAGTTGGTAGAAGGATAGTGGTCGTTATGTTTCAACGTAGCCCTTTTCCCTGTAAATTACCATTTTCTAACTTTGTATATACTCTTTGGAATCACGCGTTTGGCTGATCTCCATCTTATCAATAAAATTTGAGCCCTTGTGCTTTTGTTTGTAATTCTTTACTTGTTTTAGCTTTACAGAACGACGTTGTTTAAACTTAATCAGCGATTCTTGAAATAAAACAAAAATGAATTTACTTGTTAAACTTTTTCTGCTTTTAAATTAAAGATGGCATTTCTTTTGACTGTTGAACATCAGAAGAACATCGATCGCTTCTCCCAAAGTAAGCGGACTTTCAAAGTGCAGAATCAAAGTACTCCTTCTAAGCCAGTATGCCTGAATGAAGGGATCAACTGTGTCAGAGACCTTGTTTCGTCTGACACGCCTCGGCCGAGTTCTCATCTCCTAAGCCCGATCAACATAGCTCCCAACGGGACTATCTCTCCTAAGCAAGGTGGAATTACTATTTTGAATCAACGGTACTTCTTCGCCCCGCGATGGCCGAGTATCCAATTGTGTTCATCCATTAGTCTGTATGTCGCGTCTGTTTTGTCAGCATATACATACATACATCATGCATTTTTATTTGCATTCATGTTTCGTATTGCATCACTATCACTCTAGCCGGTCTTGTCCCCTAGTGATAAACAGTTTTCTCAATCGAGTTTGTCAGTTCTTTCCTCGTCAGGAAATGTTGCGTCTGCACAATCTCGCCACCAGTATATCTTTAGATCAGAGTCGGCACTTGGCCACTTTGATAACTTGAACCACTGAAAGATCAGAGAACCTTCAATAAACATCACTCTTCGCCATTGAAGATGATATCCTTGCTTTCCCGGATTAAGGAAAATCCACAGAGAAAGCCTCGTGATCAGAGATTCGGCAGCACGCCAGTTTTGCTCCGAAAAACCACTGATGAAAAGGTCATCGGCACCTCAAAATTGGACCCCATCATATGGCGTTTCTCCGGGAAGATCCCGAGAAAAGTATGATGAAAGATTCTAAATGAAAATAGTCTCTCAAGAGACTCGCTTTCCCCAGTAGAGTCGACAAATGGCGTCTCCAACAGAGAAGTTTGTGCAACTCTACAACTCAGACGACTGGGTTCCCCAGCAAGTCTGACATCAAACCTTTTTCCGTCAAATGGCATCTCCCCAGAAAAATTTGGCGAGAAGTTTGAAGGAAAACCGCTACACATAGCGTCCCTTGTCAGTAAAGTTTATTGACAAAAGAAACCAAGACCAGTTCCTTGGTAGGAAACCAGGATCGAGGGGAAGTTTATTTCAAAAGAAACTGAGACCAGTTCCTTGGCTGAATACCAGGATCGAGGGGAAGTTTACCTTTTCTAAGCATCATTGCTTAGCTAAAGAAGATGAATGCGTAAGCTACCATTCATAACCACCATCAAAGTTTCGGGTATTCCGATATTTAATCCTCTTGCACCCCGAATGCCCGAATCCCTTCGTCATTCACACCTTCGGGTCCAAGAAGATTAAATAGGGGCATCTGTAATACCCCAAATTTTGACAACTTAGATTTCCCATCATTGTGAAAATCATCATCACAATATGGATGTACCTTTATGCCACATTAGTCTCCCCAAGGATGGGTGAGCATCCACTACAATCAAAATTAGGGTTTCAAGCCCTCTCTGAGTGCTTAGACAAAGGATCAATCAAGAAATGACATGATCTTCAACTTGTCTAATCTCTCAAACATCCACAATGGATCAAAAAGGACTCCCACTTCAAGGATTAAGCACAAGGCTGCTCCCTTTTAGGTGGATCAAGTCTCAAGAACGACAGTATCACCAAATTAGGGTTTTGGTCGACCAGGGCCTCCAGATGGAAATTTTCATCTGGGCACAAGGCATTGATCCAAAACATAACCTAATATACTTCATGGAACCTCATGAACCCATGCATCAAGTCAATTTTGCCTCAGGGGATGCATTCATCAAAAATCAGGAATTAGGGTTTCTTGACCTAATTCACCCCTAAGTTGACTTTTGGGACAAACCATGAGCCAAGACCTCAAGAGATGATTTGAGGGTCTCTAATATACCATATTGATCCATTTGGAACAATGGATTGATCCAAGAAGTTTGAGCAACAAGTTTTAATTTCATCTGCACCACAATTAGGGTTTTAAGGGAAAAGTCAACTGTAACTTTGACTTTTGACCAAGACATGCTCCCAAACCCTAATACATGATTGAATATACCCTATGACACCCATGGAACATGTCCATCAAGTTTGATTTAGGTCAAGGACATGATTTCCTGAAGAATTGCACAGTTTGGAATTCATCTGATAAAAAGTCAACTGTGCACAAAAGTCAACTTTGACTTTTTGAGATTTTTCACCAAAATGGATTTTTAACCCTAAAATGATGTTAATGTATGATTTGAATCATCATTCATCAAGAAAAATCAAGAAAAGTGAGATAACTTGTAAAAGGGGTAACCATAAAACTTAGAAATTTTTCTAAGTTAAAAATAAAGTGGCAAGGGTACCAACTTTGAAGGACCATAACTCCTAAACCACAAGGCCATTTTTTCTCATCCAAAGATGGATTTGTAGCCCTCATTATCACCTACAAAAACTTCAACTACAAGTCATTCCAATTCATTAAGGATTTTGAGTTATGGATTGATCAAAGTGGCTAAAAAAATGTCACTTTTTCCAACACTTAGTGAAATTTTCACTAAGTCAGATTCTGCCTCACTTTTTGCCAAATGTAGGGGGATTTTTCACTTGGAATCAAAAGGGATCAAAACCAAACTTGTTCAAACAGTTGTTGTATCATGTAAGAGCTTTCCAAAATGGCCAAGAACATTGCCAAATTCAACCTACACCATGAGATACAACATTGCCAAGTTGCCTTGCTGAAATTTGTCAAGGCAAGGTAGAATTTGCAACTTTGGTCGATTTGCCAAAATCAGCCAAATTCAATTGCTCCAATCCACTTGGACACCTCAGAGGATTGAATCTAAAGGGGACAATCACTGAGCCAAGCCTCCAAATTCCATGGAACAAGAAATAGCATGTTGAACCTAGAATGGCCAAAATAGGGACAAGACTTCAAATTTGGAATGAGGCATTCAATGGAACCATCAAGGTGGCATGGACTGAGCCATTCTCATCTGAAATCAGTCAAGACTTATCCAAGACCAAGGGGACCAAAGCTCTGTGCCCTAACCTCTAGTCAATGGCTAGAGGAGACTTGGATTTTCATCTGCCAACATTGGTCAAACCTACTTACCAGCTGCCATGCACTATTCCTTGCAAAACAAACTTGCTCTACTATAAATAGAGCTCAATTGTGATCAGTTTGAGTACACCAAAGCCATCTAACAGATGCTTTCCTCAAAATCTCTTTCTCTTGGCAAAAATGCCTTTCTTAGCAAGGTAGCTATCGGGTTTTGAGTTTGAGAGCAATTATGCACAAACCAATCACTCACACACCTCACATACATCACATATGAGCTGATCAAACACTCACATAACTTCTGAAACATCAATTTCATGAAATCACCAGCTGGTTGCTCAAGGTTTTAACCAAAGTGCAGCTGAGGTACCACAAAATGATCCAGCCAATTTCAATCAAGTCCAAGCATTCAAACACAATCCATAGGGTGTAGGGAAGCTATTCAGATCATCACAACTCATCTATAACACCTCCAAATCAAAAATCACTTTGAACTTGCTGTCACGGCTTGGAGGTAAGCACATACTTGGTCATCTCTCAATCTATGCATATTTCCTCGCACAATAATTTGGCCATATGTTCATAATCATGCATGGAATGTTTTCCCTCAATTAATTGCATTGTTTGAATCGTGTATCAAAAATCCTAGCCTTCATGCAGAAATTAGGGTTCTTGAGGTTTCTTCGTGATTTCTTGTTGTATGTTTATTTTAAATGAAATTAAAGTACATAGACATGATCGTGAGGTTGAGACGAGCATAATGATATATGGATTGCATGATATGATTACGTATTCATGGAGATTGGATAGAAAATGCAAATCTGGGCAAACTGAAAAAACGCGCGTGTTCTTGGTGTTGTTCTTGGCGCCATTTTCAGAAATTTAAATATTTGAATTTTGTGATTTTGTTTAATTGATTCAAAAATTAATTTCTCTCTGAGTTTTAATGATTTTGAGTTGATTCTTTTTTTAATAATTCACAAAAATGTTGAAATATTTTATTTTCACAAAAAAATCCCAAAAATATTATTTATTTCATATAATTGATATTTTTGTAAAGAATTAATATTTTAATTGTTTTTGGCATTTTAAATATTTTTTCTACATTGATTTTGCAACTTTTAATGCTTTCTAATTATTTTGTAGGTCAATACTTAATTTTTGAAGCATTAATCCAAGATCACAATTTGTTTTCCATGTGTTAAACAATTTTTGATCATTTTAATTGAATTTTTATTCAATTAAATACATTTTGAAAACAAATTAGGGTTTTGGATTAATTCAACCCTCATAAATCATTTTCAAAACTCTTTGGGCCTCTTGAGAGAGTGTAAGACCCATCCCCCCTTGTACAAAAAACTTTTTGGGCCTCACTCATTGTATAAGTCCCTCTGTACAAGTAAACGGCGCGATCGTCGCCCGTTTAAAAATAAAAACCATCTGGGTCTCTCCTTGAGCTATAAGACCCATTTAAAACACTTTGGGCCTCTATTAGAGTGTAAGACCCAATCCCCTTTTAACCAAAATCATTTGGGCCTCGCTTATTGTATAAGTCCCTCTGCGTTAAAAGAAAACCTCGGCGCGATCGCCATTTTAAAAAAAAAACGAAGAATCAGTTGGGCCTACCCTCGTGTTATAAGCCCCACTCTTTTTCTTTAAACCTTTTTGGGCCTCTTGAGAGAGTGTAAGACCCATCCCTTTGTACAGAAAACCTTTTTTTTTTTTGGGCCCCAGTCACTTGTATAAGTCCCACTGTACAAAGTCAAACAGTGCCCTCACTGATAAAACCCTGGGCCTCTCCTTGAGCTGTAAGCCCCAAATCTTTCTTTTTCAAAGCACTTTCTCCTTTGATTTTGAATATACTGTTGTTTTCAATCTTTCTTTGTTGAACAACTAACCAAACAGCATGGAAGCACTACAACCGAGTAAGTGGTTATCGCTTTCATTTACTGCTTTCATATTATAAACTGTATTGTGGGGCTGCTCACTGTAAGTCTCCTTTCATAAACTCATATCAACTGTGTAATAATAGTATAAATATTTCGAGTTTCCCCGGCAACTACGTCTAGAACTAGGTGACGCTGTTTCACTTATTCGTAGAAATAGACGCCTAGATCCCCAATAGGAGCACCAGATACAGTCTTCTCTTCGGCTGTCCTCCTTAGGAATCGTCAAGAAGCTCTACTCCCCAAGATGAATGTATTCTCCGTGAATGGCATCTTTGAGTTTCTTCCAAATTCTCGAACTTTCCTGACTTGATCTATTCCTTGTGGATAGCTTGCCTTGAATGTCTCAAGATTTTGGTACCCACTACGGTCATAATCTTGGACCTTAACTAAGGAACCCTCTTTAAAAGCTAAAAGTCGCTGGATAGTAAACCTCGCACGTTTACCAGTGGTTTTTATCTTTAAAAGAGTTATCTCTCCTAATGGAAAGGAGATGATAGACCCACGGGCTTCTTAAAAGCATCGGCCTCCTCTTGGGCATTATGAAAGGACACTACGGCTTCTTAGAAGTATTCACAGCCTCCTCTTAGGCTTCGTATAATGATCTCTTCCTCCGGGAATGATAGCCTCCTCTTGGGCTTCGTACAAGGACCCGTCGGCTTCTTAAAAGCTTCTAGCCTCCTCTTGGGCTTCGTACAAATTGTCCCGACGACCTCCTAGAGGTATAGGAACAGAACATAGTCATCCTCATAGAACAGTCCTTTCATAGAGTCTGCTACTGTTTCTCACAGCATAGTACAAAAGATAAAAACTCTAGACACGGACAGTCTAACTTCCTTGAGTCTCAAAGACATTCTCAAGCACCCTTCGTTAAATAGGAAGGAAACCCGCAGACTCGGACAGTCTCGACACCCTTTGGATTTCCCGTTTCCTCAAAGAGAAGGAAATATCCCTGATTCTCAAATCAAGTCCCTGAGTACAGTGATGCTCATATAAGAAATGATTTTCTCTTTTAAAATCAGTATATTGGATCTGTCACTCAACTGAAACAGTTACAATAGCCTCCATCTCGGGCTTCGTACGAGATACCAAAATTATCCCTAGCGGAGTTAAAACAACCTTTTCGCCTCTCTCTCGGGCTTCGTACGAGACACATAAGAGACTCCCCAGTTGAGTCAATTACCATTTTCGCCTCCATCTCGGGCTTTGTACGAGATACAAAAAGGTTCTTATTGAGCTAAACAAACAATCGCCTCCATCTCGGGCTTCATACGAGATACAAAGACTCCGTCATCGGGTCAAAAACTTTTAGCCTCTCTCTTGGGTTTTGTGCGAGACACCTAAATAGCCTCCTCTTAGGCTTTGTATAATGATTTTCCTAGCAGAAATTAGCCTCCTCTTAGGCTTTGTATAAGAAAACCACTGGTTGATCCAATTAACCTTTTAGCGTCAAAGTTGTGCCTCGTTCACAGTATACAAACATCAACAACTCCTTTCCCTTCATCTAATCGCTGTAAGCGGCAAGCCTCTGGATCATCTACATCCATGCCACTGTCCCTCTTTTAGCATGAGAAATTCCTAAGGAAAGATGGCATTGCTCTACACTGAGTTAAAGTCTTCTCCTTCAGGTTAAAACCCTTTCTTCGGAAATTATGGCATTGCTCGGATCCGCGTATCCCAGTTAAAGTAATTCTCCTTCCCCCCTCTTTAGAGATGACAAATTCTCTCTAAAATAGAGGTCTTTCGCTTCACGTCTTGGGCTTTGAACAAGACACAAATAGACCTTTCAGCTTCACATCTTGGGCTTTGAACAAGATACAAATCACCTTTCGCTTCACGTCTTGGGCTTTGAACAAGACACCAAAAACCAATTTCCTCCCATAGAATAGGAGGAACTACGAACGCTCTGATTTCCCTGTTTCGGTAAACGGGAATACGTAGGCATAAGATCGAAAGAAAAGATCTTAGCGAGCGCAATCAACAAAAAACCCAAATCCCATATCTCAGTCAATCAAAAGCAGTATTTCAAAAGCATTAGTCCTAACATCATGTGTCAATCAGGAGAAATAACCTAAGAGAAACCCCCGAATCTTTGTAGCATCTGTAACCTAACAGGCCTCTGTTCAAACTCAGTATGCAAGCAGGGTTAGTTGGAGACATCTATTTCCCTTCCTTAAACAGCTTCAATAGGATAAAAAATGAATCGAGCTGTAGTACCAGAGCGATTGTGCTTCGCAACCACATCCAAAAAAATCGCTCGCTACAGACCCAAAACACCATAAGTTCGCTAGGCGAGTGTCTGGCGAACCTTCGCTAGCCAGTAATTTCCCTTCGCTAGGCGAACGTGCCAGCGAACACCTTGGCAGAAATTTCCCAGACTTAAAACACACTAAGTTCTCTAGGCGAACTCCCGCAGCGAACATTCGCTAGGCTTCGCGTTCGGGTTCGCTAGGCGAACCCTCGACTGCTGCTCGCTGGGACTCGCCCCAGGTTCGCTAGGCGAAGCAAGCGAGACAGAACTTCTCCCAGCTGCTGTTCTTCACCCCAAATTCATATTTTTTTCCAACTAAACATGATCAAACAAAACCCACATAATCCAAACTCAGAATAGACATGATAACAAGCATACAACAACATTTATAACAAGATTCAACCATGAAGTTCCAAAATTTCATAATCTAACCTAACTCAAAAATTCTCTAGAACTTTCTAATAGTGGTACTAACTAGAACCCACCTTGAGATTGAGCAAGATGAAGATGGTTTGAGAAGATTGGATGAAGATTGGTGAATGGATGATGATGATCTTGATGTTCTTGAGCTCTTCTTCAATTTCCTTCTTCTCCCCTTTTTCTCTCCTTTTTCCTTCTTTCTTCCTTCCTTCCTCTAACTTTCTCTATTTCTTTCTATCTTTGGCAAAATGGAAGGAAAGAAATATAGTAACTTAGTATTAGAAATAATACTACTAAATGTCCAAAAAGTCTCTCAAGTCCAAATTAAATAAATGTCTCCGACACAAATAATATTAATTGGATCAATTCTAAGTACCAAAGTTACTCTAATTATTTTATCAAATAATTTCTCAGAGCAACCGAACTCAGTTAATCACAATATAATATTATTCGGTGCAATAAAATACGGGGTATTACATCCTCCCCCCCTTAAATAGAAATTCGCCCTCGAATTTAAAGGTTACCTGAACAGGTGAGGGTAAGCACCTCGCATTTCCGATTCAAGTTCCCAAGTTGCATCACCTGGATGAGTTATATCCCACTGCACCTTAACGAGAGAAATGTCCTTATTCCTTAATACCTTCGTTTCTCTCCCCACAATGCGGCTCGGTTGAGGTTCAAACGTTAAGTCTGCTTCTATTTCAACAGTATCCGGTAGGATCGGCTGAAGAGGATCTGGAACAAATCTCCGAAGCTGAGATACATGGAAAACATCATGCATTTCCGACAGAGAAGGCGGTAAGGCCAACCTGTAAGCTACTTCACCAATCCTTTCTAAGATCTAGTACGGTCCCACGTATCTCGGGCTTAACTTGCGTGACTTAAACGGTCCTTTCAATCTTAATCAAGGAGTAACCTTTAAAAACACATGGTCACCTTCTTCAAATTCTAAAGGTCTTCTTCGATTGTCCGCATAACTCTTTTGACGATCTTGTGCTTGCTTAATTTTCTCGCGGATCATTCGAATCTTTTCCGTAGTCTCTTGGATGATTTCGGGTCCTAAGATTCTATCTTCCCCAACTTCCGCCCAACACAAAGGTGTTCTACACTTTCACCCATATAATGCTTCATACGGAGGCATACCGATGCTAGCATGATAACTATTGTTATAAGAAAACTCAATCAATGGTAGAAGTTCTTTCCAATTCCCCTTACTTTCTAACACACAAGCTCTCAACATATCCTCCATCGTTTGAATCGTTCGTTCAGTCTGACCATCCGTCTGTGGATGATTAGACGTGCTCAACCGCAACTCCGTCCCCATAGCTTGTTGAAAGACTTTCCAAAACCTTTAAGTAAACTTCGGATCTCTGTCCGACACAATATTAGAAGGAATACCGTGCAATCTTACAATTTCCGCAATAAACAACCTCGCAAGATGACTTACCTTGAAAGTAGTCTTCACGGCCAAGAAATGCGCAGATTTCGTTAGTCGATCCACAATCACCCAAATTGAATCATAACCACCCTGCGTACGGGGCAAACCTACTGCAAAGTCCATAGAAATGCTATCCCATTTCCAAACTGGAATTTCTAAAGGTTGCAATAGACCGCCCGGCCTTTGGTGTTCAATCTTAACTTGTTGGCACACTGCACATTCTGACACATACAACGCAACATCCTTTTTCATTCCGGACCACCAATAGTCCTTCTTCAAATCCTGATACATCTTCGAAGAACCAGGATGTATCGTAAAAGTACCTTTATGAGCTTCATCCAGAATCTTTCTTCTTAACATTGCATCATTCGAAACACAAATTCTTTGGTCGAACATAATAATTCCGTCGGTAGCCTGAATAAAACCCGGTAGAAGTAACACTTCTTGCAACTTCTCATCCAACATTTAACCTTGTTGAATCTCAACTCTTAGAGTAGAATTGACATTCAAATTTCCCATAATTACACCCTCTTGGGTCCATACAAACTGAAGATTAAGATCTCTAAAATTCTCCAACAATGCATACTCCAAAATCATCAATTTCGCGCCATGAACTAATTTCCGACTTAACGCATCTGCTACCTTATTCGCTTTTCCTGGATGATACTTCAATTCTAAATCATAATCTTTTAAGTACTCCATCCATCTACGTTGTCACATATTTAACTCCTTTTGGTCAAATAAATACCTCAAACTCTTATGGTCACTGAACATTTCAAAACGTACACCATACAAATAATGTCGCCACACCTTTAGTGTAAAAACAACCGCCGCCAATTCCAAATCGTGAGTTGGATAATTCTGTTCATGGATTTTCAATTGTCAGGAGGCATACGCTACCACTTGACCACCTTGCATCAGAACACCGCCCAATCCCATCTTAGAAGCATCACAAAACACTTCGTAAGAGTTGTTAGGATCAGGAATGATTAGCACCGGAGCTGTTGTCAATCTCTCCTTCAACTTCATGAAACTTTGCTCACAACCCGAATCCCACTCAAAAGCAAAATCTTTACGAGTAAGTTTCGTCATTGGTAAGGCCAACTGAGAGAAACCTTCGATGAACCTCCTATAGTAACCTGCTAGCCCTAAGAAACTTCTGACTTCTGAGGCATTTCTCGGCCTCTCCCAATTTATCACTGCTTCTACCTTCGACAGATCTACTGCTACACCACCTTGTGATATAACGTGACCAAGAAACGTAACTTCTGCCATCCAAAATTCACACTTACTCAACTTAGCAAAAAGTTGCTTCTCTTGCAACACAGATAACACAATTCTCAGATGTTCTTCGTGCTCTTGTGAAGTACGAGAATAAATAAGAATATCGTCAATGAAGATTACAACAAACTGGTCCAAGTAAGCTTGAAATATACGGTTCATATAGTCCATAAAAACGGCTAGAGCATTTGTCACACCGAAAGGCATCACTAAGAATTCGTAATGACCATAACGGGTCCTAAATGCAGTTTTAGGTACATCTGAATTCTTCACCCGGATTTGGTGATAACCCGACCTAAGATCAATCTTCGAGAACACGCAGGCTCCTTTCAATTGATCCAAAAGGTCGTCTATTCTAGGTAAGGGATACTTGTTCTTAATGGTGACTTTATTCAACTGACGATAATCGATGCACATCCGCATCCCACCGTCCTTCTTCTTCACTAGCAAAACAGGGGCTCCCCACGGAGAAACACTAGGACGCACAAAATGTTTCGCCATGAGTTCTTCTAACTGATCCTTTAACTCCCTTAACTCCTTCGGTGCCATCCGATACGGAGAAATGGATATAGGAGCCGTTCCCGGTACCAGGTCAATAGAAAATTCCACTTCCCTCTCCGGAGGAAGAGAAGTGACATCTTCGGGGGAAAACTTCGGAAAACTCGCAAACTACTGGAATATCCATAACTTGAAGGTCGCTACTCCCTTCCTTAGTGAGAACCAACAGAACCGATTTCTCTTCTTCAAACAAGAGATTTATCATACCAACCGTACCTTCTAGAATAGTTGTTAAAACATTCTTTGGTGTAGCCTCAACAGATGGAATGATGATAAGCTTCTCCTCACACCCAATAAACACCGAATTAGCAGAAAGCCAATCCATTCCCAAAATGACATCAACTTTCTTAAGCGGTAGACAAATAAGATCAATCTGAAAAACTCTACCATTCACAGACAGCACACAGTTTTCACACATCAATGGTGTCTCAATTATTTCATCTATGGCGGTAGTGACCACCATAGGAGGAGACAAAGGAACGGACTGCAACCCAAGTCGCTTCATACATTGCATCGATACAAAAGAATGTGTAGCTCCGCAATCAAATAAAACAAAACAAGGAAATCCGTTAACTAGGCACGTACCGGCAATCAAAGAATTGTCACTCTTCTTCTTCCTTGCATCCAAGGTATAGACTCGACCGACGCTTTTTCCTTGCACTTGATTCTTATTCTTAGGACAATCCCTTGCCATATGGCCCACTCCATCACACTGATAACATCTGAAGACTCCATCGTTGCACTTCCCGAAATGATACTTGTTGCACAACCGGCACAAAGGAGGAGTATTAGGCTTACTACTTTGCACTTGTTTCCCTTTGAAAGATTGTTGTCTCGGCCTAAACGGTTGAGTAGATCTCCCACGATCACCTTGCGTCGTCCTACTTGCGACTCCCTCAGCGTGTACTTTCTTCAAACTATGCTCCGCCACATAGCATTGTCTTAACACTTCAGCATAAGTAGTGAACTCCCTCTGAGAGACACTATGGGATATTTCAGCTCTAAGTCCAAAAATAAATTGGTCTACCTTCCATCTCTCGTCTGGAGCATACATAGCCTGCCTAGAATATGCAGCCATGTCTTCGAACTTCTCAGTATAACTGGCTACCGACATACCACCTTGTCTTAGTTGTTAAAAATCAAACTCTTTCTGGGTTCTCAAAGAGCTCGGAAAATACTTCTCCATGAAAACAACCTTGAATTGCTCCCAAACCTTTGGCACTCCTTGAATGACCATTAGAGCCGAAGCACTCTCCCACCATCTCATGGCGGGACCCTTTAGAGAATGAGAAGCATACAACACCTTATTCTCTTCGCTGCAATGGACTATCAAGAAAATCCTTTCCATACCTGAAATCCATTCGTGAGCCTTCACGGAATCTAACCCACCCTGAAATTCTGGAGGATTCATGCGGATAAAGTCCTGAAAATTCCCACCTACAGCTTCGGGAACAACTACCTGAGGATGCGGACCTTCATTCATTTGCTGCACCATTTGCTGCATGAATAGATTCTGTTGTTGTTGCATCTGTTGCATGAACTGATACAACGGAGCATTACCATCACCAACTGGCGGATTCGTCCCTTGAGGAGTGGTGCGGGGCCTACCACGAGGGTTTCTACGTCCATCAGCCATGTTCCTAAAGGTCATATAAATAGAATTAAGTTGATCAGGCTCAATGCCATAAATATAACGCTTAAGACCAATGGCGACACAACGTATATGAAACGGAAAGAAACACTTATACTATTTCATGGCTAGGTCGAGGATACGACCTGCTCTGATACCAACTGTAACACCCATATATAAAATCCATACATCAAAGCATAAATTAGATATATGAATCCAAGCATTTGGTGTTGAAATACAATAAGTCTTAGTTAACACATTGTACACATAAATGCCTCTAATACATAACGCTAAAAGTCTAAGGCATTACGTATACAAGATGTTCCAAAATGATAAAAACTAAGAACTAGATCATAACAATGATCTCAAAATAGCAACATAGCGGAAGCTAGCCATCCACAAGTGAAGGAAAGATCAAACGACCTTGTCCTTACCCTTCTCGGACCCTGAAACACCTGAAATACATCAACAACGTGGGGTGAGATACATCAAATCTCAGTGAGTTCCCTATCTTATGGATTCTCTCGGCTTTACAAGGTTCTAGCCAATCCTAACTCAAGTCTGGGGAAGGGAAAAGGACCTTGAGTTCACAATTCATTCTTGCCCTATATGGAACATACTCACGAGTTCTCTAACTCTCGCATCAACAATGGATATCTCCCACGAAGACATATTTCCCCGGCCAACCCTACAAGAGGATTCAACACGAGTCACGGATCCTTAAATTCGTAGACAACCATTCTCGGCCAACCCTTCCAAAGAGTTTTCGACACGAGTCATGGATGTTAAGGCAAATAACTTTCCCCGGCCATCCACAAGGGTTATCCAACACGGGTCACGGTTATCTACATATAGTACTTTCCCCAGCCAGCCCACACCAGGGGCCCTTCAACACGGGTCAATAATACCATCATCTAAGCAACCTCCCCGGTTATCCATCATAAGAGGATCGGAACACGGGTCACCGTTACTTAGGTATCGATCACTCATTTCGATCCCTCATGTTCCATACTAGGGTCTTCCACTTATCTCGATCATTTATCAATCCTAGCCACAACTAGAAACGAAAACCTCCTAGTCATTTTTAGGTCTTCCTATATTTAAGGTTGATGTTTTCCTCACTCTCTCTATTTCATTTTCATATTACATGCATTTTCAATCATAACATGTCAACAACCATAGATTAGGCAAAACATACTTTATTAGTATAATAGAATAGCTCAACAGAATTTAAGAACATAGTTTACATAAAATTATCAAATGAATTCCACTTCGGGTTCTCTCCGATTATTTAATCGGGCAATAAAATCGACAATCCTTATCATCATCATAAAGATCATTTCTCCAGCTTTCTATTGATATACAGAACATCCAAAACGGACAAACGGATGAAAAGTTATGACGAACAAGTTATAAAAATAACACAGCTCGCCCCAGGTTCGCTAGGCGAACGAGTTGGGGAACCGTCACCTTCGCCTTCGCTAGGCGAGCAAACTGGAAAGTAATTAAACAGAATGCTCCCAGACCAAAACACCATAAGTTCGCTAGGCGAGTGTCTGGCGAACCTTCGCTAGCCAGTAATTTCCCTTCACTAGGCGAACGTGCCAGCGAACACCTTGGCAGAAAGTTCCCAGACTTAAAACACACTAATTTCGCTAGGCGAACTCCCGCAGCGAACATTCGCTAGGCTTCACGTTCGGGTTCGCTAGAAGAACCCTCGACTGCTGCTCGCTGGGACTCGCCCCAGGTTCGCTAGGCGAAGCAAGCGAGACAGAACTTCTCCCAGCTGCTGTTCTTCACCCCAAATTCATATTTTTTTTCCAACTAAACATGATCAAACAAAACCCACATAATCCAAACTCAGCATAGACATGATAACAAGCATACAACAACATTTATAACAAGATTCAACCATGAAGTTCCAAAATTTCATAATCTAACCTAACTCAAAAATTCTCTAGAACTCTCTAATAGTGGTACTAACTAGAACCCGCCTTGAGATTAAGCAAGATGAAGATGGTTTGAGAAGATTGGATGAAGATTGGTGAATGGATGATGATGATCTTGATGTTCTTGAGCTCTTCTTCAATTTCCTTCTTCTCCCCTTTTTCTCTCCTTTTTCCTTCTTTCTTCCTTCCTTCCTCTATCTTTCTCTATTTCTTTCTATCTTTGGCAAAATGGAAGGAAAGAAATATAGTAACTTAGTATTAGAAATAATACTACTAAATGTCCAAAAAGTCTCTCAAGTCCAAATTAAATAAATGTCTCCGACACAAATAATATTAATTGGATCAATTCTAAGTACCAAAGTTACTCTAATTATTTTATCAAATAATTTCTCAGAGCAACTGGACTGAGTTAATCACAATATAATATTATTCGGTGCAATAAAATACGGGGTATTACAGGTTGCTGCCTCAAAGGGTTACCCAAACCCTAGGTGTAAGAGCTTCTATAAATACCTCTCCGGGAGAGGATGGCAGATTTTAAGCCATACAACTCACATTCCACATACACGGATACATAAGCACACAATTCCGTAACAAGACCTCTCACCAAACGTGAGCAGGTCCTCAAACCTCCATAAAATACCATCGTACATGACTTCTCGCTGTCGTGGCAAGCCCTAACCACTATTACAACGTAATATACCTACTAAGGTCTCTGAGTCCCCACACCCTTGTAGGAGGAACACACAATAACAAGTACAATGACGCCCACCTAGAGACCATGATAAAACTAACTCAGGCCACGCTTTCTTCTCACCATCACCCTAATCACTATCACCTTTCACTCCTGCCCCTAGTCACTTTTGGCCATGGTTAACAGGAGAGCTTCATCCTCTACATTATAAGATACTAGTGGTAGGGATGTTGCTGACGCCCTGGCGGAGATGTGTGCCGCCATGGACGAATTACACCACCATAAATAGACACTTGAGCACGATGTCCACAACATTAGACACTGCCAACAGTAGTTCAATTCCCCATAGGAGATGGAATTGTTGGACCCCTAACCACTCTGAGACAAGATCTGGGGTGCACCTATTCAGGAGGGATTCAAACCTCCCTCTTTGGCCAAGTTTGATGGGCTCAGGGATCTTTACAAAAATGTCGCCTCCATTAACACACAGATGACCATCATAAGAGCGTCTTACTCCCCACCATGTAAGTTGTTATCCAAAACTTTCATGAACGTCGCCCTACGATGGTATATGAGTTTGCCTCGTGTCTTCATCGCCAACTATATGGAGCTAGTAAAGAAACTAGTGCACCATTTCGCCACCAACTGTCACAAAAAAATGTCCAAAACTAGTATGTTCAACATATGTTAGGGTCTGTCAGAGTCGCTGAGGGACTACCTCGTATGGTTTAACAAAGCCACCATCAGGTTCGTCCCACCAAACCAAGAAATGTTGTGGGGCGTTCTAGAATGAACTCAAGGAGGGATACTTCAACCATTCTCTCGCCTAGAAGCCAACACTCTCATTGGTAGTAGTGGTCACCAAAGCAGAATGTTACTTAAAGGATGAGGAGAGCAACTCTGATAAGAAAGCACATGACATCAAGGAGTGTGTTCCCAATGCTGAAGGTTCACACCAACAGAGGAAGAGCAATTATACCTCACCCAAAAAGGACAAGATTGCGTTCAAGATAGTAGACAAGGTGACAAAAAGCTTTATGCCCCTGAACACCTGTCGTGAACAGATTTGGCGCAAAATTCTTCACCTAAACAACATCCCTACATCCCCAACTCCAAAGGAAGATTTAATGGGTCCTAAAACGGGAAGATGGTGTAAGTTCCAAAGAGTCGAAGGACACCACACTGACAATTGTTACCATCTTAAGAAGGAAATTCAAAGACTAATCTAAGAGGGACACCTCAAGAAGTATGTGAAGAGTGACTCTTCCAATGTGTCAAACAAGTCTAACTCACGGGAGAGAGGGGCGTGGGAAGCCCCATACCCAATAAAGCAAAAGAGGTATCCCAAGTAGAGGGTAGTAAAGTTGTACATCATACGCTTAACACCATAGCAAGAGGATTTATCGGGGGTAGGGAAACCAACTCCGCTCGTAGAAGTTACACTCACCAAACTCTGAATATAAAAGACATCCCTGAGTTGAAGGAAAAGGCGGGACCCACATTGTAACACCCTTTTCTACCCCACAAATAATCACGGCAAAATACACAAAACATCAGAGTAAAATCACCTCATAAGGGTGCACATTTCTCAACAAAACTCAAATAAACACATTTGCTCCGTAAACAACGGGTTTTCATCAAAATCACTCAAAAACCTTCTTATGGCAGCGGAACTCGATAATTCAAAATAAAAAGGTTTTTTAATAAAAGCCCTCAAAATAGGCAGCAGATCCACCATAACCACAAACACTCAAAAAGGTTTTATACTAAACCATAACATCAAACAACAACAAATAATTCAACATGATTTGACTCGAAGACCCAACCCGATGTTACACTATCAGAGCAAGACCCTCTACATCGACCAAAAGCAAATAGACTTCAAGGTCCTCGAAAACATCCGCAGCTAAACCTGATCACCTGCATGTTACCCACGTGGAGGCAACATTCAAACAGGCAGGGTGAGTAATCACAATTCATAATAATCATTATAAAACAAGATATACATAAAATGGCGTCATCATCATAAATGCAACATCAACAGGGAAAACATTAGGAAACACTATATCACAATTCAGGAATGTCACGAAAAATGCAATGCACAACAAGACTCATGCATGTGGTACCAATCGTCACAAAGGATGGACACCAGGCCATCAAACCTCCAAAGATCCTCGTTAATAGGATTGATCCGGCAATCGAAAACCAGAGCACGTCATAATTACCTTATATCCGCACAATGGGAATGAAGCACCGTCACATAGTATGCATATGAATGCATGATACACAAACGTCAATACTCATCATCATTAAAACATCATTATGTTCATCATCATTCATCAAAACATCATGTTCGTCATATCGTCATTTATTCATCAAAACATCATGCGTCATCGTCTTATCATCATACATCATACATAAACAACTCCTGGTCATCAATATACATCATAGCAATTTATATCGTCAAGTAATCATCATACGTCAAATATACACAGTTCATAATCATCAATATTCTCATGAAATTCATCTCGTCAAGTACTCGTCAAAACATCACGAAATCATCACGTCATAATCACCATTAACGTCACTAGCATCATGGTAAAACATCATAAATATCACAACATCAAACACCAGAACAACACAGCCACAGAAACGAAATCTCGCGAAACAGCAGACGTTCGCTCCAGGATTCGCCTAGCGAACCTGTTCGCTGTGGCCTTCGCATAGCGAAGCGGCCAGCGAACCTCAGAGATCTCACACTCAACACAAGAAACCCAAACATTTGTCATGCTCGCCCCCACATTCGCCTAGCGAAGCCATTCGCTGGGGAGTTCGTTGGGCGAGACTTCTAGCGAATCCCTAAAGCCCCTTCAGAAACACCTATGCATTTACACTCCTATTATCGCGCATTCGCTGCGCTGTTCACTTAGCGAACGATGGCGAAAATTCTCCTAGCGAACCTGCGATTACAGCAAATTACTGCTACACAGCAGTAGCTCCCAAACCTCCAAGGTACCTGTAATTACAGTCCCAATCGACCCAAAAACATCCGTATAACAGTTCTAATATATCACAGGATTTAAAGGCCTAAAACCTAAGTCTGTTTGGTCGATTCATGACCCTAAGGGAAACCTTAAATCCCCAAAACCTTTAAAACTCTCAAGCTTCATATAAACTCCATAATTCCTTCACCACGGGGATAAATCTACAACAACGGGGAAATCTGCCCCAAAGGTCTATTTTACCGATTAAATTCGACTCTTATTAATCGATCTCACAAAATGCCCTCAAAGTCATCAGTTTACCTCAAAACCCATAAACCCTCAAAACCCCAAAATTCCCAACATCCACTTCAATCAATCGAATCCTATAATGAAAACAATGAAAGGCAATCACTCCCCATACCTTAGATTGTCGAATCTGAGCTTTCTCTATCGATCCTGGGGAAACCTTCACGAATCCTCGTTGTTTCCCTTCTTTCCTCAGAGCTCTGCACCTTTTTCCTTCTTTTCACGGTTAATCACAAATGAATCATAATTCTCCTCAATTCCTCCTTTTTGGGTTAACTTAACTCTTGGGCATCAAATATGGGTTTTTCCCATAATACCCTCACTAATCCACCTCGAAAATCCAATTTACTCTTAATTCCTCTAATATTATTTAAATTAATAATAATACTAATATATTCACATTATATACTATTATTTAATTAAAATAATAAAACTCCACCAAAATACCGACATCGACACAAACCACCATATTCACTGAAATTATATTTAAATAAATTAAATAAATATTCTAATAAATTTGAGGTGTTACAACTCTCCCCCACTTAAAGAATTTTCGCTCTCGAAAATTACCTCAAAAAAATAGAGACGGATACGATTCCCTCATCTGATATTCACATTCCCAAGTCCAACTTTCGCCAGTTAATCCACTCTATAATACCTCCACCAAAGTTATGTCTTTACCCCGTAATTGCTTCGTCTCTCGACCGTCGACACGCACAGGCAATGCTTCCACAATCAGATTATCCCTCACTTGTACATCATCCATCTGAATCACATGCGACTTATCTGGAATGTACTTCCTCAACTGAGACACATGGAACACGTCATGCAAATTCGCAAGTGACGGCGGTAAATCAATTCGATAGGCCACCTCCCCTATCCTCTGCGATATCTGATATGGACCAACCAAAATGTGGGGTGAGCTTCCTAGACTTCAAAGCTCGACCCACACCAGTCACTGGCGTTATCCTCAAAACACGTGATCTCCCTCTTGGAATTCAAGTGCTTTCCTCCTCATATCATGATAACTCTTCTGACGACTCTGCGAAGCTTTCATCCTCTCTTGGATTTTCTTAATCTTCCTTGTTATCTCTTGCACAATTTCGGGTCCGAGTACCGCACTCTTGCCCGATTCATACCAACACAAAGGAGTCCTACACCTTCTCCCATACAAAGTTTCATAGGGCGTCAATCTAATACTAGCATGAAAACTATCATTGTACGTGAACTCAATCAACGGTAAATGGCTATCCCAAGGTCCTCCATGATCTAACACACAAGCCCTCCACAAATTCTCTAAAAATTGGATAGTCCTTTCTGTCTGTCCGTCCGTCTACGGATGATAGGCAGAACTCATCCTCAACTTAGTACTCAAAGCCTCTTGCAAGCTCTTCTAGAACATCGATGTAAACCTCGGATCTCTATCTGATACAATACTCGAAGGTACCCCATGTAACTTCACAATATCTTCAATATACATCTCGGCTAACTTCTGCATAGAATGATTAATCTTCATCGGCAAGAAATGAGCCGACTTAGTTAATCTATCCACGATTGCCCAAATTGAATCATTTCCCTTAGCAGTCTTCGGCAATCCCACCACAAAATCCATGGAAATACTATCCCATTTCCATTCTGGAACCCTCAACGGCTGCATCATACCTAAAGGCTCCTGATGCTCAACCTTTGACTTCTGACAAGTCAAACACGCATAAACAAACTCCGCAACATCCTTCTTCATACCTGGCCACCAAAACAACTTCTTCAAATCCCGGTACATCTTCGTAGCACCGGGATGAATACTCAGTCTACTTCGATGCCCTTCTTCAAGAATGCTCTTCTTAATATCTGGAACATCTGGGACACACACCCTGTCTCTGGATATCATCACACTATTCTCATTAATTCGGAAATCTCCTCCGTTACCTTGGTTGATCAAAGTCAACTGGTCAACTGGCTTCAAGTCAGATTGTTGTCCCACTCTTATCTCTTCCAGAATACCACTAGTCAACTACAACATTCCCAACTTCACACTGTCAGAGGTCTCCTCACATACCAAACTCAAATCTCTGAATTGCTCAATTAATTCCAACTCTTTCACCATGAGCACCGACATATGCAATGACTTCTTGCTCAATACATCGACCACCACATTAGCTTTGCCCGGATGATAACTCAAATCAAAATCAAAATCTTTCAACAGCTCTAACCACCTCCTCTGCCTCAGATTCAATTCCTTCTGATCATATAAGTACTTCAGACTTTTATGATCACTGAACACTTTAAATTTAGAGCCAAACAGATAATGTCTCCAAATCTTCAACACAAACACCACCGCGGCCAATTCCAAGTCATGTGTTGGATAATTCCTCTCATGAACTCGCAATTGTCTCGAAGCATAGGCAACAACTTGTCCATTCTGCATCAATACTCCACCAAGGCTCATCTTCGACGCATCACAATACACCACAAAAGATTCACTCGGATTAGGCAAAATCAACACTGGAGCAGTAGTCAATCTCTTCTTCAATTCCACGAAAATCTCTTCACAAGTTACATCCCACACAAAAGCTTGACCCTTTCGAGTCAACTGAGTCAAAGGTAATTTCAACTTAGAAAAGCCTTCAATAAACTTGCGGTAATAACCCGCCAATCCCAGAAAACTTCGTATCTGGGTAATAGACTTCGAAGTCTCCCACTGTAACATAACATTAATCTTCGAGGGATCAACAACAATCCCGCCACTTGAAATTACATGGCCCAGAAAACTTACTTCCTTCAATCAAAACTCACACTTGGATAGCTTTGCATACAACTTCTTCTTCTTCTTCAGTACTTGCGACACAGTTCTCCAATGCCCAACATGCTCTTCTTCAGGCTTGGAGCATATCAGAATATTGTCAATAGAAACCACCACAACTTATCCAAACACTCAAGAAAATTTCGACATCACAGTATACTCCATGAGTACCAGGTGCATTAGACACGCCAAACGACATCACAGTATACTCATAGTCACCATACCTTATCCGGTATACTGTCTTCGGAATATCATCAGGCTCAACACGAATATGATGATAACTAGACCTCAAATCAATCTTGATAAACACACAGGCATCTACCAACTGATCCATCAATTCCTTAATCCTCGGAAGCAGACACTTATTCTAGATCGTCACTTTATTCAACTGCCGATAATCAACACACAACCTCATACTTCCATCTTTCTCCTTCACCGACCAAACAGGAGCACCCCACAGGGAAACACTCGGTCAAACAACTTCATCCCAAGCAATTCTTCCAGTTATTCCTTCAATTTTCCTAACTCAAAAATATACATCTCGTATGCAATCACCGACATCAAGCTTGCATCAAGTACCAGGTCGATAGCAGTTTCACTCCACACTACGGTTGTACATCACTGATATCTCATAGGAACACCTCCAAATAGTCACACACCACCGCATCCCTTATACCTTCCAATAATCCAACATTATAACACCTTTGCACCGTCTTTCACAGACTTACCCACTTGCTTCACAGAACAATAACTCTTCACCTTCGTCAAAATTAGATTCAGGTGGTCGTCAGGAATTACACACCCTTGGCATATCACTAGCCACCACCCTATTCTTTATCCCTCAAAAGCAGACATCAACAATACCTGATTGTTCTCCTCAAGATATGCCAACTTGACCGACAGGCAAGAGACTCTAGCTCGCCTCCTCTTCAAATCTAATAGTCTGCATCGACTCAACAAAACAATCCGCAAGCATTCGACTTAACTCCAATAATTCACTGCGCACACTACTAAGTTCGCAAGACACGTCTATCCCACCTAACATGATCCGGTATGGTATCAATAAGAGATTAAGGGTGATCAGTTCCTTAATTTGTCAATAACAGCCGATATCATGAAGCGGTATAAACTATCTCCACCAACTATCGCAGCGTCCAACACCACACTTAGCCAACGCTCCGGAGAAGCACCATCTTCTCCCCCACTTGTTCCATTCCCAACCCGTAAATGGAAAACAAAACAATCATCGACGGTGTTTTTACGCACATGTCGTACACTAGGGAAACAAACAACATTATACAACCTGGCCAGACGGACCGACCTGCTCTGATTCCACTAAATGTAACACCCTTTTCTACCCCATAAATAATCACGACAAAATACACAAAACATCAGACTAAAATCACCTCATAAGGGTGCACATTTCTCAACAAAACTCAAATAAACACATTTGCTCCGTAAACAACGGGTTTTCATCAAAATAACTCAAAAGCCTTCTTATGGCAGCAGAACTCGATAATTCAAAATAAAAAGGTTTTTTAATAAAAGCCCTCAAAATAGGCAGCAGATCCACCATAACCACAAACACTCAAAAAGGTTTTATACTAAACCATAACATCAAACAACAACAAATAATTCAACGTGATTCGACTCGAAGACCCAACCCGATGTTACACTATCAGAGTAAGACCCTCTACATCGACCAAAAGCAAATAGACTTCAAGGTCCTCGAAAACATCCGCAGCTAAACCTGATCACCTGCACGTTACCCACGTGGAGGCAACATTCAAACAGGCAGGGTGAGTAATCACAATTCATAATAATCATTATAAAACAAGATATACATAAAATGGCGTCATCATCATAAATGCAACATCAACAGGGAAAACATCAGGAAACACTATATCACAATTCATCAATGTCACGAAAAATGTAATGCACAACAAGACTCATGCATGTGGTACCAATCGTCACAAAGGATGGACACCAGGCCATCAACCTCCAAAGATCCCCGTCAATAGGATCGATCCGGCAATCGGAACCAGAGCACGTCATAATTACCTCATATCCGCATAATGGGAATGAAGCATCGTCACAAAGTATGAATATGAATGCATGATACACAAACGTCAATACTCATCATCATTAAAACATCATTATGTGCATCATCATTCATCAAAACATCATGTTTGTCATGTCATCATTTATTCATCAAAACATCATGCGTCATCGTCTTATCATCATACACCATACATAAACAACTTCTTGTCATCAATATATGTCATAGTAATTCATATCGTCAAGTAATCATCATACGTCAAATATACAGAGTTCATAATCATCAATATTCTCATGAAATTCATCTCGTCAAGTACTCGTCAAAACATCACGAAATCATCACGTCATAATCATCATTAACGTCACTAACATCATGGTAAAACATCATTAATATCACAGCATCAAACACCAGAACAACACAGCCACAGAAACGAAATCTCGCGAAACAGCAGACGTTTGCTCCAGGATTCGCCTAGCAAACCTGTTTGTTGTGCCCTTCGCCTAGCGAAGCGGCCAGCGAACCTCAAAGATCTCACACTCAACACTAGAAACCCAAACATCTGTAATGCTCGCCCCACATTCGCCTAGCGAAGCCATTCGCTGGGAAGTTCGCTGGGAAGTTCGCTGGGCGAGACTTCTAGCGAATCCCTAAAGCCCCTTCAAAAACACCTCTGCATTTACACTCCTGTTATCGTGCATTCGCTGCGCTGTTCGCTTAGAGAACGATGGCGAACATTCGCCTAGCGAAGCAATGGTTCGCGTAGCGAACCTGCGATTACAGCAAATCGCTGCTACGCATCAGTAGCTCCCAAACCTCCAAGGTACCTGCGATTACAGTCCCAATCAACCCTAAAACATCCGTATAACAGTTCTAATATATCATAGGATTTAAAGGCCTAAAACCTATGTCTGTTAGGTCGATTCGTGACCCTAAGGAAAACCTTAAATCCCCTAAACCTTTAAAACTCTCAAGCTTCAAAACTCCGTAATTCCTTCACCACGGGGATAAATCTACAACAACGGGGAAATCTGCCCCAAAGGTCTATTTTACCGATTAAATTCGACTCTTATTAATCGATCTCACAAAATGCCCTCAAAGTCATCAGTTTACCTCAAAACCCATAAACCCTCAAAACCCCAAAATTCCCAACATCCACTTCAATCAATCGAATCCTATAATGAAAACAATGAAAGGCAATCACTCCCCATACCTTAGATTGTCGAATATGAGCTTTCTCTATCGATCCTGCGGAAACCTTCACGAATCCTAGCCGTTTCCCTTCTTTCCTCAGAGCTCTGCACCTTTTTTCCTTCTTTTCACGGTTAATCACAAATGAATCCTAATTCTCCTCAATTCCTCCTTTTTGGGCTAATTTAACTCTTGGGCCTCAAATATGGGCTTTCCCCATAATACCCTCACTAATCCACCTCGAAAGTCCACTCTACCCTTAATTCCTCTAATATTATTTAAATTAATAATAATACTAATATATTCACATTATATACTATTATTTAATTAAAATAACCAAACTCCACCAAAATACCGACATCGACACAAACCACCATATTCACCGAAATTATATTTAAATAAAGTAAATAAATATTCTAATAAATTTGGGGTGTTACAACTCTCCCCCACTTAAAGAATTTTCGCCCTCGAAAATTACCTCAAAGAAATAGAGTCGGATACGACTCCCTCATCTGATATTCACATTCCTAAGTCTAACTTTCACCAGTTAATCCACTCTACAATTCCTCCACCAAAGTTATGTCTTTACCCCGTAATTGCTTCGTCTCTCGACCGTCGACACGCACAGGTAATGCTTCCACAATCAGATTATCCCTCACTTGTACATCATCCATCTGAATCACATGCGATGGATCTGGAATGTACTTCCTCAACTGAGACACATGGAACACGTCATGTAAATTCTCAAGTGACGGCGGTAAAGTAATTCGATAGGCCACCTCCCTTATCCTTTGCGATATCTGATATGGACCAACCAAAACGTGGAGTGAGCTTCCTAGACTTCAAAGCTCGACCCACACCAGTCACTGGCATTATCCTCAAAACACGTGATCTTTCTCTTGGAATTCAAGCGCTTTCCTCCTCTTATCATGATAACTTTTCTGACGACTCTGCGAAGCTTTCATCCTCTCTTGGATCTTCTTAATCTTCCTTGTCGTCTCTTGCACAATTGCAGGTCCGAGTACCGCACACTCGCCCGATTCATACCAACACAAAGGAGTCCTACACCTTCTCCCATTCAAAGTTTCATAGGGCGTCATTCCAATACTATCATGAAAACTATCATTGTACGTGAACTCAATCAACAATAAATGGCTATCCCAAGATCCTCCATGATCTAACACACAAGCCCTCCACAAATCCTCTAAAACTTGGATAGTCCTTTCTGTCTGTCCGTTCGTCTGCGGATGATAGGAAGAACTCATCCTCAACTTAGTACTCAAAGCCTCTTGCAAGCTCTTCCAGAACATCGATGTAAACCTCGGATCTCTATCCAACACAATACTCGAAGGTACCCCATGTAACTTCACAATCTCTTCAATATACATCTCAGCTAACTTCTGCATATAATGATTAATCTTCATCGGCAAGAAATGAGCCGACTTAGTTAATCTATCCATGATCGCCCAAATTGAATAATTTCCCTTAGCAGTCTTCAGCAATCCCACCACAAAATCCATGGAAATACTATCCCATTTCCATTCTGGAATCCTCAATGGCTGCATCATACCTAAAGGCTCCTGATGCTCAAACTTCGACTTCTGACAAATCAAACACGCATAAACAAACTCCGCAACATCCTTCTTCATACCTGGCCACCAAAATAACTTCTTCAAATCCTGGTACATCTTGGTAGCACCGGGATGAATACTCAGTCTACTTCAATGCCCTTCTTCAAGAATGCTCTTCTTAATATCTGGAACATCTGGGACACACACCCTGTCTCTGGACATCATCACACCATTCTCATCAATTCATAAATCTCCTCCGTTACCTTGGTTGATCAAAGTTAACTGGTTAACTAGCTTCAAGTCAGATTGTTGTCCCACTTTGATCTCTTCCAGAATACCACTAGTCAACTACAATGTTCCCAACTTCACACTGTCAGAGGTCTCCTCACATACCAAACTCAAATCTCTGAATTGCTCAATTAATTCCAACTCTTTCACCATGAGCACCGACATATGCAATGACTTCCTGCTCAATGCATCGACCACCACATTAGCTTTGCTCGGATGATAACTCAAATCAAAATCGAAGTCTTTCAACAGCTCTAACCACCTCCTCTACCTCAGATTCAATTCCTTCTGATAAAATAAGTACTTCAGACTTTTATGATGACTGAACACTTCAAATTTAGAGCCAAACAGATAATGTATCCAAATCTTCAACACAAACACCACCGCTGCCAATTCCAAATCATGTGTAGGATAATTCCTCTCATGAACTCGCAATTGTCTCGAAGCATAGGCAATAACTTGTCCATTCCGCATCAACACTCCACCAAGGCCCATCTTCGACGCATCACAATACACCATAAAAGATTCACTCAGATTAGGCAAAATCAACACTGGAGCAGTAGTCAATCTCTTCTTCAATTCCACGAAACTCTCTTCACAAGTTACATCCCACACAAAAGCTTGACTCTTTCGAGTCAACTGAGTCAAAGGTAATTCCAACTTAGAAAATCCTTCAATAAACTTGCGGTAATAACCCGCCAATCCCAGAAAACTTCGTATCTCGATAATAGACTTCGGAGTCTCCCACTGTAACACAACATCAATCTTCGAGGGATCAACAACAATCCCGCCCCTTGAAATCACATGGCCCAGAAAACTTACTTCCTTCAATCAAAACTTACACTTGGATAGCTTTACATACAACTTCTTCTCCTTCAGTACTTGCGACACAGTTCTCCAATGCCCAGCATGCTCTTCTTCAGGCTTGGAGTATATAAGAATATCGTCAATAGAAACCACCATAACTTATCCAAACACTCAAGAAAATTCCGATTCATATACTCCATGAATACCAGGTGCATTAGACACACCAAACGACATCACAGTATACTCATAGTCACCATACCTTGTCCGAAAAGCTGTCTTTGGAATATCATCAGGCTCAACACGAATCTGATGATAACTAGACCTCAAATCAACCTTGATAAACACACAAGCATCTACTAACTGATCCATAAATTCCTCAATCCTTAGAAGCAGAGAATTATTCTAGATCGTCACTTTATTCAACTGCTGATAATCAACACACAACCTCATACTTCCATCTTTCTCCTTCACTGACCATACAGGAGCACCCCACAGGGAAACACTCGGTCGAACAACTTCATCCCAAGCAATTCTTCCAGTTATTTCTTTAATTTTCCTAACTCAGAAACATACATCTCGTATGCAATCACTGACATCAAACCTGCATCAAGTACCAGGTCGATAGCAATTTCACTCCACACTATGGTGGTACATCAGTGATATCTCATAGGAACACCTCCAAATAGTCACACACCACCGCATCCCTTATGCCTTTCAATAATCCAACATCATAACACCTTTGCACCGTCTTTCACAGACTCACCCACTTGCTTCACAGAATAACAACTCTTCACCTTCGTCGAAATTAGATTCAGGTGGTCGTCAGGAATTACACACCCTCGGCATATCACTAGCCACCACCCTGTTCTCTATCCCTCAAAAGCAGACATCAACATACCTGATTGTTCTCCTCAAGATATCCCAACTTGACCGACAGGAAAGAGACTCTAGCTCGCCTCCTCTTCAAATCTAATAGTCTGCATCGACTCAACAAAATAATCCGCAAGCATTCGGCTTAATCGCAACAATTCACTGCACACACTACTCAAGTTCACAAGACACGTCTATCCCACCTAACATGATCCAGACTATTATTAACAAGAGATTAAGGGTGATCAGTTCCTCAATTTGTCAATGACAACTGATATCATGAGGCGGTATAAACTATCTCCACCAACTATCGCAGCGTCAAACACCACACTTAGCCAACGCTCCTTACTCGAAACACCTTGGAGAAGCACCATCTTCTCCCTCACTTGTTCCATTCGCAACCTGTAAATGGAAAACAAAACAAGCATCGACAGTGTTTTTACGCACATGTCGCACACTAGCCAAACAAACAACATTAGACAACCTAGCCGGATGGACTGACCTGCTCTGATACCACTAAATGTAACACCCTTTTCTATCCCACAAATAATCACGGCAAAATACACAAAACATCAGAGTAAAATCACCTCATAAGGGAGCATATTTCTCAACAAAACTCAAATAAACACATTTGCTCCATAAACAACGGGTTTTCATCAAAATAACTCAAAAGCCATCTTATGGCAGCGGAACTCGATAATTCAAAATAAAAAGGTTTTTTAATAAAAGCCCTCAAAATAGGCAGCAGATCCACCATAACCATAAACACTCAAAAAGGTTTTATACTAAACCATAACATCAAACAACAACAAATAATTCAACATGATTCGACTCGAAGACCCAACCCGATGTTACACTATCAGAGCAAGACCCTCTACATCGACCAAAAGCAAATAGACTTCAAGGTCCTCGAAAACATCCGCAGCTAAACCTGATCACCTGTACGTTACCCACGTGGAGGTAACATTCAAACTGGCAGGGTGAGTAATCACAATTCATAATAATCATTATAAAACAAGATATACATAAAATGGCGTCATCATCATAAATGCAACATCAACAGGGGAAACATCAGGAAACACTATATCACAATTCATCAATGTCACGAAAAATGTAATGCACAATAAGACTCATGCATGTGGCACCAATCGTCACAAAGGATGGACACCAGGCCATCAACCTCCAAAGATCCCCATTAATAGGATCGATCCCGCAATCGGAACCGGAGCACGTCATAATTACCTCATATCTGCACAATGGGAATGAAGCGTCGTCACAGAGTATGCATATGAATGCATGATGCACAAACGTCAATACTCATCATCATCAAAACACCATTATGTGCATCATCATTCATCAAAACATCATGTTCGCCATGTCGTCATTTATTCATCAAAACATCATGTGTCATCGTCTTATCATCATACACCATACATAAACAACTCCTGGTTATCAATATACGTCATAGTAATTCATATCGTCAAGTAATCATCATACGTCAAATATACAGAGTTCATAATCATCAATATTCTCATGAAATTCATCTCGTCAAGTACTCATCAAAACATCACGAAATCATCACGTCATAATCATCATTAACGTCACTAACATCATGGTAAAACATCATAAATATCACAGCATCAAACACCAGAACAGCACAGCCATATAAATGAAATCTCGCAAAACAGCAGACGTTCGCTCCAGGATTCGCCTAGCGAACCTGTTTGCTGTGCCCTTCGCCTAGTGAAGCGGCCAGCGAACCTCAGAGATCTCACACTTAACATTAGAAACCCAAACATCTATGATGCTCGCACCCACATTCGCCTAGCGAAGCCATTCGTTGGGAAGTTCGTTGGGCGAGACTTCTAGCGAATCCCTAAAGCCCCTTCAAAAACACCTCTGCATTTACACTCCTATTATCGCACGTTCGCTGCGGTGTTCGCTTAGCGAACGATGGCGAACATTCGCCTAGCGAAGCAATGGTTTGCCTAGCGAACCTTCGATTACAGCAAATCGCTGCTACGCATTAGTAGCTCCCAAACCTCCAAGGTACCTGCGATTACAGTCCCAATCGACCCAAAAACATATGTATTATAGTTCTAATCTATCACAAGATTTAAAGGCCTAAAACCTATGTTTGTTAGGTTGATTCTTGGCCCTAAGGGAAACCTTAAATCCCCTAAACCTTTAAAACTCTCAAGCTTCATATAAACTCCATAATTCCTTCACCACGGGGATAAATCTACAACAATGGGGAAATCTGCCCCAAAGGTCTATTTTACCGATTAAATTCGACTCTTATTAATCGATCTCACAAAATGCCCTCAAAGTCATCAGTTTACCTCAAAACCCATAAACCCTCAAAACCCCAAAATTCCCAACATCCACTTCAATCAATCGAATCCTATAATGAAAACAATGAAAGACAATCACTCCCCATACCTTAGATTGTCGATTCTGAGCTTTCTCTATCGATCCTGGGGAAACCTTCACGAATCCTCGCCGTTTCCCTTCTTTCCTCAGAGCTCTGCACCTTTTTCCTTCTTTTCACGGTTAATCACAAATGAATCCTAATTCTCCTCAATTCCTCCTTTTTGGGTTAATTTAACTCTTGGGCCTCAAATATGGGCTTTCCCCATAATACCCTCACTAATCCACCTCGAAAGTCCAATTTACCCTTAATTTCTCTAATATTATTTAAATTAATAATAATACTAATATATTCACATTATATACTATTATTTAATTAAAATTAACAAACTCCGCCAAAATACCGACATCGACATAAACCACCATATTCACCGAAATTATATTTAAATAAATTTGGGGCGTTACACAAATACCAAGATTCGTCATCACCTTCTCGAAGAAAGATGCATCTGGCACCCAGCCTCATAATGATGACCCTATGGTCATTTTCGTCAAATGTGACAAATGGGAGATAAAAAGGGTTCTTGTTGACCAAAGGAGTTCTACAGACATTATGTACTGGGAGGCATTTAAAAGACTTCACATTGACCCCGAAGAGTTGAAGCATTTCAAAGGATTGCTAGTTGGGTTCTCTAGAGAACAAGTACAAGTAAAATAATATATCACCTTGAAGATCACTTTTGGATAGCAGGATCAAGAAAAAGAAATAAAGGTCATATATTTGGTGATTGATGATCCCTCTTCCTACAATATGATTATAGGGCAACCAACTTTTAACCAGATGGGCATCGCTTTGTCTACCATGTATTTGTGTATGGTGTATAAACTCCTGGTGGAAAGGTATAAGTCGTTCAAGGTGACCAAGAGATTTCCAAAAAAAATTATGTGGAGAGCCTTAAGCTAAAGAGAACCCACACACCAGGCACAATTGTAAAGAAGGTGAACTCAGGGATAAATCCATAATGATAAACCTACAAGAGTGATGAGGTTTCCCCTCTAACCACTGAGGATAGTAAGGATTAAAGGTCCACAAAAGATGCCCCCCAGAGATAGTGACATAGCTTTTATTTATTGATTTTCCTTTATTATTGTTTTTCTACTTTTTTTTTATTTTTATAGGCGAGTATTAAATCTCTGCTGATTGTAAGGAAAAGTTTATTCTTTGGGGTTCACTCTTTTCCCTTTACTCTTTCCATACGACGACGATTTTTTAATGAGACTCCTCACTTTATTATTTTAGAGAATTTGTGTTTGCTAGTTATTACCTTTTTTGCAGAAACTCTACAAGCTTGGGAAAAGGTCGCTCAAAGAGGCGATCAAATAGCTAGATCTCTATGTGAGATCCTTGCTGCCCATTGAGGCGATAAAATAGATAAATATCTATGTGAGATCCTTACCTCCCATTGAGGGGATCAATATAATGGATCTCTATGTTAGATCCTTGTCGCCCATGGAGGCGATCAATATGCTAGATCTTTATGTGATATCCTTGTCGCTTATTGAGGCGATCAATATGCTTGATCTATATATGAGATTCTTGTCGCACATTGAGGTGGTCAATATGTTAGATCTCGATGTGAGATCCTTGCCGCCCATTGAGGCGTTTCCGTCCATTGAGGCGATCAATATGTTGGATCTCAATGTGATACCCTTGTCACCTATTAAGGAGATCAATATATTGGATCTCTATGTGAGATACTTGTCTCCCATTGAGGAAATCAATATGTTGGATCTCTATGGAAGATCCTTGTCTCCCATTGTCGAATCTCTAAAGAGAACCTAGCTTTTCTTCATCCTATATACCCAAATGTTCGTTAATGGAAATCTCAGAGGATTCTGAGGTTTCTCCAGCAGGAGCTATTCTGTGTTGCGATCAAACTTCTGACTCATAAGTTCGGCTATGTAATTTTAAATTCTGGGATAATCTGGAAACTAATGCAGGAGATAAGATTTGAAACGCTGTTTCAAATCTACGAGTGGTGGCGAGAGACAAAACTAAGGACTACCCTAAGAAGATACCGGAAATGAGAGCGAAAGATAAATATAGATTCAACAACAATAAGACGGATATCAGCGGCGCCCAATGATTATCAGATCATTGAACATAAGAGGGGGCAGAAATATTTCTAAGAGAAGAAGAATTTATAACATCATAAAATCAGGTAACACTGGCATCTTTTTCATACAGGAGCCTAAATTGAGTAAGGTAGATTCGGCAACTATTAGTAACCTGTGGAGCAATTATGAGGTAGGATGGTCTTTCAGTAGTTCTCTAGGTCAATCTGGTGGTATCATCACGATGTGGAAAGAGGGTTCTGTTGAGTCTATCTCCTCTTTCAAAGGAGAGGGTTTTCTATGGGTTAAAATATTATGGAAGAAAAACTTTTACTATGTGGTTAATGTGTACTCAGCTTGTAGAATAAATTCGAAGAGGAAATTGTGGACCAATTTGGTTAATCTTGAGAAGAAGCTGACATATGGTTTTTGGATATTGGTAGGTGATTTCAATGTAGTATCAGCTAGTTCAGAAAGGAGAGGACAGAGCAAAACTATTAGGAGTTTGGAGCAAAGGGAGTTCAAGGATTTCATCTTTGATTTAAACTTGAATGATTTGCCTGTGACAGGAAATCAGTTCAGTTGGTTTAGTGGCGATGGAAAAACCATGTTCAGAATTAATAGGTTTTTAGTGGATGACTCTATAATTAACAGATGGGGTATGCTTGGTCAGGTGATTGGCAAAAGGGACGCATCAGATCACTGTCCAATTTGGGTGAGATTTCTGCTATCGACTAGGGATTTAAACATTTTAAATCCAATGATTCTTGGTTTGAAACTCCTTCGTTTCTTAAGTTGATCGAAAATGAGTGGAATGAAATCAATATTAAAGGTAGGAGCGACTATATTATCAAAGAAAAGTTCAAAGTTTTAAAGGAAAAAATAAAAAATGGAATATAGAAGTTTTTGGGTGGTTTGATCTCAAAGCTAAAGAAGGTGTGGAGGTGATTAATGAGGTGGATCATCATGTGGCCTCTTGTGGTGAAAAAGAGGTGAAGGATCTTATTGAAAAAAGATCGTTAGTTTGTAGGTTGATGTGGAGAAACTTGTATATCAAGGATAATATGTTTCTTCAAAAGGCTAGGATTAAGTGGAATCGAGACGGTGACTTAAACTCTAAATTTTATCATAGTTTGATTAAGAGGACTTCGAGGAGGAAATTCATTGGTATGGTGGAAACTGAACATGGGGTGGTGGACTCAGTGAAGGATGTAAAGGAGGTTGCTAGAAGTTTCTTCAAAGAGAATTTTTCTGATTCTGATTTGAGTAGGCCTGTGTTGGAAGGAGTTTCTTTCAACTCTTTATTAGGGGCAGAAGTAAAGTTTTTGGAGGAACCTTTCTCTTATGACGAAATCAAAGCAGCGGTATGGAGTTGTGATGGTTCAAAAAGCCCGGGACCGAACGGATTCAACTTCGTGTTTATAAAGAAGTGTTGGCACATCTTGAAGGATGATATTACTCATTTTTTGAAAGACTTTCATCACCTGGCTTATCTTCCTAAAAAAGTAACCTCTTCTTTTCTAAATCTCATTCTGAAAGTAGAGCACCCTCTCAATCTAAGTGAGTATCGACCTATATGTTTGGTAGGTAGTTTGTACAAGATATTGGCGAAACTGTTGGCAGCTAGGCTGAAAAAGGTTATTGGTGGCACTCATTTCTCTGTGCCAGTCTGCCTTTGTTCCTGGAAGGCAACTACTAGATGGAGTAGTTATTGAAAATGAGATTGTTGACTTAGATACTGGGGAAAAGAATGAATGTGTTTTATTCAAGGTTGAATTTGAAAAAGCGTACGATTGTGTGAATTTGAACTTTCTTCGTTTTATGATGGGAAAAATGGGGTTCGGGAGAAGGTGGATGAGGTGGATGGAGACGTGTATTTTCAGCTGTCATTTATCCATCTTGGTTAACGGTAGCCCTACAAAGGACTTTGAAGTGGGAAGGAGCCTAATACATGGAGATCCATTATCTCCCTTTCTTTTCATAATTGTTACTGAAGGTTTATCTCGCCTTACGAAGAAGACTGCAGATTTGGGTGATTTTAAGGGGTTCGGAGTTGGAACGGATACTTCAGTGGATATCATTCAGTTTGCAGATGACACTTTAATCATAGGTGAAGGCGGTTGGAAGAATCTTTGGAGCATAAAAGCTATCCTCAGGGGTTTCGAACTCATTTCGGATTTGAAGGCGAATTACCATAAGAGTAGGCTTATTGGTTTAAATGTGAGTAGCCATTTCCTTTTGGTTGCTTCAAACTTTTTATCTTGTAACATTGATTCTCATTCTTTTAAATTTTTGGGAATACCTATTCGGTACAATCCTAGAAGAGTTAAAAGTTGGCTCTTGATCGTGGAAAAATTCAAATCTAAGTTGGCTCGTTGGAAAGGTAGATCTTTAACTATGGTGAGAAGAATCACTCTGATCAATTCCGTATTATCTAGCCTCCTTATTTTCTGGTTTTCTTTTTATAAACCTCATGTAACTATTTTGAAATAAATCGATAAATTTGGAATCGGTTTCTATAGGGAGGGTATAAAGCTAGTTCAAAAATTTATTGGATGAAGTGGGACATCGTGTGCAGGCCGAAGGAGAATGGAGGTCTAGGTATTAAAAGCATGGAGGAATTTAATCTCGCATTATTGTCAAAATGAAAATGGGGGATTATTGAGGATAAGAAGTTTGTTTGGAAGGAGGTGCTCAAAGCGAGATACAGTTTCATTGAGAACCAAGTGTTGTTGGACAAGAATACTCCGAAGGGATCGGCTTCCAATTGGTGGAAGGATCTGCTCTAGAGCGGCACAACCACCACTAATATTGGTCCTAGTTTTGCAGAGAAAATTCAATATGATCTTGGAGATGGAAATTCAACTCCATTATGGACAGCTGTGTGGCTTTGCTCTTTACCCTTATTTCAGCTATCCTAGGTTCTGTTTGAAAGCAGTTGTACAAAAGAAAACTTTGTGCTCTCTATAGGAATTTGGTGTGTAAGGGCTTGGCAATAGGGTGACTTGGGAATATCCTTGACAGTTCAGGTTGCAGAAGCCGAAGATTTCTAGAAGCCGAAGACAATGCTAACTACTGTTTCGCCAGCCACGAGAGTGAAAGAAAACATTGGTTGGAAAGATGATACATCTCATGTGTATAATGTTAGAAGCACGTATCAACAGATGATGAACTTCAAAATGCAGAGTGTGTTATTGCATAACTCCCAAGCAAATGCTTTTTGTGTTGTTTGGAAGATCAAAGTGTCAGCGAGAGTTCAAGCTTTTGGACGGAGGTGGTTTTGGAATAGAATTGCCATAAAGAATCAACTCTCGAAGAGAGGGCTTAATACTTTGGCTAGATCTTGCGTCTTTTGTAACGAATCGGAAGAAGATTTGAAGCATACTTTTTTCGAATGTTTTTTTGCTGCCTCTATTTGGGAAAGGGTGAAAGATTGGTGTGGCTGCAAAACCTTTTTTGCTAGGTGTTTTTGGACTTATTTCGTGGAATGGTGTGGGTTAAGAAGTAATAGAGAGGAGAATTTGAAGTTCAGATCAATTTGGTTGACGGCCGTCTGGTGTCTTTGGAGAGCTATAAATAATTTTATTTTTAATAGTGAAGTTTGCAATATTGTTGATACTTGTTGAATGATTAAATTTTATGCTTGGAAGTGGTCGTGTCTAGGTGGAATTTCTTATTCCAACTCCAATTTTCTGACTTTTTGCTCGGATCCGTTTAAGAGCTTAAGTTAGTTTTGTGTTGGTTGGAAATTTCTCTGATGCACCCTTAGTTTGTAATGAGTTGAATACCCCTAGTATTCTAATATATTCCATTTGCTTTTTAAAAAAATCATCTATTCTAGTAAGAAAGAAATGCAAGCATCTATAACTTTTTAATTCTAATTATATTAATTCATATATTTTTTTATTTTAAAATTTTAAATCAAATATACTTTATAATCAAAATATATTATTTACCAAACATTTTAATCGAAATACCGTTTCAATAATAATATGCTTGAAAATAATATTATTATTACAATTATAATTTTAATTCTTGAAATAAATACACACGACCTTGTATCATTCATTATTCATAAACATGTTTTCTTAAAATTAATAATGATGAGAATCTTAACCCAAAATTTATAAATATTTTGTTAATATTTATTACATTTCTATAACTATGATTATCTATAAAAGTAAAAATATAATATTTTTTTAACTATTTAAATTTATTCCAACTTTTATGAGAATCATTTATACCCATCCATTACTTTGGAATTACAAGTTTATAAATATGAAGGTCGTTTTATTCCTAATAATATTTTATATAAAAAAATTAATAATCTTTTAAAGAATGCAGAATTTATCTTTCCAATTTCGAAGAATGCTTTAGGTGAATTTACCTTGTTGGAAATATTAGATATAGAGGTTTATTGGGTTTTTAGCTTAGTCTTAATGGGCTTTATTATTTCATTGTATATGGGCCCATGTATGTACTCTTGTATATATTTGATGATCCGCTCCATATTTGAATAAGGCGGGAATATACATTTTCATTCTTCTTCTTCTTCCTTGGTTATCCATGGCTCCCACCAAGAACATTCATTAGTTGTAATATGGTATTAGTAGAATATACCCCTTTCTTTTTCATTCTTCCGCATACTTTCATTCGAACTCCTTTATATTCACACTCTTCCATCTTTTTCCCCTTGTTCTTACCTTCATTCCAACCTTTTTTCTTTAACCTCATGGCCTCCGATGAAGAATTAGATGGAAAATCTTCAGTAAAAAACGATGTTGCAGATCCTGTTCTCAACCCCATAAACCCCTTTTACCTTTATCCCAGTGAAAACTCTGGAGCCACCATTGTTGCACTGCCTATGGATGACGGCGACTACCATAATTGGAGTAAATGCCGCACATTAACTTCCAAGAACAAACTTTCTTTCATCAATGGTTCACTACCCAAACCCTCATCTTCTGATCATAACTACGAGCTATGGGAACGCACAGATGCTATGATTCTTTCGTAGATTAATCACACCCTTTCCCCTCATATTGCTTAGAGCACAAGATGCTTCGATTCTATGGGAAGATATTCTTGAACGATTCACCAACGGTAACCATTTTAGGTTTTCGATCTCTTGTGTGAATTGCATTCCATACAACAAGGGGATCGATCTTTATCTACCTATTTTACTGACCTCAAGATCCCATGGAATGAATTGGAAGATTTGCACCTTACTCTTTCTTGCTCATGTCCTACACCTTGTACATGTGATTTAGCTAAAGCTGTGTGCAATTACAAGCACCTTGAATATGTTACTTGCTTCTTGAAAGGATTGAATGATAATTACTACAATACTCGTACCCAAATTCTGCTTCTTGATCCTCTTCCCAGCATAAGTCGAGTGTATTCTCTTGTTGTTAAACAACAAATCACTCCTGCACCTGCATCTGCTTCCACACTAACCTCGACCATCCTTTATGCCAATAGCAATAACACAAGGGACAAGGGTAAAAACACCTCCAAGACACATATGATCTGCACCAATTGCTGTAAAACTAACCACACGGTGGAAAATTGCTGCTTCAAGCATGGTTTTTCACTTGGGTACAAAAACAAGAATACCGAGAATGCTTT
Source organism: Lathyrus tuberosus (assembly GCA_022829125.1). Classification (NCBI taxonomy): domain Eukaryota; kingdom Viridiplantae; phylum Streptophyta; class Magnoliopsida; order Fabales; family Fabaceae; genus Lathyrus; species Lathyrus tuberosus. Next base: position 862,154 of record JALAZF010000131.1, read on the forward strand.
GGATGCCAAGACTTCACAACCTCGTGACAAAGAAGGTGTTATTTCCAAGGAGGATTACCAACACTTACTACTTCTCCTTCAACAATCAAGGAAGGATCATCAACAATCCAAACATGACAAGGTTTAAAATTCTGAGAAAGCACTAATTTCAGGTATTGTCCAAATAGGTAGTATCTTTCACAATCCTTCTATTTGGATACTTGATTCTGGTGCTTCACATCATGTCTGCCCTTACATCCATTATTTTTTTAACATTCATGTTATAACTCCCATTCCTATACATTTACCTAATGGAACATGTATTCATGCTACATTTTATGGCACTATTAGTTTTGATGCTTGTTTTCATTTGGAAGATGTGCTTTATATCCCTAAATTTAGGTTTATCCTCATATCCATTTCTAAACTTTGCAACACATCTCAATACAACATTTCCTTCTTACACAATTCCTATCAAATACAAGATGTGTCTACCAAGCAGATGATTGGACCTGTGACTCAATTGCATAACCTTTACATTCTTCACAAGACCCCTATTTAAGCTTCCATCTATGATACTTCATGTAACTCTAGTAGTATTAGGAACCCTGATAGCATTAGTACACCTGTTAGCACTAATATTGCCTTATGGCATCATATATTAAGTCGCCCTTCTAATGAAGTTTTGCATCATATGTCTCAACAATTTTCTGATATTACATATAGTAAGAAATCTCCTTGTAACACTTGCCACTTAGCCAAGCAATGTAAACTTTCATTTCCTTTAAGCACTTATGTTACTTCCAATTGTTTTGATTTGGTTCATATGGACATATGAGGTCCCATTTCTGTTCCTTCTTTAGATGGCTTTCATTATTTTCTAGCCATTGTGGATGATTTTACAAGATATACTTGGACTCTTCTTATGTATAATAAATCTGATGCTAGAGTTCATATCAAGCATATTATCACATATTGTCAAACTCAATTTGCTTGTAGAATCAAAACTATTAGGAGTGATAATGGTGGTGAGTTTATCATGCCTTCCTATCTTGCTTCCCTAGGTATCATTCACCAAAGAAGTTGTGTTGAAACACCTCAACAAAACTCTATTCTTGAAAGAAAACATAGTCATCTCCTTAATGTTACTAGATCCCCCTTATTTCAAGCTCATTTGCCTAAATGTTTTTGGTCTTATTCCTTATGCCATGTTACTTACTTAATCAACAGATTATGCAGCCCTACCATACACAATTACACACCTTATGATCTTCTCTTTAAAACACCTCCTTCATTCACCAACATTAGGATTTTTGGTTGTCTTACTTATGCATCTACCTTAACTAGACATAGAGACAAATTGGACCCTCGTGCTACTCAATGTATTTTCTTAGGTTTTCTTATTGGTATGAAAAGTCTTCTTCTCTTTGATCTCAACATCAGATCTGTTTTTACATCCAAAAATTGTGTCTTTCATGAAAACATCTTCCTTTATACACCTCATTCCCACACACATATCAATCCTACTCCTATTCATGATTCTGAGCATTCCACTATTCCTTTTTTATTTGATATACACACTTCCCTTGAGCCATCTCTTTCTGACCAACCTCAACAACATTCTCATCCTACTCTCACTTCTCTTACTACTCCTATTTTATCTCCCATACAACCTTTGCCTCAATCTCCTACTCAAGCTTCAGATAATCCTGAATCTCCACCCATCACAATCCTTAGAACATCTACCAGAACCAAGTCTGCTCCTGCTTACTTGAAAGACTTTGTTTGCAATACTTCTTTTAATAATATTCTGCATGATATTTTAAAATATGTCTCTTATAATACATTATGTCCTGCACATTTTACTTCTATTTCTGCTATATCTATTGCTTGTGATCCTACTTCATACAAGCAAGCTAGTCTTCATCCTCACTGGATTCAAGCCATGAATGATGAGATTCAGGCCCTCACACATAACAACACATGGTTGTTCACTACTTTACCTCCAGGTAAGAAAGCCATAGGTTATAAATGGGTTTACAAATCCAAATTCCATTCAGAAGGCACATTGGAAAGGCACAAAGCAAGTTTAGTTGCTCAGGGTTTCAATAAAATATAAGGTATTAATTTTTTTGATACTTACTCTCCTATTGCAAAGCTCACTACTATAAGACTCATTCTTGCTTTTGCTTCTTCATTAAATATGCACCTTCACCAACTTGATATTCATAATGCTTTCCTCCATGGTGATTTGGATGAGGAAGTGTATATGTCTCTACCAAAAGGCATTACACCTTCTTATCCAAACCAAGTGTGCAAACTTTTTAAATCCGTTTATGGTTTAAAATAGTCTAGTAGACAATGGTTTGAGAAATTGTCTAAAGTTCTTTTAGCACATCACTTTACTCAATGTTCCTCTGACCATTCTCTCTTCATACATCAACATCAATCTCAATTTACTTTCATACTTATCTATGTTGATGATCTTCTTATTACAGGCAGCAACTTAGATGTCATCAACACAACAAAGAAAATATTACAAAGACATTTTCACATCAAGGACCTTGGAACCCTCAAATATTTCTTGGGCCTTGAAGTAGCAAGAAGCAAATCATGCATTAACATTAATCAACGCAAATATACTCTTGATTTTCTCTCCAACATAGGTTTACTTGGCTGCAAACCAGCTTTTACACCTATGGCTCGTGATACCAGATTGAGGACTAATGATGGTACTCTCATACTGGATCCCTCCAAGTATCGCAGACTTGTTGGATAACTCATCTACTTGCTGAATACAAGACCTGACATATCATACTTCGTGCAACAACTTGACTAACATATGAGTCAACCCACTGATGTTCACTATAATGCTGCTCTTCGTGTACTCAGGTATCTCAAATCTTCTCCAGCTCAAGGTTTCTTCTTCCACAACAATTCCACCTTACAACTTAAGGCATTTTCTGACTCGGACGGGGATACATATCCTGAAACACGCAAGTCAATTACCGGATTCTGCATTTACCTGGGTGATTCCTTGATATCATGGAAATCTAAGAAACAAGCCACTGTTTCACACAGCTCCACTGAAGCAGAGTACCGCTCCATGGCCTCTACAGTTTGTGACTTACAATGGTTAACTAATGTCCTAACTGAACTCCAAATACCTTTCAAAAGACCAGCACTCTTATATTTTGATAATGCCTCAGTCATTCACATTGCCAATAATTATCCTTTCCATGAACGAACCAAACATATCGACCTTTATTTCCACATTGTTCGTGAAAAACTTCAGCAACGACTATTTCACCTTCTACCTGTTACCTCTTCTCAACAACTAGCAGATATGTTACTAAGCCATTAGATGTTTCTCTTTTTCTTTCAAACATTAGTAAGCTTGGTTTACATTCCATATACCCTCAAGCTTATGGGGGGTATTAAATATATAGGTTTACTGGGTTTTTAGCTTAGTTTTAATGGGCTTTATTATTTCATTGTATATGGGCCCATGTATGTACTCTTGTATATATTTGCTGATTCGCTCCATATTTGAATAAGTCGGGAATATACATTTTCATTCTTCTTCTTCCTTGGTTATCCATAGCTGCCACCAAGAACATTCATTAGTTGTAATAGGATGGCTTATCACCATCTTTTGATTTTGTTAATTTTGTTGATTTTGTGTTAGGTAACAAAGCTAAAATACCATTCTGGTATACTATTTGGGTAGGATTTGTTTCGTTAGTGCAAGCCTTTTTGCCTTTGTTCAAAACCAGTAGTAAAAAAGGGTGGTTGGTAGTTGATATGGGCATGTGGTGCGAAGGGATTTGAAAGTGGGGAGATTTAGGTATTAAAATTCTTGGGTTGAATGACATTTTAGAGGATTTTCAAATATTGATGGCCTTGTTAGATGGATTATCACCATCTTTGGGTGTTCATGATTAAGTGAAGTGGGGCGGAGATGCTCTTGGAGGGTATTCTGCTAAGGGATTATATCAACGGATGGTGCCTCAGGTGATTGATCAGATGTTGCTTCAGCAGGGAAATATATTCTTAAGGTTGTGGCGCTCTATCATTCTGGCGAGAATCAAAATTTTAGGGTGGAGGATTTTATGGGATAGATTGGCAACAAGGGACTTATTAAGTAGAAGAGGGATACAATGTGATCCTTTGTGCGGGTTGGGTGGAGTAGAGGGCGAAGATATGGTGCACCTTTTTTTCTTTTGTTCAGTGGTAGTGGTCGTGTGGAAAAAATTGGAATTTGGTGCGGGAATAGGGTGTATTATGAGGGGTGTGTTAGGGACCACTTAAAAGAGTTTTAATTTGGAGTGGAGTTGTTACAAATTATGCAAGAATATTTAAAAGAGTTTTAATTTGGTTGGCAGTTGTTTAGTCTATATGGAAGGAAAGAAATGAAATCATTTTTTAGGAAGGGTCTTGCAATGTTAATAATATCTGTTGGAACATAAAATTTTGTGTTTGGAAATGGGGTTGTATAGGAAAAATTCCTTATTCCAACTCTAGTTTTCAAGTATTTTTTTATGAAACTTATTTAGATGCTTGTTTTTCAGTAGTGTTACATGAAAATTTTCCTTCTTTTCTTGGTTGTTGTAAGGGTTTGAATACCCTTGTATTCTTATTAGTACCAATTGGCCTTTTGAAAAAAAAAAGAAAAAAAAAAAAGAAATTCCTTAGCATTTCCTTTAAAATAAATATAAAAATTGATTTTTTAAAACTTCTATAATCTTAGGAATAACGTTTATAACCTTAAAACATACACCGTTTAAAATTAAAGGCTATTTTGATATTATGAAAATGTATTAATGAATTTCTTGTTGTAATAGGATTTTTAAAAATATAACTATAAAAATTAATAAATATTTTATGTATAAACATTAAAATGTTGAAAAATTCACAATTAATTTAATTCAAAGAGATCCACAACTAGTCAATTGTTAACAATTAAAAAACAACAAAATATCAAGCTCATTAATATTATCATGTTTTAGTAAAAAACAAATAAATATTTTTTTAAGGAGAAAACTAAATAAAATTTTAAGCCCTATCAATAAGTATTTTATTTATTTATTTATTTATTTATTTTTGTTTTATACATGCCATTAAATTTGGTTATCAATATCAAAATAAATTAAACATAATCTTATATAGAAAGATTGTAAAGTAAAAATACAAGTTAAAAAATTATTTTAGCATATAATTTTAATTCGATAACTTCATATATCAAGTTATTTAACGCGCACACACACACATGCACACACGCATGCACGCACACACATATACACATTTTGTATTTGTAAAAAAGTACATGTGTGTATGCTCTCTGCAAGGGTAGAGAGATTCAGAGGCCTTAGTAAGTTTGTAATAAGATACAGTGGTTAGGGTTTGCCTACGACGATGAGAAGTCATGTGCGATGGTGTTTTGAGGTAGTTTATAAGTCCTGCTCACTGTTGGTTGTAGAATAGGGCAAACATCAACAATATTTATTTTCCGAAAGAATTCCCTCCGGGATTTATGTCGTGTCTACAGAGATCGGTTCGAGGGAAAGAATTCCGTTCGACAATCTCTCGCGTTAATGAGTTTGGGTTTAAATGGTTTAAAGCATAAATGCGGAAAAGTAAACATTAAAACATAAAACAAATTCATTCTCCAGCAAGACAAACTTTTCCGGCATGCGCATAATTGACTCCTCACAAACTTAAACTTACCGACCAGTTACACTCAACCTACAATACTCCTCAATATCACTCGGTATCGTTCACAGCACATGTCCATCTCTGGCACACTCAACCATGCTACCCTCATCGGCACTCTCGCACCCGACTCAAGACACTGAGGCATTAAGTTTTGACACCCTTACGGATTGTTAGCCCTAAATCTATCTCTAGCATCTAGAAACTAACAGATAATCATCCTTAATCGAAGTTTGTGAAGTTTATCTCTAACACGACCCAAACTCCGCGCATTTAAGCAAAAATCAAGAACAATCACCAATAAAGATTTGTAAAGCAAATTTCATATAACGCCATGGGCGACAAATACACATGAGTTTACAACAAATAGATATACACAACTCAACCATAAAGAAAAACACAAAGAAAAAGATAAATGAACCAAACATCTCGTGGTTTGTCGGATCCGGTCGACGATCAATCCACCCTGGTTCATCCGTGTGCAAGCTCTATAGTTGTTTTCTAAACTAATCTACCAAAAAATGAAGTTTGATGAAGTTGGGAGAGCAAAAATCACCCCCAAACAACATAACATAACAAAAATGAAGTAAAATGAATTAAATACACAATTCTGGTTAAGACAAATTCGCCAGGAGGATTGAAAATTCGCCCGGCGGATTCCCCTTTTTCTCTCACACCAACTGCGCAATAAAACAACCTGGCAAAAATATCTACATTTGCCTGGCGAAAGGAAAATTCGCCCTGCGAATGTCTCAAAACTCGCCCGGCGAACAAGACGCGGGCACAAGACAACAACTAGCAGAATTTCCAACTTTTAACTCACCACAGCCTCGCCCGGCGAAATTCTCAAATTCGCCCGGCGAAAGGAAAATTCGCCTGGCGAATTTGACAGAACATCATAAAATTCTGTAGTGTTTTATTCGTAACTTTTGAACCGTAACTCTGTTTTTTGTCCGGTTCGAAGTGCTGGAAAGCTTATTCAATGCTCTATACAACAATGGCAAGATATCCTTGATTGAATACCTGCAAAAATGAGAGAAAATCAATTAAGCTCATTGACATTTACACGATACGCAATATATACACTAAAATGTAAAGTAAACGTATTTAAAAACAAAGCTGGGTTTATTCAAATGATATTAACAAAAAGTATCGATAAGTGCAAAAAAACTTATATACAAAATAGGTACATTTTGCACTTATCAAACTCTCCCCAACTTACATAATTGTTTGTCCTCAAACAAAAATCAAACAACTCAAAGAAACAGAGTGAAAACCAAAGAATCACGAATCAACGGGTTTTGAAAATCGGACAAATGAATGGTTCAAATGAAAAATGGTACACACAAAGTAAATACTTACCACTAAACTACAACGATAACATAGTCACGAAACAAATGCAAAATACAAAAATTCATGCCGAACATTCTAAAACAACACAAGTTCAAATGTGAATCACACCTAGCAAAAACAATCATCGGTAGATGAAAAATACAAAATAAGGTACTTTAAACTCACACAACAATCTTGAAAACAAAAGACTAAATTATGCATTCATCCAAAAATTCACATTGAACATACAAAGGCGAGAATCACAAGGACTTTTTAAGGTTGTAGCGTGGTCGGGTAAACAAACAAGGGGCAATTTCTTAAGGTAATTGAAACAAAAACTTGCCTAAACCTAAGGGAGTGATCAACTCACAAAGATTCAAATTCAAACACCAAAATTCCAATTAACTTCTTCCAAAATCCCAAGTGTTACACAAAATACAATACTTATTTAGCACAATTATTTGAACTCTTTTTGTTTCCTTTCTCAAGGATTTTCTTTTTCTCTCTTTTCTTTTCTTTTCTTTTCTTTTTCTTTGTCATATTTTTCTATTTTTTTTTCTTTTCTTTTTCTTTCCTCATAGAATCCAACCAATGAGTATACAACCATTCTCTCCCCAACCACATCATCATGTGAATACTCCTTACTTTCTAAGGCAAGGTAAAAATTCATACAACAACACAAAGTTGAGTGTCCAAGAAAAAACAAAATCCATTAAAAAATAAGTGAACTAAATACTCATAGACAAGCATTAATTTCAAATAAAATATGGATCAAAAAGCTCAAAGGGGTTACGAATTCTCACACACTCAAAAGGTGAATGACTATTTGGCTCGGTAGTTTTGCTCATAATGAAACAAAATTGCCTTGATCATTGTCATGCTTTCATATAATCAACACAAATAAAAGATTAAGCATAATAAATCTAGTTAAAATAAGAATGTTGGTACTCTGTGCATATATGAACAATGGAAAGCCACCCGACAAAAAGGTTGGGAACTAAAGTGATTCACACAAGAACAAGTATACAAAAGAATGAATGGCATGGAAGTTTGTGAAAAGCCTAAGTATCATGAATACGCTAAAGTCAAGAAAGCGATAAACACATACCTTGGACGCATACCAAACTTAACAAAATCATTACCATACATCTGCAAGTTGAAATGATCAAACTTGGAAAATCACCAAAACTTCCTCAAGCTACTCAAAACAAGCTCATTGACAAACACAAAAACTATTAATATAAATAAACTAAAAAGCGGAAAAAATTGTCTAAACAAATTTAAAAGTGAAGATTTGAAATTTAAGAACTGGTCTGATCTAAATTTGTTTAGACAATTGCACCATACTACCTAAACTAAACAACAACAAAAGAAAATAAAACATGCTTGTTTTACGTCGTAAGCTCGATGCCTTTACAATGCTTAGCTAGTAACTTCCTTCCTTCATGTCATAGTGATGCCTCACCGCGCAAACCAAAAGCAAGTGTCCTAACCAAACACTTAAACAAACGTCACGTGAACAAAATGTATACAATACTTGAACAAACATAATGGAAATAGACAATATATATGATATATACAAAACTCAAAAACAAAGAAACTATCGCAATGTGATTCAATATCAAAACCAATCCCCGGCAACGGCGCCATTTTGTTGGTTGCAGAATAGGGAAGCAGCAAAAATATTTATTTTCGAAAAGAATTTCCTCCGGGATTTATGTCGTGTCCACAAAGATCGGTTCGAGGGAAAGAATGTCGTTCGACAATTTCTCGCGTTAATGAGTTTGGGTTTAAATGGTTTAAAGCATAAATGCGGAAAAGTAAACATTAAAACATAAAACAAATTCATTCTTCAGCAAGACAAACTTTTCCGGCATGCACATAATTGACTCCTCACAAACTTAAACTTACCGACCAGTTACACTCAACCTACAATACTCCTTAATATCACCCGGTATCGTTCACAACACATGTCCGTCCATCAAGACACAGAGGCATTAAGTTTCGACACCCTTACGGATTATTAGCCCTAAATCTATCTCTAGCATCCAGAAACTAATAAATAATCATCCTTAATCGAAGTTTGTGAAGTTTATCTCTAACACGACCCAAACCCCGCGCATTTAAGCAAAAATCAAGAACAATCACCAATAAAGATTTGTAAAGCAAATTTCATATAACGCCATGGGCGACAAATATACATGAGTTTACAGCAAATACATATACACAACCCAACCATAAAGAAAAACACAAAGAAAAAGAGAAATGAACCAAACATCTCGCAGTTTGTCGGAGTCGGTCGACGATCAATCCACCCCGGTTCATCCGTGTGCAAGATCCATAGTTATTTTCTAAATTAATCTACCAAAGAATTAAGTTTGATGAAGTTAGGAGAGCAAAAATCACCCCCAAACAACATAACATAACAAAAATGAAGTAAAATGAATTAAATACACAATTCTGGTTCAGACAAATTCGCCAGGCGGATTGAAAATTCACCCGGCGGATTGAAAATTTTCCCGGCGGATTCCCCTTTTTCTCTCACACCAGCTGCGCAATAAAACAGCCTGACAAAAATATCTACATTCGTCCGGCGAAAGGAAAATTCGCCCGACGAACAAGACGCGAACACTAGACAACAGCTACCAGAATTTCCAACTTTTAACTCGCCATAGCCTCGCTCGGCGAAATTCTCAAATTCGCCCGGCGGAAGGAAAATTCGCCTGGCGAATTTGACAGAACAACATAAAATTCTGCAGTGTTTTATTCGTAAATTTTAAACCGTAACTCCGTTTTTCACCCGGTTCGAAGCGCTGGAAAGCTTATTAAATGCTCTATACAACAATGGCAAGATATCCTTAATTGAATACCTGTAAAAATGAGAGAAAATCAATTAAACTCATTGATATTTACACGATACGCAATATATACACTTAAATGCAAAGTAAACGTATTTACAAACAAAGCGGGGTTTATTCAAACAATATTAACAAAAAGTATCGATAAGTGCAACAAAACTTATATACAAAGATAAGTACATTTTGCACTTATCACTCTCGTGAGGTGATAGGCTCTGTAGATGACCAGTGACGCTTAGGAGCAAGCATATGTTTACGGTCAGTCATGGTGTTGTGACTTTGATAAGAGTTGTACTTTTTTGGGGTGTAAAGAATGATCTCCCTTTTTTCTCTTTGGGGGAAGAAGTATTTATAGAGGCCACTTGGACCTAGGGTTTGTGTCTCTTGGTGGCGTCAACTGCTCCTTTACTATTAGAGGAAGTTATTGACCACCTTTCTCTCAGAAGTTAGCAGAGACTCCCTCTTTCTTGACTCACATATCACGGATACCTCTAAGGCGGGTCTCTGAGTTATTGCTTGGGCGACATGATTCTTGGCTTAGGGCGCCCTAGTTTAGGACTTCCACAAATATAACACTACATAGTCCTTTAAGCACGAGAGGTTTTCTAAGGACAAAGTGTTTTTAAACTCCTTTTCCATTCAAAGTGCGCCCCTTGCAATATCAGTGAGCCCCTTATTCGAAAGCAACTATACTCGCGGGACGAGTCCCTCATTTGAAGATATTTATATTAAAGAAAGGAGAGTCCCTTAGCTAGGGGTGAGTCCTTCAGATGAATGCATATATATAAAAAGGGCGAGTCCTTTAGATAGGGGCGGGTCCCTTAGCTGATGTGTATTTATCATGACCTTCAATGAATGCCTCAATTGCCATATGTCCCTTGTTTAACTAAGAAGTGTCAGTCAGGGATGTCAATCAATCACCTTGTGTTTGTGCTTACTTTTATTTAATGTAATCAATTATGGCCTATTTTTTCGTAACCTTAAACATTAGTGCCACGTGTCAAAAACATGTTGAGTTTTTATAAAACCCCGAAGGGATTCAAAAAGTCTTCCACGTTTTCCACTATAAAAGACTTCCCTATTTTCATTTTGTTCAAATTTGCCCTCTTTTTGCAAGTTTGTCTAAGTTACTTCCCCTTGTCATCTCTTCGTTCGCAACCTTTTCTCAAGTATAAATTCCTTCTTTTTTATTTTTAATTTTATGTAGTGGATTTTTGCGAAGGTATGTTAGATATGAGGTGTTTACACTAGATGTAGGGATTTAGGTCAGTGGTCCCTTTCCGACGATTACGACATTGGTGATGATTTCTTTTTGTTATATTATTTTCTCAAAAACAAAATGTCCTCCTCCTCGGTCGTGTCCAAAGACGTCGATGACTTTGTGTCTAGTTACACCTCTGAAGAACAAATTCATATTTTTTGATTGAGAGTGGATGTTTCTTCTTTAGAGGATGAGGATCAAGCCATCCTGGAGATTTGCTCTTCATCGTAGATGGTGACTGCGTCTGTCTCCTCCAAACCTCCTTCAATGTACCTCTACTTTTACCTCCATTTCATCAAAGATATGGGAATTTTTTTCCTCTTCCCCTTTTTCTACAGAGATCTTAAGATTTCTTAATGTCGCTCCATCTCAACTCTTTCCCAATAGTTGGGGCTATATCAGTGTCTTCAAGATGGTTTATGAGGATCTGGATATTACTCCGACCGTAGGTTTTTTTCTCCTTTTTCATCACTAAACCATCGAAAGGTAATTAGGTGTCCTTGAGTAGTCAACCATCAAGAGGCCTTTTCACATCCCACTCCAATCATTATAAGTATTGGAAGGACAAGTTTGTCCGGTGGGGGCGAGACGATTCCCTCAGGATGCTGGTATTTGATTGACCCCCCTAATTCCTTTGTCCTAGATAAATGATCCAACAAAAATCATGGGGTATGACTAGATGTTCCTTCCCCTCAAGGAAAAAAGGATTGTTCGCTTCTTGTGGCATTTTGATGTTATGGACTATCGGAAAGTAATTAGTTTCTGGTTGGGAGGTGGCAAGCATCTATCCGCCTATATGGGTAAATGACCTTCTATCTTCCTTTCGTAGGATTTTGTATACCATATATAATCCGTGTATTATTTTGTAGATCAAGTGGTAAATATTTTAGCCGAGGAACACAAGCAAAGATGGGAGAAGCTTAAGTCTGCTAGTTCGGGTACCAACAACCCAAAAATCTATCTTAAGGGGTTTATCCTCAAAGGGCAAAAAAGGTTATCTAGGGATACAACTCCAAATTCGCTATATTCCAAGGCTCAAAGGATAGAAGATGATTCTCCTTAAGTCATCAACAAGGCGGGAGTGGCAGTGCCATTTACAGGAGAGGCTCCTTTAGATCCTACGACTTAGTGGAATAATGTCGGCTTTGACACCATCCAGTTCAAAAGCTTTCACCTTCCTTTTTCCAAAGAGTTCCCAGTCGATTACCAAGCCATATTGGTCTCGACCATTATGAACATGAACGAGATTCTTTTGATGAGGGAATTCATGCTACAAGATGTTGAGCAAGGAAGGCACGATATGGCGGTGAAAGATCTAGAGACAAAGTTCTAAGAGCAGATGAAGGCCTATAGTGAGAGTCAAAGGCCGTTACAATCCCTCCAACAAGACGAGGAGATATGGAATAAGAGGTTGACTGATGTTCAAGCCAAGGCCAAAGATATATATTCAGAGAAGACATATCTGCAAGACTCCTTGGATGCCACTCTCCTTTGCCATAAGGGTTTGGAAAATAAGGTGTCAGAGCTAACTGACGAGGTAGTGTTTGCTTCAGGCATCTATTTCGAGCACGCCAAGGAGCAGGTTTTTTTCTTCTATCCCAATCTGGGTTTGAGTCTCCTGAACTTTCTCAAAGTCGTGCAAGATGGTGCGTTGGTGAATGAGAGGACAACGACCTCTCCTAAAAGCCCCGCTCCTATAGAGGGAACTCATGGCCAGAATAGGAAAATTGAGGGTGATGAGTCTGAGGTCCCTCAGCCAGAGAACACTGTTGAGGAGGTGCTGATCCAGGAGGAAGAACGATGGTTTCGTTTACATTTTGGCCCCAAACGGCCCTTGTATTTATGTGCCTCTTTGGGTTTTTTTTTGTTATACTACTACGCCTAGGGCTGGAAATGAGTCGAGTCGAGTCGAACTCACCTTAGCTCAGTTCGACTCGTTAAGAATTAGTTGAGTTCGAGTTCGAGTTCGAGTTCATCACGAACTTTTTTTTCAGCTCAAACTCGACTCGTTAAGAATTGGCCGAGTTCGAGTTCGTGTTCGAGTTCATCACGAACTTTTTTTTCAGGTCAAACTCGACTTGTTAAAAGTTCACGAATATCTCGGTTCAACTCGTTAGGTTTATCTTGTTAGGTTCAACTCGGTTATTTCACAGACTTAAAAGTAATTTTTTAAAGTCTATTTATATATATATTTGACATTTTAAATTAATATTTTTTAAATAAAAAATATTGAAATAAAATAAAAGTTATAAGATTGGAATTTATACGATGTTAATTTTATTTGTATAATTATTCGTAGAAATATTTTACTCACTTGAGAATATAAATTATCAATTAAAACCGTTAGATTAAAAGAAAATATGAGACTAAGATTTAGAACAAATCTTTAAATCTACTCTTAAAGACAATATAGTTTATCTCATATATAATCGAATTGACTCATGAACCTAACGAGTCGAACTATGTATAGTTCAAGTTCAGATCATTTAGTTAACGAACTTAGTTTTTAGCTCATATTCAACTCATTTGGTTCATGAACCTAGTTCAACGATTTAATTTTCGAATCGAATTTCGAACTATTTTCGAGTTGGTTTGGTTCATTGCCAACCCTAATACGCCCCATTTAGAGGCTTTTGTAATTGTTTTGAATACCGAGGGGTGCCTTTTATATTAACCGCTTTTACCATCATCATCTTGTTTTTAACTTTTTCCTAATGGCGTTTGTTGTCATGATTGCCTCTATGGGCAACAATGATGTCACTTTAAGGATCCGACGAATATGATCCCCGCATTGAGTGACAAAGACCCTACTTAAAGGATCCAACAATTTGATTGCCTTATTGGGCGGCAAAGATCCCACTTAAGGATCCAGAGATTGTTCGCCTCATTGGACGACATTTATCCCACTTAAGGATCTATCAATTGATTACCTCATTGGGTGGCAAGTATCCCACTTAAGGATCCAACAATTGATTGTCTCATTGAGCGACAAAGATCCCACTTAAGGAGCCAACAATTTGATCGTGACATTAGGCGCGATTGATCGCCTCGCCTCATTGGGTGGCAAGGATCCTATTTAAAGATCCATCGATTGATCAACTCATTGAGCGATAAAGATTCAATTTAAGGATCCAGCGATTGATCGCCTCATTGGGCGGTAAGGATCCTACTTATGGATCCAATAATTGATCACCTCATTGGATAACAAGGATCCCACTTAAGGATCAAGTGATTTAACGCCTCAATGGGCGACAAGGATCTCACTTATGGATCCAACGATTGATCGAATCATTGGACGACAAAGGTCCCACTTAAGGATCTAGCGATTGATCGCCTCATTGGGCAGCAATGATCACACTTAAAGATCCAGCGAGTGATCACCTCATTGGGCGGATTTTGATCGCCTCTATGAGCAATCTTCTCTTGAAATCTTAAGTTTCATCTAAAGAAATGGATAACTAACATACAAACTTTAACATAATGAAAAGTGAGGTGTCTCATTAAAAGCCCCCACCTCTTGTAAGAGCGCAAAAGAGGAAAAGAGTGCACCATATAAAGTAACTTGTTCTTTAGAATCGACAGAGATACAATATTTGTCCATAAAAATAAAACAATTAAACAATATTAAAGAAAAACAAATCGTAGCTATGCTGACGTCTTCAAGGGACATCTCTCTTGAATTTTCAGCCTTCGATCTCCTCAGAGGTTAGAGAGACGGTCTCATCGCTCTTGTGGAATCTTTCTAGTGGTTTTATTCCCGAGCTTATCTTTCTAGTCATCCCGCCTTGAGTATAGATTCTCTTCAAGTCGAGGCTTTTTCATAACACTTTCTGGCGATCTCCTGATTTCCTTGGATAGCCTCTACTCACCCATTAGGGAGCGGATACTTCATGCATAAATACAAAGTAGACAAGGCAGTGCCCAACCGATTAAAGGTTTGGCGCCTTATAATCATATTATATTAATAGAGGACATCAATAACTAGATGTCTAACCTTTATCTTCTTAGCTTGATCTTCTTCTTCAAAGGTGATCCTCAAGATGATATATCTAATTAGGTTGTTAATTGTAATATATATATATATATATTAATGACCAAAAGTTTTCTGATTAAGTGAAATGTCAACTTAGCTAATTAATATTTATCAAATCAAATGACAACTTATTTTTTTTTTTTTGACACAATCAAATGACAACTAAATAAACAGCAAAATTAGCATCAATAATTCTTGCAGAATCCACAGTTTAATAAACCGCGTGGCACTGCCTCTTCTTAGTTCATACTCACTCGTTCTTTAATATTATCCAAACTCATGCTCCCGCCTTCAATGCTTCGCTCCTTTCCGTTTTTGAGATTTGTTGGTATATTTCTTTCATTTCCTTTTTCTTTGTGTTTTAGAAAAGAATATTCTACTCTTATTTTTTTGTTCAATTGCGTCACCGCATATTACCATTTTGCCCTTCCCTCACCGTCTCACTTTTGTCCTCATTTATTTTCTCTGTTTCTATTTTTAAGATCTTTAACAACACCAAAAACCAAAAATCGAAAAAATAAATTAAAAGAAAAAAAAAACGAACGTGTTCTTGAGTTCAACCACTTTCTCTCTCTTGTTTCTCCTCATTTTCTTTCTCTCTCTTCTGAAACGAATTGAAATTGGCATAATCGCCAACAGAAATTCGCTGACACGTTGAAACCTATCTGTGCTACGCATTTATGAACTCTTATCTCCCTCTTTAATTCCTTCTCGTCTGCTATCTGTTATGAAGTTACTCTGTGGCGGTTGTTGTTTCATCCTCTTCTCACTCATCATCACATTTCATTCTTCATTTTTCTGGAATTTCTATGAATGCATTGTAGAGAGTGACTCTCTGTTTTTCGGAATTTGATACAGGTGCTAGTGGTAAATTCGTTCAAGGTTTTGGTGATACCAAAGGCTTTGAAGGTGTTGTTTCTATAGATGGGGAAATGTGACGATGAACGCTGCATTTTTCCTCTTACGGGTTTGCAAATTAGGTATTTTATTTTTTCTATTCCTTTCATGGTTATGCATGTATGGTGCATGTGTTTTGAATGTTTGATGGCGTGTTGATGAAATGAAATGCTGTTGTGAAATTGAAGATGGAATTGATTTGAATTTGACTTTGACTTTAATTTATTTAATTTGTTTTTTTGGTTATAATATAGGGTTTAATTTTATTGGATCATGCGTTTATTTCTTTTTTTATGTGATATTTTTGTCATCTAAAATTGAATTGAGTTTTTTTCATTCATGAGCCTGGTGCTGCGTTCTAAGTTTTTTTGAGATTATTTGATTATTAGTATTAAGTTCGTGGATTCTGGTTCATAGGTAATTTACTGTTTTATGTTTTGTCGAGATTCAATGGAATTGGAGAGTTCAGCTGGTATAATTCTATTGATTCTTTTAGATATACAATGATATTGCTTTCAGTTATAGGGATTTAAGAATTCAACAAAGTTTTCTGTTATTGTAATCAAAATGTTTATGTTATTGCTGTTGGTGGTTATCTACTACTGTGTTTACATTGATTAATGATACTAATTTAGCAGTGTTATTTATGTGTTTCTGTTTTTCTCATTCTGATCCAATTCGTCTATGTGATGTATTTTGCAGAGACTTGCAATCTTATTTTGCAGATCTTAGCCTTTTCCTCGCAAATGATAGTAAAAAAATGTATATTTTTGTTGACAATAGACCATGGTTGAGAGACCTTGGTTCACGGGGAGCACACTTTTGGCAATTGATGGTTACCAAGGTTGCTAAACACACCACAATCATTTGAAGTAATTTTCTTTTAGGTTTTGTCCTGGAATACACGTTAATTGTTTTTGTTTATCTGCAGTCGAGGTTGTCTCCTTTTGCATACAGCAAAAATCGAAGAGAAAAAAAAGAAGGAAAGGAGGTTTCTTCTCAACCAAGCACAAGTAAACCAAAGAAATTGTTCTCGGTGATTGAAGCAGTAGCGTCGTCAAAAAAGAGAGTGTTGCTGCCTGTAAAAAACATAAGGAATTCTTTGCAATTCAGCAGTGAACTACATAGAACTCTACACGGCTTTATTGTATTTGAAGTAGCATGGAACAATGTTCGCGGTATCAACTACTTTAATGAGCTCCAGGTGCTACAATCTCTCTGGCAAGCTTGTTATTTTTTCAGTGTGTTGGCTGTACTATTATTTATTGATTTTTCTTTTATTTTTTCAGACTGATACATCACTGGCTATAGAAGTTAAACTTATGGAAAGATGGGAATTTGACAATATTGCTCAAGCTGCAAGCTGTATGTCTTCATGGTTCTCAGGGACACTTTCTGAACAGCTACTTTTGAAAGGGCACCTGGAGTCTGCCTCAGGTGGTAACAGGGATTCCTATCATTGCTTTCATGTCAATGTACATATTACATCTAAATTTAGGATAGCCTTTGTAAAGATCTAGCTGTCTGTAGCTTTCACATTTCCTGTGAGAGCAGACATATACATATGTACTGAGAGATACAGACATCTATCTCGACGCACACACACATCTCATAAAATTTCTATATATGATTTAATTAGTTATAAGCTTGGGTGGAAATGGCCCATGCTTAGGGAGAGACATTTCTGTATTTTTAGTGTTACATAGAGTAGAAGCTAAAGGGACTGGTGGAGGCATCTTGTCCCCACTTAATCCCTCTCTATACATCCAATTTTCCTTAACCTTCTTTGGGTGGGGGTGAGGGTTGAGTTAGAACAATCAGAATTATATTCAAGAAGCTTAGTTTACTATTTTTTTTATCCTTTTTCCAAACGTGACCCCTTATTATAGAGTTTATTGTATCTTACATGATCGATACTAGAGTCTGCATTGTTTTTTAGTTCTGTACTAACACGGACTTTGAATAAACATTTCTTTGTGAAATTTTGACAGGGGAAATATTTTATGATGCTAGTGAAATTCTTCCTGAGAATGTATCCGTTGATGATGATGACGATAACATTTGCAATGGTACCATAACTTTTGAAGATAGTTTGGATACCACAACTGGAGCATATTCTGATGATGCCGAAGCGACAACTGACATGCTGCACACTCCTCCCCCTTCTGGGCCTAATAAGAGAAGAAAATTATCGAATTCTTTTAGTGCTGAAGTGGATGTTGATAGCTATTCAGCAGCTGATATTAATAACTCGTTGAATTGTTCTCCGAGGTCTGTATCTGTTTCTGATGATGGGGTTGAAACCACTCAGTATTGTGATGCTCTACTGTTATTTAGGTTTAATGATCACGACCTCCCATTCAAATTAAGGGATGTTATTGTATCTGATCTGCGATTGCTTACTTTGTTAGAGGCTGGCCTTCCATCTTGGGTGATCTTCCTTCAGTCATATCCAGTGTTATGCAATATTTATCGTCCTTGGATGTGCCCGCTTGTTAGACTGTTATATGTTATAATGTCATTTGTCACTGTCCTCATTGGATTCTATGATTTATACAAAAATGTTCCAGTTCTCAAGGCAACTGCATCTCGTATATGTGGGCCTCTTTTTGATTGGATTGAAACTTGGGAGATGGTTTCAAGGGTCAAATATTTAGGGACAATGCTGTTTCTACATAACTTCCAGAAGGCTGTTAGGTGGTTTCTCGCCTTAACACATACTACACGGTCCTTTTTTTCGGTTCTTATTCAACCTCTTATAGAGTCAATTGTGGAGATTTTTGGATTTCTTCTCCCAAGCTTAAATATTTTGTTTGAGCTATTAGAAAGCATATTTTCTGTCATTTGGTTTGGGATTGAGACTTCTTGCAATCTAGTGGGAGATGCGGCGGAGCTACTCTTTTTGCCACTGTGGTTTATCCTCACTGTTGTTTGGAGGATTGGTAGGTCATCATGTGTTTTGGACTACTAGTGCTACCTGTTATTTTTTAAATTTGTCATTGCTTTTAACAACGTAGCGTATAATTTTCATCTGAGATACAATCTATACTAATTACCTGCATGTTCTTTTCTTCAATGTACTGCAGCTACTTGTGTCTTATATCCTCTATTTTGGATTCTCTGGGAATTTCTATATGCTCCTGTTCGTCTAGTCATGGCACTGTTCAGTTTTCTGGCTGTAATATGCACACGCATTTTTAATATACTTGGGGAGACATGGAAGTTTCTTGGCAGCATAATCCAACTGGCTTCGTCCTCTGAAGCCACAGTCAGCAGTTATGAAGTTTCCATGTGGCGCTCTCTTTGGAATGATCTTTTTTCACAGGTTGTAAGATGGCCAATCAATAGTTTTTTGGATGTATGTAGTTCATCAAAGACGGTTATCCTGATTGGTGGGCTTTTTCTACTTTCTTTTTCAGATTTTCCGTGCTCTCAAAAGCATAGTATATGGGCTTGTTGCCTTTTTCGCAGCCTGCAACAGGCATCGACTAAGGTATATTTTTATTCTATTCCTACATTGACAATGATAGACTTAAAGTTAACTTAATTAATTTCCATTTGCGAAATGGCTAAATAAATAATTGTCACTAACTTTAATTTGGCATGGTCGTATGCAGTATCTATAACCATATACAGGAGTTTATCCAAAGATTATATGGTCGGTGCCAAAGATCCCAGCAATCAGATCTGACCGACAATAGAA
This sequence comes from Lathyrus tuberosus, assembly GCA_022829125.1. Taxonomy (NCBI): domain Eukaryota; kingdom Viridiplantae; phylum Streptophyta; class Magnoliopsida; order Fabales; family Fabaceae; genus Lathyrus; species Lathyrus tuberosus. Next base: position 881,929 of record JALAZF010000131.1, read on the forward strand.
AAGCTTGTTTGACAGTGGATCTGGTGAGATCTGTTAAATTGAGTAGAATATTGTTTGTTGTGGAAAATCTTATTCTAATTCTTATATAATAATCTTTTCTTTTTAATTTTTTAAAATCCCTGTTTCATGTTGACGTGGTATATAGTTTTGATTGAAGAAAAATGATAAATAAGCTGGAGCAAAACTCTCTTAACTGATTTGAAATGAAATTTAAATAAATGAAATTGTTTAAATTTGCACAAAACAAATCAAAATTGTTTGTGGAGCACGTAATTACTTTTAATAGTTACAGTATTGCTGCATGTTACTTTCTGTTAAATAAATTTGAATAAGCCTGTTTTTACTGCTTCTATTGTGCAAATAGTATATTAGAGGCATTCTTGAGTTGTGCTAATTTGTATGGAAATAAACTATCATTGAAGACATTAATTGATTCTCAAGGCCACTTGTATAATATTGACTTCAATTTTCAGGCCGAAGAAAAGAAGAAAGTTTAGCTCTATCTACCAAGATACTGCTTTTGCAATTGCAAAACCAGTTTGACAATCCTGACATCAACCAACTGCACAGAAACATGGTGTTTGGGGTTTTGGCATCTGGTTGTACAGCTGCTTCTTCTGCAATTCTGATACGATTACATACAAAGAGTCTGAGATATTCGTTTTCTCGGCGACAATTACATAGTCTAAGTTATCATATGTATATATATGCATAGAAAACATGTAAATTTAGTCAAAGTAACTAATTCCTTTGATGTATATTCAACACATCAATTTTGCATAGTTGATAACCACGCAGTATATAAATTTCTATGTAGCAATGTGCCTGTGTTTGATCTAGAAGTGAGCAACTGCATATTATTGTCATAAATTTTAACTTATCGATAGATTCTATAGTAATAAATTCAATCTTCTGGCCCCACTCTTAAGATGGGATCTCTTTATTTTAAAAACAATTAAAATAAAAGGGAAATGTTACCGAGTTTCCGGACATTAATTAAGAAATTAAAATGGTAAGTTGAACATTATTTAAGAGATTACAAAGATATGTTTTTTTCTTTAAATATATGTGTATTTAATGCACTGAAAATAAAAATAATCAATTTTTTTAAAGAGAATTGTGTGTATTGAATAAATTGAATATAATTTATTTTTCTTCTTAAGAATTCTTAATTAGTGCCCCGGGCGGGCAGTGGTCAGCATGATCCAAAATAAAATACTACTATGGGCTTTAAATATAAAATTCTTTGTCAAGACTCCTTTTAAAATTTTAAGTATATTAATTATTTATTTGCCAACATATTCATATTTATATCACATATTCTTACAATATGTAATGAATACTTAAACAAATATGAAATAAATAAGATAAATTTGTAAGGTTATATAAATTGTCAACAAATTTAATATAATTAACTTTTTAAAATTCTTGTGTTTTATTTAAAGGGGAGGGATATAGGTTGTACTAATAAAATTGTCATATGACTTTAACAATTGTCTTAGGGTGTTTCTTAATACACCACCCAAATTTCTTAGGCATTATGTAAAATTTCATTTTTGCCCCCATATTTCAGATTTGTACATCTGGACGCACCAAGTTTTTAAAAAACGCTGATATATTCCGGATGTGCACATCCGGAAGAATTCCTGATTTGCAAATCCGAAAAAAATCAAAAGAATTCCATAAAATCATTTACTTCTAAATATAATTAAATCCAATATAATTAAAATCCAACATAATTAAACTTAATATGATTTTTTCAATATAATTAAATCCAATATAATTAAATTAATTTTAGAAGTAAATACCATATAATTTTAATTATAATTTAGAAGTAAATACCATATAATTCAGAAGTAAATACCATATAATTTTAAATACCAATATAATTAAATCCAATTTTAGAAGTAAATACCATATAATTTTAAATCCAATATAATTAAATTAATTTATTCAATATAAAAAAATAATTTAGAATTAAATACCATATTAATCCTATTAATTATATTAAAAAAATTAATCATATTAAATATCATATTAATTTTAATTAATATAGATTTTAATTATATTGGATTTAATTATATTGAAAAAATGATATTAATTTTAATTATATTGGATTTTAATTAGATTGGATTTAATTATATTTAGAAGTAAATGATTTTATGGAATTCTTTTGATTTTTTCCGGATTTGCAAATCAGGAATTCTTCCGGATGTGCACATCCGGAACATATCAGCGTTTTTTAAAAATTTGGTGCGTCCGGATGTGCAAATCCGAAATATGGGGGCAAAAATGAAATTTCACATGGTGCCTAAGAAACTTGGGTGGTGTATTAAGAAACACCCATTGTCTTATATATAAAATTATCAATTAACACTCAATGAGTTCTAATTTGGAAATTTTGTTTATTGAAACCTCCAATAAATCTTTAGTATTGAAAAAAATGTCTTCTGGAATCTAAATAAGGAAAATAACAATTTTGATTACTGCTCTTAAACTCAATAGTATATTTTTAGATTCTATAATCAAAATATAGTTAGGACTGTTTGAATTGTATAGTTTGAACTGAGACAGACTAAAATTTAGGGAAAAAACAAAAATACATATATTAAAATCAACGATAACTTAAATAATTATAATAAAATATTATTTCATAAATAAAGTGTATATAGTTCACTAATCATATGTATTTAATCAATCTTTCATTAAGATTATGTTAAGATTTCATATTATGGTGTATCGATGCTCTCAAGATTATTATGATTATAACATATTTAAAATTTAATCAATTTCTTATTCATATATGTTTTAATTTATTTTTGAATATATATATATATATATATATATATATATATATATATATATATATATATATATATATATATATATGGTTCATATCTTATGATAATGTCATTTTTATGTAAGAACATGAGAATGAATCTGAATCATTAGATTTTAAAATAAATAGTGGAGATTACGTGTGGTTTTTTATTTTTGTCTCTCCTCCATTATTAAAATAAATGATGGAGGAGAGAGAAAAAAAACTGACACATAATCTCTACCATTTATTTTAAAATCTAATGATTCAGATTCATTATCATGTTCTCACATAAAAATGACATTCTCATATCATACGTTCCCTATATATATATATATATATAGAATGAATCTGAATCATTAGATTTTAAAATAAATAGTGGAGATTACGTGTGGTTTTTTATTTTTGTCTCTCCTCCATTATTAAAATAAATGATGGAGGAGAGAGAAAAAAAACTGACACATAATCTCTACCATTTATTTTAAAATCTAATGATTCAGATTCATTATCATGTTCTCACATAAAAATGACATTCTCATATCATACGTTCCCTATATATATATATATATATATATAGGGTTCATATCCTATGAGAATGCTATTTTTATATAAGAACATGAGAATGAATCTGAATAATTAGATTTTAAAATAAATGGTGGAGATTATGTGTGATTTTTGTTTTTCCCCCTCCTCCATTATTAAATTAAATGATGGAGGGGAAAGAAAAAAACTAACACATAATCTTCACCATTTCAAGCACGTTTGAGTTTATTCTACCTAAGAGTATCTCAAATAGTGTGATAGATAGTTTTCCACAATATTTTCTAAGATTTAGAGTTTTTCAAAAGAGATACACAAAACAAGGAAAAGAAGAAGGAAAATAAAATTCTGAATTAACTATCCCCTTAACTCCAATTCAAAAGTGCTTAAATACAGACAACAGTACCAAAGAAAGGATTAAATGGGCCAGCCCAAAAGAGGGAAAGAAATAAAAATTACATAATAATTAATAATAAACTAATTATTTTGTCACAAAGTCCTGCATCTATTTGGGTTGGGTCCTCATACGTGTGGGCCTGTTATCACTACTATTCGGCCCAATTACAACCTTGTCCTCAAGGTTGGGCTTGAAGGCACTTCCTTCTTGGGATTTAAATGAAGCAGCCCATTTGAATGATCCAACTGAATGTGTAACCAAGGGAATTGAAGAGGAAACCACACAGTTAGAATTGAGGGGTGAAGTAGGTATAAGTTTCAAAGCGCTTGGGGCAGTGAGACTGGAGAGGACCGCATGCGGAGCAGGTGGAGATAGGGATAAGTCATTGCGCGCCAGCTCATCAAGTGGGAGAGGTGCATGGGATCTAGCTGTATCTGTAACACCCCAAAATTCGCCTCATCTTTTCTTAACCTTTTGGCTTATGTTTCATATCATTTGCATCCTCATTTGTGCAACATTGGTTCTAAGCATGAGATCAAGGTATTCTGGTTGGCTCTCAAGAGGAAGGTATGTTTCTCAGAGGCTCAAACAAGGGATTGTACTCAATCTTATGGCATTTTCAAGCTCCAGATACCTTTCATCACTAAGGCATTCACAATCATCTGGATCAAGATTACAAGCATTTGACATATCCTCCTATCTTTTGATCATCTGGATTAGGGTTTTGGTTAAAGGGCATCTGTGGCTAGCTTCTTGGGCAAGGCATTGTTCTATGGCTCAACACACATATTAAGGGTTCCCTACATGTATTATGTATCATCACAAGTCATGACATGAGCCTCAGTTAGTGGAAAGAGGGTTAGGGTTTCATCTGGTCAAGAAAAGTCAATTGTGGCTTCACAAAGTCAAAGTCTTGGATTTTTTGGTCAACCATGGACATGCTATATCCTCTTGAGTGTTATTTTGTGTTTGGATCAGGAAGAATAAAAGAGAAATATAAAATCAGGAGATTTGGTGAATTAGGGTTTTAATGGAGAATTTTCTAAGTGTGAAAATCTCAATTTCTAATTATCTTGCAACATCTATAACTTTTTCATCCTTGATCCAAATGAGGCAAACTTGTTATCAAATTAAAGAGGAGATCATGAACTACAATTTTGAAGAAGGAATGATGTTCAAAAGATCAAAGTACAAGAAGTTATGAAGTCGTGAATCTAGAAAAAGTGAAAAGTGAACTTTTATACTTAGAATTTTTTCTAAGTGTCATTTGTCAAGTTCAACATTGGTTTTTCAAGGCCATTTTTCTCCATGATCAAGGTCTCATCTCATTTTCCTTCAAACATAAGATTTGTAGAGCATTCTACAAGATTTCTTTTGAGTACTAGAACTCCTCCATTGGATGTGTGAAACTCAAGTTATGAAGTCACAAAGTTGGGGTTTTCATTATGCCAAATTTAGTAATGTGTTTGCTAACTTCATGAACCAACTTTCCAAGGTATTTTTCACTATGATCAAAGCTCATCTCATTTTCCTTCAAACATGAAAGTTGTTAAGCTTCTTCCAAGATTTCCAAGCATGCCAAGAAATCGTCATTTGAGTGATTAGAGCTCAAGATATGAAGCTTTAAAGTTCATGTAATCAAGTTGCCAAACATGTCTTTTAACTTAGAATTTTTCAGGCAAAGTTGGCCAATTTGTAGACATGTTTTCTAAGCTAGTTTTCACAACTTTATGGATCTCATTTCAACTTCCCTTCAACATCAAAGTTGATCACTCTACTTCCCACTTTCCATTGATGCCAAGTACTTTGCAAATGGTGCCAATTTCATCAAGTTGTAATGGCATAAAGCGAGCTATATGAATATGTTTCAAAGGCACTTCTCATGACATTTTTGTTTAGTTTTCTTGCAGCAAAAGATACACTCCAAGTTCTCACGCATGACCTCACCTTTTCTTGCCAAAGAACCATGCCTAAAATAGCCAAACATGGCATGTACCTTCCATACACCATATTCCTTTTTTTTATGACAAAGTTTGGGATGAAAAGTGTACACACAAAACTTGCTACACATACCATCCATTTCACATATATCCTCATGATCATTTTGCTCAGCAAACCACCCAAAAGCAAATAATTACACACCATAACTCGTGTGCTATCAATGATGCATCATTTTGGCAAGTTTTCCAAACAGCCTTTCCACTCGATATTGGGCCTCAAAAAACCTCATAATCCACAATATAAAACTCCCCAAAACCCTAAGAAAGGGACTCATCTCATTTTTGGCTAAGGATCAGATCTGAGCAAGCTGCTCCCTCTCTCAAGTTCCTCTTATTTTTGAACTTCATTCTCCAAAGTTGATCTCTCTATTCTCTTGCTGCAATCATCACCACTGAAGAGTCAAGAAGCTAGAGGAAGGATTGGTTAGAGCTCTGAAGTCAGAACAAGGAGCATCTTTTGTTTTCTCTTATTTCATACATGTGTTATGGTTGTTTGAAGCATGTTTGAGTTGCTAAAATCATGTAGAACATGTTTGGATATGTCTTGTGCTTGTTTGCTTAAGTTTCAGTTTGAGTATGTTTTCTTCGTGACGTGTTTTCAAGGTGTTAGAGGATTTATAAATGAATTTGGAGTTTAGATTTGAGTTCTATGTGAAAAGTCCTTGAGGATACTATCTTGTTTCATCTGATTTGGTGCAGTTTGGTTTTGCTACACCGGAGTCTCGCCTGAGAAGACGACCAGAGCCCTAGCTCTAGCGTCTGAGGAGACAAGCTTGCATGGCAACGTTGACCTCTTGGACTTGCTGAGGTGTTCGCTGCATGGCGTTACGTGGCTCCCAGTCAGATTAATGAAATGGTGCATTTCATTAGTTTGGCTCCCTTTTTGTTGTTTCTGATTTGATGATGGATTGGGCTTGGCACTTTTTATTATTCCCACCCCTACCTTTTTGAGCCCAAACATTTTTACACTTATTCTCGTTCAACTCATAAATGCTACTGCACCCCCTTTCCATGTTTATGTTTCTATTTTATTTTCTTTTCTCTTCTTTCATTTCAGTTTACTTTTTAATAGTTAAAGCCTTTATAAAAATGCCCAAAAATATATTTGTGATTTTTTGATGTCTTGAGAATATTTTCTTAATTTTTATTTTATTTTTCAATTAATTTTTCTATTTTATTTTGAATTAATTTGTGAGGTGCTTTTACACTTTTGTCCTTGAACTAGGGTTTATGTTTTGATGCCATGTGCTTGCCTTCTTGATCCAATCTCTTGGCCATGCTTTGACATATGAATAATAAATGTTTGAATTCTTTTTTGGTGTCATGATGATTAATTCTTGGATGGTTCTTAATTGGTTTTTCTTGGCCCTCGATACATGCTCGATCAATATGCTATGTTTGCCTTAATGAGTTGATTTAATGATACACTTGTGCAATTCTTCTTGAGATATTTTGCTTACTTGTTCCTGATGGATATAACATGAGTTAGAGACTCTTGTTGGAATTTATTAGGTTTTTTTTCTATTTTTGATTGATGCCTAATTATAGTTTGGCTTTGGATTGAACATGCTTGATACTTGAACTAGTTTGAAATCATTTGTGTTTGATTAGGGTTTGGAATGCTTATTTAATGTGATCATGTACTGTATTGACTTGATTTTGGCTTTAGATTCACTTTCATTTGGTTATTTTCCTATTTTTGATGGAATTTTCAAGTTGATGTTGTTTTAGCCTTGCACCATTGATGTTCTTGATCTAGCTTCTCAAGATGCCTTCTTGTATGACCTAATGGATGCTTGTAGGCTATTGTGTGATTTGAATGACATGTTTAAGAAATTGATTTTCATGTTGTGATGTTCATTGTGTGATCACTTGTCATTCTTCTTTTCACATGATCATCCTTGCTCTTGTCATGAGTGATTTGAATGGTGTTTGCCTAACTCTTTTGAGCATGATGCTTGTGGATTTGGTTTGATATTCTTGAATTGGATGTGATATGATAAATTTGAGTATGATTCTGACCTTGATGTTATGGTATGTATCACTTGATAATATGAGCTTTGTGCTTTGCTTGAACACTTCCTTTTCTTTAGGAATAATCATGATGTATGCTTGCTTAACCTTGATACATGTTTTGGGTTCAATCCTTGTTGTTTCTCTTGTGAATTCATGAGTTGATGTTCATGGTTATGTTGCTGCCCCATTTGGATTCATACCTTGAGTTTACATGTTTACTTCTTTGAGGTGTGTTTTGCATAACTAGTTGTTTGACAATTGATGGGATTTAGATATGATGCATGACTTGAAGTTTTGTGCTTTCCCTTTGATCATTGACATAAGTTGAATTCAATATGACATAGCTACTGCCTTACCTTGGTTCTTACATCATTTGACTTCATTTCACTTTGCTTGTTGATTGATAATGCTTCTTGGTCGAGCTTAAGTCATTAGTGTGTGCATCAGTGCATTGTTTTGCCTAATCGCTTTGACTTCCAATCTTTAGACATGGTTTAACATATGTATACACTTTGGGTACCTTAACATGGTGTTGGTGTTTACTTTGTGTGATTGAACCTAATGCTTGCATAGCTTGATGCTTATACCAATTTGTTTGAACCTCACTTGTTTGGTTACTTGATGTTGCATCTTCCCCTCATCTTTGTTGCACCTTTCTCTTGTCTTTGACTTACTTCTCTTTCATCTCTCATTCTTATTTCTTTCGTTTGAGTCTTGAGACTTGATTAAGTCTTGAGTTTACTTGCCTTTTGTGATTGATTAGTATAATGTTTACTTGTGTTTGTTCACATGATCCCTTAGGATTCCTAGCTCAACTTAGCTTCTGATTAAGTTAGAGGTAGGAGAGACATTAGGCTTTCAATCCTTTACATGATAACAATTAGTGTTAGAACAAGATTTGGTTCAACAAGGTATCTCTTTGTTTTGATAAAAACAAAGTTGTATTTGTGTGAGAACAATTTTGGTACTCTAACATTTATTTTCTTAAGTATTGACAAACAGGTGCTGACGCTGATAAAGATAATTCTGACACTAATAAAGATAGCTCTGACTCTGATAGAGATCATGTGAAACGTCACTCTCAAATTCTTGAAAGATACTTTTGTGTCAAAGAAGCAAGATTGCTTCTGATCTACTGTGCTTCAAAAAGACTCTAAGAAGACAATATGTTGCTGCTGCAATGTTCTCTTAGATTCTGGTTCTGAATATAACTCTGATACTGATCTTCTGAAGAGTAAGTGCTAACGACTCTGAAGACAAGGTTCTGATGAACAAAGTTCTGAAGACTCTGAAGACTTAAGTTTCTGAAGACTAAGTTCTGAAGACTCTGAAGACAAGGTTCTGCTGAGCAAGTTCTAAAGACTCTGAAGACTTATGTTTCTGATAACCAAGGGTTCTGAAGAAGGAGTGCTGAAGACTCTTAAGACAAGGTTCTGCTGAACAAGTTCTGAAGACTCTGAAGACCCAAGGCTCTGAAGACCCAATGATTCATTCTTTTGATCAAGCTTTAATCATATCAATTCAGAAGACTCTGATGGATAGAAGAAGATGAAACATTTGTGAGGGAAAAATAATACATAGTACAGATCAAACACGTTCTTTTCCACTACCATTCCACTACCCTGATTTGGTGGTACAAAGGACAAATTCAGTGTACGGTTTTCATCCTAGCATAACAACATTATTTCAATTCGCCGATATTTTACTGAAATTCCTGATCTGCCCTTCAACAGATCTTTTTATGGATATATAAATACTTAATCATTCAAAGAATCATGTGTGACACCAAGTGTGAAAAAGAGAAATATACAAAACACTGCTTCATACGAGAAAGAACTCGAGAAATAGAGAAATCCATGAGTGAATAGTAAAGCACAACAATACAAAGAAGAAGATTGTTCTTACTGTATAGATTCTCTCTAAGTTAGATTGAGCTAGAAATTGTGTTTATATCAACTTATGTAAGAAGCATTTCATTGTAAACATTTATTTGATCAAATAGTTGTTTGAATTCCTTAAGGGACCAGTTGGGTCAGAATCCTTAAGAAGAGACGGTTAGTCTGTGTATTGTTAGTCACCAGCAGTTGCTAGTGCAGTTGTAATCAGTTTGGTTATAGTGGATTAAGTTCTTGTGTATAAGGGAAAATCACCTTGGCGGGTGGACTGGATTAACTTGATAGTTTTCAAGTGAACCAGGATATATCGTGTGTCTTTATCTATTGTTAATCTATTTGTGATCTTTGTTTGAGTTTCACAAAAAGCTTTCATTTTGAAAACCCAATTCAAACCCCCTTTCTTGTGTTTTTCTCACACCTTCAATTGGCATCAGAGCTCCGGTTCTGATTGTGATAAAATGATTTATCAACACTTCACCGTGTTCAGTACCGATCTAGTATTTGTGTGAGATATCATGGCTGCTGAAGCTAATGTTAATACTGCCGTAGAAGAGAAAGATGATTACAGTGCCAAACCACCAGTCTTTGATGGTGAAAAGTTTGACTACTGGAAAGACATAATAGAAAGCTTCTTTCTTGGTTATGATGTAGATCTTTGGGATCTGGTAGTCGATGGCTACACTCACCCAGTTGATGCTACAAGTGCTAAAATATCCAGAAGTGATATGACCAATCAACAGAAGAAAGATTATAAGAATCATCACAAAGCAAGAACCATTTTGCTAAACGCTATCTCTTATATTGAGTATGAGAAGATAACGAATAGAGATACTGCCAAATCCCTTTTTGATTCTCTAAGAATGACTCATGAAGGAAATGCGCAAGTTAAGGAGACAAAGGCGCTGGCCCTAATCCAAAAATATGAGGCATTCAGAATGGAGGATGATGAAATAATTGAGACCATGTTTTCAAGGTTTTAAATGCTAGTCACAGGACTTAAAGTTCTGGACAAAGGTTACTCAACTGCTGATCATGTTAAAAAGATCATCAGAAGTCTTCCCAAGAAATGGAGACCTATGGTAACAACTTTAAAACTATCCAAGGATCTTAACAGCATAAGTCTTGAAGAGCTTATTAGTTCTTTAAGAAGTCATGAGATAGAGCTGGAAGAAGATGAACCTCAGAAGAGAAGCAAATCTATCACTCTTAAGTCTAAACCTGAAAAGGCAAAGGCTTATCAAGCCGAGGAAGAATCAGAAGATTCTAGTGAATAATCAGAAGATGAACTATCGCTAATCTCCAGAAGGATCAACAAACTCTGGAAGCATAGGCAAGGAAACTTCAGAGGATCTAGAAGAAACAAAGGCCGCTCTGAGTCATCATCTGGACAGAAGAAGCAGAACTTCGGAAAGGAAGTTATCTGCTATGAGTGTAATGAGCCAGGTCATTACAAGAACGAGTGTCCAAAGATTAAGAAATACAAAAAGCCTAAGAAGAATTTCTCCAAAATGAAGAAAGCACTAATGGCAACTTGGGACGACTCTGATTCTGAAGAAGAAGACTCTGATGAAGAACAAGCAAATCTTGCGCTAGTAGCAATAATAGACGATGAAGTTTCTGGAGAACTAGAAGACATATTATCATTAGAACCAGAATCAGACTCAGATACTGACTCAGAGGTATTATCTAAACTCTCTCACTGTGAATTAGAGTCATGTCTTTCGGAAATGCTGGAAAAGTATCAAACTCTTCAGAGTAAATACAAAGATCTTAAAAGATCACATGTAATTGCTTCTGAGGAAAAAGATAGGCTTGAGCAGAATAATTCTTTTCTAAATGAAAACATTTTTTGCTTAAAAAATAGTAATTATGCCTTGAAAAGAAAAGTTGCTAAATTAGAAGAAGAATTAATCTCCAATGTCTCTGACACAAGTTGTATCAACAAGTATGATAGAATATTCCAGTATTTTCTAGCTAAAAGCGTAGATAGAAGCAGAATAACTTCCATAATCTATGGAGTTAGCAGAAATGGTAAGAAAGGTTTGGGATGTACAGAATCATCTGAAATTGACGAAAGTCAAACTGTTAAACCAAAACCTATCTATGACCATTTTGTGCCTTCTGGCACTGAGATTATTTGCCTGAGCTTGCACAAGAACCCCCACCGACACAGAAAACTATTTCTAAAGTTAAATATTATGCACAAATTCCACTTGATTATCCTGTTGTACAAAAGGCCAAAGTTGTGAGACACTCTGGGAAAGCTAACAAGAGAGGACCCAGAAAATGGGTACCTAAGGACAAGATAATATATGTTGCAGATATCTTTAGCAGCTCAGTTGAAACACCAGTCATGGTACCTGGATAGTGGTTGATCGCGACACATGACAGGAAGAAGGCATATGTTCCATAGTCTAGAACTTAAGCCTAGAGGCTTCGTCGGTTTCGGAGGAAACCAGAAAGGAAAAATCACTGGCTCTGGAATCGTTGGTAATGGTAACCTTCCTTCTGTTACTGATGTTCTTTTAGTCGATGGTTCGATGCATAACTTGTTGTCAATTAGTCAACTTAGTGACAATGGTTATGATATCATCTTTAATCAAAAGTCCTGTAAGGCTGTAAGTCAGAAAGACGGTTCAATCCTATTTGTCGGAAAGAGGAAAAACAACATTTATAAGATTAGACTTTCTGATCTTCGTGAACAGAATGTCAAATGCTTAATGTCTGTTAATGAAGAGCAATGGGTATGGCATAGACGTTTAGGCCATATTATCATTAGGAGGATTTCTCAGCTAAATAAGTTTGAATTCGTCAGAGGCTTGCCAAATCTGAAGTATTGTTCAGATGCTCTTTGTGAAGCAGGTCAGAAAGGAAAGTTTTCTAAAACTTCCTTTAAAGCAAAGAATGTTGTGTCCACCTCTAGACCGTTAGAACTTCTACACATTGATTTGTTTGGACCAGTGAAAACTGCCTCAATCAGTGGAAAGAAGTATGAATTAGTAATTGTTGATGATTATAGTCGTTGGACATGGGTAAAATTCTTGAAACACAAGGATGGGTCTCATTCTGTGTTCTCTACCTTTTGCTCTCAAGTGAAAACAGAGAAGGATTGTAAAATAGTCAGAGTCAGGAGTGATCATGGCGGAGAATTTGAGAACAGATACTTTGAGAATCTTTTTGATTCCCATGGAATTTCCCATGATTTCTCATGTCCCAAAACTCCACAAAAAAATGGAGTAGTGGAAAGGAAGAATAGGACTTTGCAAGAAATGGCTCGTACCATGATCCAAGAAACTAACATGGCTAAGCACTTCTGGGCAGAGGCAGTAAATACATCATGTTACATTCAGAACAGAGTTTCAATAAGACCTATTCTGGGTAAGACTCCTTATGAATTGTGGAAGAATAGAAAACCCAACATTTCATATTTTCATCCTTTTGGCTGTATTTGTTTTATGTTGAACACTAAAGAGAATCTTGGCAAGTTTGACTCCAAAGCTCAAAAGTGTTTACTGTTAGGATACTCTGAATGCTCTAAAGGCTACATAATCTATAACACAGAAACACGAATTATTGAGGAATCAATTCATGTCAGATTCAATGATAAGCTTGACCTTGAAAAGTCAACGCTAGTTGAAAAGTTTGCAGATCTGAAGATCACCTTATCAGAATCTAAAGAAGAAGAAGATTCAAGAGAAGCATACAAAGATGCAGATTCTCCAGATTCTGATACAACCTTACCAGAAACTGAAAATAACCCATCTATTCAGAAGAAGAATAGATTAAAGACTTCTTATTATGAAGAATTAATTCTGGGAGATAAAGTTGATCCAGTCAGAACTCGTTCACCATTTAGACATTCTGAAGAAACACTTTTGGGCTTGGTGTCTCTGATAGAACCAACATCAGTTGATGAAGCTTTTAAGGAGAATGAGTGGATTCTGGCCATGCAAGAAGAACTGAATCAATTCACCAAAAATGACGTATGGGATCTTGTTCAAAAACCCAAAGGTGTCCACGTCATTGGAACTAAATGGGTATTCAGACAAAAGTTAGATGAGAAAGGTGAGGTCATAAGAACAAAGCACGACTGGTTGCACAAGGTTATAGTCGACAAGAAGGGATAGACTATACATAAACCTTTGCACCAGTTTCCAGATTAGAATCTATTCACATTTTAATCTCATTCACTGTGAATCATGACATTACTTTATATCAGATGGATGTAAAAAGTGCATTTTTAAATGGGTATATTTCTGAAGAAGTGTATGTGCACCAACCTCCTGGTTTTGAGAGTTCTGAAAACCCAGATTTTGTTTTCAAACTTAAAAAATCGTTATATGGTCTGAAACAGGCTCCCAGAGCTTGGTATGAAATGCTAAGTAACTTTCTTTTGGAAAATGACTTTACCAGAGGAAAAGTGGATACAACACTCTTTTGTAAAACCTTTAAAAATGACATTCTAGTTGTTCAAATCTACGTTGATGATATTATATTTGATTCTGCTAATATTTCCTTGTGCAAGGAATTTTCCAAGTTAATGCAGGCTGAATTTCAAATAAGTCTGATGGGAGAACTCAGATTCTTTCTGGGAATTCGAATTGATCAACGATTAGAAGAAACATACATTCATCAAAGCAAGTATGCAAAAGAACTTCTGAAGAAATTCAATATGTCAGAAAGTAAATCTGCTAAGACTCATATGCATTCGACATGTATTCTGGAGAAAGAAGAAGTAAGTAAAAAGGTTTGTCAGAAGCTCTATCGTGGTATGATAGGAATTCTTCTATATTTGACAGCTTCTCGTCCAGATATTCTGTTCAGCATATGTCTTTGTGCTCGTTTCCAATAAGATCCAAGGGAAACTCACTTAACTGCTGTTAAGAGAATCCTAAGGTATCTAAAAGGAACAACTAACCATGGCTTGATGTATAAGAAAACATTAGAGCACAAGCTTTATGGTTACTGTGATGCAGATTATACTGGAGACAAATTGGAAAGGAAAAGCACTTCTGGAAACTGTCAGTTTCTGGGAAGTAACCTCGTCTCCTGGGCAAGCAAGAGACAATCAACAATTGCTCTCTCAACTGCAAAAGCAAAATACATATCAGCATCTCTGTGCAGTACTCAGATACTCTGGATGAAGAATCAACTTGAAGATTATCAGATACACGAGTGTAACATTCCTATCTTCTATGATAATACTTCTTCCATTTGTTTATGTAAGAATCCTATTCTACATTCTAGGGCAAACAATATTGAAATAAAACATCACTTTTTACGTGACTATGTTCAGAAGGGTACTTTTCAGTTAAAATTTGTGGATACAGATCACTAGTGGGCAGATATTTTCACAAAACCCCTTGCTGAAGATAGATTCGTATTCATTCTAGAAAACTTATTTATCAAACCTTGTCCAATATAAGATGATAATATTTTAATGTGTCAGGCTACCAGAACGTCTGATATAAGATTCTGATGTTAAGCAAAGTGTGTTAATTATTTTCTTTTAACTTTCGGATTCATGATACTTCTACAAGTTAGAAAATGTCCTGATAAAAAATTAGGCTAGTCAGATACCTCTTGGTATTCTTGATGTTGGGAACATTAAAACGTGCTCTCTTGAAAACAAACGGCTATGATTATTTGTGACACGTGTCCAAAATCAAATCATACTTACTGTTGAAGAGACACCTCGAGCGTTGTGATTTCGTGAGACTAGGTTTCAAGTAATTATTTCCTATTACTTATTAATACCTCTATAATCATGTTTAACACATTGGATTTGAAAATTTATTTGATAACTGTTTAAATCTTTACGTCTTCCTCCCATATTATGCATTCATAAAGATGTGTGTAAGACAAAGATTTCTTGGAACAAAACACTTGTCTTCCTTCCTTTATTCTTTGTCAGTTTCTGCCCTCTATCTTTTGAGTATACATTTATTTGTATTTATTGACTGATGTCATAATATTAATAACGTATACTGATCTGTGATCTTTTGGAGACTGATACACTCCTTTATCATTCTTTGTTCTTGTTTATATCCCTTGTATTGGAAATGATGAATTACTCGTCTCAATTCAACTAGTCTTTATTGCTATTTATTGCTATTACTCTTTGTTCTCTTTATATACCTTACTTCTCCTCATAACCATTCATCAGTTTCTAAACTTGCTTTTCATTCTTATCCTTCTTAATTCACCATGTCTATCAAAACCTTTGCTGACAATGAAGAAGTTATGGAGGTCATTAATGAGAAAAAGGCCATGTCTCCCAAGACTAAGAGACTCAGGCATTTACATTTCCACCAGCATGCAAATCCAAGGATGGTCAGGATACTATGCAATCCTGCATAGACCCATTTACCCTGTCATGGTAAAAGAATTCTGGAAATACGCACGGATTGGAGAAGACAATAATTCTGTCTGGTCTTCTATTTTCGGTATTCCGGTCATCATAACACCTACCTCCATCGCCCAAGCCATCAACTGTGTTCAATCTGGAGTGACTGTTGAAGATTTTCATCTAAAACTATTCCTTTGTTAAGGGTTTCATTGGAATTCATGATTTATCTCGAGATAAGTATGAACCCTATAATCCTGAAGGACTTCTCCCTGATGGAAAATTGTGGTTTCAACTACTGCTCACCAACTTTTGCCCCAGAGGATTGGCCAAAAGCACCTTGACTCATGATGATAAACTGTTTATCTATTTCATGATGTACAACGTCCGGGTGAATCTTCCACAAACCATCTTCAATCATCTGAAGAACTGTGTTGAAATCTCCAGAAATAAATACAAGTCCTTCATACCTTATGGAAGAATTCTGTCTGAGTTATTGTACAGGGCTGAAATCATCACATCAGTCAGAATACTTGGACCAGAGGATGCTACAAATGAAGAAAGGTGTGAAAGGGTGGATGAGGTGGAGGATTTCTGATAGCTGGTTGGCAGGTGTTTCTCTTGGTCTCTCTTTTATTTGTTCATTTCTATTCCTGTTCGTTGTTCTTGCTGTTTATTTGTTTTCCTATTTTGTGATTCCGTTCCTGTACTGCGCCCTAGCATTTTTTTCTTATCAATGCAATTTTTTCCTTATTTGCATCTATCTTGTCTTATTGCATTAAAAGGAGGATAAGTACTGAATTTAACTTATCTAAATTCTCTTAAATCGAAATGCTTTAGTTAATCATTGATTACCCTTTTTAATTATGACAAAAAGGGGGAGTATTATGGAAAGTTATTTTGATAAATATCTTGTCTCTAATCATAGCTCTAACATTCTAACACTTTAATTGTACATCCTTTTAGAATGTTTTTTAGGAAAATATTTATATTGGAAAAATGACTCTGATATCAATCAGGCTCGGATTTACTTAATCAAGCCCTGTTATTAGAATGCATCACCACTATAATCAAGCCCTGATAATTTTGGATCTGTCTAGATCTTTGCAATCAGGCTCTGTATCCCAAATCTTATAAGATTTCGTTAAGTCTTAGACTCAGGGGGAGCTTGATAAAGGGAAGTTTACTTTGAACTTATCTGAGTCAATTCTTATTATCTTCGTACAAAATTGTGTTATCAAAATACATTGTTTTGTCATTATAAAAAAGGGGGAGATTGTTAGAATAAGATTTGGTTCTGCAAGGTATCTCTTTGTTTTGATAATAACAAAGTTGAATTTGTGTGAGAACAGTTTTGGTACTCTAACGTTTTTTTCTTAAGTATTGACAAACAGGTGCTAACGCTGATAAAGATAATTTTGACAATAATAAAGATAGCTCTGACTCTGATAGAGATCATGTGAAACTTCACTCTCAAATTCTCAAAAGTCGCTTTTGCGTCAAAGAAGCAAGATTGCTTCTGATCTACTATGCTTCAGAAAGACTATAAGAAGACAATACGTTGCTGTTCTCTTGGATTCTGGTTCTGAATATAACTCTGATACTGATCTTCTGAAGACTAAGTGCTTATGACTCTGAAGACAAGGTTCTGATGAACAAAGTTTTGAAGACTCTGAAGACTTAAGTTTCTGAAGACCAAGTTCTGAAGACTCTAAAGACAAGGTTCTGCTGAACAAGTTCTGAAGACTCTGAAGACTTATGTTTCTGATAACCAAGGGTTCTGAAGAAAGAGTGCTGAAGACTCTGAAGACAAGGTTCAGTTGAACAAGTTCTGAAGACTCTGAAGACTCAAGGCTCTGAAGACTCAGTGATTCATTCTTTTGATCAAGCTTCAATCATATCAATTCAGAAGCCTCTGATGGATAGAAGAAGATGAAACGTTTGCGAGGGAAAAATAGTACATAGTACAGATCAAACACATTCTTTTCCACTACCATTCCACTACCCTGATTTGGTGGTACAAAGGACAATTTTAGTGTACGATTTTCATCCCAGCATGACAACATTATTTCAAGTCGCTAGTATTTTAATGAAATTCCTGATCTGCCCTTCAATAGATCTTTTTCTGGCTATATAAAGACTTGATCATTCAAAGAATCATGTGTGACACCAAGTGTGAAAAAGAGAAATATACAAAACACTGATTCATACAAGAAAGAACTCAAGAAATAGAGAAATCCATGAGTGAACAGTAAAACACTACAATACAAAGAAGAAGAGTGTTCTTACTGTATAGATTCTCTCTAAGTTAGATTGAGCTAGAAATTATGTTTATTATGTAAGAAGCATTTCATTGTAAGCATTTTATTTGATCAAACCGTTGTTTGAATTCCTTAAGGGACCAGTTGGGTCAGAATATTTAAGGAGAGACGGTTAGTCTGTGTATTGTTAGTCACCAGCAGTTGCTAGTTCAGTTGTAATCAATTTGGTTATAGTGGATTAAGTCTTTGTGTATAAGGCGAAATCACCTTGGCGGGTGGACTGGATTAACTTGATAGTTTTCAAGTGAACCAAGATATATCGTGTGTCTTTCTCTACTGTTAGTCTATTTATGATCTTTGTTTGAGTTTCACAAAAAGCTTTCATTTTGAAAACCCAATTCAAAGCCCCCATTTCTTGTGTTTTTTTCACACCTTCAATTATGATAGTCCCTTTTAAACCTTAAACTTAGGTCTATCTTTTTGCATGCTAACATTAGATAGAATTCCCTTTCTATCCCAACTTTAGGACCATTGTGCATGGCAACATTAGGAGTCAGTTTCCCTTAGTTGTTTTCTTTTCAACCTTTGAGTCCTCTTTCTTCTCATATCAAAACAAATAAAAAAACACTTAATAAATATGATGAGTATTGTGTGTCACGAGCCTTAAGTACATGGGAAATGATGAGTGGGAGTCTCTCCTTACATGTCTAGAGTGTTTAGCATACGTCCCGTTTGGGGGCGATCTTACGACGCATTCGCTCCTATGTCATAAACTTTAGCGCAATACGAGTTTCAAACTAACTTAAATCGCTTTTGTCTAAAACTCACTAACAAAATGCAAATTTTTTATCCTTCGGGATTGGTGTCAAGTCATTTTCAGAAAAAAGTACGTTATTTTTCGTTCTACCGCAAACAGGCATCTACCCTTACTACTGAGACGCGAACTTAACGTCGCTCATAAAAAACACTCAACCAACTTATGTTCGTAACCACAAACTAAAGACTCTCTGACTTCCTCATTCTCATCCGAATGAGGACACGTAGGCATAAGACGGCAATGTATTGGCAAGCAACCTTCCCCCATTCAGCCGTAGTCCTCCGAACTACATTGACTCTGACTTTCCCATTACACGAGGGAATACGTGGGCCTAGGACGACGATGTCCTATCGAGTCTCTTTTTTGTTTTCCCTTTTCATTTCTGTTAGAAGTAGAGCTTTAGACAAACACACTTTTTGATTATACAACAAGCGTGGATCCCGTTGAGTACGATAGATGCGAGGGGGTGCTAATATCTTCCTCTCGCGTAACCGATTCCCGAACCCAGGACTATGGTTGCGATGACCATATCTTCTCCCTTTTAAGGTTTCTTCTATCGTTTCCTTTCCCTCGTTGGGATAAATTACATTTTGTGGCAAATCTGTTTTTCTGCCGGTTGTTTTTCACGTTACGACAGCTGGCGACTCTGCTGGGGACTCTGGTTCCTTATGCGAGTCAATCCTAGCGCTTGTGTGTTTCTGTTTCATTGGATGTTTATTTCTATGCATTTATGTGTTGTATATTACTGTATTTTACCGCATTGTTTGCATTTGATTATTGTTATCCTATTATGCTGCTGCTGTGCTGTTGGGTGGGTTGGTTACATGAGAGATAAGCCCAATACCCAGGATTGAGTACATACTTAGGATTAGAGTGGATAGTCGTGTGGCCTACGTAGTGTCTGGTTACATTTGGTTGACACGAGACCCATATTCAGAAGAAGTTTTCTTTGGAGATATCCTATCCTGCGCGTCTGGTGCAGATGATAGGATGTTGACTTAGAGAGCTTATGACTCTGGAGACCGTTCATTGGAAATCAGTTGAGGCCTCCTTGATTGATGATGATGCTAAACTAGCAATGGTGTACATATCATCATTTCTCGACCTAAGAGTCCGTGATACTGAGGACCTGCTAGGATGACGTGTCAAAGACTAGAACCCACATGTGAGAGGGGATGGGTTTTGCATGACACCTTGACCTTCAACCAACCTGAATTTTTGGTTTTCTTATCAGTGTGAACTTATGAATGTGGTATTCTAGTTATCTCGGTATTCTGGTATTCTAGATTTCTTGTCAAAGCAGAATTCTGGTCTTATTCAGTCAGCAAAACAACAGTTATTCTAAGCAAATTGGATACCTTGATTCCGTGTTTGCATTTGCATAGCATCATCTTTGCATTCTAACATCCATGTTCGTTTATTTCTAGTGTTTGTATCTTATCTTTGATTTTGGTTACTGAAGACCAACAGAGATGAACGCCAGTAGGAAGAAGATCATTGTGTATAAGTTCCCTACTCTAACCTTGGATTCTCTTCATGGATTAGTTGCTTTGGCATATCCCAGTGTTCTAGAAGAGTTCAAAAAAGATTATGGGATGATTATGAGTTTCTTACATACTATCACTGAGTACGAGTACAAGGCTATACAAACTCTGCTATAATTCTATGACCCTCTACTATGCTGTTTTACCTTCCCAGACTATCAATTAGTGCCGACATTAGAGGAATATGCTTTCATTTTGGGGGTCCCCATCAAGGAGAGAGCACCTTTTTATTATTCCAAGGAAAGCCCTAATTTGGAGGATGTTGCCGCTGCTCTTCATTTGGGCCAATCTATTTTGGAAGATAATGTTACTAGCAATTGAGGTTTTCAGGGGTTTCCTTTGGATTTTATGGTTGATCAAGCTCATAAGTATGTTGAGGCAAAAAGTTGGACAATCTTTAATGTTATTCTGGCTCTGTGTGTTTATGGAATAGTCATGTTCCCAAATATGGCTGATTTTGTGGATATGAGTGCTGTTAGGATCTTCATTATGAAAAATCGCCAACTCTTCTCGGTGATTTGTACCATTCATTACATCATAAGAATGAGAAGAGGAGGGGAGGACTTGTTTCTTGCTATGCACCACTCTTCCATAAATGGTTCATGGATCATCTCCCTCGTTCGGGGGCCTTTGTGGAAACTCGGAAGACGTCAGAGTGGTAAAAAAGATTGATGGGTTTAAGGGCAGAAGATATTGTGTGGTTCAATCGTGACTTGCTAGGCAAAGAAATCATTGCTAGCTGCGGAGACTTCCTGAATGTGCCTCTAATAGGAAGAAAAGGTGTAATTAATTACAACCCTACTCTGGCTATTAGACAATTTGGGTACGCACTGAAAAAGCTGCCGAAAGATCGAGATGTCCAAGAATATTTTTTTGTCCATGTAGGAGATGATCCAGGTTTGCTGAAAAAAGCTATAGATGCATAGGGGAAAGGTCCACAGGAAGGGAAAAGTTTCTCTGGGTAAGAGTCACCGCAGAGCCTACGCCCCATATGTAGAATGGATTCAGAAGAGGGTAGAGGAGGTGTTTCTGCCCTTCTCGGTAGAGTCACCTTATACCCACTAATGATTGAGCAGCCTGCTACGGTGGACATGGAGAGGTATAACAAAATCTGGGCAGAAAATAAAGAATTACGCAAGTAGAATAAAGAATTAAAGAGGGAGATCAGTTAGTTGGGGCATGATCGGAAGGAAGTTGTTTATGTAGCCAAAGTGAAGTCAGAGATGTTGGCCAAGAAAGAGAAAGAACTAGCAGAGGAGGCCAAGAACAGACAATGAGTAGGTTAAGACCTGAGAAGCGCTAACAGCGTACTCCAGTCAAAGAAGAAGAATTTAGAAAGAGCTCGCGTTGATATCTCTAAGTTCAACACCCAATGGAATGCCACGGTGACCGCTCATAAGATGAAAGAAGACGAATTTCGAGACCAGATTGAGAAGCTGAATTTGCATCTCAGAGACAAAGAAAAAGAAGTTAAAGCAGAGGCATCCCATAGGTATAGAAGTGAACAACGACTTAAAGAGACTTTGTCGGCCCTGGAGGAGCTCAAGATTCGAGCGGAGGTAAAGAAAACCAAACTTGAGGATCCTAAACTTAAGGAAGTTTTCGGTGAAAATGCTTGGGAGTCGAGGTGTCAGTACTTAGAGGAAGTCATGCACAAACACGATGCTCTCATTCAGGAGTTGATCCAAAGACCAAAGCACCCGGATACGAGGAAATTATTCAAGGAGATTCAAGCTTGGGGCGAAAAGCGTTATGGTTGGGAAGGGCTGTCTATGGCAGATTTTGACGATATGGATTAGTGGCTTTCTTTCTTTTGTATTTGATCACCACCAGGCTTATTGTCTGGGATCACTGATTCTTATATTTGGCTATCTTTTTTAGTATGGATTGTATGTAATGACTGGTGGTTATTCTATTATTCTAGAATCTATGAGCAGCTGTTGTCGGTGTTTTATCCGTTTTTAGTGTTTATCATTATTATTAAACTGGAATCAAGGGGTAGATCGCTCTGGAAATATTCAAACATGGCATTTGCATTTGCATCGTATATTCATTTGCATAACAGGTGTTCTCGATTGGCTTATTCTTATCTCTGCTTGGTTTTATTCAGCAAGATTGCGAACCCAAATATTCACAGGTATTGCACAAGAGGGAATCAACAGAGAGCAATGGAACAAGTACAAGCTGAACTTCAGGAGGTCCGAAACCACATGACTCAGTTTATGGAGTTAATGCATAATATGGCTCAGGGGCAGGAACAACTAATAACCTTGGTCTAACCTTTGATTGCTCGTGTGGATGAATATGGTGTTGTTCATGGTGGTGCTGGAGTTATTCCTTCGGGCGGAGGTAGTCTTGGTGTTGTTATCCCTCCGGGCGGAGGTGGTCCTGGTGTTGCCATTCCTCCGTGCGGAGGCATCGCTGGTGGGGCTCCCGGTGTTGGTTGTAACACCCCAATTCTACCCATCGAATATTTAATAAAATCAGAGTAATAAAATTTCAACATAAACAGGATGTCACATTTTCAACTTTAAACATCAACCTCAATCACATAAGACACAGATACATAACACTTTAAAATAATCGGAGACACCATCAACATCAACTTTTTGTCTTTAAAATCAAATGACTTCATTAATCAAACAGCAGAATTGTTAACTTCAATTTAAAAGAGCAACATCTTTGTCCAACTCAAATTAACTTCAACATAACAAAGGTTTAATAAATTCAACATAAAATTCAGCAACGGAACAAAACAATAACAACTGCAAATAGCGTTCATTCCCCCCCGAGTGTTACGTATCAGAGCGACGACACCGACTCGAACTAATGAAGGTAGAAAGCCTTCACTCCGGATTACCTGCAGGATGACGTATAAACCATCACCATAGACAGAAGGGGTGAGATATCGAACAATATAATCGAATATATGATTAATAATATAATAGTTCAGATTATAGAAAAATCACCACTTCACAACTCACAATCAACATCATCCAATATGATAACAACATAACAACATAATTATGCAACTTTGAAATGCGACTCGTAATATGCATGTGGTACCATTGGAGCAGAACTCCCAACTTAGAAATTTGCCAATTAATATTGACGTCAACAAGGCATAAGCCTTCAACTTAAATTTTTGCCAGTCCAGGCCAACTTAGTAATTTTGCCAATCCAGGCCAACTTGGTATGCTATGCTATGCATGCGACAACAACTACAACATCAAATTATTCAACAACAACACAACAACAACACAACTGCAACTTAACAACAATTTCAACATTGGCCATCGGCCTACAACTTAATATTTGCCAAGTAATAGAGGCAATTCAACACGACACAACATCACCTGCAACTCAAAATTCAGCACCAAGGCACAACACAACACAACAAGGCTATTTTTTTTACTTACTGATTATCCTACTATTTTATCACCACTATTGTCATATTATTATCCTTCTAGTTTCATGTTATTAATACTATTACTTATACACTTGCAATGATTCTCACTCAATAGTTATGCAAAACTATTTACTACTGAGTTCAATCATGCAAAATTGTCTACTGTTAATTATACTGATTATCAAATTAATTATGTTATCTGCAAACACATTTTCTAAGTTCAATTATACTATGCCTACAGACATACAACAACCAGAAATCTCAATTTTATTTTATTTTTATTCTGCGTGACGGTCGTAACCAATCCGTGGCGGTCGTAACCCGCATGACGGTCGTAACAAGGCCATGACGGTCGTCATGCCTCCCAGACGGGCGTCCCACCTGTTAGCCTTCGCCCTCTCTGTTTCTCCCATTCTTCCAATTTTCTCTTTCTGATCGATCACAAACCAACCTTTCAACCACCTCAATACACATAATTTAGGGCCATGATTATACTCACATTAACTTAAATCCATTGTTCACGACTAAATTCAACAGCATCACCCAATTATCGATTTCCGATATCAATTACTAAATCAACATACACAGACAATGTAAGCAACATGCACAGACAACATACACAAGGCAATCCTACAAATCTAATCTCACGTATCATTCATCATTAACCTAATTATAGAGTCAGAGCCCCACCCTTACCTTGGATTGACGGTCGCTCTAAATTTCCGGTCAGAATCTTGCTCTAGCAGCCTCTCCGAAGTCTCTCTCAAAACCCTTGCTCCACTTTCTGTAACTTCTACGTTCCTCTTTGTATTTCCAACTGCCCCTACTTCTTTCAATCCCTATTCTAATAACTAACAACCATTCAAATAATACTATAATCCTATTGGGCTTAAGTTCTTACACTTCCTTTTCTACTACTTCCAACCAATTAAATAGGCCCAATTAATATAGTTTAGTATTATTCTAATTTCTACCACTTAATTCAACTGAACAATTCCACACAGCTTCAACAATTAAAACGGAAAAATATTCAAAACTATTTAATTAAATAAATAATTAAATAATCGGGCGTTACAACTCTCCCCCACTTAGAATATTTTCGTCCTCGAAAATTTACCTGATTCGAATAACTCGGGATAGGCTTCCTTCATCTTGCTTTCCAACTCCCAAGTCATGCTTTCTCTGGCAGCTCCTAACCAGACAAATTTCACCAACGCAATCTCCTTGCCTCTTAAGGTCTTTATTTCACGATCCGCGATCCGTAATGGCACCGTCTCAATAGTAAGATTATCCCGTACTTGCACATCATCCATATGAATCACATGAGATGGATCTGAAATGTACTTCCGAAGTTGTGACACATGAAACACATCGTGTAAATTCGAAAGATTAGGAGGTAAAGCCACTCTATAAGCAACATTTCCAACTTTGTCCGAAATCTGATACGGACCAATAAAACAAGGAGTGAGCTTCTTAGACTTCAAGGCACGCCCAACACCGGTCACAGGTGTAACTCTCAAAAATACATGGTCACCCGCTTGAAATTCTAAATCCTTCCTTCGCTTGTCATGATAACTCTTCTGTCTACTCTGGGAAGTTTTCATCTTTTCTCGAATTAACTTCACCTTCTCAGTAGTCTCTCGAACAATTTCAGGTCCAAGTACTACACTTTCTCCAGATTCATGCCAACATAAAGGAGTCCTACATCTTCGACCATATAATGCTTCAAAAGGGGCCATCCCAATACTAGAATGGTAACTGTTATTATAAGTGAACTCGATCAATGGAAGATAGGTATCCCACGAACCTCCCTGCTCAAGAACACAAGCTCTCAACAAATCCTCCAACAAATGAATAATCCTTTCAGTTTGACCATCCGTCTAAGGGTGATACGCCGAACTCAACCTCAACTTAGAACCCAACGCCTCTTGCAACCTCTTCCAAAAATCAGAAGTAAACCTCGGATCCCTATCAGACACAATACACAGAGGAACACCATGCAGCTTTACAATTACGCTAGTATAAATCTCTGCCAACTTCGATACTGGAAAACTAATGTTAATAGGGATAAAATGAGCCGACTTTATAATCCTATCAACAATCACCCAAATAGAATCATGTCCCCTTGAAGTATTAGGTAATCCCGTCACAAAGTCCATTGAAATGCTATCTCATTTCCATTCTGGAACTTCCAACGGTTGCATCAACCCCGCAGGCTTCTGATGTTCAACTTTCTACTTCTGACAAGTTAAACACGTATACACAAACTAAGCTACATCATGCTTCATCCCAGGCCACCAAAACAAATTCTTCAAATCTTGATACATCTTGGTAGCCCCTAGATGAATACTCAATTTACTTTTATGACTTTCCTCAAGAATCGTTTTTTTCATTTCCGCATCGTCAGGAATACAAATTCGATCACGGAATCTTAACACACCATGCGCGTCCATCTTAAAATCGCTATTCTCAGGCTGATCGATTCCAACCATCGAATCTATCAGTTTCACATCTAACTTCTGAGCTTCTCTGATACTATCCAGAAAATCATTGTTAATCTTCAACATTCCTAACATAACACTTTGCGGTGTCACTTCGCAAACTAAACTCATATCTCTGAACTGTTCAATTAATTCCAACTCTTTAACCATCATCGCCGACATATGCAAAGTCTTTCGGCTTAAAGCATCAGCCACAACATTAGCTTTACCTGGATGATAATTCAAACCGAAATCATAATCTTTTAATAACTCCAACCACCTTCGCTGTCTCATATTCAACTCCTTCTGGTCAAATAAATACTTTAAACTTTTATGGTCACTAAATACTTCAAATCTAGAACCATAAAGATAATGCCTCCAAATCTTCAGCACAAAAACAATTGCGGCAAGTTCTAAATCATGCGTAGGATAATTCTTTTCATGAGGTCTCAACTGTCTCGACGCATAAGCAATTACCTTATCATTCTGCATAAGTACACCTCCTAAACCCATTTTAGAAGCATCACAATACACCACAAAAGGTTCTCCTAGGTTAGGTAATGTCAAAATCGGAGCCGACGTCAATCTCTTCTTCAATTCCGTGAAACTTTCTTCACATCGAACGTCCCACACAAATGCTTTACCTTTACACGTCAACTTAGTTAACGGAAGTGCCAACTTAGAAAAACCTTCGATAAACCTTCTATAGTAACCAGCTAGTCCCAAAAAGCTTCTTATCTCGGTAGCCGACCTTGGAGTTTCCCATTGCAACACAGCGTCTACTTTAGATGGATCCACAACAATGCCACTACTTGAAATGACATGTCCAAGAAAACTCACCTCCTTTAACCAAAAGTCACATTTAGACAGCTTTGCATATAACTTCTTCTCTTTCAAAACTTGCAACACTAGTCTTAAGTGTTCTGCATGCTCTTCTTCCGATTTAGAGTAAATTAATATATCATCAATAAACACCACCGCAAACTGATCCAAATAAGTATGAAAGATACGGTTCATGTACTCCATGAATACTCCCGGCGCATTAGTAACACCGAAAGGCATCACCGAATACTCATAATGTCCATATCACGTTCTGATGGCGGTCTTCTGAATATCTTCATCTCTTACTTTAATCTAATGATAGCCCGACCTCAAATCAATCTTGCTAAACACACTAGCACCTACTAATTGATCCATCAGATCGTCTATTCTCGGAAGCGGATACTTGTTCTTAATTGTTACTTTATTCAATTGTCTATAATCAACACATAACCTCATACTTCCGTCTTTCTTCTTTACCAGCAGCACTGGAGCTCCCCAAGGCGATACACTTGGTCTTACAAACTTCTTTTCAAGTAATTCCTCCAATTGCTTCTTTAATTCTGACAACTCAGATGCAGACATTGTAACGCCCGTATTTAATTAAATATTTTAATTAAATAGTATTGAGTATTTTTCCGAATATTTGTTGAATATGTTGAATATGATGTTTGATGCTAATAAGTATTAATCAGGTAATTAGTCGATTTAGTCGGGAGAAATTAATATTAGAAATAATATTTATTTTTGTAGAATATTAATTAATTTAGTTGGATTAAGTTGTGTGTGAGAAATAACAAAGTTGGGGGTATCGTGTAGTAGGCCCATTAAGTTAATTAGTAGACCCATTATTATATTAGGTTATTATATTAGGTTTTTAATTAAGAGAAAATAAAAAGAAAAGAATAGAAGTGGCAGTAAGAAAAGAAAAAGAAGTTACAGAAATAACTGAACGAGGGTTTGGGAGGCACCAAGGTTGGAGAAGAGAGAATTCGAGAGGTTGCCGTCAAAGTCTCAGTTTCGACCGGAAATTCGAGCTACTTTCAATCCAAGGAAAGGGTGGGGTTCGAATTTTATAACCGGGTATATGATAATTGGTACGTGGGATTGGGAGTGTATAATTTTTCTACTGTGAATGTGTTGATTTTATGATGAATGGTTCTGGTTTTATGTGCTGAATTGTATTGTTGAATTGTTCTGGTTTTGTGGAAATTGATTTCTTTGTGATATGTGTTAATGGTTGAGTTTATGCTAAAAATTGGTTGGTATTTGATCGTGGAGAATAAATTCTGGAATTGAGTGGTGAAACTGTTAATTAGCTGTTTAAAAAAAAAATAAAAAAATAAAAAAATAAGGGGGGGTGGCGCAAGCCACCCCTGTGTGTCAAACAATGAGGTGGCGCAAGCCACCAGGGAGAGATTGAAGTGGCGCAAGCCACCACGGTCATGTGAAGAAGGGGGTGGCGGACACCCCTAAAGTGGTGGGGACCACATGATTTCTTGTGTTTTTTTTATGCAAGTGTACTTATATTTAATCATTAAACATGATTTATTCATCTAATTTATACCCACATGTATACTAAAATAAATAGTGACTAGTATAGCATTATGCGGATGAATAAATAGGTCCCTATACCGCTAACTCGGTTAATGAGGGAGAAACATAGTACTGGTGTAGCAGAACTCAGAAATAGCAGTAACAGGTTTTTAGCAGAAAATGAGAATTTGCAGACACTGATATTTGGTAACAGGGTTGAATTTCGGTGACAGTATAATTGATAGCATAACTGTGAAATTTAACAGTATCAGTAAAATTAACTAGTAGTAATCATAGTGTGTAAAAATAGTACCGGTTTAGCCGAATGAGTATAATTAAGCGGAAAAATTAGTTGTCTGGAATTAGTTGAAGTTGGTCGGGAAGGTTCGTATAAACTAGTAGGTAATTTTGGTCGGTTGATTTTGTTGAAAATATGATGAATAAGTGGATTTGTAGGTACAACTGAGTAAGTTACTTTGTCCCGATTTATGGGCATATTTGAGTTGTACGTTGGATGACCATTGTTGATTTAATTGTTGCAGTTGATGTATATCTTATGTTGCAGACGTTGTTGTTGTTGTTAAGTTGCAGGCCTTTGGCCGATGTTGTTGTTGTTGTTGTTAAGTTGCAGGCCTTTGGCCAATGTTGTTGTTGTTGTTAAGTTGCAGGCCTCTGGCCAATGTTGTTGTTGTTGTTAAGTTGCAGGCCTTTGGCCAATGTTGAGTTATTGTTGTCGTATGCCATTCATATTAGTCGCATACATTGCATTTTTCTAAGTTGGAGCTAATGCTCACCCACGTTGGCCTGGATTGGCAAAAAGTTGAAGTTGAAGGCTTATGCCTTGTTGATGCCCGACAAACTGGCACTTTCTAAGTTGGGAGTTCTGCTCCAATGCCTCTATTAATTGGCAGATTTTTAAGTTGGGAGTTTTGCTCCAATGGTACCACATGCATACGCATAGTTGAGTTGCATTTGAGTCGCATATTATAAGTTGTTTGTTGATTGTTGTTTTGTTGTTGTTGTAAAGTAGTGACATTGTATGATTTTAATCTAATGTATTGATTATCATACTCCTGATTATATTGTTCGATATCTCACCCCTTCTGTGTATGGTGATGGTTTATACGCCATCCTGCAGGTAATCCAGAGTAGAGATGCTTACCTTACTAGTTGAGTCGGTGATGTCGCTCTGATACGTAGCACTCGGGGGTTAACACATGTTTTCGTTTAGTTGTTGGATTTTCATCATGTTGCTGAATTTTAAGTTGTTTCCGTTGAGGATATATTATTTTAAGTTGTTTTGATGTTGAACACGAGTTGAACTATTTTAAAGTTGCAATTATGAATTTGTTGTGTAGTAATAAAGATGTTTTATTTTACAGAATAAATAAAGTTGTCATTTTTCCACCGGATGTTTAAGTGTTATGTATCCATGATTAAATGCGATAAGTGTCGTTGTTTTTAAGTTGAAAATGTGGCATCCTATTTGAATGTTGAATTTTGAAACTCTGATTTATGAATTTCCGCCGGGTAGAAATGGGGTGTTACATTAGTGGTATTAGAGAAGGTCGGTCCGTCCGGCCAAGTTGTCTAATGTTGTTTATTCCTTAGTACACGACATGTGTGTGAAACACCGTCAATACTTGCTTGTAGGTTTTTTTAACCGTTTGTCTCCAGGAGTTGGTTTGAAACAAGTGGCGGAGAAGTTTACTTCTCAGATATGTTTGTAGTATGTGAATTTGAATCAAGGTGATATTGATTGCAGGAGTGCAAGTGTTGTCAGAACTGTGTTGTTGCGAATCAACGAGAGTATGGACTCATGATTTTATCTGTCGGTCCGGTTGAGACATTTGAAGGAGGACGAGTCAGTATGATTGATGTTTGCTTCTCGGAGAAGAGAGGGCAATGTGACGAATAGTGATATGCAAGTGGAGTATATCTGGAGTGAAGTCAGATGATTTTCAGAGTTGGGTGAAAAACAAGGATTGTTGGAAAAGTTTGGAAGCAAGAGAAAGAGGTAGAACTCATGTTCACCAATTTCGGTTTTTATTTTCACATTTATGGAACAGCCTTCAGTAAAAGAGGCATAACTTTCTACTCGTAACTCCAATGAAAGCGATTCTGGACTTTTCGGAAAGTTTACGAAATTCTATATAGTTTGCATATAAATTTTGTCTTCGGCATGTTTTTGAGGAGAGAGAAAGACGCGTTTGAATAGTTGGGTCTGATGCTGATTTTGTTTGGTGGAAGTTTGTATACGGGATTTCTTGACCAGTCCCATTGCAAGGACGATAACTTTTTACTCGTGATTCAGATTTGAGCGATTCTTGAAGTTCTGGAATCTACACGAAATTCCCTTCATTTTGGAATATAATTTTGTGTCTGGGAGGTCTGTATTGAAGGAGATAATCGTGTTTGAAGTTGGATAATTCTTGCTGGAAATAGTAAGATGAAGTCAAGTATGAAATGTTTAGTAATAAGAAGAAAAATATCGGAGAAGCACATGGAAGTGCAGCGTATGATAGTTGAGAATGATTAAAGTATATAAATCTTTGAGGAATGGTAAATAGTAAAGTGGATTGTGTGTTGTTGGCGAGATGTGTCGGCATGAGTCGGAAATTTTTGGAAGTTATATCACCAACCAGATGATGAGATGGTATTGTTGAGATTGTGATTGGAATGAGAATCAAGTGTGAAACTATATGGATCATCGAAGTTGTGAGATTAAAAAGAAAGACGAAGGATTGGTTAGGGTTGTCAAAAGTTTTGGACTTGGATAAATGTTTCGATTGAAGTGGGCCGATTTGGATTGTACTTGATGTATCAGAAGGATATTCGATAATTAGGCTGTGCAACAAGTGTGTATAAGAATATATGTGTTGGATTTTATGCGTTCTTGGAAATAAGGAAATTAAGAAAAACGTTTGTAAGCCTTAGAGAAATGGTAAAGCAGTATGCTTAGATAACTTTGAGCACGAGGAAGAAGACGCTATTTTAGTTGGATAATGATGATTTATGCCACCATTATGGTTGCCGGCTGTCTATTGACAAATTGAGGAACTGATCACCCTTAATCTCTTGTTGATAGTCGACGGAATCATGTTGGATGGAGTAGACGTGTCTTGCCAACTAGAATAGTATGCACAGTGAATTGTTTGGGGTTGAGCCAAGTGCTTATGAATTGTTTGAGTTGTCGATGCGGATTCCTATATAGGGAAATGAGGCGGACTTGAGGATGTTAGTATGAAGTTGCGAGTTGATCAGTGAGTAGTTTGGAAACTCACAGTTGTGTTCTGGATAACTTGGGTTTTGGTTTGTGGTGGATCAAGAATTCGACTGACATGAGACTTGAAGAATTGTAGAGATAAACCAAGTAGGAAGTAAATGGTAATGTAAGAATATGATTTGACCAAGGATGTCGGATCGAAAAGGGTAGTGGCTGGTATGCCTTAAAGTGTATATATGGAAATATGAATGGTATTTTCCATACTTGTTTGGATAAGTTAGAATTGGTGTTTGTTGTGGATATTCTGATGTTTAATAAAATCAGAAGAAGAGCGCGTAGAGTATTTGAGAGTTGAGTTGCAAGTATTGAAAGAAGTGAAGCTATATGCTGAGTTAGCAAGGTGTGAATTATGATTTGTAAAGATGAAGTTGAGTGGTTGTGTTAATTCGGATGAGGGATGTTGGAGAATTGTGCTAGTATGAGTAAGACTTGATGAATTAGTTTGTTTGATTGGTTTGGTTAATATGCCATGTTAAGTGTAGGTTATTGAGGCTAAATCTATGGATATTAGGTGTTAAGCTCTATTTGGAAGATGATTTTTCTTGTTGAGATTAATTGGACACATGTATCCTTATGCTGTGGTAATGTTGTTATGCGTTGAGATGAATTTTGATGATGTGTTAATACAAGGTGGTGAAGTTGTAGCTTATGTTGACGATAATTAGGAATTCTTGAAAGTATCTATCCTATTCAAGATTTGGAATTGGCTGCAGTTGTAGTTGTGTTGGATATTCAGAGGTATTATTTACGGATCTAAGTTCGAAGTGGCCAGTCATCAAAGTGTAGAATGCCTATTTGGTTTGAATTTCCGATGAGTTAAGTCAAAAGTCTTTTCTTATGTCTGCTTTGATGGTTGGAAGTTGATGTGAACTTGGTAGATTTGATGGTTGCAATTAATCAGAGTGCGCAGCGAAAACGCGGTGCAGAGCGGTTGGTTCTTATGTGGGTAACCACGATGTCGGTAGTTTGATTATGTTGATGTTGTGCTTTGGGATTTTGTGCTCTTATCCTTGTTGTTGCCTCGTTACCTAGGGTGATGGTTCGAGTGCGAGTAGCTAATTCTTATGATGGAGGATTAGGGAAGTGTTGCCTACGGCGATGGTAACAATCGTGTTGTGTTCTGACCCGTAGTGAACTTGTGTGTTCTTAACTTGGTTATTCTTTGTGTCTTGAGTTAGTCGTTGGGTGCATTGCGTAAGCATTGTTTCGTGTTGTTGTTGTCATTGATGTGATGTATTGTTGATTGGTGTTAGACGTGGGGTTGCCTTTTTAGGGCAGGGAAGTTGATTTGTTAGCTGAGATAACGTATCTGGAGTGTGGTGCATCGAGTAAATTTTCGAGGACGAAAATATTCTAAGTGGGGGAGAGTTGTAACGCCCGTATTTAATTAAATATTTTAATTAAATAGTATTGAGTATTTTTCCGAATATTTGTTGAATATGTTGAATATGTTGTTTGATGCTAATAAGTATTAATCGGGTAATTAGTCGATTTAGTCGGGAGAAATTAATATTAGAAATAATATTTATTTTCGTAGAATATTAATTAATTTAGTTGGTTAAGTTGTGTGTGAGAAATAGCAAAGTTGGGGGTATCGTGTAGTAGGCCCATTACGTTAATTAGTAGACCCATTATTATATTAGGTTTTTAATTAAGAGAAAATAAAAAGAAAAGAATAGAAGTGGCAGTAAGAAAAGAAAAAGAAGTTATAGAAATAACTGAACGAGGGTTTGGGAGGCACCAAGGTTGGAGAAGAGAGAATTCGAGAGGTTGCCGTCAAAGTCTCAGTTTCGACCGGAAATTCGAGCTACTTTCAATCCAAGGTAAGGGTGGGGTTCAAATTTTATAACCGGGTATATGATAATTGGTACGTGGGATTGGGAGTGTATAATTTTTCTACTGTGAATGTGTTGATTTTATGATGAATGGTTCTGGTTTTATGTGCTGAATTATATTGTTGAATTGTTTTGGTTTTGTGGAAATTGATTTCTTTGTGATATGTGTTAATGGTTGAGTTTATGCTGAAAATTGGTTGGTATTTGATCGTGGAGAATAAATTCTGGAACTGAGTGGTGAAACTATTAATTAGTTGTTTAAAAAAAAATAAAAAAAAATAAAAAAATAAGGGGGGGGGGGGGGGGGGGGGGTGGGGGGTGGCGCAAGCCACCCCTGTGTGTCAAACAATGAGGTGGCGCAAGCCACCAGGGAGAGATTGAAGTGGCGCAAGCCACCAAGGTCATATGAAGAAGGGGGTGGCGGACACCCCTAAAGTGGTGGGGACCACATTATTTCTTTTGTTTTTTTTATGCAAGTGTACTTATATTTAATCATTAAACATGATTTATTCATCTAATTTATACCCACATGTATATTAAAATAAATAGTGACTAGTATAGCATTATGCGGATGAATAAATAGGTCCCTATACCGCTAACTTGGTTAATGAGGGAGAAACATAGTACTGGTGTAGCAGAACTCAGAAATAGCAGTAACAGGTTTTTAGCAGAAAATGAGAATTTGCAGACACTGATATTTGGTAACAGGGTTGAATTTTGGTGACAGTATAATTGATAGCATGACTGTGAAATTTAACAGTATCAGTAAAATTAACTAGTAGTAATCATAGTGTGTAAAAATAGTACCAGTTTAGCCGAATGAGTAGAATTAAGCGGAAAAATTAGTTGTCCGGAATTAGTTGAAGTTGGCCGGGAAGGTTCGTATAAACTAGTAGGTAATTTTGGTCGGTTGATTTTGTTGAAAATATGATGAATAAGTGAATTTGTAGGTACAACTGAGTAAGTTACTTTGTCCCGATTTATGGGCATATTTGAGTTGTACGTTGGATGACCAGTGTTGATTTGATTATTGCAGTTGATGTATATCTTATGTTGCAGATGTTGTTGTTGTTGTTGTTAAGTTGCAGGCCTTTGGCCGATATTGTTGTTGTTGTTAAGTTGCAGGCCTTTGGCCAATGTTGTTGTTGTTGTTGTTAAGTTGCAGGTCTCTGGCCAATGTTGTTGTTGTTGTTAAGTTGCAGGCCTTTGGCCAATGTTGAGTTATTGTTGTCGTATGCCGTTCATATTAGTCGCATACATTGCATTTTTCTAAGTTGGAGCTAATGCTCACCCACGTTGGCCTGGATTGGCAAAAAGTTGAAGTTGAAGGCTTATGCCTTGTTGATGCCCGACAAACTGGCACTTTCTAAGATGGGAGTTCTGCTCCAATGCCTCTATTAATTGGCAGATTTTTAAGTTGGGAGTTTTGCTCCAATGGTACCACATGCATACGCATAGTTGAGTTGCATTTGAGTCACATATTATAAGTTGTTTGTTGATTGTTGTTTTGTTGTTGTTGTTGTAAAGTAGTGACATTGTATGATTTTAATCTAATGTATTGATTATCATACTCCTGATTATATTGTTCGATATCTCACCCCTTCTGTGTATGGTGATGGTTTATACGCCATCCTGCAGGTAATCCAGAGTAGAGCTGCTTACCTTACTAGTTGAGTCGGTGATGTCGCTCTGATACGTAGCACTCAGGGGTTAACACATGTTTTCATTTAGTTGTTGGATTTTCATCATGTTGCTGAATTTTAAGTTGTTTCCGTTGAGGATATATTATTTTAAGTTGTTTTGATGTTGAACACGAGTTGAACTATTTTAAAGTTGCAATTATGAATTCGTTGTGTAGTAATAAAGATGTTTTATTTTACAGAATAAATAAAGTTGTCATTTTGCCACCCGATGTTTAAGTGTTATGTATCCATGATTAAATGCGATAAGTGTCATTGTTTTTAAGTTGAAAATGTGGCATCCTATTTGAATGTTGAATTTTGAAACTCTAATTTATGAATTTCCGCCGGGTAGAAATGGGGTGTTACAGACATCCTGTACGGTGCCATAGAAACAGGTCTGGTACCAGGTACAAGGTCAATTGCAAATTCAACTTCTCTTTCTTGCGGTACTTCAGGAATTTCATCAGGGAAAACTTCAGGAAATTCACTCACCACCTGCAACTCATCAATTATAGCTTGGTTCTCAATAGATAACATTGTCATCAACGAGAACACCTGAGCTTCTTCTTGCATCAACCGTTGCAACTGTCTAGCAGACAACAACCCAGCTTCCTCTTCAGGAGTAGAAAACCTCAAAGTCTTGTTATAACAATTTATATGAACATAGTTATATTCTAACCAGTTCATACCCAAGATTACATCCATCCCGTTTAACGACAAACATACTAAATCAACAACAAAGTCTCTGTCAAAGATCGACAGAGGACACTTCAAACACACAAGAGAAGTAGTCACTGATCCCTTAGCTAGAATTTTGACGACCATTTCTCTATTCATAGAAGACAACATAAGACCCAATCTATTGACACAATCAGCAACAATGAAACAATGAGTAGCACCGATATCAATAATAGTAATTAAAGGAGTACTATTAATGAAATATGTACCTCTGACGAGTCTGTCCTCACTAGCTGTCTGAGTCCCAGCTAAAGCGAACACTTTCCCACCGGGTTACGCCTTCTTTGGTTTCTGACACTGACT
Source organism: Lathyrus tuberosus (assembly GCA_022829125.1). Taxonomy (NCBI): domain Eukaryota; kingdom Viridiplantae; phylum Streptophyta; class Magnoliopsida; order Fabales; family Fabaceae; genus Lathyrus; species Lathyrus tuberosus. The sequence continues at coordinate 918,651 of JALAZF010000131.1, forward strand.
ACCAATGTGTCCTTCTTTACCACAGTTGAAACAAATCACCTCTTTATGCTTGCACTCAGATATGGCATGCCCAGTCTTACCACAACGGAAACACCTCTTCACCTCAGCAGTACACACATTACTCTTATGACCAGGTTTCCCACATTTGAAACAAGTTATGCCAGCAGAAGCATCTCCCCCACCGGTTCTCTTGCCATCAGCCACTTTCTGTTTACCTTTTCCCGCCGGAGCATCATAAGGCTTGCCACGATTCTGTTGCTGCTTGCCCTTCCTCTCATTAATGATCTTATAATGAGCATTGTTGTCCTCTTCAAAAATCCTGCAACTATCAATCAAATCCGCAAAAACACGAATCTTCTAATATCCAACTGCCTTCTTAATCTCTGGGCGCAACCCACTCTCAAACTTGATGCATTTTGAAAACTCAACATCATCCCCGTTGTAGTGCGGATAAAACTTAGCCAACTCAACAAACTTTGCAGCATAATCAGTAACCGACATGTTTCCTTGCTTCAGCTCAAGAAACTCGATTTGCTTCTTACCACAAACATCCTCTGGGTAATACTTCCTCAGGAACTCCCTTTGGAACACAACCCAAGTGATACCTTCACCTGCAGCTTCCAACCTCTGACGAGTCTCTAGCCACCAGTCATCAGCTTCGACTGCTAGCATGTGAGTCCCATATCGAACCTTCTGCGCTGGAGTGCAGTCCATCACACAGAAGATTCTCTCCATCTCTTTCAACTAATCCAACGCTCCATCAGGATCATACTTGCCCTTGAAGGTAGGCGGATTCTCCCTCTGAAAAGTTGCCAAACTACGAGATCCTGCATTCTCGTCAGCGTTCGGCTGATTTTGCAAAGCTTGAGCCATTGCTTGCATCGCAACAGCAATTACAACATCGTTCCTTCCAGCCATCTCAACTTATCCCTTCAACATAAACAAATGTTAGAACTAGTTAACAATACTCGATTGTCAAACAACCTACGACTCGACAACTTGGCCGGACGAACCGACCTGCTCTGATACCACTAATGTAACACCCCAATTCTACCCATCGAATATTTAATAAAATCAGAGTAATAAAATTTCAACATAAACAGGATATCACATTTTCAACTTTAAACATCAACCTCAATCACATAAGACACAGATACATAACACTTTAAAATAATCGGAGACACCATCAACATCAATTTTTTGTCTTTAAAATCAAATGACTTCATTAATCAAACAGCGAAATTCTTAACTTCAATTTAAAAGAGCAACATCTTTGTCCAACTCAAATTAACTTCAACATAACAAAGGTTTAATAAATTCAACATAAAATTCAGCAACGGAACAAAACAATAACAACTGCAAATAGCGTTCATTCCCCCCCGAGTGTTACGTATCAAAGCGACGACATCGACTCGAACTAATGAAGGTAGAAAGCCTTCACTCCAGATTACCTGCAGGATGGCGTATAAACCATCACCATACACAGAAGGGGTGAGATATCGAACAATATAATCGAATATATGATTAATAATATAATAGTTCAGATTATAGAAAAATCACCACTTCACAACTCACAATCAACATCAACCAATATGATAACAACATAACAACATAATTATGCAACTTTGAAATGCGACTCGTAATATGCATGTGGTACCATTGGAGCAGAACTCCCAACTTAGAAATTTGCCAATTAATATTGACGTCAACAAGGCATAAACCTTCACCTTAAATTTTTGCCAGTCCAGGCCAACTTAGTAATTTTGCCAATCCAGGCCAACTTGGTATGCTATGCTATGCATGCGACAACAACTACAACATTAACTTATTCAACAACAACACAACAACAACACAACTGCAACTTAACAACAATTTCAACGTTGGCCACCGGCCTACAACTTAATATTTGCCAAGTAATAGAGGCAATTCCACACGACACAATATCACCTGCAACTCAAAATTCAGCACCAAGGTACAACACAACACAACAAGGCTATTTTTTTTTACTTACTGATTATCCTACTATTTTATCACCACTACTGTCATATTATTATCCTTCTAGTTTCATGTTATTAATACTATTACTTATACACTTGCAGTGATTCTCACTCAATAGTTATGCAAAACTATTTACTACTGAGTTCAATCATGCAAAATTGTCTACTGTTAATTATACTGATTATCAAATTAATTATGTTATCTGCAAACACATTTTCTAAGTTCAATTATACTATGCCTACAGACATACAGCAACCATAAATCTCAATTTAATTTTTTTTGTTCTGCGTGATGGTCGTAACCAATCCGTGGCGGTCGTAACCCGCGTGACGGTCGTAACAAGGCCATGACGGTTGTCATGCCTCCCAGACGGGCGTCTCACCTATTAGCCTTCGCCCTCTCTGTTTCTCCCATTCTTCCAATTTTCTCTTTCTGATCGATCACAAACCAACCTTTCAACCATCTCAATACACATAATTTAGGGCCATGATTATACTCACATTAACTTACATCCATTATTCACGACTAAATTCAACAGCATCACCCAATTATCGATTTCCGATATCAATTACTAAATCAACATACACAAAAAATGTAAGCAACATGCACAGACAACATACACAAGGCAATCCTACAAATCTAATCCCACGTATCATTCATCATTAACCCAATTATAGAGTCAGAACCCCACCCTTACCTTGGATTGAAGGTCGTTCTAAATTTCCGGTCGGAATCTTGCTCTAGCAGCCTCTCCGAAGTCTCTCTCAAAACCCTTGCTCCACTTTCTGTAACTTCTACGTTCCTCTTTGTATTTCCAACTGCCCCTACTTCTTTCAATCCCTATTCTGATAACTAACAACCATTCAAATAATACTATAATCCTATTGGGCTTAAGTTCTTACACCTCCTTTTCTACTACTTCCAACCAATTAAATAGGCCCAATTAATATAGTTTAGTATTATTCTAATTTCTACCACTTAATTCAACTGAACAATTCCACACAGCTTCAACAATTAAAATGGAAAAATATTCAAAACTATTTAATTAAATAAATAATTAAATAATCGGGCGTTACATTGGTGGTGTGGGAAGTGTGTGTGCTGTACATGGTGCTGGTGGCCATCAATGGGAAGAGGATCATCAGGAGGATGCTTTCTCCATGCAGGATTTGGACGTTGGTCTCCCATCTGAAGACAACAAGAAATTTAAAATGACTGAATAAAGGATGCGCGCATATGAGAACCAAAACACTTTTGGTCTCGATATGACTGATCTTGGCTTAGTTCCTGGAGTGAGGATCCCGCCCAAATTCAAAGTCCCACACTTTGATAAATACAAGGGTACAACTGGCCCTAAGACTTATATTTAGGCTTACTATAGGAAAATGTCGGCATACTCAGATGACGAGAAACCCTTAATGCATTTCTTCCAAGACAGCCTGAATGGGGCTTCATTGGAGTGGTATATGGGGTTAGAGAGGACCCATATCAGAAGCTAGAGAGACTTGGATAAAGATTTTGTCAAGCATTATTAATACAATAGTGACATGGCACCTAACAATATGCAATTGTAGAATCTCTCCCAGAGGGGTAATGAGAGCTTCAAGGAGTACGCCCAGAGGTGGCGTGAACTGGCAGCAAGAGTTCAACCTCTATCGATGGAGCGAGAACTTATTGATATGTTCATGGCTACACTCCAGGGGCCTTATTATGAGAAGCTGGTTGGGTGTATGTCGGCAGGGTTTTCAGATCTGGTGCTGGCAGGGGAAAGGGTTGAAAGTGGAATCAAGTCTGGAAAGATATCAAGTGGAAATAGCTCTTCGTCCAGAGGAAGTAAAAAACCATATGCAGGAAACCCTAAGAAGAGAGACAGTGACACAAATTCTATTTCCTTCTATCATGGTAAAGGCAGGGATCAGCAAAATTATACTCAGCAGGTTGCTACCGTAGCCATCCCGGCTGCACCTCAGCAACAGAACAATGCTCCTCGCCGATATCCCGATAGGCCGAGAACAACAAATCGGCATTTTGAAACTCCACCAATTCTATACTCTCAGTTACTATAACTTCTTTTTCAACTATAGTTGGTATAGAAAAGAACTTTGGCTCCACTTACTGGCACTCCTCCACCAGGGTATGACGCTAATGCTCATTGTGAATTTCATTCAGGAGCGCCCGGGTACCATATAGACAACTGCAAAGCCTTCAAGCATAAGGTACAATATTTTCTTGATTCTAAGGCAATTGATTTCACCAACGGCGGGCCGAATGTCATTCAGAACCCAATGCCACCGCATGGGGAAGCGAGGGTCAATGCCATTAAAGACAGAGAGAAGTTGAATTTGATTTCTGATGGTAATGAATTAAAGACTCCATTATTGTTCGTTAAAGAGCAGTTATTGAAAGAAGGTGTATTTCCGGGATGTAAGAGTGATTGTCAGGATTGTATATTGCAGTCAGAGGGTTGTAATTTTCTGAAAGCGGGTATATAGAGAATGATTGATGAGGGTCAGTTACAGTTTTGACAGGACGAATGTTAAGAAAAAGGTTGATGACAATTATAATGATGTTGCCACAATTTCTATCCCATACAGAACTATCCATATTTCAGCATCGGCACGGCAGACACTTGTTGTTATTACTACACCTAGACCAATTATGTATGAAAGTACCAAAGCAATTCCGTGGAATTATGGAGAGGAGGTATTCTGTAACGGACAAAAGCAGGAATTGGTAGGATCTTCCGATACTGGTTCAAGTGTTGAAAATATTGTCGGAGTGGTAGAATTACTCACAGTGGTAGGGTATTTTCACCATCAGATAAGAATGTGGGCAATTAGGGTAAAGACAAAGTAGGTGGTAGATGATTCCACACCGAAGCAGACTAGTGATACTTCTTTCTCAGAAGACGTAGAGGAGTTTATGAGGTTGATTCGAAAGAGTGATTACAAGATTGTTGATCAGGTTAATCAAACGCCGTAAAAAATTTCTATCCTATCATTGCTGCTATGTTCTGAAGCACACAAAAATGCTTTGTTGAAGGTGTTAAATACTGCTTATGTGCCACAGGAGATTTTAGTAAATCAACTTGAATGTGTGGTGGCGCATGTGAATGTTGGAAATGGTTTGGGATATACTGATTTGGATCTGACACCTGCCGAAAGAAATAATAATAACGCCTTGCATATTTCCTTGGAATGCAGAGGCTCCTTGATGTCTCATGTCTTAGTAGATACAGGGTCTTCGCTGAATGTTCTACCGAAGAAGTCCCTTGTAAAGCTTGACACACAAGGTTTGACTTGTAGGCCAAGTTATTTGGTTGTGCGGGCGTTTGATAGTTCAAAAAGGTCAGTGTTTGGGGAAGTGGTGATGCCTATCAAGGTGGGACCGGAAATTTTTGATACAACTTTCTACATCATGGACATCCAACCGACCTACAATTATTTGTTAGGCCGTCCTTGGATACATTCTGCCAGAGCGGTAACATCTACTCTGCATCAGAAGCTGAAATACATGGTTGAGGGAAAAATGGTTACTGTATATGGGGAAGATATAATGGTTAGCTATATGTCAACATTGAAGTATGTTTAAGTTGATGGAGAGATCCATGAAACTTTGTGTCAGGCCTTCGAAGAGGTTCAAAGTCAGAAGGAGCCTCATGTGGAGGTTAAAGGGCCTGAGGTTTCGATGTCTTCATTGAAAGAGGCACGTGCGGTAGTTGAGTCTGGTGGTTCTTAAAGGTGTGGCCGGGTTCTTGAAGTTCCGATGAAGCAAGACAAGTATGGATTGGGGTACAGGTCATCCAAGCCATCACAAGATCCCCCAAGATACAGAGGTCCAGTCCGGTTCACAAGTACTGGGGTGATTTTCGATAGGATCAACGCAATAGGGGATAATGAAGTCGATAACGACTATGATATGGATTATTGGATCCGCCCCTGCGTTCCAGGTCAGGAATTATGCAACTGGTCTACCGAAGAAGTCATCCAAGTCACCTACGAAGAGTAATTTTTATTGTCTTTGCATATGTTAAGTCCTATGTTCTGCCCAAGACGTAGTGACTCATTCTGTTGGGCCACACTGTTTTATTTTCAATGTCATCATGAATAAAGGACATTTTGTGTAACACCCTTTTAACCCCACAAAAATAATTCGCAAAATAATAAGGATAATTCAACTTAATTGACCACTCAGGGGTGTCACACTTCATATAAAATATTCATAATAATCATCCTGCTCCGTAACACGGGTTGTTACATCTATAAAATCATTTTCTTTTATGACTTCAACACATAAATTGAACTTCGCAACGGAATCATAATCATAAAACAACTTCATTCATCTTCATAACACCAAAATAAATATGTTAACAACATAACATATCATCTGAATTGGAATTACAATGGTTCGACATCTTCAAAATCATCATAAAATATGTTAGTCAAGGAAACACAACATTCGCATAACTGGCATTCCCAACCCGATGTTACATATCAGAGCAAGACACCTTCTAATTAACTAAAACTAATTAAGTACTCCAAAGTTATCTCCAATGCTTCTACAAGCTACTCCAAAGCATCTGCACGTTACCCACGTAGAGGCAACACTCAAACAGAAGAGGTGAGATATCATGATAATATAAAGGAAAGCATGTTAAACGATATGCATCAAGTTAACATAACAACAATTCAACTAGATATCTCACATTAACCAACCAACAATATTACCACCAATTATTCACCAAAAAATAGGCCATCACATGATAACAAATCAATTAATCACACAACACCACATAATTAGCAGCTTAGCAACATATCCAATGCAATGAGACTCACACCTGACTAAATGCTTATGCATGTTATACCAAATTTCGTGAACACTCAGGTTCACCGTTCTGATCCCCACCTCCTAGGATCAGAACCACTCATTGATCCATCACCTCCAAATCAGCTACCGGCCCAGTCCACACAATAGGATTTTAGGCTCACCAACAACGGACCATCTGTCCACAAATGTATGCAATGCAACTATTTATGCATACAACAACACCAACACCATTGTGTACAATAGCCCACCACCATGGTTATTGTACACCGCCCACCATGGTTATTGTACACCGCCCAAATTGGCCAACAAGCATAACATGTAGTTCATGCAACATATATATCTTTTATGCAATCACCATAAGTCAATATAATCACATTTGAAATAATGTTTTATATCACACCACATCATAACATAACCTTCAATCACGTCAAACAATAAAATGTCACTACTCATGTTCACAAATGTATGCAATGCGGCTATTTATGCATACAACAACGATAACATCATCATGCACAATAACCCACCACCATGGTTATTGTACACCACCCAAATTGGCCAACAAGCATCAAATTATATTTCAAACAATATGGGCATATACGTGTATTTATTATGCATTCACAACAACATTATTAAATATGCTCATATTACACCAACGACCTCATTAAAGCGTCTTCATATTACCATCATTAACATCACAACAACATCATCAAACATCACAACATCATCATCAAACATCATAACAACATCATCAAACATCTTCATATTACTATAATTAACATCACAACAACATCATTAACATCTTTGCAACAACACTCAAGATTCGTCACTTACACCACGACTTCTTAAGGTACACAACAAGCAACAATCACATTCTTCAAGATATTATAGATACAAATATTAGTAAAATTATTTTTCTAAAATTACCATGTTAAAGTTCTGTTCATTAGCTTTCCAACGCTTTGAATGGTTCGTCATTTGGATTAACGGTTAAAAAGTTATGATCGAAACTGTTTCTGGCGTTTTTCTGCCTATGAGTCGACCCCAGGGTCGACGCGCAGGGTACTTAGGCCGACGCAATGCCTATGAGTCAACTCATACTGTTCAAATTTCCACAATATTACATTCGGGTAGCATCAGGTCGACCCAGGGAGTTCTAGCGGTCGACGCATTGTTCCGAACCCCAAAAATCACTTTTTTTAAAAGAACTTACACCACAGATTTTCACACCAAAGCCTATACCACTAACCCCCATCACCATAGACCCGATTTTATACCAAAATAACATCCTAAAACTCGATTATGCTATGTTTTACTCATGGATTAACAACAAATCATCGTCAATTTCATACTTCAGACTCGAAACTCCAAAACTCAACAATGGAGGAACTTTCAACAATTTCCAAAACAGCAATACTACCCACATATATGTACATAACTCATCACATATCAGTTAGTATAACATCGTTTATCACACATCAACTAACAATTTCATCATTGATCAAGTATTCATAGTAATCATAACATAGAACAACATTCCACCCATAAGACAAAACCTAACTTTTACCCACCATTCAACATATTAACCCTTATAAGACCAGAACCCCACCCTTACCTTGAAATCAAGCCTTCTAAACCTTCACAGATGGTGGTTCCTCTTCTTCTCCTCTAGCCCTAGCCTTTCTCACTTTCAGTTCCAAAACACGTGCGATGAAAACTGACTCCACTCTCTCTTCCAATTCCCTTATAACTCCCTCAACTGTGATTTTCTTCTTCCGTCCTTATTCATTCCTCTATCTCTCTATTTTTCCCTCAACATTCTCTCAATTGCCAATTAAGCTCCTCCTTCTCATTTTCACCTTAGTATTCTTATTTTATTATAGTAATTATTATTATTTCAAGCTTATTATTACCAATTATTTTATAACTAAAATAATAACAACATTATCTCATAATAATTTAAATTATTAATATTACTTATTAATCATTCTCACCACACCACAAATTCTACAAAATTAGCCACACACCCCTCACCCTCGAGGTCATTAACATTAAGGTCACCACCTTCTACCGCGGGGTACCCTAAACACAACAAAACATACATAATCACATTTATACACACAACTTCACAAAATTAAATTACAAAAAAATAATTAAAAATAAACGGGCGTTACATTTTGCATTTAAATGTTTTGATCCCTATTTTTCCTTTTTGCTTTTACATTTACTAAAAGAAAAATGGCAATGTGTTTTTGTTTGTTCATTGTTGCATTCATAATAAGCATAAAACATCACTCATGCAGGTCTGTCATCTCAGATTCCACTGAAAATGATTCAACTATGGCTCGATATGACTTTGATAATCCCATTTATCAAGCTGAAGAAGAGACTGACGAAGACTGTGAATTTCCTGAGGAATTAGCCAGACTTCTGAAACAGGAAGAAAGGGTTATTTTACCTCATCAGGAGGATATTGAAGTTGTCAATTTGGGCACCGAGGATGTAAAAAAGGATGTTAGAATTGGGGCTGCCTTGGAAGATAGTGTCAAGGGAAGATTGGTTGAAATGCTTCGAGAGTATGTGGACATCTTCGCCTGGTCTGACCAAGACATGCCTGGGCTTGATACGGACATTGTTGTGCATTGTTTGCCTCTTAAAGAGGGTTGTACTTTGGTCAAGCAAAAGCTGAGAAAAATGAGACCGGACATGGCTGTCAAAATCAAGGAAGAGGTTCAGAAATAGTTAGATGCTGGCTTTCTTGTTGTGACTAATTATCCTCAGTGGGTTGCTAATATTGTTCCTGTACCTAAGAAGGATGGAAAGGTAAGGATGTGCGTTGATTACCGTGACTTAAATAGAGCAAGCCCAAAAGACGACTTCTCGCTCCCCCACATTGATGTGCTAGTTGATAATACTGCTCAATACTCTGTATTTTCCTTCATGGATGGCTTCTCTGGGTATAAACAAATCAAAATGGCCCCAGAGGACATGGAGAAGACTACTTTCATAACATCGTGGGGGACTTTATGTTATAGGGTAATTCCCTTAGGATTGAAAAATGTTGGGGCAACCTATCAGGGGGCAATGGTGACTCTCTTTCATGATATGATTCACAAAGAGATCGAGGTCTATGTTGATGACATGATTGCGAAGTCCCAAACGGAAGAGGAACATCTGGTGAATCTTCAGAAATTGTTTGAAAGGTTAAGGAAATTCAAGATGAGGTTGAATCCGAATAAGTTCACCTTCGGGGTGAGATCTGGTAAGATGTTGGGTTTCATTGTTAGTGAAATGGGTATTGAGGTAAATCCTACTAAGGTAAAAGCCATACAAGAGATGCCTGAACCTAGAATGGAAAAAGAGGTTCATGGTTTCTTAGGGAGATTGAACTACATAGCCAGGTTCATCTCTCATCTTACAGCCACATGCAAACCAATATTCAAATTGTTGAGAAAAGATCAAGAGGTAAGGTGGAATGAAAATTGTCAAAAGGTGTTTGAGAAAATAAAAGAATATTTACAGGAACAGAATCAGAGCAATTATTACTACTCTAGGGGTTCTTATATACCCTTCACTGCCCGATTAACATTTATATGCACCAACAACAAAGCAGAGTATGAAGCATGCATCATGGGATTAGAAGAGGCTATTGATTTGAGAATCAAGAATCTTGATGTGTATGGTGATTCTGTGTTGGTAATCAATCAGATTAAGGGAGAATGGGAGACTCCTCTGGCAAACTTGGTGCCTTATAAGAATTATGCCAGAAGATTATTGTCGTTCTTTGATAGGGTTGACTTCCATCATGTACCCCGAGCTGAAAATCAGATGGCAGATGCGTTGGCAACACTAACTTCAATGTAGAAAGTGAATATGTGGAACGAAGTTCTAGTAATCAGAATCATGCGTCTTGATAGACCAACCTTTGTGTTTGCAGTTGAAGAGGCATCAGATGGCAAGCCATGGTATTATGACATCAAATGCTTTGTCAAGAGTCAGGAGTACCCATCTGGGGCATCCACCAAAGACAAGAAAACTCTGAGGAGGCTAGCTGGCAATTTCTTTTTGAACAAGGATGATGTGTTATACAAGAGGAACTTTGACATGGTCTTGCTACATTATGTTGATGAACACGAGGCCGACCTGTTAATGGAAGAAGTTCACGAAGGTTCTTTAGGTACTGATGCCAATGGGCATGCCAAGGCCAGAAAGTTGTTAAGGGCCGGGTATTACTGGATGACTATGGAGTCTGATTGTTTCAAATACGCCAGAAAGTGCCATAAATGCCAGATTTATGCTGATAAGGTGCATGTACCGCCTACTCCTTTAAACGTATTGACATCTCCTTGGACCTTTTCTATGTGGGGCATTGACATGATCAGAAAGATTGAGTTGACTGCCTCCAATGGGCATCGCTTTATTCTGGTTGTCATTGACTATTTCACAAAGTGGGTAGAAGCCGCTTCATTTGCCAACGTCACTAAACAGATAATCTCTCGGTTTATAAAGAAGGACATCATCTTCCGTTATGGAATCTCGGAGAGAATCATTACTGATAATGGTTCAAATTTGAATAACAAGATGATGAAAGAGTTATGCCAGAACTTTAAAATCGAACATCACAATTCTTCTCCATATCTCTAAGATGAATGGCGTTGTTGAGGCAACAAACAAGAATATCATGAAGATTATGCAGAAGATGGTGGTAACGTACATGGATTGGCATGAGATGTTGCCTTTTGCTTTACACAGTTATCGTACTTCGGTGCGTACATCGACAGGGGAAACTCCTTTCACACTAGTGTATGGTATGGAGGCAGTCCTATCGTTAGAAGTTGAGATTCCTTCTTTGAGAATTATGGAAAATGTGAAACTTGATGAAGCCGAATGGGTACGATCTAGGCTGGATCAACTAAATTGCACATGGCTGGTTGTACCAAAGCAGGATGAAGAAAGCCTTTGATAGGAAAGTGTGTCCTCGGTGTTTTCAGACAGACGATTTGGTCTTGAAAAGGACCCTTCCTCCTCAGACAGATCACAGGGACAAATGGACTCCAAACTATGAAGGGCCATATGTGGTAAGAAAGGTTTTCTCTGGTGGAGCCTTGTTGCTATCAACTATGGATGGCGAAGATTTTACGTCCCCTGTGAACGCAGACGCAGTAAAAAAATACTACGCATAAAAAAAAGACCCGCTGGACCACAAAAAGAAAAGTTCAGGCAAAAAGGGGCATCCCGGTGAACCACAAAAAGAAAAGATTCAGGCAAAAATTATGGATAAAAGAAGAAAAAAGAATAAACCCGTAAAGTTGAAAACCTGGAAAGACAACTTTGGAAAAATGGGTATCCCGGTGGATTGAAACCTCGAAAGGGTGATCCAGGTAAGAGTTAGGGATTTGAAAGCGAGAGGTTGCGGTATGCGTTCGATCTGTGAACACTTTTTGATACATGGGAATTTCAAGGGAAAGGAATCGGTCCAATCAGTCTTTTCAGAAGGCAAAACATCTGTGAACTTTGAAGACATATGGGTCATAGCTAAATCGAAGCATGGTGGATATTTGTTCCCACATTGTTGACATGTGTATTTTCTTTTCACTTTTGTGCAATTACCTCTTTTCAGGAATTGCTTCCAAGTTGTAAATGTCTATTTACAGGCCAATTCAATCAATAAAATATCATTTCACTCAAAAAGCTATTCATTTCTGTTTCTACTTTTTACTGTTTTGTTTGCAAAAATGTCCGATATTTTTGATAAACATTGCATGTAAAAACATTAAGCTTTACAGAGTATATAAAAAACAATGAAAATTACTTGAGCGATGGGTATCACGGATGGTAACCGAGGTGGCCATTTCGCATATAGAACACTCCGTTGTTTATTATGTGTTTGCAGGGTGGCGTGATTCTTCTCCCCAGTAGGGTTGCTCCCCCCAACATTAAATTTTTATCATTCTCAGCAGAGCATGGTGAAATTCTTAATCATTTTCCCCCAGCAGGAGTTCAGGAGGTTGTTTTCCCTAGCCATGTTTTATTTGTTATTCCCCAGCGAGTGTTCAAAAGTTGGCTACCCTGGACAGGATAATGATAGTTTGTGTATGCTTCCTGAGCATGTTTGCATTTCCAACACTGGTGTTTCATTCATCCCCAACAAGGTAAGGTTAAAAGTCATTTCCCCAACAACAAGTTAAGCTCAATGTTATTCCCTAGCAGGTTGGGTATCATTGATTTCTCTCCCCCATGCAGAGTTTGGTATTGATTCCCTCGACAAGTAAATCAGTAGCGGTTGTTACCACCAGCAAGTTCCAAGTCCAATTGTTATTGGCACTTTTCTATATCAGATTCTTGGGACGATTTCTCAGCAGGTGTTTCTCATATTTCCCAGCAGAGGGGAAGTTTGTTTTGGGTTCTTTCTTCGGCAGAGGTTATAATCAGGAGGGTCGTTCAGTTTTTCTTCCTCAGCAGAGTTTGTTTCCAGTTTCCTCAGCACTTCTCTCGGTGGCGTGTCTTTTGCATGTCATAACGATATTTGCATTGCATCCTCCAAATGCGTAGCATTTCCATTTCATATGGAGCATTACGCCATAGAAAAATTCAAACATGTGCATTTGAAGCATAAGCCAGGTTTGATATCATCTTTGCCAGACGTTTCCCTAGCAGATAATGGCATAACTTATGAGATTTTGTGTTACTTTATCCCCGGTGAAGTCGCCGATGAATTTGTTCATCTTACTTGTGCTCCCCTGTAGAGTTGTCTATTTAAGCTTCTCTTTGCCCCAACGGAGTCATTTTCTCTTCAGGTCGTAGGTCCGTTGAGTCTAATTGCTGTATATCCCTGGTTTGATCCTAACTTTTGGTTGGTACCCAGTCGTTGTATCCCAACGTTTGGTTGGGATCCTTTGTTGTATCCCAACTCCTGGTTGGTAGTCTTTGTTATCCCAACTCTTGGTTGGTATCCTTTGGTTGTTATTCTATTTCGTTTTATCCCAACTCTTGGTTGGTATCTTTTACGAAATCCTAACTTTTGGTTGGTACCCTTTTGTGGAATTGTATCCCAACTTTTGGTTGGTACCCTTTGTGAGTTCGCCTTCGGTCGGCATCCTGTTTATTCTAACTCTTGGTTAGTATTCTATATTCCAACTTTTGGTTGGTATCTTACCTTGCATCCCAACTTTTGGTTGCTACCCTCTGGTTTTATCCCGACTTTTGGTTGGTACCCATTTTCTTTCATCCCAACTTTTGGTTGATACCGTATGCTCATTCCAACTCTTGGTTGGTATTCTTCATTGTCAGTTCGCCTTCGAGCGGCGTTCTGTTTATTCTAACTTTTGGTTAGTGTCCCATATCCCAACTCTTGGTTGGTATCTTACATTTTATCCCGAATTGTGGTGGGTGTCTTATCCCTTCATTCCAACTTTTGGTTGGTATCTTTTGTCGAATCCCAACTCTTGGTTGGTACCTGCTATCTAATCCCAACTTTTGGTTAGCATCTTTTAGAGTTATCCCAACTTTTGGTTGGTATCAGTGGTCTTATCCCAACTTTTGGTTGGTAATCTTAGCTGTATCCCAACTCTCGGTTGGCATCCTTTGTGGAGTTTCATCCCAACTCTTGGTTGGTATCCTCAGTTGAATTCAAACTTTTGGTTGGTAATTTTTGTTGTATCCTAACTTTTGGTTGGTAATCATGGTTGTATCCCAACTTTTGGTTAATACCCTTCATGAATTCGCCTTCGGTGCCTCCTGTTTTTATTCCACCTCTTGGTTAGTATCCTTTGTCGCATCCCAACTCTTGGTCGGTACCTGTATCTTTGGTTGTATTCCAATTTTGGTTGGTATCCTCGTTCTGTCTAAATCCCAACTCTTGGTAGGTATCTTTGGTTGGAACTTCCATTTTTAGGGTTGTTGACTCATCTGTTATCTTTTGTTATTCCAACTTTTGGTTGGTATCTTGCATCTGTTCGCTATCCCAACTTTTGGTTGGTATCCGCTATCTTTAAGTCCACATTCGGCTGGCAATCACTTTATCATATATCTCCCCACAGGTTGCAAATTTCTGGGTTTTTCTGGTATTCAATCTCCGTGTACCTTGAATGTTTGAAAGTCATTGTTATCATTCCTTCAGGTCCAAGTTGATTGAATAGGGGCAACTGTAACACCCCAAAATTTGCCCCATATTTTCTTAACCTTTTGGCTAATGTTTCATATAATTTGCATCCTCATTTGTGCATAGCATTGGTTCTAAGCATGGGATCAAGGTATTTTGGTTGGCTCTCTGATGCGTCCGCAAGTGCACGGATTTATCGAAGTAATATAAAAGATTGTCGAACCCACAGAGACCAATGTCAACCTACCGTAATCAATCGTCGCTTTGTAAAACTAAGGCTAATGATATTTGGAAAAAGGGAAACTAAGACTAGCACTAAAATAAAACTAAGAAAATATAACAGAAAAGAGAGACCGGAATGTGGATTCCCTGTACCTCAGGCACTCTGTAATTGGTTGGCGTTAATTTACGTATGTTCCGTAGAAAATATTGATCTAAAGACTCCGCCTCACACTCTCGCGCTATTGACTAAAGCCACATCTCCTAACCACAGGATTTTGCTCTCGCTCGCCCGTTTTAATTAGAAAATGTATTTTGAAAATCAATTAGATCCTAATCGATACCTAAAGCGCTCTTGCTATTTTTAGAATCAATGCCCCGTTCCCACTATCTGGTTCGATCCCCAGGCTCTCGCAGTGCCGGCTCTAACCTTTACTTGCTTCTCACTCTCGTGACTAAACAGTGCCAAATAACCTCTCACTCTCGTGACAAGGCTATTTAAATTAAACTTGGAAACAAATACCAAAACATAATTTATTCTAAGTTAACGCTAATTTAATTGCCGAGGTCCGTCGGAACGACGGTCCTCACATACCGGACTCTAAACAATTTAGCAAGACATGGAATTAAATGTAAACAAATTAAACATCATAATTGCATTTGAAAACATCATGATAATTAATTTAGGAAAGCGATAAACAATAATAATAAGCAATTAGATAAAGAACCTGTAAAGACTTGAAGTAAAATGCGAGAAATAAAGAAACTTGAATTAACTTTAACTTCAATAATGACGGCAAGATTGTTGATCCAAGCAAGTTACATAGAACATAGGCCTAAATACTAATGGTGGAGTAGTTCCTCGATGTGAGAAACTACCCCCTTTACAATTGTAATTTCTGCCTAAAACTATGAAACAACTTCGGTAGCGCTTCCGCGCACAAAACTTGGCTCCCTCAAAATGTAAAGAAAACTACTATATATAGAGTAACAATGTGTCTGGTAACTCCCGAAGATCATGTGTGAGTCATGGAGAAAGTGGGAGAAAACCTTCCCAGTAGTGCTGTAGTGGGTGGTTACAAGACCAGGCGTGGAGAGAAATAAGGAAAGAGGCTTCGTGGAGAAAAATCAGGAAGACTGGGTTGAAACGTGGCTTGAAACGTGATACTGAGTGGTCCACGTGATTTAAATTATATTCTGAGGAAAACATCTGTGCTAGTCGCCATGGTCTTTGTGACGAGGGTCACACTAAGGATGTGTTACGGTCGCCATGCTCTTTGAGTGCAAAAACTTAATTTTGCTGTCAACTGTCTTCTTTTCTTCTCTTTTCTTCCCTATTCTCTCTTCTTTTCTCATGCAAGTTATTTGAGATGAAATACCTGAAAATGAGCTTGAACACTTGCAAAATAAAACTTAAATAACAAAAATGATAAAATAATTCATGCAAGTTAAGTCAATTTAACGATATAATTTCGCGTTATCAAACTCCCCCACACTTAAACCTTTGCTTGTCCTCAAGCAAACCATGACTCGCGAGAAAAATAGTGAATACGGATACTCATCCTAGGCTACCAACTCTACTTCGGTTAAGTTTGTGTCGATAGGTACTTGCTCACACACTAAGGATATCGTAACAACACGATTTTGCTTTGACGGTCATCAACCTCCCTCCTATACAAACCAATCTGAATCATGTCATTATACCTAAGCCTAACTCACTCATCCTTCTTTTATCCCTTTTCATTTTTGCACAATCACATTAAGCCCGTTATCCTTTCACACTCATGGTAGGATGGCCTGCTAGTGACTATCATCTCATTATATTTTTTTTTTCTTTTTGCACAATGGGTTAAATATCAATAAAATAAAGAAGTTTGCACCGTTGGGCTAAATGATCGGGTGAGGATCACCAAACTTAGAAGAAGCATTTCTTTTCATTAATTCATTATTTTTTTTTCTTTTCTTAATTTACCTTTTAAGCCTGAGATCATACACTTATTTGCATCGGCTTCCTACTTAGTGCGTGCTTAGGATGGTGCTGACTGCTAAATAAACTACTTAGGGACTACTAAAGGGGTGAGAACTTAAGGCTATGGCATAACAAGTACTCAAATTGATTTCCATAATTGAGAGGCTCACAGTGTTAAAACGATACCGATCTTGCGGAATTTTCCCAAGTTTCACAGTCTAACCTCAATTTCGTCTGTAACCTAAGATTTTCAAAAGAAACACTATTTTTAACTCAAAATTTTTTAAAATATTTGGTATGACCCTAGAGAATGGGGAGATCGATAAACAACATAAAATCACTCATAAAAACTCGATAACCCATGCACAGACGCACGAAACATTAAAATAGAATTTTTTTTTAAAATCATGCTAGAAAACAGTAAATCTAACTAGAAAGCGGTAAAATGAAAGCGGTAAATGTTCATCCCCCACACTTAAACCAAACATTATCCTCAATGTTTTGATAAAAGGTGAAAAAGGAAAGATAGAACCTGTATGAGTGCCACGACCAAATTCGCTCTGATTCTTCCCATGTTGTCCCTGTCTTCGCTGGCCACTTCTACTCCGGCGTCTTGTACTACGAGTTATCTGAATTTGCTGAAACTTTACTTTACTGAAGCCGCTCATCATACTATTTGTTTCCGAAGGAAGTACCTGCAAAAAATGTTAGAAAAATACGGTGCGATGTGTGCAGGTGGAACCTGACCATGCGAAAGGACAAGGAGGAGGTGAGTCACGAACTAGAGAGACATGCTCTCTCATATCATACTCATCATCGGTGTCACCACCAGCAACGACATTCGTAGGAATGTCCGTGGGCACCAACTCATCCTAAGGAATTGTCATCTAGAGATCTTTCGCCTAAATGTAACTGAGACGTGACAAGCGATGCCATTCTTTATTTTCTGCTAACATAAACAATAAAAGTAAAACATTAAATTAAAAGCTCGTGGGTTGCCTCCCACGCAGGGCTTTCTTTAACGTCGATAGCTCGACGGTTAGGAGTGTTAATCTTCGGTTTCCAAGGCCATTTATCAAGCCATCTCACATATCCCTCACCTTTTCTTTTCTTCCTTCTGTGGGGTGGTTCATTCTTTTGAACTTGTGGTGGTGGTTCTGGATCTATCCTCAGTATTAGCTTTTCAAGTTTGGGCTTAGTTATTTCATCCAACATCTCAAAGTTTAACCTTACCCTCTTAGAACAAATGATTTCCCCTCATACAAAGGGGTGTTAGTGTGGATATTTTCCAATATCTCCATATACGTTTTGAATTGGGATTCTACCTTAGCTTCCACAAACCTATGCGGGAAAGGAATCAGTGGGGTATAAGGATGAGGAATAGCCTTAGGTGCTACTTTCTCTACCTCTTTGACGACCTCCCTTTCAGGTGGTCCCAGTGTATTTTTCTCAATCTCTACTTCTTCCTCACCAGAACTCTCCTCAACCTCATTATCACTCACCTCAATCTCATTATCACTCTCCTTAGGATTTTAGATTTGTCTTTCACTACTGGTCGCTACAACATCCACATGCTCCTCAAGGGAGGGTCCTATAGGTGTCTGTGCAAGCATGGAGAATTGAGTCTCCAATGCCTCAGTGTGAGTCGTAAGGGACTCGACCATAGTGTTTATCTGCCTAAGGGTTTCATAAGTATCGAGATGTTATCTTCTAAGCTCTTCATTCTGGAGAGTTTGTGTCTCCACAAAGTGCTCCATCATGGATTCTAGCCTCGAATTAGTTGTTGTTTGAATGAAATCCTCCATTAATGTTTCGAGGTTGGAATTAACATATTCTTGTGGTTCCTCGAAATATTGGGAATGGTGATCGCAGAGGAAATTTGGGTGCGGTTCCTCGAGATATTTAGAGTGAGTCAGTGTCGCATTGAAATCCTGCATTAATATTTCTAGGTTGGAATTATGAGATTCTTGCGACTCCTCAAAATGTTGGGATTGGTAGTTGCAGAGGCAATTTGGGTGAGAATGAGTTAGTGATGCATTGAAATTCTCCATTTGTATTTCAAGGTTGGAATTATGGGATTCTTGCGATTCCCCAAAATACTGGGAGTGGTGATTGTAGAAAAAATTTGGGTGATACATAGTAATGAGTGCCTTAGTCTATACGGTGCAATAATAGAATAACAATATTGACTGTTGGTCCCCGGCAACGGCGCCAAAAACTTGATTTCGCGCACAAAACTTCAATCCTTCAAAATGTAAAGAAAACTACTATATATAGAGTAACAATGTGTCTGGTAACTCCCGAAGATCATGTGTGAGTCATGGAGAAAGTGGGAGAAAACCTTCCCAGTAGTGCTGTAGTGGATGGTTATAAGACCAGGCGTGGAGAGAAATAAGGAAAGAGGCTTCGTGGAGAAAAATCAGGAAGACTGGGTTGAAACGTGGCTTGAAACGTGATGCTGAGTGGTCCACGTGATTTAAATTATATTCTAAGGAAAACATCTGTGCCGGTCGCCATGGTCTTTGTGACAAGGGTCACACTAAGGATGCGTTACGGTCGCCACAGGCCTTGTGACGGTCGCCATGCTCTTTGAGTGCAAAAACTTAATTTTGCTGTCAACTGTCTTCTTTTCTTCTCTTTTCTTCCCTATTCTCTCTTCTTTTCTCATGCAAGTTATTTGAGATGAAATACCTGACAATGAGTTTGAACACTGCAAAATAAAACGTAAATAACGAAAACGATAAAATAATTCATGCAAGTTAAGTCAATTTAACGATATAATTTCGTGTTATCACTCTCTCAAGAAGAGGGCATGTTTCTACGAGGCTCAAGCAAGGGACTGTACTCAATCTTATGGCATTTACAAGCTCCAGAGACCTTTCATCACTAAGGCATTCACAATCATCTGGATCAAGATTACAAGCATTGGGCATATCCTCCTATCTTTTGATCATATGGATTAGGGTTTTGGTTAAAGGGCATTTGTGGCTAGCTTCTTGGGCAAGGCATTATTCTATAGCTCAACACACATTTTAAGGGTTCCCTACATGTATTATATATCATCACAAGTCATGGCATGATCCTTAGTTAGTGGAAAGAGGGCTAGGGTTTCATTTGGTCAAGAAAAGTCAAATATGGCTTCCACTACTAGAAAATTCGCTTTTAGTGACCGATTTAGTGCCAAAAAAAATTCGGTCACTGTAGTCACCGAGTTAGCCACCAAAATTTGATATCCGTGAGTAAATTTTTAGAGGTCACTAAATCGGTCACTAAATAAAAATTAGCCACCGATTTAGCGACCAAAAGTTTGTGACCACCTATCCGGTCTTGAAAAAATGTTTTTATACAATAGTTAATTTATATAAAAAATTTAGAGACCGAAATTTCGGTCATTGATATTTTTATTGTTTTTTTTTTAATCCTCTTTATTATGTTACTATTTCTCTCCCATTTTTTTAAAACATTTTCATCCTTTTTTTAATAAAAGATTCACCTTTTTATTATTTTAACAAATAAAACATATAATTATAAAAAATATATTCAAATTGTGATGAACATTTTACATATAAAAGCAAGTTCCATATACTGTGTTCGATCCTTGGATTAGTTTTCTTAAACTTATTTTATAAAATTCTTTAATTCAAATTGAACAAACTTGAGGTTCGAACCGGCGACATGTTAAAAAAACCTATAGCTTTAACCAACTAAGCTAAGGCATGTAACACGAAATACTCTACATGTAGTATGTTTATAAATGCTTAATATTCCAAGTGCAGAATTTTAAAAAACATTTATCTAATTCGCTCACTTATCTCCCCAGTAACTTTTTTATAACAAAATCTTAGAATATTCACTCGAACCGTTCCTCTTTCAATGAAACCCTAGCACCACCGTGTAATATCTCCTTGCTTCTCCTTTCTTCAAGCATCCCACTTCTCCTTGCTTCTCCATCGTTCAAGTATGGTGTTCGCCGCTTGGTAACCACGAATCAATTTTCTCAATCCTCCCTGCTTCTCCAACATTCAAGTCTTTTTGTTCACTATCTTGTCTAATTCCTGTGTAGTGACCATCATAAGGTTCAACCATTTTGACATTATATTTAGAATAAGCTCAGTTTTAAAACTATTTTTTTTTTAGTTTTTAATCTTAGTTTTGTATGTGTTGTTTTAAGTGGATTTTGGATTATAGTGGTAGAATGTAATGTTTTTGATAAATTTTTAAATTTCTTTTGAAGTCTCTCTGTGTCATTTTCTTCTCTCTTTCAATGTTATGGTTGCAGCCTATTGTTTCATAGTTACATATGCATTGATACTTTATGTGATAAATTAACATAGTATAACTTGATTGTCTCTTATACCTTAAATTTTTTCATATCATATCAATTGATATTATATATAATTATACTACATATTAACATATATAGTTAATTTCAGGATCTTTTTATGTTGTATGGTTTGGTCTGCTTTTTCTTGCTTACTGTCATAGAGAATTGAACTGGATGAATTAGAAGTTATGATATATCATATGCTTACTGGTTTATAAATTAAAAATTCTGAATTTGGGTTATGAATTATCCTATGCATATTAGTATATGATATATCCTAAGCTTATTGGTTTAACAAATAGTTCTAAGTCTCTTTATCATAACTTTTTATTCATAACCTAACAAATAGTATATGATATATCCTATGCTTACTATGGATTTTTTCATCTAAGTGCAGGAATTATATATATATATTGTATCACATATAAGATGATATATTTATATATACATACGTTGCCTGTTAAGAATTGTGATGATATATATTATGAACTAGGATAGGATACTATATCACACTATATATATTGTGAAACTAGGATATGCTACTATATTACTTTATATATTGTGAAACTAGGATAAGATACTATATTAGTTTATATATATATATATATATATATATATATATATATATATATATATATATATATATATATGATCGTACCTGGATCAGATTATTTGAAAGTGGCCAACGGTGTCTGGAATAATTGCTACTTCAGTGATGATGAGAGACAGCGGGGGGTGTACCTGTAGGACACTCCGATGCTTAAGTCAGTGAGTGCGTAACAAATACAGAGAATGTGAGTGAGAGTCAGAAGTTAACTTATCCTGACCCTCTCAAGTGAGAGGGTATTTATAGGAGACCCCCAGCGCGTGGCCAACGGTTACTTGCAACGGGTGGGACCAGCGTGTGACCCGTTCCAAGTAACTGCTAGGGCTTACGTGTAGTAATAATGACCAGCTCGTGGTCAACGCCCTAGTGTAACTGTCCCTTTAATGCCATTATTAGACGGTTACATGAAACGTATTTGTGTGAACAAGACCGTTGATGGGTTCCTCGGAGAAGAGTCTATGATGTCGAGGAGATGTGGTGGTCGTGGTTTGGACTTGACCTAATGGAGGCGATCCACGTATGTCAAGGACCTATGAGTCAGCGGGGATTGGGAGTATTCTCGCGGGAAGAGGCTACTCTGTCGAGGAGGTCCTCATCAGGGTGTGATGTCTTCCTTTGTCTTCGGATGCTCAAGTGTCCTCGGATTCTCAGGGTGCCCGACATGTTTTTGCCTTCGCGTATGGTAGTCATGTGTCCTTCTCTAGGACTTTATTGGGCTTCTTCAAGTTGTATGGATTGGGTTTGTTTGATTGTAGGAAATCATGGTCCAGTCCAGAACAGGAGCCCCCCAAGTCGTTGCTTTGAGGTATCAGAGTAATGACTTGAGGGTCAATAATTGTGTCGGGGAAATGCCAAGGGATGATCCGAGGAGGATATCAGCATGGTCGAAATTCCCATGATTATCATGACTTCGGGCATCAATATCACACGGGCAGTTATCATGAGGCGGGCACTGAGAGCTTGTGGTCAACGGAGAGTTGCATATGATTGAAGTATTGGGGAGACTAGAAGTTTTCGTTTTGAAACGATGGGATGACGAAAGGACGCGCGTGGGTTTTTTTTGACCGGTGTCAGTGTGCCACATGTCACTAGTCATCATTGCATAGGGTGGCTGCCTAGGGTAGGGTACTCGAGTGCCGCAGGCTTCTCGAGTTCCGTGATTTCTCTATAAATACTCTCCCTTCCCTTCATTTCTCATTTTTCGTTATTTCGTTCAAGAATCGTTTCTTCTTCTTTCTCCGTTTTCTCATCTTCCGTTTGCCGCCGTCAATCACCGAAAGTTCGCCGTTAACCGCCGCGCTACGCCGTGCCTGAACCCTATTCCGCCATTTACAAGGTATTTTTTTCAAAACTGTTGTTTTCTCTGGTATCTTTCTTTAGTTTAGTTTGCTTGAGATCGTTTCTCTGATGAACTGATGAAAGTTCTCGTGAGAAATGGAAAGATTCCTGGCGAGTACGGCAGGGATCTTTGGTTGTTTTAAGAGAAAGAGTTTATGAGATTTTCTCTATTTCTGTATCTGTCGAATAAAATCGAGGAGCTGGATGAATATTCCGGGGACTTGTAGAAACTTTTTGGGGAGTGTGATGAACATCGCGGGGACTTGATAGTGTTTTGGGTCCCCAACAATTACTCTTTTTCATTGATTTCACGGGGAAAGGGGCAAGGTTATCCGGGGAAGCGATGAGTTTCCGGGGACATTTCTTATTCGTCTTCGACTGGCTAATTTGGTATGACTCGTCGAATTCACCTGTTCCCTTCTGCTTTTCAGGTTGATGGACAGATTGGCTGCTGAAGTGGCCGTAGGTGAATTCGAGGAGCATAGCCAAGCTGAAATTCTGATGGCCCATATGGCTTTTAGGCAAGAGCGTCCGTTCGAGGAATGGGTGTGTGATGAGGCCCTCACTATGTCGTTCGTCTTCACATTCCCCGACGAAAATGGGTTTTGCACTGTTGAGCATAGGTTGCTTGGTTCCGAGCAATCTTGGAAAGTGTACCGTCCCAACGAGGACCAGCGTATATGTACATCGTATATGGGAATGCGCTTCCCGGTGTATGCGTTTATGTTTCAAGAGGTGGGGTGGAGGCTCCCCTTCAAAGACTTCCAAGAGGGGGTCTTTAAATGGTTAAAATTGGCTCCAGCGTAAATCCACCCGAACTCATTGGCCTTTCTCCGGGCTTTTGAGTTAGTCTGCAAATATTTGGAGGTCAGGGCAACAATATCCCTTTTCTTCCGAATTTTTCATCTGCAACGGTCTACAACTGACGGTCGACACGGCTGGGTGTCGTTCAAACAAAATAAAGCTTTATTTCATACCTACTTGGATTCTGTTCAAGATTTCAAGTGGCGTTATTATTTTGTGAAGCCGGTCACTCTCGAGGCCATAAATTCAATATATGAACGGGTGACTCAAGAAGTGGACGGGCAGCCTACAGAGGTGATGGTGCCAAAATTCCCCCTTTATTGGACAGAGGAGCATTACAAAGAAGGGGTAGATAAATATATAGTATGGCATAATAAGCTCAACGTCGAGGATCGCGAGGCTTATGATAAAATTGTCGAGTACGTGGAGAGTTTGAATAAAATCTCCAGCGTATCCGAGGACGGAGAGACCTCGACAGGTGGTGAGGGACAGGTGATGAAGACTCATCTCCTAATTAATACTCGTGTTCTGCTCGAGACTTTCTCTGATGAGGAGGCTGTCGAGCTCTTAGGTGGTGTACATATCCTCGACTTTGATTTTCCTCATGTTTGCGTATCTTGTTTTACTAATATTTTTCTTTCTTTTTGCAAAAAAATGGTCAAAGCTGCAGAGAGATATTTGAGGTTAAGGGCAAAGAGAGCTAGGGAAGAACAATCCCGTCCGACCGAACAAAGCGCCTCTCAGCATATTTCTTCCACGACAGTGCCTGAGAGTATTCCCTCTACCGGGGTGCCCGAGGGTTCTGAGCAATCTCTTGCTGTTTTAACTGCAACTGTGAGCTCTGAAACTCAGTCCCCGGGGGCTCAAAGGGCATCTAAGCGGGCAAAGACTGTTGGGCCGCCCATTGTTGATGTGGAAGGTAGTTCCCCTCCCCCTCCTGCAAGCTTCGAGATTCCTCCGTGTTATCTCCAGCGTCTCTATTTTTCCGAGGTTACTTGTCCTCGTGTTGCCCCTGCTGAGGTCCAGGCTTTGTTGAGGAGTACAGCGGAAGCGAGAAGGAAGACAATCCTCGAGGATATGTCTGTCGTCATGCGGCTCTGTTCGGCTGCCCTTGTTCTGAATGGTGAGAGTTGCTCTGCTGCTAAGCTTTCTCGACTGAAAGATAGACTTCAGATACTGGAAGTTGAATTGCTCGGCGTGCAGAAAGACTTGAAGGACTGCAGGGAGCTGAATAGAAAACAAGGCAAGCATCAAGAACAGTCGGAGAGGAAGTTGAAGGAAGCTGAGGATGCGGTGAAGGACCACCTTGCTCGGGTCACTGCGTTGGAAGAGGAAGAACAACGTCTCAAGGATAGGATAGCTGAACTGGAAGAGGCTGTTCGACCAGCTGAGAATGAAACCGAGGAGGATAAACTGTTGACCTCTCGAGCAGCCCTGATATCCAAGCTCCAGGAAGTCGAGAAGGACCTTCGGTTGGCTGAAGATGACGCTCTAGAGTTTGCAGATGTCGGATTCCAGAACGCTGTGGCGCAGCTTAAACTTCTGAATCCGGACCTTGTAACCGATGGAGCTGATTCCAAGTTTGAGGTGGTCGACGACAAGATTGTATTGCCTGGACAGATAGTAAATGCTGACGGGGGAAACGGGGAGCAGGAGAATCCCGAGGCAGCTGATGATGCTGCGGAGTGATAGTGTAGTTAGTTTGGCCTGCGTGCCGATTTTTTGTATTGACTGGCCTGCGTGCCATATTTGTTGATTTTCCCGGCCTAAGAGCCAGGGCTTTATGTAATATTTTTACAATGGGCTTGCCCGACTCAGTATTTCTATTTTTCCTCTTTATGTGTTCTGTGTGTGGTATTTTACTTAGTTTTATCTAAGTTATTTTGAAATTGCTGGATACTTGGGAGTTTGCTCGACTCTAGTGATTCTCGACTGCGAAGAGGGCTGGTCGAGTGGTCAGGGGTTGTATCCCGACCTTCAATGAAGCTAAGAGGTCGATCGAAGTCTTAGTTTCATGGCGTGAACTTCCCATCGCGAGCTGGGTGTTCTGCCTATAAGGTACGTCGACGACGGAGCTCGATAGAGTACTCCTCGACGGGTCAAAATTCAACGTACACACAACGTGACTTTTGACCTTCGTTAGCATATAGAGGTGTCGTGCTTGTACCATGGCACGCTCCCCGTAATGGCAACTTTTGTATAGTTACATGTGGCGTTCAACTGTAATATTGTTTAAGCTTCTCAGCATTCCATGGTCGAGCGAGTTGTTCACCTTGGAGGTTTTCAAGGTAATAAGCATCTGTCCCCGTCTTTGCAATGACGCTGTAGGGGCCCTCCTAGTTTGCGGCCAGCTTTCCTTCACGTGAATTTTTCTGATTTCGCCGTAAGACAAGACTGCCTACTTGGAAATCTCGTTTGATGACTTTGTCATTATAACGCAAAGTTATTTTTTGTTTTAAAGAGGCTTCTTTGAGGGATGCACCCGTCCTTATTTCTTTGACAAGGTCGAGTTCTTCGCGAAGGGCTTCGTTGTTTGCTTCTTCGTCAAGAGGAGCTTCTGTCCTTCTCGAAGGTTCCCTAATTTCCATGGGAATTACTGCCTCGGTTCCATATGTTAACCGAAACGGGGTCTCCCCGGTCGTGGAATGAGGGGTAGTTCGATATGCCCAGAGAACGCTGTGTAACTCTTCGACCCACCATTGTTTGGCTTCGCCGAGTCGTCGTTTGAGTCCTCGGAGTATTACTCTGTTCGCCGCTTCGGCTTGCCCGTTGGTTTGTGGGTGTTCGACTGACGTAAAATGTTGTTTCGTGCCCAGTTTGGCGACGAAGTCTTGGAAATTTCCGTCGGTGAACTGTGTCCCATTATCCGTGACAATGGCCTGAGGCACGCCGAATCGGGCGAGTATATTTCTCTTGTAGAAATGTAATATGTTGAAAGCAGTGATCTTGGCTAATGCTTCTACCTCGATCCACTTTGTGAAGTAATCTACCCCGACGATGAGGTACTTTTTTTGGTACGATCCTACGACGAAAGGTCCGAGGGTATCCATTCTCCACCACGCGAAGGGCCACGGGGATGACAATGATTTAAGCTCGTTTGGAGGAGCGAGATGCATATCTCCATGCCTATGACAATGGTCGCACTTTTTGACGTGTTCCTTTGTGTCTAGTTGCATAGTGGGCCAGTAATATCCTACTCGGAGGGCTTTTCGAGCTAAAGATCTTCCGCCTAGATGTTGCGCGTTGATTCCTTCATGAATTTCCTGGAGAATCTCTGAAATTTTGCTTTCTTCGACGCAGCGGAGTAGAGGGATGGAGAATCCTTGACGATATAACTTACCGTCGACTATGGTGTATGCACATGCCCGCCTCCTAACTATCCCAGCTTCTTTAGGATCGTCGGGCATTATGCCCGTCATCAGGTATTCGTAAATTGGAGTCATCCAACAGTTTGCGTCCCCGATAACGTTCACCTCTGTGGTCGAGGTAGATTTTTTGATGTTCGGATGGGTCAGTATCTCTTGGATCACTGATTTGTTCCCTCATCTCTTCTTAGTGCTCGCTAGCTTGGAGAGCACGTCTGCTCGAGTGTTATGCTCGCGCGGGATGTGAGCCACCTCCGCGGAGACAAATTTCTTCAACTTTTCTTGTACCAAGGTCAGGTATTCAATGAGATTATCATTTTTGGCTTGAAATTCTCCCCTAACTTGTGATGCTACGAGCTGAGAGTCCGTAAAGATTTTGACTTCTTTTGCGCCAAGGTCCTCTGTGAGTCGAAGTCCTGCGAGGAATGCTTCATACTCGGCTTGGTTATTTGATGTTTTGAAAGATAGCTCTAGTGAGACTTCTATCAAGATGCCTTCCTCGTTTTCGAGGATAATGCCTGCCCCACTGCCCTTTGCACTGAAGGCTCCGTCGACGTAAATTGTCCATCTTTAGGAGCCATTGGTCGAGGATTCGGGGACTGTCATTTCAGCTACGAAGTCGGCCAGTACCTGAGCCTTCAAGGCTTTTCTCCCTTCGTATCGAACGTCGAATTAGGATAGCTCGAGAGACCACCAGAGCATTCTCCCCGCCATATCTGGTCGACTAAGGAGCTGTCTGATAGGCTGCTCAGTTCTTACCACAATTGTGTGGGCCAGGAAGTAATGGCGTAGTCTTCTGGCTGCAGTTACGAGGGCCAAGGCGACTTTTTCAATCTGTTGGTATCTGAGCTCGGGACCCTGGAGAGCTTTGCTCGTGAAATAAACCGGTTTCTGTCCGTCGGGGGTCTCCCGTACGAGGACAGCACTTACCGCTTCGCCGGTGATGGCCAGGTATAAGAAAAGTGTTTCTCCGTCGTCTGGTCGGGACAAGAGTGGGGGTTGCGACAAGACTTATTTTAGATGGAGGAGGGCTTGTTCGCATTCTTCACTCCATTCAAATGTTGCTTTTTTTCGAAGAAGTTTGAAAAATGGGAGCGCGTATTGGGCGGATTTAGCGACAAAACGGGAGAGAGCAGTGAGCATCCCGTTAAGTGACTGTATCGATTTCTTTGAGTTCGGAGTGGGAATCTCAGAAAAGGCCTTACATTTGTCGGGATTCGCTTCAATTCCTCTCCCCGTAAGGTAAAAGCCGAGGAATTTACCTGCTCGAACACCGAAAGAGCACTTGTCGGGGTTGAATCTCATGCGGCATTTCCTCGCTGTGTCGAACACCTTTTTAAGATGAGCAGCGTGGTCGACTTCTTCTGCGGATTTGACGATCATGTCGTCCATATAGACTTCGAGCATGTCACCAATTTCCGCTTGGAAGACCTTGTTCATCATTCGTTGGTAGGTGGCGCCAACATTCTTCAGACCAAAGGGCATTACCTTATAATAGTAATTGCCCGACTCAGTCATAAAAGCTGTGTGCTTTCTGTCCGCCTCATCCATGGGGATTTGGTTATATCCCGAATAAGCGTCCATGAAAGATAACAGTTTAAATCCTGCAGAGTTGTCGACCAATCGGTCGATATTAGGCAATGGGTAAGAGTCTTTCGGGCATGCTCGATTAAGATCCGTGTAGTCAATGCACATCCTCCATTTTCCATTAGATTTTTTAACAAGTACAACATTGGACAACCAAGTGGTGTACTTGGCTTCCGAAATAAAGTTTGCCTCTAGGAGGTCTTTTACAGCTTTTTCAGCAGCCTCCATTTTTTCTGGAGACTGCCTACGCCTACGTTGAGCTACAGCCCTAGCATTTGGATCTATGGTCAGCTGGTGACAAGCCACTTGAGGCTCTAATCTGGGCATTTCCGAAGCGCTCCCAGTGAACAAATCTGCATTCTCTCGGAGACATGCCTTCAGTTGTCTCCTCGCCAGGTCGGGGAGTCCATGGCCGATCTTCACAGTTCGCTTTGGGTCGTCGCCAAGAGGGATCAGTTCGAAATCTTCGTCTGGGATGAGGCGCATTGGGTAGGTAGGCTGCCCGTTGACTTCAACTGGGAGGTCTTTGCCTGCAACTTCTTCCTGTTCCCCGGAGAACCTGCTATCAAGGTCGACCGCGCTGACCGGCGGTAGTGGAACCTGTGCGACATCTGAAGCATCCCTTTTGGGGTGGATGCCACCGACGACACTTAGGCCTTTGACCGCTGCATCGAAACATCTTCTAGCTGCTTCAATATCCCAGTGTAGGGTTACCACACGTCCTCGAGTTGTATAATATTTCAATTTTAGGTGGACAGTGGATGGTACAACTGTTATTTTGGCCAAGGTGGTTCTTCCCAAGATGCAGTTGTAGAGAGAAGGACAGTCAACCACTAGGAAACGCGTCTTCGCCTGTCGAGCCGTTTCACCTGCTCTGAATGTGACCGATAATTCTACATAACCTCGAGGTCTAGTAGATGCGCCGTTGAAGCCTTGTAGGTCGGATCCCACATATGGGGACAGGTGATGCTTTGTCAGCTGGAGAGTATCGAAGAGGTGAGTGTACATGATGTCCACCGAGCTTCCCTGATCGACCAAAATCCGATGCACATCAAAGTTGGCCATTTGAGCTCGAATTAGGAGGGGTATATTAGCATTCGGGGACCCACCTGGTAATTCCTCGAGATAGAAACTTATAGGGCACGACTTTCCACGAGATAAGTTGAGAGTTGGGTCTCGAGGAGTGGATGTCCTTAGTTCGTCGAACTTCCTTTTTATTGAACCGACGGTCACTCGTTCAGGATCTCCGCCTGATATGACTAGGGCTTGGGGGAAACTTTCCCAGGTACTGCGAACACTTACTAGTTCTTCCACCGGGAAGCTCTTCCACATGTTTCGAACATCTTCGGCATCGCTAACATTTCCTTGGAAACCGAAGTCTTCAGGTCGTGTGATGCTTAAGGCAACCTGAAGTTTTCCGGTGTCCGGATGGTTTGACTCCTTGGTATTTAGGGCTTCTTGGCCGGAGGGTCGAGGAGCCTCCTCTTGTTTGGCGTACCTTTTCAGGTAGCCTTCTTTAATCAACGTTTCGATTGCGTCCTTAAGGTGGATGCAATCCTCAGTAACGTGCCCGTGACTACGATGGAACTGACAGTACTTGGATTTGTCAGTATTTGGTTTGGGAGCTGTTGGTTTTGGGAAGCGGATTCCCCCTTTTATGAACTCCGAATTTGCACAGTCATCAAAAATGCGTGCACGAGACACGTTTAGTGGAGTGTACTCTTTGAAAAGACCGGCAGGTCCCCGAGATTCGCGGGACTCTTTATTCCGGTTTTCTTTTTTCTTCTCCCCGCCTCGCTTAGGTGGAGGGGAATCTTCTCTTTTCCTTTCCCCTTCTCGCCTAGGTATCGGGGAGTCTTCCCTGTTCCGGCCGCGGGGGCCTTCTCTGCTTCTTAAGTCAAGGGCAATCTGGTCTGCTTCTGCTTCCTCGAACTCGATGTGTGATTAAGCTTGTTCGAGGAAACCTTCGAAGCTACGAGGACGGTGTAATCCGATAGATTCTGCGAACTTGGAACCAACCTGCAGTCCTTTGATGATGAGATATAATTTTATATGGTCAGTCGTATGGACCTCGACCGCTTCTTTGTTGAATCTCTCTATATAGCTCCGGAGAGATTCTCTATTTTCTTGAAAGATGGCCTCCAAGGAGGATATAGTTTTCGGATATCTTCGAGAAGCTGTGAAATGCTTCCTGAAACGTTCTCTTAGAGGTTTCCACGACGTTATTGATTCAGGTGCCAGGTTTTTATACCAAGCCATGGCCCCTTTCCGAAGAGTCGTAGGGAATAGTCGACATTTGATAGCGCCGGAGACGTTTCTAAAGTCGAGAAGAGCCTCAAAGCTCTCGACATGGTCGTCTGGATCAGATGTCCCATCGTACGTCCCCAAGGATGGAGGTCTCTCCAAGCCTTTAGGAATAGGGGCTTCCATTATTTATCTGGATAGGGGACTCCGGTAGTCTTCGTCATCGCTATCTCCTGGGGATATCGAAGAAGAAGTATGACCCCGAACATAGTGATGTCTCGGGGAGTTATCTTTGTGACGGACTCTTGGCTCCTCGACATAAGGCTTGCTCTTCTTAATCTTCAGGGGACGAGTGGCCGCTTTTGAAGGCGGGGAGCGATGACGCTTCAGTGGATGCTCGGTCTGGTTACGCTCCAAACGTGGCCTGCGACCTTTATTTACTGGGGAGGGGCAGCGAGACTCCACTAGAGACAGTGAATGTCCGGGATAAGGAGGTGGTCGGTGCTTTCGCGGGGAAGATCGACCACGACCCTTTTCTAGCTTCTCGATCCGTAAGTTTTGGTTGAAGATCATTTGATTGGTCTGATTAACCAACGCAAACAAAGCAGCAGTGCTCGGATCTACATTTGGTGGCGGATCCACAGGGTGATATGTGGGCTGGAGGATTGCTTCCTGTGCATCTTGTTGAACAGTCTCGTATTCTACCTCATCGGAATACGGGGAAGCGGTGACTCCATCTCTAACATCATTATCCACGATGGGCTGAAGAGCGTTGTTGTCGCCATGGGCGTTACCACCAAGTTGTGCGATGACATTATCTACGGCTTGATTCGTGGACGGGTTGGCCATTGCTGGTAGTTGAATGAGGAAATTTTGGTTTATCGCAAAGGAAAAATGGGGAAGTTTATGAAAATTCCCACAGACGGCGCCACTGATCGTACCTGGATCAGATTATTTGAAAGTGGCCAACGGTGTCTGGAATAATTGCTACTTCAGTGATGATGAGAGACAGCGGGGGGGGGGGGGGTGTACCTGTAGGACACTCCGATGCTTAAGTCAGTGAGTGCGTAACAAATACAAAGAATGTGAGTGAGAGTCAGAAGTTGACTTATCCTAACCCTCTCAAGTGAGAGGGTATTTATAGGAGACCCCCAGCGCGTGGCCAACGGTTACTTGCAACGGGTGGGACCAGCGTGTGACCCGTTCCAAGTAACTGCTAGGGCTTACGTGTAGTAATAATGACCAGCTCGTGGTCAACGCCCTAGTGTAACTGTCCCTTTAATGCCATTATTAGACGGTTACATGAAACGTATTTGTGTGAACAAGTCCGTTGATGGGTTCCTCGGAGAAGAGTCTATGATGTCGAGGAGATGTGGTGGTCGTGG
This sequence comes from Lathyrus tuberosus, assembly GCA_022829125.1. Taxonomy (NCBI): domain Eukaryota; kingdom Viridiplantae; phylum Streptophyta; class Magnoliopsida; order Fabales; family Fabaceae; genus Lathyrus; species Lathyrus tuberosus. The sequence continues at coordinate 951,416 of JALAZF010000131.1, forward strand.
TTTGGACTTGACCTAATGGAGGCGATCCACGTATGTCGAGGACCTATGAGTCAGCGGAGATTGGGAGTATTCTCGCGGGGAGAGGCTACTCTGTCGAGGAGGTCCTCATCAGGGTGTGATGTCTTCCTTTGTCTTCGGATGCTCAAGTGTCCTCGGATTCTCAGGGTGCCCGACATGCTTTTGGCTTCGCGTACGGTAGTCATGTGTCCTTCTCTAGGACTTTATTGGGCTTCTTCAAGTTGTATGGATTGGGCTTGTTTGATTGTAGGAAATCACGGTCCAGTCCAGAACAATATATATATATATATATATATTGTGAAACTAGGATAGGATATTGTATTAATTTATATTTTTATAATATTACTAACATGTTTTTAAATTCTATTCATTTTCTTAGACTGAACAAAATGGTACTCCTCCTAATCCTTCAGAATTGTTTCTTCACACACACCAACACCGCAAGAATAATACTTGGGTTGATAGAAGATCAGAATATGTGCATGTAATGATTTTTCAAATTTAAGTTGTATATTCATTATTTATTATTTTAGTTTTATTTTTATTGTCTTACAATATTAATTAACCTTATATTTATGTTAACAGAAAAAGTTTATACATAGATGGGAAGAATTGATCCAAGAATCATCTCAACAAGGGACTCCTCCACTGGCTCAATTAGATGTGTGGTGTGATAAGAAAAGGAAGAATATATGGTCTCGGAATGGAATCTACTGTAATAGCAAGAAAGCCAACTTATCGTGGTTCATGTTCCTCGTCAACATAGTGGGTTCAAAGACATGAATTTGAAGAAATGAGAAATGAAAGGGATTAACTTCATGAGGAATTAGCTAACACAAATAGAGTTGTTGAGTATAACAATCAAATGCTAAAACAGTTGATGGATAGCTTGAATTTTCAACCGAGGTCATATTCTAGAGATCTAGTTCATGATGATGAGTACGGTGATAATGCTGAAGAAGTTGGTGATAATGAAAATGACATTGATGGTGAGGTTGGTGATGATGATGATGACACTCATGGTTAGGTTGGTGATGAAGAGATGGACTTAGAATGACAAGTGACTTTGATTATAATATGTTTTGTTATAACAATTATTATTTTTTGTTAAAACAAATTTATCTTGTGTTTTTTGTTAAATTGAATACATTAAGTACTTTATTTTTAGTTAAAATTTTGGAATGAGTATTTAGTAAGATTTTTTACATGTTCTTTATGAGTATTTATTTTGTTAAATACAATAAAATATTTAATATATTTAATTTTTATCCATACAAAATATTTTTAAATTTATTAAAAAACTATTTTTATCATATAAAAGACAATTTAAAATGGGTTTAATGGCCCTCTTTTTTTATAAAAAAGATAATTTTTAAAATTAAATTAAAACAATTTAGAGACCGATTTAGTGTCTTTAATAATATTAAATTAGTTATTATGGTGACAATTTCGGTGGCTATTGCTAGAGCAAAATAACAGCCAACCATTTTAAATTCGTCACTAAATAACGCGTCGGTCACAATATTAGTCACTGAAAACGGTCACTAATTCGGTCACAATATTAGTCACTGAAAACGGTCACTAATTCGGTCTCTATTTCGGTCGCTAATTAACGGTCACTGAATTCGTCGCGAAAGCTTAGCGGCTAGTGCTTCTCCAACCGAAAATTGATGGTTGCTTTATCGGTCGCGAAACCTTATTGTGACCGATTTTGAAACTTTTTCGATCACTAATTCGGTTACTAAACGCGAACTCTTTTGTAGTGTTCACAAAGTCAAAGTCTTGGATTTTTAGGTCAACCATGGGCATGCTATGTCCTCTTGAGTGTTATCTTGTGTTTGGATCAGGAAGAATCAAAGAGAAATATAAAATTAGGAGATTTGGTGAATTAGGGTCTTAACGGAGAATTTTCTAAGTGTGAAAATCTCAATTTCTAGCTATCTTGCAACATCCATAACATTTTCATCCTTGATCCAAATGAGGCAAACTTGTTATCAAATTAAATAGGACATCATGAGCTACAAGTTTGAAGAAGGAATGACGTTCAAAAGATCAAAGGACAAGAAGTTATGAAGTCATGAATCTAGAAAAAGTGAAAAGTGAACTTTTATACTTAGAATTTTTTCTAAGTGTCATTTGTCAAGTTCAACATTGGTTTTTCAAGGCCATTTTTCTCCATGATCAAGGTCTCATCTCATTTTCCTTCAAACATAAGAGTTGTAGAGCATTCTCCAAGCTTTCTTTTGAGTACTAGAACTCCTCCATTGGATGTGTGAAACTCAAGTTATTAAGTCACAAAGTTGGGGTTTTCATTATGCCAAATTTAGTAATGTGTTTGCTAACTTCATAAACCAAATTTCCAAGGTCTTTTTCACTATAATCAAAGCTCATCTCATTTTCCTTCAAAAATGAAAGTTGTTAAGCTTCTTTCAAGCTTTCCAAGCATGCCAAGAAATCATCATTTGAGTGATTAGAGCACAAGATATGAACCTTTAAAGTCCATGCCATCAAGTTACCAAACATGTCTTTTAACTTAGAATTTTTCAAGCAAAGTTGGCCAATTTGTAGACATGTTTTCTAAGCTAGTTTTCACAATTTTATGGATCTTATTTCAACTTCCCATCAACATCAAAGTTGATCACTCTACTTCATACTTTCCATTGATGCCAAGTACTTTGCAAATGGTGCCAATTTCATCAAGTTGTAATGGCATAAAGTGAGCTATATGAATATGTTTCAAAGGCACCTCTCATGACATTTTTGTTTAGTTTTCTTGCAGCAAGAGGTACACTCCAAGTTCTCACGCATGACCTCACCTTTTCTTGCCAAAGAACCATGCCTAAAATAACCAAACATGGCATGTACCTTCCATACACCATATTCCCTTATTTTTATGAAAAAGTTTGGGAAGGAAAGTGCACACACAAAACTTGCTACACATACCATCCATTTCAAACACATCCTCATGATCATTTTGTTCAACAAACCACCCAAACGCAAATAATTACACACCATAACGCGTGTGCTATCCATGATGCATCATTTTGGCAAGTTTTCCAAACAAACTTTCCACTAGATATTGGGCCTCAAAAAACCTCATAATCCACCATATAAAACTCCTCAAAACCCTAAGAAATGAACTCGTCTCATTTTTATCTAAGGATCAGATCTGAGCAAGTTGCTCCCTCTCTCAAGTTCCTCTTATTTTTGAACTTCATTCTCCAAAGTTGATCTCTCTATTCTCTTGCTACAATCATTACCACTGAAGAGTCAAGAAGCTAGAGGAAGGATTGGTTGGAGCTCTGAAGTCAGAACAAGGAGCATTTGAGCTACATTTTCAGTAACCTCTTACTCCTTTGTTTTCTCTAATTTCATACGTGTGTTATGGTTGTTTGAAGCATGTTTGAGTTGCTAAAATCATGTAGAACATGTTTGGATAGGTCTTGTACTTGTTTGCTTAAGTTTCAATTTGAGTATGTTTTCTTCGTGACGTGTTTTCAAGGTGTTATAGAATTTATAAATGAATTTGGAGTTTAGATTTGAGTTCTACATGAAAAATCCTTGAGGATACTATCTTGTTTCATCTGATTTGGTGCTGTTTGGTTTTGCTCCACCGGAGTCTCGCCTGAGAAGATGACCGGAAACCTAGCTCTGGCGTCTGAGGCGACAAGCTTACATGGCAACGTTGACCTCTTGGAGTTTCTGAGGTGTTCGCTGTGTGGCGTTACGTGGCTCCCAGTCAGATTAATGAAACAGTGTGTTTCATTAGTTTGGCTCCCTTTTTGTTGTTTCTGATTTGATGATGGACTGGGTTTGGCACTTTTTATTATTCCAACCCCTACCTTTATGAGCCCAAACATGTTTACACTTGGTTCTCGTTCAACTCATAAATGCTACCGCACCCCTTTGCCATGTTTATGTTTATGTTTCTATTTTATTTTCTTTTCTCTTCTTTCATTTCAGTTTATTTTTTAAAAGTTAAAGCCTTTATAAAAATGCCCCAAAATATAATTGTGATTGTTTGATGTCTTGAGAATATTTTCTTAATTTTTATTTTATTTTTCAATTAATTTTTCTATTTTATTTTGAATTAATTTGTGAGGTGCTTTTACACTTTTGTCCTTGAACTAGGGTTTATGTTTTGATGCCATGTGCTTGCCTTCTTGATCCAATCTCTTGGCCATGCTTTGACATATGAATGATGAATGTTTGAATGCTTTTTTGGTGTAATGATGATTAATTATTGGATGATTCTTAATTGGTTTTGCTTGGCCCTCGATACATGCTCGATCAATATGCTATGTTTGCCTTAATGACTTGATTTAATGATGCACTTGTGCAATTCTTCTTGAGATCTTTTGCTCACTTGTTCCTGATGGATATGACATGAGTTAGAGCCTTTTGTTGGAATTTTTTAGGTTTTTTTTTTCTATTTTTGATTGATGCCTAATTATAGTTTGGTTTTGGATTGTACATGCTTGATACTTGAACTAGTTTGAAATCATTTGTGTTTGATTGAGGTTTGAAATGCTTATTGAATGTGATCATGTACTGTCTTGACTTGATTTTGGCTTTGGATTCAATTTCATTTGGTTATTTTCCTATTTTTGGTGGAATTTTCAAGTTGATGTTGTTTTAGCCTTGCACCATTGATGTTCTTGACCTAGCTTCTCAAGATTCCTTCTTGTATGACCTAATGGATACTTGCAGGCTATTGTGTGATTTGAATGACATGTTTGAGGATTTTATTTTCATGTTGTAATGTTCATTGTGTGATCACTTGTCATTCTTCTTTTCACATGATCATCCTTGCTTTTGTCATGAGTGATTTGAATGGTGTTTGCGTAACTCTTTTGAGCATGATGTTTGTGGATTTGGTTTGAAGATCTTGAATTGGATGTGATATGATACATTTGAGTATGATTCTGACCTTGATGTTATGGTATGTCTCACTTGATCATATGTACTTTGTGCTTTGGTTGAACACTTCCTTTTCTTTAAGGATAGTCATGATATATGTTTGCTTAACCTTGATACATGTTTTGGGTTCAATCCTTGTTGTTTCTCTTGTGAATTCATGAGTTGATGTTCATGGTTATGTTGCTGCCCCATTTGGATTCATACCTTGAGTTTACATGTTTACTTCTTTGATGTGTGTTTTGCATAACTAGTTGTTTGACAATTGATGGGATTTGGATATGATGCATGACTTGAAATTTTGTGTTTTCCCCTTGATCATTGACATGAGTTGAATGCAATATGACATAGATACTGCCCTACTTTGGTTCTTACATCATTTGACTTCATTTCACTTTGCTTGTTGAATGATAATGCTTCTTGGTTGAACTTAATTTATTTGTGTGTGCATTGGTACATTGTTTTGCCTAATGTCTTTGACTTCCAATATTTAGAGATGGTTTAACATATGTATACACTTTGGGTACCTTAACATGGTGTTGGTGTTTACTTTGTGTAATTGAACCAAATTCTTGCATAGCTTGATGCTTATGCCAAATTATTTGAACCTCACTTGTTTGGTTACTTAATGTTGCATCTTCCCCTCATCTTTATTGCACCTTTCTCTTGTCTTTAACTTACTTCTATTTCATCTCTCATTCTTCTTTCTTTATTTTGAGTCTTGAGACTTGATTAAGTCTTGAGTTTACTTGCCTTTTGTGATTGATTAGTATAATGTTTACTTGTGTTTGTTCACATGATCCCTTAGGATTCCTAGCTCAACTTAATTTCTGATTAAGTTAGAGGTAAGAGAGACATTAGGCTTTCAATCCTTTGCATGATAACAATTAGGATAATCCCTTTTAAACCTTAACCTTAGGTATATCTCTTTGCATGCTAACATTAGGTAGAATTCCATTTCTATTCCAACTTTAGGACCATTGTGCATGATAACATTAGGAGTCAGTTTCCCTTAGTTGTTTTCTTTTCAACCTTTGAGTCCTCTTTCTTCTCATCTAAAAAAAATCAAAAAACACTTAATAAATATGATGAGTATTGTGCACCACGAGCCTTAAGTACATGGGAAATGATGAGTGGGTAGTTTCTCCTTACATGTCTAGAGTGTTTATCATACGTCCCATTTGGGGGAGATCTTGGGACGCATTCGCTCTTATGTCATAGACTTTAGCGCAATACGAGTTTCAAACTAACTTAATTCGCTTATGTCTAAAACTCACTAACAAAATGCAAATCTTTTATCCTTTGGGATTGGTGTCAAGTCATTTTCAAAAAAGAGTACGTTATTTCCGTTCTACCGCAAACAGGCACCGACCCTAATTGCTGGGACGCGAACTTAATGTTGCTCATAAAAAACACTCAACCAACTTGTGTTCATAACCACGAACTACATACACTCTGACTTCCTCATTCTCGTTTGAATGAGGATACGTAGGTACAAGACGGCGATGTCTTGGCGAGCAACCTTCTCTCATTCAGTTGTAGCCCTCCGAACTACGTTGACTCTGACTTTCCCATTGCACGAGGGAATACGTAGGCCTAGGACGGTGATATCCTATCGAGTCTCCTTTTTGTTTTCCCTTCATTTCCGTTAGCAGTAGAGCTTTAGACAGACTCACCCTTTGATTAGACAACAAACATAGATCCCGTTGAGTACGACGGACGCGAGGGGATGCTAATACCTTCCTCTCGCATAACCGACTCCCGAACCCAGGACTCCCTGTTGAGGTTTCTATGATCGTTTCCTTTCCCCCGTCGGGATAAATTATGTTCGGTGGCGACTCTGTTTTTTCCGCCGGTTATTTTTCGCGTTAGGACAGTATCCAGGGAGTCAAAAGGTGGGACAGATGGCAGGGTTGGGGGCCCGAGGTCTGCATGTGAAGTATGTGAAAGTGAAAAATTACTGTTGGAAATAGTACCAGCACATGAAGGGGAAGGAATCACATCAGTTTCCAAGTTCCTAGTGTATGGCTCATTGTTTCTTTTAAAATCCAAGTCTTCAAAAACAAAAATTGTTTTAGTCATTGTGTTTTTCACAAGAGAACCACTGAAAGTCTCTGAGTCATCCTTAAGTGTTAAACGCTCAGAATTATTTTTCTCCACAACTTCTTCATTTCCCTACATGTTCCGAGTGTTAGAAATATTGAGTCCTTCCTTTTGAGTCTCATTCTCGGCGATCTGCGATGCATGTGCAGTTTCTTCACTGGTGGTTGTTTCAAACTCAGATGGGATGGGTCTAAATTGAAGAAGAGGATCTGCACCATGAAAAGCGCGAAGCTGCGATACGTGGAAGATAGGATGGATCTTTGAAAAATAAAGAAGATCCAGATGATATGCGACGCTCCCGATTATGCGAAGGATTTTGAAGGGGACAAAATACCGTTTTGAGAGCTTGTTAGAGACACATATTTGCACAAAGTTTTGGCGATATGGCTGCAAGCGAAGCAAAACTAGATCGCCTTCTGCAAAGGTGATGTCTTGTCTTTTTTTGTTACTTTGAGTTTCCATATAGTTTCTACTACGTTCCAGAATTCTTTTTAAAATTCTAAGAACATCATCTCTGTTTTGTAGAGAAACTTCCACAGCTTAAAGAGGGGAAGATCCTGAGTCGTAATGAGGAAATGGCGGAGGAAATCTACTATAGAGTGCTTAAAAAGGTGACATTTTAATGGAAATATGGAGAGCGGTGTTGTGCCAAAACTCTGCTAAGTGTAAGTATTTAGACCATTGTTTAGGTTGTTCACTTGTGCAACAACGAAGGTATGTTTCTAGACATCGATTAACGACCTCTGTTTGACCATCTATTTTAGGGTGGAAGGCGGTACTGTATTTCAAGGTGGTACCATGGGCGCGAAATAACTCCATCCAGAAAGTGCTGAGGAAGAGAGGGTCACAGTCCGAGATGATTGTTCTTGGGATACCATGCAACCTACAGATCTCAACAGAAAAACGCAAAGCTATATCTTTAGCTGTGAATTTGGTGGGGAGTCCAATGAAATGGAAAAACTTGGTGAGCCGGTCGCAGATTACCCAGATTATAGTATGACCAAAAGAAACAGGTAAGTGTATTATAAAGTCCATTGTCAAATCTTCCCACACTTGTCTTGGTATGAGTAATGGTTGAAGGAGACCTTGTTTCTTCTTGGTATTGTATTTGTTTGTTTGACATACTGAACAACTTTTCACAAATGCTTTTGTGTCTCTGTAAATGCCAGGTCAGAGAAACGAGCTAGATACCCGTGCCAGCGTTGGTTGAAGCCTTGAGTGACCAAAAACTAGTGTAGAGTCGTATTCCTTCAAGATGCTTTGTCGCAACTCTTCAATGGGAGGTATGTAAATCTTGTCCTTGTAGTACAATAGGTCATCCTTGATGTGAAAGAGGATTTGTGAGTTGGCTTCAGATAACACTTTTCTTACAAGATTTTGTCCTTATTTTGTTTTGTAGAATTGCTTGAGTTGTGTGATCAGTTGAGGAATAGGTGAAGAAATGGATAGGAACATGGTCGCATCTTCAGTTTGAATCCGACTCAAGGCGTCCGCAACTTGATTAGACTTTCCAGGTTTGTAACAAATATCAAAATGAAATCCTTGTAATTTAGCAACCCACTTCTATTGTTCAGGGGTTTGAATAGTTTGAACTAACAAGTTTTTCAAACTCTTCTGATCAGTGTAAATGTGAAAATGTCTTCCAATTAAGTATTGGCGCCATTTCTTAATAGCTTCAGTAATGGCGTACATCTCGTGAACATAGACAGAGGAAGCCAGGAGTTTGTTGCATAACTTCTTGCTGAAGAAAACCAAAGGGTGTTCCTGCTGAGATAAAACAACTCCGATATCAACTGCAGAAGCATCTGTCTCAAGTACAAAGATTTTTGAGAAGTCCGAAAGACATAAGATAAGAGTTTGTGTCATTTTTTGTTTTAATGTTATAAAAGCTAACTCAGCTGATGTACTCCAAACTAACTTATTGGAACATAGTAAATCTGTGACAGGAGCGGCGAGAGAGGTATAACGACGAATAAATCGTCGATAAAAGCCGACGAGGCCTAAGAAACCCCTGAGAGTCGTGAGTGAACGTGGCTTAGGCCAATCAAGTATTGCTTGAATCTTTGTCGGATCTGGGGTGACACCTTCACTTGATATAATATGACCTAAGTAATCAACACTAGGAACAACAAAATTACATTCGGATAACTTGGCATAAAATTGATTAGATAAGAGTAACTCTAAAATAAATCGTAAGTGATGAGCATGGTCAGAAAGACAAGAACTGTAAATTAAAATTTAATCAAAGAATACTAAAATGAACCGGTGTAGATATGGACGAAGCAAATCATTCATAGCGGATTGAAACGAACTATGAGCGTTAGTTAAGCCAAAATGCATAACCAAAAACTCATAGTGACCATCAAATGTTCTGAATGCTGTTTTGTGTGTATCTTCTGGTGTAACCCGGATTTGGTGGTAACCAGATCTCAGATCAATCCTAGAGAAAATAGTTGCATAACCCAATTCATCAAAAAGTTCATCAATAGTTGGTATGGGAAAACGGTCATGAACTATTACAACGTTTAAAGCACGATAATCGACGCAGAAATGCCAAGAGCCATCCTTTTTGCAAACTAGAAGAACGGGGGATGAGTATGGGTTGTTGCTAGGTTTAATTATGCCTTCATGAAGCATGTCATGAATGATAGTGGTCATGGCTTCTTTCTGTGAATAAGGATATCGATAAAGTTTGATATTAATTGGTGTAGTGTTTGGGATGATGGGTATGTGATGGTCATGTGGTCTTGTAGGAGGTAGGCCCTGCGATTGTTTAAAAATAGTTGCGAAGGAATGTAGAATGGTTTTGATTTGTTTGGGTAGGGATATGGGTAATGTGTTAAGAGGGTTGGTGGTAGTTTCTTGGTCATTGGGGTTTTGTTGATGTGAGGGTTGGTAAAGTAGGAGGTGGATAGAAGCAACTGAGTCTGTTTGGAGAAGATGACAAATTTGGTTGTATGAAGAGTGAGAGGGAAGGGATTTGGGGTCCCCTGTAATAGTGATTGCATTGTTTTGATAGGTAAAGGAAATTTGTGGAATGGAAAAATCAGCCATAATAGGACCAAGTGTTCTTAGCCATTCCATGCCTAGAACAACATCTGCTCCTTGTATAGGGAGTAAATGGAAAGGAATCAAGAATAGGTTGTTTTGTAAAGTGATAGGAACTTGAGGACAAAGTCCTAAACAAGATAGTTTGGATCCATTGCCAACCATGACTGAGAAGTTTCGAATATGTTTTGTATGAATTTTGAGATGTTGAGTAATGTGAGGATGCAAAATATTGTGAGTGCTGCCTGTATCAATCAGAACTGTCACTGTGAAACCATGAATTAGGCCTGTGAATTTAAGTGTCTTAGGGGAAAATTGGCCGCTGACCGCCTGTAGAGATAGTTGAAAATAAGTGTCATCAGATGCTGCTGGTGTGGAAATAGTGTTGTCAGTATCAGTTGTTTCAACAGTAGATTCATCATCATCCACCATAAGTAATTAGAATTTTCCCGATGACCATTTGTGGCCTGGTACGAACTTTTCATTGCAGTTAAAACACGGTCCTTGAGCGCGACGCTCTTGCATATGAGAATTGGAAAGTCTACATATGGGAATTTTAGGAGGTTGGGTGTAGAAGGAATTTTAGGTGGTGGGGTAGGTAGAGTTGGGGTAAGTGTTGGTGTAATGGGGCAGCTAAAAAGTTTCTAGAATTTAGGTTTGACATCCTTAATCTTAGATTCAATCAGTTTGGCAAGTCCAATGGCTTGGGAGATTGAAACAGGTTTATGGATAGCAATTTCATTCTGAATATCTGGTGCTAATCCAAAAATGAAACAATTAAGGATTGCGTCTTGAGATAATCCCACAACTTGAGTACCTAATTTTTCAAACATAGCTTGATATTCAACAACTGAACCCACTTGTTTCAACTTAAACAATTATGCCCGATGATTCGCATATGTAGATGGACTAAAACTTAATTCCAAGGCCTTAGTAAATGAGGGCCAGTCAATTAAAAGTTGACTTTGGTACATCCATTTAAACCAACATAATGTTTCATCTTTCATATAAAATGACATCATGGATAATCTATTTTCAGGTGGTAATTGATAAAAATCAAAAAATTGTTCAGCTTGAAATAACCATTCCAAGGGGTTTGAACCATCAAACATTGGTAATTCCAATTTGGGGGTACGGAAAGGGGGTATAGGAGAATTTTGGGGGATTTGAGAATAAGGGATTTGGTGGAACATAGGAAGATTATAAGGTTGGGAGTGTGGAATAGTGGTGGATGTAAAGAGGTAAAATGAGGTAAAAAAATCTAGGTATGTGTGATGTGGTGGGTCTGATGGCAGTAGTAGGGATATGTGGGAGAGGGTTATTGGAAAGGGTAAAGGAATGGATAGGGGTTGTGTGGGTATGCAGAAAATGAGGGGAACCATGAGGGGAGTTTGCATTGGTGAAAATGGAGTTGATAGGGGTTGTTGACATGGGAAAAGAGGTAGGAACATGAGTAATACCTAAAGAACTTGCAGCTGTGTGAACAATGGTTGTTTGCTGTTGTTCTTTTTGAGCTGCTAGCTTGGTTAACATTCCCATGATGTTTTCATATCTTGAGTCAGAAATTTGTTTTTCATTATCCATTCTTGTTTAAATATGCTCCATATCTGATCAGTTTTATCAAATCTCTCATCCATTTGTTGCTGTGTTTGAGTCATGGCATTATCAAGATGAATATGAGCAGTTTGGACATCTTCTTCTATGATTTCTCTAGAAGAAGGGTTAGGGGTTTGGTAGAAGCCATGAATCCAAGTGATGAAAGCACCAGTTGATATATAGTTTTCCACAACTATTTTTTAAGATCTAGGGTTTACCAAAAGAGATACACAAAACAAGGAAAAGAAGAAGAAAAATAAAATTTTGAATTAATTTTCCCCTTAACTCCAATCCAAAAGTGCTTAAATACAGACAACAGTACCAAAGAAAAGATTAAATGGGCCAGCCCAAAAGAGGGAAAGAAATAAAAATTACATAATAATTAATTACAAACTAATTAAGTGTCTTAGGGGAAAATTGGCCGCTGACCGCCTGCGGAGATAATTGAAAATAAGTGTCATCGGATGCTGTTAGTGTGGAAATGGTGTTGTCGGTATCAGTTGTTTCAACAGTAGATTCATCATCATCCACCATAAGTAATATGAATTTTTCCGATGAGCATTTGTGGCCTGGTATGCACTTTTCTTCGTAGTTAAAACACAGTCCTTGAGCGCGACGCTCTTGCAATTGAGAATTGGAAAGTCTACGGATGGGAAGTTTAGGAGGTTCCGGTGTAGACGGAATTTTAGGTGGTGGGGTAGGTAGAGTTGGGGCAGGTGATGGTGTAATGGGGCGGCTGAAAGGTTTCTGGAATTTAGGTTTGGCATCCTTAATCTTATATTCAAACAGTTTGGCAAGTCCAATGGCTTGGGAGATTGAAACAGGTTTATGGATAGCAATTTCATTTTGAATATCTGACACTAATCCAGAAATGAAACAATTAAGGATTGTGTCTTGAGATAATCCCACAACTTGAGTACCTAATTTTTCAAACGTAGCTTGATATTCAACAATTGAACCCACTTGTTTCAACTTAAACAATTCTGCCTAATGATTCGCATATGTAGATGGACCAAAACGTAATTCCAAGGCCTTAGTAAATGAGGGCCAGTCAATTAAAAGTTGACTTTGGTACATCTATTTAAACCAACATATTGTTTCACCTTTCATATAAAATGACATCATGTATAATCTATTTTCAGGTGGTAATTGATAAAAATAAAAAAACTGTTCAGCTTTAAATAACTATTCCAAGGGGTTTGAACAATCAAACATTGGTAATTCCAATTTGGGGGTACGAAAGGGGGGTATAGGAGAATTTTGGGGGATTTGAGAATAAGGGATTTTGTGGAACATAAGATGATTATAAGGTTGGGAGTGTGGAATAGTGGTGGATGTAAGGAGGTAAGGTGAGGTAAAAAAATCTGGGTATGTGTGGTCTGGTGGGTCTGATGGCAGTAGTAGGGATATGTGGGGGAGGGTTATTGGAAAGGGTAATGGAATGGATATGGGTTGTGTGGGTATGCAAAAAATGAGGGGAACCATGAGGGGAGTTTGCATTGGTGAAAATGGAGTTTATAGGGGTTGTTGACATGGTAAAAGAGGTAGGAACATGAGTAATACCTGAAGAACTTGCAGCTGTGTGAACAATGGTTATTTGTTGTTGTTCCTTTTGAGCTGTTAGCTTGGTTAACATTCCCATGATGTTTCATATCTTGAGTTAGAAATTTGTTTTTCATTATCCATTCTTGTTTGAATATGCTCCAAATTTGAAGTAGTCTTATCTAATCTCTCATCCATTTGTTGTTGTGTTTGAGTCATAGCATTATCAAGATGGATATGAGCAGTTTGGACGGCTTCTTCTATGATTTCTCTAGAAGAAGGGTTAGGGGGTTTGGTAGGAGCCATGAATCCAAGTGATGAAAGCACCAATTGATAAATAGTTTTCCACAACTATTTTCTAAGATCTAGGGTTTACCAAAAGAGAGACACAAAATAAGGAAAAGAAGAAGGAAAATAAAATTTTGAATTAATTCTCCCCTCAACTCTAATCCAAAAGTGCTTAAATACAGACATCAGTACTAAAGAAAGGATTAAATGGGCCAACCCAAAAGAGGAAAAGAAATAAAAATTGCATAATAATTAATAATAAACTAATTATTTTGTCACAAACTCCTGCATCTATTTGGGCTGGGTTCTCATATGCGTGGGCCTGTTATCATAGTGTTATTCATTTTTAGTTTTTTTTTTGTGAGATTTATTAAATTATATCATCTTAAAATATTTCATTTAATTTTCATTTCAATTGCACAATCTATATTGAATCCCACAATTTTACCTTATATATCATATTCTATTGATATTAATTTCTTTTAATTTAAAATAATAAAATTGAGATTGCATATCATAGTGCAAAGCTGCTAATGCAATATTACTGTTGGTCCCAAAATTGTACTTTTAGTAAAAAGTACAATTGTGGGACCAACAGTAGTATTGCATTAGCAGCTTTGCACTATGATATGCAATCTCAATTTTATTATTTTAAATTGTTTCAAGTTTGCTAATAATGCATTGCATTTCATACTAATTTTTTCTAACCGTTTCTTTATTATTCTAACCATATTTGTAATTAACATTGCATGAATCATAAAAAATATAACATAATTCCAAATAATGTGAAAAATCTCATTTCACCTCAAAATCACTATAAGTAAAAAATTCAACAATGTTTTACATCATGGATGTTACGGTGACAAGAAGCATATCATGAATAGTACACAAGAAATTGAAGAAAAGAAGAGAAACTGAAAGTCCTCTCAAATCGCTTCACGATTCAAGATTTAACTAAATAGTGACATTCAAAAATATCATGTCATAGTCAGAATAGACCGTGTTGCGATTTCTAAGTCACTCAGTTATGTCATATAGGATTATTGATGAATTGTGACACATTTGCACGAAAAAAACCCTGGTATAAATGTTAAACTTATGTCAAAGAATAAATATTCCAGATTTCGATTGAAGAGAAGTTTCTGTAGAGTTCTTCAAGAGCCTATTTTATGCCTTTTCACCATTAAAGCTCAATTATCTTTTTGTATGATTTATGTATTATTTCTCAAATATTTTTATTATGTTTAATTGCATTATAAGTATCTAACTATATCTTTTATAAGGGATGAGTATTTGATCTTAGGAAGAACTTTGTGCCCATGAATGCAATGACTAGTTAAATCTATTGTTCTTATGTTATTTATATGATATTTATGTTTAATGTTCTTTAATGATTAATCACTAATAAATTGGTTTATGGTTTACTTTGTGAAATATGAGGAGAATTAATAAGCTCTTCGAATTAGGTTTTCTAGCTTACCACATCATATGCATAAAGGTGGATCTTTAAAACTTATATATTTATGTTAAATCTAAATGTTTAACTTTAAATTGTAATTTTTCAAGGGATTAAGGAGTTTATTTAAGTTGTTAAATGCTTAATTACTCGAGATTATGATTGAATAATCTTGGGAATGAGTAATCACATAGGATAATAACTTTAACTAACAAGGTTAAATAAGAAATACAAGGGTAAACATAAGTCACACTCATCCCAAACATCTTTTTAACCAATAGTCTTACAAACTGTAGTTTCTAACATTAAAACTTTCATACCAACTAAGACATCTTTTGTTAAACAAATAAAATGTTAGATTCAATACAAATTTAAGTTTTTGTATTTGATATTTAGTGGTATCCACCACGATATTATTTGCAATGAGACACCTTATTGACCAAATGACTCCAAACATAAGAGGGGGTGGATTGTGTTGATTGTAAATTGAAAAAAATACTTAATAAATTTTTTAATTATAAAGCGTTTAAGTTAAAACAATCAGATAAATAGAGATTAACTAGAAAAACATGTGAGGGCAAGGTTCCTTTATTACTTTGTTTTAATGATGTCAAAACTAGGAAATTTCGTACTTGTATATTTTGGACGGTATCACCTTGTCTAAGCCATGTGTCATACCCCAAATTTTGACCACTAAGATTTCCCATCATTGTGAAAATCATCATCACAATATGGAGGAACCATCATACTTCATTAGTCTCCCCAAAGATGGGTGAGCATTCACTACAATCAAAATTAGGGTTTCAAGCCTTCTCTGAGTGCTTAGACAAAGGATCAATCAAGGAATGACATGATCTTCAACTTGTCTAACCTCTCAAACATCCACAATGGATCAAAAGGACTCCCACTTCAAGGATTAAGCACAAGGCTGCTCCCTTCTAGATGGATCAAGTCTCATGATCGACAATGTCACCAAATTAGGGTTTTGGTCGACCAGGGCCTCCAGATGGAAAATTTTCATCTGGGCACAAGCCAATGATCCAAAACCTAACCTAATATACTCCATGGAACCTCATGGACCCAATCATCAAGTCAATTTTGCCTCAGGGGATGCATTCATAAAAAATCAGGAATTAGGGTTTCTTGACCTAATTCACCCCTAAGTTGACTTTTAGGGAAAATCATGATCCAAGACCTCAATAGAGGGTTTGAGGGTCTCTAATGAACTATATTGATCCATTTGCGACAATGGATTAATCCAAGAAGCTTGAGCAACAAGTCTCAATTTCATCTGCACAACAATTAGGGTTTTAAGGAAAAAGTCAACTGCAACTTTGACTTTTGACCAGGACATGCTCCCAAGCCCTATGACATGCATCAATATACCCTATGACACCCATGGAACATGTCCATCAAGTTTGATTTAGGTCAAGGACATGATTTCCTGAAGAATTGCACAGTTTGGAATTCATCTGATAAAAAGTCAACTGTGCACAAAAGTCAACTTTGACTTTTTGAGATTTTTCACCAAAATGGATTTTTAACCCTAAAATGATGTTAATGTATGATTTGAATCATCATTCATCAAGAAAAATCAAGAAAAGTTGGATAACTTGTAAAAGGGGTAACCATAAAAACTTAGAAAATTTTCTAAGTTAAAAATAAAGTGGCTAGGGTACCAACTTTGGAGGGTCATAACTCCTAAACCACAAAGCCATTTTCTCCCATCCAAGGCTTGATTTGTAGATCTCATTGCCCTCTACAAAAACTTCAACTAGACCTAATTCCAATTTCTCATGGATTTTGAGTTATGGAGTGATCAAAATCAAGAAAAGTCACTTTGTTCCAACACTTGGTGAAAATTTCACTAAGTCAGATTTTACCCTACTTTTTGCCAAATGTAGGGGGATTTTTCACTTGGATTCAAAAGAGATCAAAACCAAACATGTTCAAACAGTTGTTGTATCATGTAACGGCTTTCCAAAATGGCCAAGAACATTACCAAATTCCATTTGAGTCATGAGATATGACATTGGAAAGTTGCCTTGCTGAAATCTGCCAAGGCAAGGCAGAATTTGCATTTTTGCTCGATTTGGCAAAATCAGCCAAATCCAAATGCTCCTATCCACTTGGATACCTCAGAGGATTGAATCTAAAGGGGACAATCACTGAGCCAAGCCTCCAAAGTCTTTGGAACAAGAAATAGCATGTTGAACCTAGAATGGCCAAAATAGGGACAAGACTCCAATTTTGGATTGGAGCATTCAATGGAAGCATCAAGGTGGCATGGACTGAGCCATTTGCAACTGAATTCAGTCAAGACTTATCCAAGACCAAGGGAACCACAACCCTGTGCCCTAACCTCTAGTCAGTGGCTAGAGGAGACTTGCATTTCCATTGGCCAACATTGAACAAACACCTGTTGCAGTTGCCATTCACTGTGGATCCCAAAACAAACTTGCTCTACTATAAATAGAGCTCAATTGTGATTAGTTTGAGTACACCAAAGCCATCAAACAGATGCTTTCCTCAAAATCTCTTCTTTCACTCCAATTTTGCCTTCTAAAGCAAGTCACTATCGGGTTTTGAGTTTGAGAGCTTTTCCAATCAAACCAATCACACACACACCTCACATACATCATATAGAAGTGATCCAAATACTCACATAACATCTGGAACACAGATTTCACAAAATCACCAGCCAATTGCTCAAGTTCTTGACAGATTTGCAGTTGGGGTACCATCTCAAGTTCCAGATCATTTCAATCCATTCCAAGCATTCATACACACTCCATGGCACCTAGGGAAGCTATCTAGATCATTGGAACCTAGCTGTAACACCTCCAACACAAATCACGATCACCAGCTGCAAGTGGTAAGCATGAGCTCTTCTAACTCTATGATCCATGCAATTTTTGCTGCACAATAATTTGGCCATATGTTCATAATCATGCATGGAATGTTTCCCCTCAATTAATTGCATTGTTTGAATCGTGTATCAAAAATCCTAGCCTTCATGCATAAATTAGGGTTCTTGAGGATTTTTCGTGATTTCTTGTTATATGTTTAATTTAAATGAAATTAAATACCATAGACATGATCGTGAGGTTGAAACGAGTTGATTGGTATGTGGATTGCATGATATAATCAAGTATTCAGTGAGATTGGAGAGAAAATGCAAATCTGGGCAAACCCAAAACACGCGCGTGTTCTTGGTGTGTTCTTGGCGCCATTTTTGAAAATTTGAATATTTGAATTTTGTGATTTTATTTAATTGATTCAAAAATTAATTTCTCTCTGAGTTTTAATGATTTTGAGTTGATTCTTTTTTTAATAATTCACAAAAATGTTAAAATATTTTATTTTCCCAAAAAATCCCAAAAATATTATTTATTTTATATAATTGATATTTTTGCCAAGAATTAATGTTTTAATTGTTTTTGACATTTAAAATATTTTTTCCACCTTGATTTTGCAACTTTTAATGCTTTCTAATTATTTTGTAGGTCAACACTTAATTTTTGAAGCATTAATCCAAGATCACAATTTGTTTTTCCTATGTTGAACAATTTTAATCATTTTAATTGAATTTTTATTCAATTAAACACATTTTGAAAACAAATTAGGGTTTTGGATTAATTCAACCCTCATAAATCATTTTCAAAACACTTTGTGCCTCTAATAGAGTGTAAGACCCAATCCTTTTTTGACCAAATCATTTTTGGGCCTCAGTGTATTGTGTAAGTCCCGATACCGTAAAAAACAAACGGCGCGACCGTCGCCTTTTGAAAAATAACCTTCTGGGCCTCTCCTCGAGCTATAAGACCCATTCAAAACTTTTGGGCCTCTAATAGAGTGTAAGACCCAACCCCCTTTTAACCAAAATCACTTTGGGCCTCAGATATTGTATAAGCCCCTCTGCGTTAAAAGAAAACCTCGGCGCGATCGCCATTTCAAACGGAAAAATCATCTGGGCCTGCCCTCGTGTTATAAGACCCACTCTTTTTCTTTAAAACTTTTTGGGCCTCTTGAGAGAGTGTAAGACCCAAATCCCTTTGTACAGAAAACAATTTTTGGGCCTCAGTCACTTGTATAAGTCCCTCTGTACAAATTCAAACAGTGCGCTCACTGATAAAACCCTGGGCCTCTCATTGAGCTGTAAGCCCCAAATCTTTCTTTTTCAAAGCACTTTCTCCTTTGATTTTGAATATACTGTTGTTTTCAATCTTTCTTTGTTGAACAACTAACCAAACAGCATGGAAGCTCTACAACCGAGTAAGTGGTTATTGCTTTTATTTACCGCTTTCATATACATATAATTGTATTGTGGGGCTGTTTCACTGTAAGTCTTCTTTCATAAACTCATATCAACTGTGTAATAATAGTATAGATATTTAGAGTTTCCCCGGCAACTACGTCTAGAACTAGGTGATGTCGTTTCGTTTATTCGTAGAAATAGACAACTAGATCCCCAATAGGATCACCAGATACAGTCTTCTCTTCGGCTGTCCTCATTAGGAATTGTCAAGAAACTCTATTCCCAGAGATGAATGTATTCTCCGTGAATGGCATCTTTGAGTTTCTTCCAAATTCTCGAACTTTCCTGACTTGATCTATTCCTTGTGAATAGCTTGCCTTGAATTTCTTAGGGTTTGGGGACCCACGGGCTTCTTAAAAGCATCGGCCTCCTCTTGGGCATCGTACAAGGACCCACAGGCTTCCTAAAAGCAACCCCGCCTCCTCTTGGGCTTAGTACAAGGACCGATCGACTTCTTAGAAGTATTCACAGCCTCCTCTTAATCTTCGTATAATGATCTCTTCCTCCGGGAATGATATCCTCCTCTTGGGCATCGTACAAGGACCCGTCAGCTTCTTAAAAGTTCCCAGCCTCCTCTTGGGCTTCGTACAAATTGTCCCGACGACCTCCTAGAGGTATAGGAAAAAAACTTAGTCATCTGCATAGAACAGTCCATTCAAAGAGTCTACTATTGTTTCTCAAAGCATGGTACAAAAGATGAAACTTTAGACTTGGACAACCTAATCCCCTTGAGTCTCAAAGACATTCTCAAGTGACCCCTTCAAGAATAGGAAGGAAACTCGTAGACTCAGACAATCTCAATACCCTTCGGATTTCCCAATTCCTTAAAGAACAGGAATAACCCAGATCCTCGAACCCAATCTTTGAGTATAGTGTTGCTCATATAAGAACTGATTTTCTCTTTAAAAATCAGTATATTGGACCTGTCACTTAACTGAACAGTCATCATAGCCTCCTCTTAGGCTTTGTATAATGATCCTTCTCCAGTGAAGTTAGCCTCTCTCTTGGGCTTTGTACAATGATTCTCCCCAGCGGAGTCAAACAACGTTTAGCCTCTCTCTCGGGCTTTGTACGAGACACATAAAGAGACTCCCTCGTTGAGTCAATCACCCTTTCGCCTCCATCTCGGGCTTCGTACGAGATACAAAAAAACTCTCTTGTTGAGTCAAATAGTCTCCATCTCGGGCTTCGTACGAGATACAAAAGATTCCCTCGTTGAGTCAAAACCTTTTAGCCTCTCTCTCGGGCTTTGTACGAGACACATAATAGCCTCCTCTTAGGCTTTGTATAAGAAAACCACTGGTTGATCCAATTAACCTTTTAGCATCAAAGCTGTGCCTCGTTCACAGTACACAAACATCAACAACTCTTTCCCCTTCATCTAACTGCTGTAAGCGGCAAGCCTCTGGATCATCTACATCCATGCCACTGTCCCTCTTTTAGCATGAGAAATTCCTAAGGAAAGATGGCATTGCTCTACACTGAGTTAAAGTCTTCTCCTTCAGGTTAAAACCCCATATAAAGGAAATTATGGCATTGCTAGGATTTGCGTATCCCGGTTAAAGTAATCCTCCCTTTATGACCAGTCACCCAACAGTCGTAACAGACAAACCCCTGTTTAGAGATGACAAATTCTCTCTGAGGTCAACACTTTTAGCTTCACATCTTGGGCTTTGAACAAGATACAAAATACTTTCCCTTCATGTCTTAGGCTTTGAGCAAGACACCAAAACACCATTTCCTCCCATAGAATAGGAGGAACTACGAACGCTCTGATTTCCCTATTTCGGTAAACGGGAATACGTAGGCATAAGATTGAAAGAAAAATATTAGCGGTCAAACTAAACAAAAACCCAAAATCCCATACTTTCATATATATATCCGTCCTAACATCCTAACCGATAGCTTAAAGCACCCCTCGTCAACAAAATCAACTAGGAGAAACCCCAAATCTTTGTAGCATCTGTAACCTAACAGACCGCTATTTAATCTCAGTATGCAAGCAGGGTTAGTTGGAGACATCTATTTCCCTTCCTTCATCAGCTTTAATAGGATAAAAAATGAATCGAGCTGTAGTACTAGAGCGATCGTGCTTCACAACCACATCCAAAAATCACTCGCTACAGAAAAATGGCGACTTTGCTGGGGAGTCACATAAGGATCTGTCTTGCTTTAGGGCATCGTCCCCATTTTCCACAGAAAAATGGCGACTCTGCTGGGGAGAACAGTGTCTCTTTAGGGATCTTGTTCGTTTTTGTAGAAACCTTGACGTCACTAGGATCTTAGGTCAAAACGCCGTTAATTTGAAATGAAACCACAGATTGGTGACTCCGCCCGGAAACCATTTTCTGTCAGGAACTTAAGATTCTTAGCTTTTAAAAGTCTAGGATGATTAGGACAAATATATATACTGCTTTTCCTAATTGCTATACGTGTTTATTTTTCTGCTAATGGGAATGCGTGTGATGCCGCATGTGGAAAGATCGAGTATACACTTAAGATAAGTGATGGCGACGAGGTCGACCATCAACCTCAGTGGAGGCTGACCAATGCAACCCATTCTCTCACCTAGACAATGGGCCGATTGTGATGTCTGAGAAGCTGAGGAGCCAAACCCTTTTGTAGTGCGGAAACTATCGAGAATAGTTGTTACGCGATACTACCCTCATTTGAGGCTGGTGATCTATTCTCGGTGAATGGCACTTACTCTAAGATTGCTCTACAACTCGCTGGCGATCCGCTTGTTGTTTTGCTTTCCTGGGAGGAGCTGATGATAATGAGTACAGGTACAAAAATCACCCTAGTATAAACCTTTGGGGATGGGTAGAGCCTTGACTTCATGACAACGACCCTTTGACCCCATGTTTTTCTATGTTTTAGTGTGCTGCATTCATGCATTCATTTAAAAAACATTGAAAACATTCAAAAAATTTCTCTTCTAGTCTCTCTGTTTTTCAAATTAAACTGAGACTGTGATTGCAAATATCAGAGAAAAGGATTGCGCTAATGGATTTCGGTAGAAGGAGAACTCATAGTTATACCTTCAAGGTTCCAAAGCTAGAGGATTTAAGAAGGTTAGCAGGAATGATCACAAACCCAGAGGCTTTCAGAACCAAGCACGGAGGTTTGCTACCACTGTTAAGAGTCCATGTGATTGAGGGAATCATGGACGCACTCATTCAGTTTTATGATCCGGTCTATCACTGTTTCACATTCCCGGATTACCAGCTCGCACCAATGCTGAAGGAGTATTCTCATCTGATCGATTTACATATCACTGATCGAGCTCCATTTTTTGGACTGGAAGAAATTCCAAAGAATCAGACCATTGCAAGAGCAATTCATTTGGACGAGTCTGAGGTCAGGACTCACTTAACTACCAAGGGTGGCATCCAAGGTTTGCCAGCCCAGTTCTTGACAAAGAAAGCCCTGTACTTCGCCAGTATAGGAAACATAAATGCTTTTGAAAGCGTCTTTGTCTTGCTCTCCTACGGGTTATTTTTGTTTCCCAACATTAATAATTTCATCGATATCAACTCCATTAAGGTTTTTCTCATTGGAAACCCTGTACCGACTTTGCTCGCAGATGCGTATCATTCTGTACACTTGGGAAATTTGTACAGTGGAGGGGAGATCACATGCTGTGTACCTCTGCTTTACAAATGGTTTATCTCTCACTTGCCCAAGTCTGCTGCTTTTTGGGATTGTAAGAGTGCCTTACGTTGGTCGCAGAAGATTATGTCCCTTACCAACTCTGATATAGATTGGTATAATAGGATCTATGATGGAATCAGGATCATTGACCGTTGTGGAAACTTCCCCAACGTACCCCTTATAGGAATTAAGGGAGGAATCAACTATGATCCGGTGTTGGTTCGCCGTCAATTTGGATACCCGATGAGGCATATTCTGCTGAATGCTCATCTGGAGGGTCTTTTCTTCAAGGAAGGAGAAAATGACAGAGCACTAAAGATGGAAATAGTGCATGCTTGGAAGCACGTTCATAAGAAAGGACGAGAGTCTCTGGGAAAACCAGACTGTGTCTCGGTGGAGCCTTATCTCCATTGGGTACAAACTAGAGCTCTCAAGCTAAAAATGCCTTATCCTCGTTACAGAATTCTTCCACCGAGAGAATCTGTCATGTACTTCATAACGGAAACTGAAAAGCTTCAGGTTACTCTCAACAAAGTTCAAAAGGAGAGAAGGTCTTGGAAGAACAAGTACCGCACCCTCGACGTAGAGTGCACCGAAATACAGCAACTACTGAAAGAGAAAGATGCTCTGATTGAAATTTTGGAGCAACATGTTGTAGAGAATCAAGATGACCAAAGGAATTTGCTCGCTCCTTTCACTTGGCAAAGGAATGACAACCCGACAATGGCCCAAGAGCCCCGGTCAAAGAAAAGGAAGATACCAGAATCAGCACCCGATTTCTCTTCAGAGAAGACTCGAGACCCATTAGTTTAGGTTTCTGTTCCTGCACCTTGTAATCTACTGTATTTCCATTTCTGTAATCCTTTGAATTCAATAAAAAAGGGTTTCCCCACTGTTTGATATTTGCAATCTAATTGTCGAAGTTTATTTTGATTAAATCAAAAAACAATTAATATAATCATTGCATTCATCATTCTCACATCGCGTATTCTTCTTACCTACGAATCTCACGTTTGTGTCTCGGTTCTAGAGTCAAACTGTCTCATTTGTATAATACTCGGGCCAATCGTCAGAAAAAGATGGATGATCTTGAGGAAGAAAATAGAGAGTTGAAAGAAGAGATCGACGCTCTGAGAGAAGATATGAGAAAGCTTCGTAACGACATGTAAGCCATGGCAGAAGCTCAGCTACAAAGGACTGTGATCTCAGAGATCACCTCAACGCCCATAGTGGAGAAGTATGATCCTAGGTATCAGATGCCGAAAGATCATCCTTGGGGCATGCCTGTTAACTATATCCCGGAAGAATATGTTCCGCCGATCACTGAAGATCAGGGAATCACAACAGAAGCCGCTGGGCCTGAAGGTTACAAACTTCAGGAAAACAAAGATGCCAGGGGCATACTGAAGACTCCTGAAGGTTACAAACTTCGGGAAATGCCAAGACTCACTACCGTAGTCACGGTACCACCCCCTGTGGTGCACACTGTCCCGGAAGGACAGATTCCACAGACACCTTCTGGTAAGAAGGAAACTATGTTTGACAGAATGGAGGAATTCCAGGAGCAGTTCTTGGAAATGCAGAAGGAACTGCAAGCCATTCGCGGTCAGGATTTATTTGGAAAGGACGCTGCAGATCTCTGCTTGGTCCCCAATGTGAAAGTCCCGCACAAGTTTCAAGTGCCCGACTTTGAAAAATACAAGGGTAACTCTTGCCCTCAAAGTCATCTGGTGATGTACGCTCGGAGGATGTCAGCTCAGACGGAAAATCAGGACCTACTGATTCACTACTTCCAGGATAGTTTAACCGGTGCTGCATTAAAATGGTACGTGGGTTTAAACCGTGCCACGATCAGCACATTCAGAGATCTTGTCACTGCCTTCGTCCAACAATACAAATACAATTTGGACATGGCACCTGACAGAGATCAACTCAGATCGATGTCGCAAAAGGACAAGGAAACCTTTAAGGAGTACGCTCAAAGGTGGCGTGAGATTGCCGCTCAAATTTGTCCACCTCTGGAGGAAAAAGAGATGACAAAGATCTTCTTAAAGACCTTAAACTCATTTTACTATGACCGAATGGTTGCCAGTGCGCCCAGTGATTTCACCGAAATGGTCGGCATTGGCGTACGTCTTGAGGAAGCCGTCCGAGAAGGACGTTTAGTAAAAGACACTGGATCGACGAGCGGTACTAAAAAATACGGTAGTGCTCTCCTTAAGAAAAAAGAGCAGGATATTAGGAATATCTCTCTCGGAAAGCAAAGGCGACGTTATCAACCGGTAGCAACTGTGACTCCTGCTATCAACCCTGCGCCTATTCCTACGTATCAACCTCAGGTTGCGCAGAGCCAGCCTGATCAACAAAGGACACAACAGCCTCGTCAGCAGGCTCGTCCTCCATATAACAACAACCGTACAACACGAACATCAGGGTTTGATCCTATACCCGTGTCGTACGCAGAGCTGTTTCCATTACTACTGGCTAAGGGGCACATTCAGACTAAATCTCCTCTTACAGTACTAGAAAATCTGCCTTTTTGGTTTAAGGTTGATCAAACTTGCCCTTATCATCAAGGAGGATCAGGGCATAACATAGAGACTTGTCTCAATTTCAAGTCCGACATGCAAAAACTTGTTAGGAGCGGGGTCTTATCCTTCAAGGATACGAATCCTAATGTTCTCACGAATCCGTTGCCTCAACATGAGAAGGCTGCAGTCAATTTGATAGAAGGAGAGACTAACGACGTTTATCAAATTCACGATGTACTCTTGTTGAAAACCAATTTGGTCAAGACGCATTGTAGACATAGTGGATATGGCCATGTGCCACCTCATAACTATCACCAGTGTGATATCTGCTCAAAAGACAACCAAGGATGTTCTGTGGTGCAAGCAGCTCTACAGGAACAGATGGATCTCGGATGGATCCAAGAGCACCGAGTTCGTGGAGTTAACATGGTCTATATGAATTCCAACGTCATTTAGAACCACGATATCTGTGCAATGAATGTCAACTTGGTGGCAATGCACTCAAGGCAAAGCCAGTATCATAATCTGCCGCGACACGATTACAGTTCATGTCTGACTTGCTAGGTAAACAAACAGGGATGCTCTTTCATACAAGAGGCCCTCCAGCGTCAGATGGATCTTGGATGGATCCAAGAATACCATGATAGGAACTTCTATCAAATCAACATGGTTCAGATCTTCGATATTCGCGTGATTAATACCAACCTGGTAGAGTTACATGCTGAGCAGGTCCGACTCAGATTCTTAATATCACATGACTATCAAAGCTGTAAGGCGGGTTGCAAAAACGATCGAGGTTGTACCCTTGTCCAGGAGGCACTTCAGCACTTGTTAAATCACTGGTGGATGCCAATTTATATGGATAAAGATACTCAGCAAATTAGTATCAATAACAAGAGTCCTACTCGGCGTCAGAGTTAGGACGTCCGATCTGTGGTAGCTAACCTAGTGAGGTTACATTATATTCAAAGTGGGCGTGGCCAGGTGCCACCACACAACTATGAACGTTGCGGCGTCTGTTCGGAAAGTAACCAAGGGTGTTACTTTGTGAGAGCAGCTCTTCAGGGTCAGGTAGATCGTGGGGAGATTCGCCATATCCGGGTTCTGGACCCATCAATTAGTCGCCGGACTACCTTGCCGACCAAGTTGAGGATGTTGTCACGATCTCTGGTCATCACAGGACCAGGGATGTTTTTGCCATTATCCCTCTACTTGACGAATCTAAAGTTCCCAACCGGGAACGGATCGAGATTACTTATGATGGTCAGAAAAATCAGAAGGTTCCCATAGTTATCTATCTACCGGGACCAACACCGTATGAATCAACTAAGGCTATCCCTTACAAATACGGTGCAACGACAATTGAAAATGGAAAGGAAATTCCATTACCCTCCGTCGTGAATATTGCAGACATCGGTCGTGTAACACGGAGCGGTAGAATCTTCAACCGAGGGGTTGGGGAACCCAGCAAGGAAAAAGAACTTCAGACGACAACTCCTGATCCACCAGTCGGTCAATCCAGTAACCCAGACCTTTCTAAAAATAATGATGAGATACTGAAGCTCATCCAAAGGAGTGAATACAACATTGTCGATCAACTGTTACCAACATCTTCAAAGATCTCGGTATTATCGCTGTTACTCAGTTCAGAAGCCCACAGGGAGGCTCTACAGAAAGTCTTGGAGCAAGCCTTTGTGGAACAGGATGTAACAATCAGACAGTTCGATAGCATTGTCTCTAACATGACTTCCTGCAATAATTTGGGATTTAGTGATGAGGAACTACCCGAAGAGGGTCGTCGTCATAACATGGCGCTCAATATCACAGTTAACTGCCAGGACGATGCTTTAGCCAGCGTACTGGTAGACACAGGGTCAGCCCTGAATGTTATGCCGAAGTCCACTCTGATGCAATTATCATTCAAAGGCCCTCCGATGAGAATCAGCGAGGTCGTCGTCAAAGCGTTCGACGGATCCAGAAAAACAGTTATCGGCGAAGTCGACCTTCCCATAACTATTGGTCCTCACACTTTCCAAGTCAATTTCCAGGTCATGGACATCCTGGAAACATACAGTTGTTTATTAGGAAGACCTTGGATACATCAGTCTGGAGCGGTTACTTCGACCCTCCACCAAAAGCTAAAGTTCGTCAAGAACGATCAACTTGTCACAGTTTGTGGGGAACAAGCCTTGCTTGTAAGCAACTTGTCATCATCTACTGGCATAGAACCCGAGGAGGTTATTGGAACTCAGTTCCAAGCACTATCGGTGAGCAAGAACAATCAGTTCAAAGGAGGAACCTCGATTTCCTCATACAAAGATGCTATCAAAGCGGTCGAGAGTACCGATACAACAGGATGGGGACAGCTTGTCATTCCTATTGACAATAAAACAAAGAAGGGTCTTGGTTTTTTTGCAACCTGTACCCGGACAGCTGCCAACGATGAAAGTCTTCATCCCCTTCAAAACTTCTTCCACAGTGGAGGTTTTCTTCACCCAGTGTCTCAAGCAGTACATGCTATTAATGAGGAAGATCCCTCTGACACAGATAAAGAATGGAAGTCCTACCTTAACAAGGACGGTTATATGTCTCAGGAAGAGGTGCCTATACCATTTTGCTATCCCGCACAGAGTCCGAGATTTATACCAAGGTCAGATGTCGAAATGATATATGGAGATTGTGATCCAGAAGGATGTCGTGCTCCGCCAAATTCATTAGAGGAAGACACTCTGATGAAAGACAACTTTGACTACACCTACTATGGCCCAATGGATGGTCTGCCAATTTGGCAGCCCTACCCAGGAAACTTGGGGCAAGAGAGTCAGCCGAACAATGAAAATCAGCTGACCATCATTGAACAGAATACCTGTGTCCCCACCATGTCATGGGATCAACACTCAGGTCATTCAGAAACTACTCAACATGAAGATGAATTCGCAATGTTTGTAGGACTTGAATTCATCAACTATGCTTTTCCTGAGGTTAACGTCATCGAGAGAGATTGAAGAAACGAAAAACACAAGAAGGGGGGGTTTGAATTGGGGTTTTCGAAAATTTAAAGCAAAAAAGGACACGTTGGTTATCCTGGTTCGTTTAAACTCAAACTACTCCAGTCCACCCGCTAAGGTGATTTCGCCTCTCTCTCTTGAGGACTTAATCCACTAATCAATAAAGATTACACAATCACAGAGACAACTGTCACTGTCTTCTTGAGTTTTAACCACAACTCGGTTTTCTCAAGGAATTTCAAAGAAAAAGAATAAGTGTATAAGATGCTTCTAATAAGCTATATATCACAACTGTGATGTTTACACAATATTTGGATCGAATTGAAAACAGATGGAAACTTGAGGAATTGTAATGTGTATGCTCGCAAGTGTAGTTGTCATCTGTGCAAGGGCTCCTTTAAATAGATGAAATGATTTTATCCGTTGGAGACGTGAGAATTATTTTTGGAGGTTGATAAAGTGCCATTGAATGCTCTTTCCAAAAATACAGATTTTGTCTGGCATAATCCGTTACTTTGTGATACTCATAATTGTGAAGGATAGCGTATCAGAGTCCATGTTGATTTGTTGAATTATCAGAGTTTCTGGCTCAAGGCAGCTTTGGTGCTGAAGCGTGACACATTCTTCATCAGAACTTCGCTTGATTAGAACTTCACTAGTTTAGATCTTGTGATACTTCCATATCAGAGCTTCGCTTGATTAGAACTTCGCTTAGATTAGATCTTGTGATACTTCCATATCAGAACTTCGTTTGATTGGAACTTTGCTGGTCTAGATCTTGTGATGCTTCTATATCAGAACTTCTTTACATTAGAACTTCCCTAAATATCAGAATAAATGAATTAAGGAGCATCAAGTTCTAAATAATATAGTGTTTGTTATCATCAAAACTATTAGGAATGTAGAATCAATTCTTGTTCTAACAATCTCCCCCTTTTTGATGATGACAAAAACTTATATTTTGATAATTAATTAAAAGAGTATGGAGTATAGAGGACTCCCCCTGAGTTGAAGATTTCCTTGAAAATGTTTTGATTTAAGATTTCCAAGAAGTTCTAGTTGCCATTTTCCTGCTTTCTTAACAATATGTGGAAACAGAGGTTAAAATGTTCGAGACATAGTCCCGGTGCACTGTTATATTTCAAAATATTCTACGTTCTCCCCCTTTGTCATTAATCAAAAAGCGAAAAGATACATGAGAACACAAGTAAGCAACATGAGCATGATAAAGCACAAAGTAAGCAAGGTAACAGAAACAAAAAAAAAAGAATCTAAGGTTGAGGAGCAGGTGGAAGTCTTGTGAACAATGCTTCCAGAAGGCCTTTGATCTGATTAGCGGATTCTTCTTGCTTGCCAAGCATCCCTTTAATTTCTGCGTTTGTTTCATCCTGTTTGTCCAATCTTTTTCTTACTGCCTCATTCTCTTTCTTCAACTCATCCAGAGTTTTCAGCACGAGAGCAGATGAAGTTGACTCTTCAGAAGGTACCAAATCCTCAGCGCTTTTAGCAGAATCTTTCTTTGGAGAGGCTTCAGGTGATTTTTCTTCGACTTCAGTAATAACCAGAGTTTGATGCTCAGAGATATCTTCCTGAGGTTCTAAAACCATAGGAGCTTTCCAGCCTAGAGGAAGAATGGGTTTCTTTTCCTAGAATCTTAGAACTTGCTCATTGAAGATCTTCATATGGTCACAGAAGTTCTGTTGGGCTATGTCATAACTGAGTTCCTTCATCTTATGAGATTCAGAATTAAACCACTTTCTGAATTTGGTCCAGAGATAGTCAAAAGCAGCTGGTAGGTTTCCTGTGATAGATACACCCAAGAATGATTCTGGCACAAATTCTGTGACGATCCTTTAGGTCTTTGATTTTGTTGGAGTGTTGTCCGGAGGTGAAGATTTCCTTTGAGATAGTATTTAGGTCAGTGCCCTTTTCCATCACACTGCATCTAATTCCTGATCCATCATGATCAATCAGTTTACCAATAAGAGCTTCAGTGATGACAATCTTCTTTCCCATTACGTACGAAGTTACTTGATGATTAGAGGCCGATGCAAAAATCCAGAATTCCTTAACGAGTTTGGGAAAAACTGGACCCATTAAGCGATTAAAGTATTTGGTCCATCCTTGAAACTCAACCTCAGGAGTAAGGTCATACCCATTTTCTTTCATGCTTTCAAAATCCACGATGAGTTCGCAGAGAACTTCAAGAGAGGCAATGGGAGTGAGAAGAGTTCTTGAGGGCTCAACATACCTTTCTTCAATGATTTGGTCAGCAGATTCTTGAGACATTGCTTGTTGAGAGCTTTGTTGAGAGCAGGAGGCCATTGTTCACAAACTTAGGGTTTTGCAGGACACAGAGGAACAAGAAATGTAGAAAACAAAACAAGAATTGCAAAGAAAAGAAGAAGACGATAGAGAGCTAAGTGAGTGATAGTGAGCGTGTGAGGGTGTTAGAAGTGACATATATATAAGAGTGGCCAAGAAGTAAATAGCAATTAAAGACAATAAACATAATGATTAATAGCTGTAATGATTTCTGACAAGGGAGATATCGTGAGAAATTTTGGGAACAGTTACCGATGTGACTTGGCACCTCGATATGTCAACACAGACGTTTCAGTTTTCCAGAGTTTGACACGTGTTCATCGTCAGAGAAGATCTGGAGCGTAGGTTGACAAGTGTTTGCTAGAGTGAACTTAATGATCTATCCTTGAAATGAAAAGTTCAGATCTTCTGAATAGATTCTGAGGCAATCTTTCTTCTCACTTCTGAAGAATTATTGGTCAGATGTTCACAAAAAAGAAATTCTGAGAGTTAAAAATATAGAAATTACATTTTCATTCTGGACATAATTCCATACAGAGATTTTTCAGAATGAAATTAAATCTATCTTCAGCAAGGGGTTTGGCGAAAACATCAG
The DNA here is from genome assembly GCA_022829125.1 of Lathyrus tuberosus. Lineage (NCBI taxonomy): Eukaryota > Viridiplantae > Streptophyta > Magnoliopsida > Fabales > Fabaceae > Lathyrus > Lathyrus tuberosus. The sequence continues at coordinate 982,815 of JALAZF010000131.1, forward strand.
CCCATTGATGGTCTGTGTCTATAAATTTTAAACAAAGAATTCCCTTTTGAGTATAGTTCCTAATGAAGTGATGTTTAATTTCTATATGTTTAGCCCTAGAATGCAAAATAGGATTTTTAGAAAGACAGATAACAGAAGTATTATCACAGAGGATAGGGATGTTACTCTCGTAAATGTGAAAATCTTCAAGCTGATTCTTCATCCAGAGCATCTGAGTACTGCATCCAGCTGCAACTATATATTCAGCTTCAGCAGTTGATAGTGCAATGGTGGATTATCTTTTGCTGGACCAAGAGATTAAGTTGTCTCCCAGAAACTGGCAGCTTCCAGAGGTACTTTTTCTTTCTATTCCATCTCCAGCAAAGTCAGCGTCACAGTATCCTACCAATTTGTATTCTCTGGACTTTCTATAGCAAAGACCAAGATTAGTAGTACCTTTCAGATATCTGAAAATTCGCTTAACTGCTGTTAAGTGAGATTCTCTAGGATCTGATTAGAATCTAGCACAAAGAGAGATGCTATAGAGAATATCAGGTCTTGAAGCAGTCAAATAAAGGAGAGAACCAATCATACCTCTGTAGAGCTTCTGTTCTACTTTCTTACTTACCTCATCCTTTTCCAGAATGCATGTGGGATGCATAGGAGTTTTGGAAGGCTTACTTTCTGACATTTCAAATTTCTTCAGAAGATCTCTGACATACTTGCTTTGATGTATGTAAGTTCCTTCTGGAGTTTGATTGATTTGAATTCCCAAGAAAAACTTGAGTTCTCCCATTAAGCTCATTTCAAATTCTGCCTGCATAGTCTTAGCAAATTCTTTGCCCAAGGAGCTTTTAGTGGATCCAAAAATTATATCATCTACGTATATTTGACAGATCAGAATGTGATTCTTAAATGACTTACATAATAGAGATGTGTCCACCTTCCCTCTGGTAAAATCATTTTCTAAGAGAAAGTTACTTAGTCTCTCATACCAAGCTCTGGGAGCTTGTTTTAGACCATATAACGATTTCTTAAGTTTATAAACATATTCTGGATGTTTTGTGTTTTCAAAACCAGGGGGTTGATGCACGTAAACTTCTTCATCAATGTAACCATTTAAAAACGCACTTTTGACATCCATCTGATAAAGAGTGATGTCATTATTTACAGCAAATGACATTAAAAGTCTGATAGATTCTAACCTTGCGACTGGAGCAAAGGTTTCTGTATAGTCTATCCCTTCTTGCTGACTATAACCTTGTGCAACTAGTCGTACTTTGTTTCTGACAACTTCTCCTTGTTCATTCAGTTTGTTTCTGAAGACCCATTTGGTTCCAATGATGTTGAAGCCTTTGGGTTTAGGGACTAGATCCCATACGTCGTTTCTGGTGAACTGATTCAATTCTTCCTGCATTGCGAGTATCCAATCATTGTCTGAGAGTGCTTCGTCAATAGAGGTGGGTTCAACCAGAGAGACTAATCCCATGAGAGATTCTTCAGTCTTTTTGAATGAGGATTCTTCAGTCTTTTTGAATGAGGATCTTGTTCTGATTGGGTCATCTTTCTTTCCCAGAATTTTTTCTTCCGGATGTGTTAGAGAACTTCTGGATTGTCTTTTCTGGATGGGTTCTTCAGAATTTGTTGTGACATTAGAGTTTCCTTCTGTTGAGTTTGACTATTTTTTGGATGATCTGGTTTCAGTGCCTGTAATTTGAACTTCTATTTCTGCAAGAGATTCATCATGCTTTGGCTTTTGAGGGCCAAGCTTATCATCAAATCTGACACAAATGGATTCTACCACATTTCGTGTTTCTGTGTTATATACTCTGTATCCTTTTGAATGTTCAGAGTATCCTAACATGAAACATTTTTGTGCCTTAGAATCAAACTTGTTCAGAGGATCATTAGTGTTTAAGATAAAACATGTACATCCAAATGGATGAAAGTATGAAATGTTGGGCTTTCTGTTCTTCCACAATTCATATGGAGTCTTTTCCAAAATAGGTCTTATAGAGATTCTATTCTGAATGTAACACGCTGTATTAACTGCTTCTGCCCAAAAGTGTTTAGCCATGTTAGTCTCATTGATCATGGTTCTGGCCATTTCTTGTAGAGTTCTATTCTTGCGTTCTACAACTCCATTCTGTTGTGGAGTTCTAGGACAAGAGAAATCATGAGAAATGCCATTTTCATTAAAAAATGTTTCTAAATTTTTGTTTTCAAATTCCCCACCATGATCACTTCTGACTTTTACAATTCTAAACTCTTTTTCATTTTGAATTTGGTTACAGAAAGTAGAGAATACAGAGAGTGACTCGTCCTTGTGTTTTAAGAACTTTACCCATGTCCATCTGCTATAGTCATCTACGATCACCAATCCATACTTCTTGCCACTGATGGATGCAGTTTTCACTGGTCCAAACAGATCTATATGTAGAAGTTCTAATGGTCTGGAGGTAGAAACAACATTTTTTGGTTTAAAAGAGGGTTTAGAAAACTTGCCTTTTTAACATGCTTCACACAGAACATCTGAGATGAACTTCAGGTTAGGAAGTCCTCTGAAAGATTGAGTTTGTTAATCTGAGATATTCTTCTCATGCTAACATGCCCCAATCTTCTGTGCCAGATGTAAGTGTAAATGCACCTAAGAGGGGGGGGGGGGGGGTGAATTAGGCTCTTAAAAAATTTCTTCAATCTTTTTACCGGTTCTTGGTTATTTTTCGTTTAATGATAAGTGGTGGAAAGTAAAGTGCGAAAAGGAAAAATGACACAAGAGAATTATAGTGGTTCCCCTCACAGCCCGAGAGTACTCCACTCCTCCTTCAACATGAAAGAGAGTTCACTATAGTTTAGAATTATTGTACAGCCTAATCACACCAATAGTGATGCTTACTATCTAACCTATAGGTAACTAAGTGTATGAAGAACAATCCTCTTCAAAACACTCACTTGTTTCCAACAGTCCTGGACAACAAGGTAAAACAGAAAAATATTCTTGATAATAAGATTATGTCTTGATAGTATGTTGATATCAATCTTGATAATTGATCTTCTCCTTTGAGACAATATCACTCAAACAATGTATACAAGTGTTCTTGACAAGAATGAGATGAAACAATGATATTTTATGAAAGATATGCAGAAGTTTCTCCCAAGAAAATTGTTTGAATGGACACTTGAACAATGATTTGAAATATGAAAGTCTGAGTGAATTTTTTATTATGAAATTGTTAGGAGGTGAGTGTTAAATCAGAAATTGAAGTGTTTAAATATGTGTAAAACACCCCTACAAAAAGATATGTGAAATATGCAGCAAAGGAATGAAAAGAGATGAGAAGGCAATGCACATTTCTATGAAAAGTCACCATTTTTCGCATACAGTAGCAGTGTTAATCGGTTAACCCTATATGTTAATCGGTTAACACTCCTGTAATGTTAGAAAATATTCAAATTTTGAACTGGTTAATCGGTTAACACCACATGTTAATCGATTAACAGTGCTGATTTTTCAAGAAAAAGTTTAGAAAATAATGTGAACTTTCCATAAAAGCTTTGCAATGCACTAGATCAGAGATATGCAAGATGCAAGACATGTGAACACTTGTATACTCATTTAAATGACATTGATATACCTTTGTTCAACCTTTGATCTTCATGAAACTTGAACACTTGAAGCTAATTGATTCAACTTGATAGTACTTAGGATATTTTCTTGAACTTGAGCTTCTTGTACTTTATGTATCTTGATTCTCTTTCTTTTTGCACATTATCTTTGTAGAGAGCTTGTTGTGTTGTCTTCATCAAAACTCAATGTGAGTGAAACTTGCTTCTACAATCTCCCCCTTTTTGATGATGACAACCAATCCATTGAAAGATTGAATCTTTAGACTTGATGTTTCTCTAAGTTTGATTCTCCCCCTAAAGTGGAGCTCCCCCTAAATTCATAAGGGTAAAAGAATTTCTGCACAAAAACTGTTAGAGAAACCAATCCTTCTCCCCCTTTGTCATTAGCAAAAAGGAAGAGGATTCCAAAAAAATGACAGTGCATACTTAACATATATACATATATAGTAACCACACACATATAAACAAACAAACACACATACATTAACAAACCAGAAACTGAAGTACGGTACACACTATTCAACACAAACGATCAAAACATAAAATCTAAAGTACGAAACACAAGACATAAAACAGAATTTTTAAAAGACATAACAATATCAAAACATGGTGCAAAGACTTCATTCTTCATCAGACACCTCCTCACTTCCTTCTTCACCTTCTTCACTTCCTTCTTCATCATCATCACCATCTTTATCTTCATGCTGATTTTGTGAATCCAACACAAGCTTGCGAAGAGAAGTAATTGCCCGGGTGGTTTCTCTATGTTGATTCATCATAGTTATGTAGAGAAATTCATTTGTAATGCCACCTTCGGGAATAGGATAGGAGGAAGGAGTAGATTCATCTTCAACATATTTGTATGTTCCACTTCCAGGACTAGTTTCCACAATATCGGTGTTCCTCACAATAGTTGTCTTATTGATTTCATTCACGAATTGCTTTGGAATAGTAGTCGGTTCCCTATTGAGGTCCAAATCCGTGTTTTCTAAAATCCTTGAAATGAGGCGACCATACGGGAGCCGGGTGGACAAAGAGATTTGTTGCTTTAAATGATACATCATGGTTAGGATCCAATTGATCTTGATCTTATTCTTGATTGCAAACAGCGTCTGCATCTCAAGATCACTGATTTGAGCATGGTTGGAGTCCTTTGGAATTAATACATAGCAGATAACATAGTGTAACATTCGATCGTTGACCGACAAATTCGAAGCATAACGAAGTGTACGGGCTGTACGTTGCCCAGCAACAACAACTTCTCTTGGAAATCTACAGATGCTGTAGTAGTATTCCATCTTGTTAAATTCAGCCCAAGGACCATCCGTGAAGGTAACACCTTTGCGAAGAAAATATCCGGAATACGGAATTTTCAGCGACGCAGCTATTCCTGCCAAATTCTCAATAATCTCACAGTTTCTAACAACCGCTCTCAGCATATGTTGTTCATTCATATCCAAATTAATAGACATTGTGTTCATAAAAGCCTTAACCAAATCAGTATAACATTTACCTTTATCAGAAACAAACTTGTCTATTTTCTGAACTTTCAACAGATTTGGAAAATCAAAGAAAGGAGCCTTAAAATCTAAGAGATTGACATATTTTACCGGAAGGAGTTGACGAACCCGGACTTTGAAATCCATTCTTCTTTTCTTGATTGTTTCCATTTGAGTATCCTCCTCATGTTCTGCTGAGCTGCTTGCTGGCATTTTTCCCTTTCCCTTCTTCAAAGGAGCCATGGATGAAGTTTGAAGCTTTTAGGTTTTGAGAGAGGGATTTTCAGATTTGGGTGAGGAGTGGTTGAAATAGAGTTGAGAATGAGAATGCTTTATAGTGGGTTGAAAATGTAGTGGGTTTTTAATGTGAAGTTTGAACCAAAACTTGAGTGGGTAGAAGAGATGAGTTCCAAGAGAGCTTTAATGGTGAGTTTAAGGTGAGGAAGAAGAGTAAGGGGAAGTGTTGACTGAAAGTACATGCATCCAATACATTTAATCCACACACATAACAGATATGTTTTAATTTTTAAAAAAAATTCCACGTGAGCGCAGGTTAATCGGTTAACGCCCTGGGTTAATCGATTAACCGAATCAAAATTTCCATAACTATTAAAGGCTACAGGTGTTAATCGATTAACTCCCTGGGTTAACCGATTAACAAAATCAAAAATTCCACAATAACAAAAGGTAACAAGTATGAAACTTAAGGAAAACATGTGCAACACAAAAATACTCAGATTATATCATGGTAACATATATATTTAGCCAAATTTTTGATGAAAATAACTTGATGAATAATAATTTAAAGATGTGTTTAGATATCACCTTCATCCATGATACCAAGTTCTCGCCTAATTTTGTAGAATGATTCTTTTGCGAGTGGTTTGGTGAAGATATCTGCTAGTTAGTTATGAGTATCAACAAACGTCACTTCGACATCGCCTTTAAGCACATGATCACGCAGAAAATGATGTCGAATGTCAATGTGTTTGGTCCTTAAGTGCATGACGGGATTCTTTGTAATGTTGATTGCACTTGTGTTGTCGCACCGGAGAGGAATGCAACCAAGATCAATTCTGTAGTTGCTTAATTGTTGCTTTAACCAAAGGTTTTGTGCACAACAACTACCAACTGCTATGTACTCTGCTTCGGCCGTACTGAGTGCAACGCATGCTTGTTTCTTACAAGACCACGAAACTAGTGCATTTCCGAGGATGTGACATGTTCCACTCGTGCTTTTTCTATCTGTTTTACAACCTGCATAATCCACGTCAGAATAATCGATTAAAGTACAAACACTACCTTTAGGATACCATAAGCCAACATTTGTCGTTCCCTTGAGATACTTCATGATTCTTTTGACTGCCGTGAGATGTGACTTCTTTGGATTTGCTTGGAAGCGAGCACATAAACATACACTAAACATTATGTCAGGACGGCTTGCCGTCAAATATAATAAGGAACCAATCATACCTCAATACTTCGTAATATCAACCGATGTTCCCGATTTGTCTTGATCAATGTAGGTTCCGGATCCCATTGGTGTTGACATAGCTTTACAACCATCCATATCAAATCTCTTTAATAATTCTTTGCAATACTTCGATTGGTTGATGAAGATTCCGTCCTTTTGTTGCTTGATTTGTAATCCAAGGAAATAATTCATTTTTCCCATCATAGACATTTCAAACTCGCCTTGCATCATTGAAGCAAATTCTTCACATAGTTGTTTGTTTATTGAACCAAAGATAATGTCGTCCACGTACACTTGAACAAGTAAGGTATTATTCTTTATCCTCTTAATGAACAAAGTCTTGTCTACCTTGCCTTTTTCAAAACCCTTTTCACATAAGAAATTACTTAGACGATCATACCATGCCCTTGGTGCTTGTTTTAAACCATAGAGAGCTTTCTTCAACTTGTATACATGTGAAGGATGCTTGAAGTCTTCAAAACCCGGAGGTTGTTTGACATAGACTTCTTCGTTGATATATCCGTTTAGGAAGGCGCTTTTGACGTCCATTTGAAATAACTAAAAATTCATTGAACAAGCATAAGCAAGTAATAGACGAATAGCTTCTAACCTTGCAACCGGAACGAATGTTTCTTCAAAGTCAATTCCTTCTTCTTGATTGTACCCTTGAGCCACCAATCTTGCTTTGTTACGAACAATAATTCCATTTTCGTCAAGTTTGTTCTTAAATACCCATCTTGTTCTGATGATATGTTTATCGTTTGGTTTAAGGACAGGTTCCCAAACTTGATTTCTTTCAAATTGGTTTAACTCTTCTTGCATGGCAATGATCCATTGATCATCTTCAAGAGCTTCATTAACTTTGGAGGGTTCTATTTGAGAAACGAACGCCATATTCAAGCATGCATCCTTGAGATTTAGTCTTGTTGCTACACCTTGACTTATGTCTCCGATGACTTTGTCGATAGGGTGATCCCTATGTGTTCTCCATTCTTTTGGTAGATCATTGTTGATCGACTTTTGTTGAATCGGTTCATCATGATGTTCTTCTTGTTTTTCTTCTAGATTTTCAATGAAGTCTTTAGAAGTATCTTCTTTGTGAATTTCTACAAGATCATCATCATTATCACAAACAATAATATCCTCTTTCGAGGGGTTAGATTCATCAAATTTGACATGCATAGATTCTTCTATAGTTAAAGTTCTTTTATTATAAATTCTAAATGCCTTACTAGAGAGAGAGTAGCCGAGAAAAATACCTTCATCGGATTTCTCGTCAAACTTACCAAGGTTGTCTTTGTCGTTGTTTAGGACAAAGCATTTGCACCCGAAAACATGAAAGAAAGAAATATTTGGTTTTCTCCCTTTGAAAAGTTCATAAGGGGTCTTCTTGAGAATAGGTCTAATATTGACGCGGTTACTTACAAAACATGCCGTGCTCACCGCATCCGCCCAAAAATACTTAGGAAGATTTGAATCACTTAGCATTGTCCTTGTAAGTTCCACCAATGATCTATTCTTCCTTTCTACGACACCATTTTGTTGTAGAGTTCTTGGTGCGGAGAAATTGTGTGAGATTCCGTGTTCTTCACAAAATTCTTCAAATGAGGCATTTTGGAATTCTCCACCATGGTCGCTTCTAATGGAGGCAATTGTAAGAGACTTCTCATTTTGTATTTGTTTTGCATACTTCTTGAAGGCTTTGAAAGCATCACTTTTCTGCACTAAAAACAATGTCCAAGTATATCTAGAGAAATCATCAACAATAACTAATGCATAGACATTACCTTCCGAAGCTTTTTGTTCTCGATGGACCAAAGAGATCCATGTGCAACAATTGTAGTGGCCTAGTTGTGGACACCACATTCTTGGATGTGAAAGTTGATTTGGTTTGCTTTCCTTTTTGGCAAGCGCCACATAACCCATCTTTGATGAATTTGATCTTCGGCAATCCAATGACTAAGTCATGCTTGATCAACTTATTCAAGTGCTCCATATGAATATGAGCAAACCTCTTATGCCATAACCATGATTCATTGTTGTTTGCCAAGAGACACCTAACATTCAAAGACAAGTTATCTAAGGAAATTAAAAATATGTTATTAACTCTTTTACCTTTTAGCATAACTTCATGAGTAACTTTGTTTTCAATCAAACATTCATCTTTAGTGAAGTTGACTTTGAAACCTCGGTCACACAATTGGCTAATGCTAAGGAGACTATGCTTTAGACCTTCCACACATAGGACATCTTCTATAGTTGTTGAAGGCGGTGAACCAATGATGCCTACGCCAAGGATTCTTCCTTTGTTGTTGTCACCATAAGTAACACATCCTTTGGCCTTAAGCGTTAGATGTGAAAATTTGCTTAAGTCACCCGTCATGTGCCTCGAACATCCACTATCAAGATACCATTGATTTGAATAGGTCTTCAAGCATACCTACAAAAAAGAGTTACGTTTTATTAGGTACCCTAATTGCCTTGGGTCCTTCAAAGTTAGTTCCTTTCTTGACCCATACATAATGGCCTTGAGCAACACTAAAGTTTCTAATATAACATGCATTAGGAGTATGGCCTTTAATACCACAATAGAAACAAGTAGGCTCAAAGTTGCTTTTATATCTAGGGGGATAATATTTCTTCTTATTATAAGACTTCTTCTTATTATTTCTTTTCCTTTTGTTATATTGTTGAACCATTTTAGGCTTGTCACTTTTCTCTAAAGGAATTTGTTCTTTAGCTTTTACAAAAATGGTCTTGTTAGAAGTTTGTTTAGTGAATCTTGAGTAACCTAGACCACTTTTATCATTTGAGTATCTTTGACTACTAAGAACATGTTCCAATCCAATTTGTCCTTTCTCATATCTTTCTAGGACTCTTTTCAATTGAACTATTTGAAAAGCAAGTGACTCACATTTAGTGCATGCAAAATTTTTGATTAATTCTTCTTTTTCATCTTTGAACTTATTTTCCATTTTCTCAATATTTTCTTCCAAGATTGATATTTGTTTCTTTTGAGATGAGATGGTTTTATATAGAATTTTGCATTCACTTAAAAGTTCATCAATTGCTCCTTGAGCATCATTATCATAAATTGAAAAGTTACTACTAACCTCATCGTCTTCATCGTCGGAATGATGTGATGCCATCAATGCTAGATTTGCGCTTTGATCACTATTGGAGTCCGATGAAGAACTTATTTCGTTGTCATCCCAAGAAATGTAGGCTTTCTTTTTGTAATCCTTCTTTCCTTTGTTGTCACGATTTTTTGCGAGTTTGGGACATTCCGGTTTGATGTGGCCTTGCTTTCCACATTCATAGCATATAATGTCTCCATTGGATGTTGATGCTTCTTTTTCTTTGTTCTTTGAGGACTTCTTTCTTCTTGTGAAACTAGAGTTTCCAATATTATTTTTTGCACTGAAGTATTTTCCTAGTCATTTTACAAGGAGCATAAAGTTTTCGTCCTCTTCGGGATTGTCTTCTTTCTTCACAACTTTAGATTCAACTTTTAAGGCAATGCTCTTGGATTTCTTTTCTTGGTTCTCACGTTTCTCCAATAGTCCAAGTTCCGTCTCATATTCTTGAAGCTTTCCGAATAGAGTAGCGGATGTCATTGTTGATAAACTTTTCTTCTCGGAAATCGCCGTCACTTTAGGTTGCCACTCTCTTGTTAAAGACCTAAGCACTTTAAGATTAAGTTCATCATTTGTTAGTGTCTTACCAAGTGCATTCAAGTGATTTGTCAAATGCACGAATCTTTTCTGCAAGTCAAGGATTGATTCTCCTGGTTGCATTCTGAATAATTCGTATTCTTGACTTAAAGTATTCAATCTGGATCTTTTGACTTCGGCGGTTCCTTCGTGAGTTTCTACAAGAGTGTCCCATATTTGCTTGGCCGTTGTACATGTTGAGACGCAGAAGAACTCATCCATTCCAAGTGAACTTTGTAAAATATTTATTGCCTTTTTGTCATAGAGAACCTTTTTCTTATCATCCTCATCCCATGATGCTTGTGGTTTTGGCGAACCAACTCCGTTGAAAACCGTTGTAGGAATAAAAGGACCATTTTGAACAGCCTCCCATATATCACTTCCTTGTGCTTCTAAATGTGCCTTCATACGGATTTTCCAGGAGTCGAAGTATTGGCCAGAAAATAAAGGAGGCTTGTTGCTACTACCACCGTCTTTGAATACAAGATCATTGTTTGCGGAAGCCATCTGAATCGAATAGGAACAGGTTACTTATCACCTGCTTTGATGCCAATTGTAAGTGTAAATGCACCTAAGAGGGGGGGGGTGAATTAGGCTCTTAAAAAATTTCTTCGATCTTTTTACCGGTTCTTGGTTATTTTTCGTTTTATGATAAGTGCTGGAAAGTAAAGTGCGGAAAGGAAAAATGGCACAAGAGAATTATAGTGGTTCCCCTCACAGCCCGAGAGTACTCCACTCCTCCTTCAACACGAAAGAGAGTTCACTATAGTTTAGAATTATTGTACAGCCTAATCACACCAATAGTGATGCTTACTATCTAACCTATAGGTAACTAAGTGTATGAAGAACAATCCTCTTCAAAACACTCACTTGTTTCCAACAGTCCTGGACAACAAGGTAAAACAGAAAAATATTCTTGATAATAAGATTATGTCTTGATAGTATGTTGATATCAATCTTGATAATTGATCTTCTCCTTTGAGACAATATCACTCAAACAATGTATACAAGTGTTCTTGACAAGAATGAGATGAAACAATGATATTTTATGAAAGATGTGCAGAAGTTTCTCCCAAGAAAATTGTTTGAATGGACACTTGAACAATATTTTGAAATATGAAAGTCTGAGTGAATTTTTTATTATGAAATTGTTAGGAGGTGAGTGTTAAATCAGAAATTGAAGTGTTTAAATATGTGTAAAACACCCCTACAAAAAGGTATGTGAAATATGCAGCAAAGGAATGAAAAGAGATGAGAAGGCAATGCACATTTCTATGAAAAGTCACCATTTTTCGCATACAGTAGCAGTGTTAATCAGTTAACCCTATATGTTAATCGGTTAACACTCCTGTAACGTTAGAAAATATTTAAATTTTGAACTGGTTAATCGGTTAACCCCACATGTTAATTGATTAACAGTGCTGATTTTTCAAGAAAAAGTTTAGAAAATAATGTGAACTTTCCATAAAAGCTTTGCAATGCACTAGATCAGAGATATGCAAAATGCAAGACATGTGAACACTTGTATACTCATTTAAATGACATTGATATACCTTTGTTCAACCTTTGATCTTCATGAAACTTGAACACTTGAAGCTAATTGATTCAACTTGATAGTACTTAGGATATTTTCTTGAACTTGAGCTTCTTGTACTTTATGTATCTTGATTCTCTTTCTTTTTGCACATTATCTTTGTAGAGAGCTTGTTGTGTTGTCTTCATCAAAACTCAATGAGAGTGAAGCTTGCTTCTACACCAGACCCATTGCTCGTCGTCAGCAGACAAAAGACATTTTACATTCTGACTTTTTAGTTCATAAAGTTTTATTTTATAAATGTTGTTCTTTCTCTTTCCATTAAAGAGGATTGTTCCATCTTTCTGACTAACTGCCTTGCAGGACTTTTGATTGAAGATTATATCATAACCGTTATCACTTAATTGAATTATGGAAAACAAGTTATGCATTAATCCTTCTACTAATAAAACATTAGATATAGAGGGTAGAGTACCATTACCTATGGTTCTCGAGCCAATGATTTTACCTTTCTGATTGCCTCCGAAACCTACATATCCTCCAGCTTTAAGTTCCAGACTTTGGAACATATGCTTTCTTCCCGTCATGTGTCGCGAGCATCCAGAGTCCAGGTACCATGATTGGTGTTTCAATCTTGCTGTTAAAGACATCTGCAACATATAGGATTTTATCCTTAGGTACCCATATTTCTTTGGGTCCTTGTTTGTTAGTGTTCACAGAATTCTGATTGAGTTTTGGTTTCTCAATAGAATTTGAAGAGTAAGATTCACTAGTATATTTTATATCATGTTTGTGTCCATATGTGAAGTGAGAGTTTAAAGGAGCGTATTTTATGATCATATCATCAACTTGTTTAGGTTATATGGAGCTTCTCCTTTAGGGTTAACATATCCTATGCCTTTTCTCCCATTTCTACTAACTCCATAGATCATTGAAGCCATTTTGCTTCTGTCTATGTTTTTAGCTAGAAATTTTTTAAAATCATAGTCGTAATGTTTTAAAATGTTATCAGAACTAGTGGGAACTACTGAGTCAGATTTTTCTGAGATTTTTGAGATTCAAAGGAGTTGAGTTTTGAAATGGTTTCTTTTAACTCAGAATTTTTTGCATTCAGTTTTCTGTTCTCTTCAGACTCAGATACCAGATCATATTTCAGATTCTTATAATTGAGCTGAAGTTTTTGATAATTTTCAAGAATTTCAGATAGACTATCTTCTAATTGAGATCTAGAAAATTTAGAGAGTACCTCTTTAGTTTCTGAGTCAGAGTCTGAGTTGGAATCATCTGATATGTTGGCCATTAGGGCAATGTTGGCGTGTTCATTTTCTGATTCGGATTCTGCTTCAGAAGATTCCGAGTCATCCCAGGTAGCCATAAGACTTTTCTTCCTTTCCTTGTTAAACTTCTTATTTGGCTTTTCTTTCTGCAGCTTAGGACAATTACTTTTGTAGTGTCCAGGTTCCTTGCATTCGTAACACACCACCTCTTTGTTTCTTGACCTTTTGTGTCCAGAAGATGGTTCAGAATGACTGCTGGATCTTCTAGAGTTTCTGAATTTCCTTTGCCTATTTTTCCATAGTTGTTGTATTCTTCTGGAAAGAAGTGATTGTTCATCTTCTTCTGAGGAGCCACCAGAGCTTTCTTCTTCTGCCTGAAAAGCTTTAGTTTCATATTTATATTTAGATTTAAGAGCAACAGACTTACCTTTCTTTTGGGGTTCATCTTCTTCTAGTTCTATCTCGTGACTTCTGAGAGAGCTGATCAGTTCTTCAAGAGATATTTCGTTGAGGTTCTTGGAGAGCTTTAATGTTGTGACCATGGGTCTCCACACCTTTGGCAAGCTTCTGATGATCTTCTTGACATGATCTGCTGTTGAGTACTCTTTGTTCAGAACTTTTAATCCAGCAACCAGAATTTGAAACCTTGAGAACATTTTCTCAATTGTTTCATCTTCTTCCATTTTGAAGGCTTCATACTTCTGGATGAGTACCAGAACTTTAGTCTCTTTGACTTGAGTGTTACCTTCATGTGTCATTCTCAGAGAATCAAATATGTGTTTGCTTGATTCTCTGTTTTTGATCTTCTCATATTCTGTGTGGGAGATCGCACTAAGGAGAATCGTTCTGGCCTTGTGATGATTTCTGAAATCTTTCTTCTGTTGATCCGTCATATTTTTCCTTTCAATCTTCTGACCGTCTTTTCCAACAGGATGAGTGTAACCATCAGTTACCATATCCCAGAGATCGCCGTCATGAGCCAGAAAGAAACTTTCGATTAAGTCTTTCCAGTAATCAAAGTTTTCGCAGTCAAACACTGGTGGTTTGCCACTGATTTTGTCATTGTAGTTCTGAACGGGTTCCGCCATAGTGTTTTTCTTGAAGGATCTTTTATCTGACACGGTTAAGTGTTGGCACCCAGAACCAGGCGCTCTGATGCCAATTGAAGAAACGAAAAACACAAGAAGGGGGGGTTTGAATTGGGGTTTTCAGAAAAGAGTTATCGGCGAAGTCGACCTTCCCATAACTATTGGTCCTCACACTTTCCAAGTCACTTTCCAGGTCATGTACATCCGGGCAACATAAAGTTATTTATTAGGAAGACCTTGGATACATCAGGCTGGAGCGGTTACTTCGACCCTCCACCAAAAGCTAAAGTTCTTCAAGATCGATCAACTTGTCACAGTTTGTGGGGAACAAGCCTTGCTTGTAAGCAACTTGTCATCATCTACTGGCATAGAACCCGAGGAGGTTATTGGAACTCAGTTCCAAGCACTATCGGTGAGCAAGAACAATCAGTTCAATGGGGGAACCTCGATTTCCTCATACAAAGATGCTATCAAAGCGGTCAAGAGTACCGATACAACAGGATGGGGACAACTTGTCATTCCTATTGACAATAAAACAAAGAAGGGTCTTGGTTTTTCTGCAACCTGTACCCGGACAGCTGCCAACGATGAAAGTCTTCATCCCCTTCAAAACTTCTTCCACAGTGGAGGTTTTCTTCACCCAGTGTCTCAAGCAGTACATGCTATTAATGAGGAAGATCCCTCTGACACAGATGAAGAATGGAAGTCCTACCTTAACAAGGACGGTTATATGTCTCAAGAAGAGGTGCCTATACCATTTTGCTATCCCGCACAGAGTCCGATATTTATACCAAGGTCAGACGTCGAAATTATATATGGAGATTGTGATCCAGAAGGATGTCGTGCTCCGCCAAATTCATTAGAGGAAGACACTCTGATGAAAGACAACTTTGACTACACCTACTATGGCCCAATGGATGGTCTGCCAATTTGGCAGCCCTACCCAGGAAACTTGGGGCAAGAGAGTCATCCGAACAATGAAAATCAACTGACCATCATTGAACAGAATACCTGTGTCCCCACCATGTCATGGGATCAACACTCAGGTCATTCAGAAACTACTCAACATGAAGATGAATTCGCAACGTTTACAGGACTTGAATTCATCAACTATGCTTTTCCTGAGGTTAACGTCATTGAGAGAGATTGAAGAAACGAAAAACACAAGAAGGGGGGTTTGAATTGGGGTTTTCGAAAATTTAAAGCAAAAAAGGACACGTTGGTTATCCTGGTTCGTTTGAACTCAAACTACTCCAGTCCACCCGCCAAGGTGATTTCGCCTCTCTCTCTTGAGGACTTAATCCACTAATCAATAAAGATTACACAATCACAGAGACAATTGTCACTGTCTTCTTGAGTTTTAACCACAACTCGGTTTTCTCAAGGAATTTCAAAGAAAAAGAACAAGTGTATAAGATGCTTCTAATAAGCTATATATCACAACTGTGATGTTTACACAATATTTTGATCGAATTGAAAACAGATGAAAACTTGAGGAATTGTAATGTGTATGCGCGCAAGTGTAGTTGTCATCTGTGCAAGGGCTCCTTTAAATAGATGAAATGATTTTATCCGTTGGAGACGTGAGAATTATTTTTGGAGGTTGATAAAGTGCCATTGAATGCTCTTTCCAAAAATACAGATTTTGTCTGGCATAATCCGTTACTTTGTGATACTCATAATTGTGAAGGATAGCGTATCAGAGTCCATGTTGATTTGTTGAATTATCAGAGTTTCTGGCTCAAGGCAGCTTTGGTGCTGAAGCGTGACACATTCTTCATCAGAACTTCGCTTGATTAGAACTTCGCTAGTTTAGATCTTGTGATACTTCCATATCAGAGCTTCGCTTGATTAGAACTTCGCTTAGATTAGATCTTGTGATACTTCCATATCAGAACTTCGCTTGATTGGAACTTCGCTGGTCTAGATCTTGTGATGCTTCTATATCAGAACTTCTTTACATTAGAACTTCCCTACATGTCAGAATAAATGAATTAAGGAGCATCAAGTTCTAAATAATATAGTGTTTGTTATCATCAAAACTATTAGGAATGTAGAATCAATTCTTGTTCTAACAGAGATGACTCCTCCAGTTCCAGAGAAGTGTGGGACACCTTGGGACAACCGATTGGAAAATACGATTATATGGTCAAGTACACCGCTCCCGAAAGCTCTCGTATCAGGCTCGAAGATATCCAGCCTACTGGATGGGGAGATACAGCGGAGAGCACAAATGCTATGCAAAATGCAACTGAGGAATTCTCCTACGACAATTCTGCCTGGGAGACAGATTCCAACGATCCTACTCCACCAGAAATCAGCATCGTTTCTGAAGACAAATCAAGGAAGGTGCCAGACTTTGTGATTCACCGAGGAGTTCGCCGCCAATGGGTTGCCGTCGAGGTTCCGAAGATCGTTCATCAGTCAAAGTAATTGCCATCTTTAACCTTTCACCCTGCCCAGGTGAAACAAATGTTTTGATAGGGCTCGCTTTCTATAAATTACCCCTCTTCGCTTTGCCCGAAGCGACAGAGTTTTGTTTTATAGGGCTGTAATTTCAAGAATCGACTTGTTCATTAATAAAATAACGTCGTTCTGTAATTTCCGCATTAATTGCTGTTTTCTCTTTTTGCTTTTTCAGAAAATGGTAATCCTAAAAAACAATTCAATAATAAAAACAAGCAGTAATAAAATAAATACACTGCACACTTGCATTTTCTCTATCTCTTCTAAACACGAATCATCACGTCATGCAGATTGCTTGTTTTAAACCCCGTTGAAACATACGATCCGATGCCTTCTCCCAACTTTGAGTTCCCGGTATTCGAGGCTGAAGAAGAAAATGACGACAAAATTCCAGAAGAGATCTCTCGACTACTCAGACAAGAGGAAATGTCCATTGAACCTCACAAAGAGCCGTTGGAAACGGTAAACTTGGGTTCAGAACAAGAGAGAAAAGAAATCAGGATTGGGGCACTGCTCAATCCAACTGCCAAAGAGAGTTTGATAAAGCTTCTCAAAGAATTCCCCGATGTATTCTCTTGGTCCTATCAGGACATGCCAGGGTTGGATACCAGCATCGTGGAACATCACTTACCATTAAGATCGGAATATCCACCAGTAAAGCAAAGGTTGAGACAGACTCACCCGGACATGGCCATCAAAATCAAAGAGGAGGTGCAGAAACAGATTGACGCAGGTTTCCTCGCCACATCTGAATATCCTCAATGGTTAGCCAACATCGTACCTGTTCCGAAAAAGGACGGAAATGTCAGAATGTGTGTTGATTACAGGGATCTGAACAAGGCAAGTCCAAAGGACGACTTTCCTTTACCACACATTGACATGCTGGTAGACAGTACAACAAAGTTCAAAGTTTTCTCCTTCATGGATGGATTCTCGGGCTATAACCAGATCAAAATGGCGCCGAAAGACATGGAGAAAACTTTATTCATTACCCCATGGGGCACCTTTTGTTACAAGGTAATGCCATTCGGTTTGAAGAACGTCGGGGCAACCTATCAAAGGGCCATGACTACTCTTTTTCATGACGTGATACACAAAGTGATCGAGGTATATGTTGATGATATGATTGCAAAATCAAAAACAGAGAGTGAGCACGTTGAACATCTGTCAAAATTGTTCGAACGTCTAAGAAAATTCAAGCTCCGCTTGAATCCCAACAAGTGCACCTTCGGTGTCCGTTCAGGGAAACTACTAGGGTTCATCGTCAGCTAGAAAGGAATTGAGGTTGATCCTGACAAGGTCAAGGCCATTCAAGAAATGCCTTCTCCGAAAACTGAAAAACAAGTCAGAGGATTCCTGGGACGTTTGAACTACATCTCCAGATTCATATTCCTCATGACCACCACGTGTGCGCAAATTTTCAAATTACTCAAAAAGAACCAGGATTGCGTTTGGACAGAAGATTGTCAAACCGCCTTCGACAGTATCAAGGAATATCTGTTGAATCCTCCGATTCTATCACCTCTAGTGGAAGGAAGACCACTGATCATCTACCTCACAGTCTTAGAGGACTCAATGGTATGTGTACTTGGCCAACAAGACAAAACCAAAAGGAAAGAGTCTGCCATCTACTATTTGAGCAAGAAATTCACCGACTGCGAAACTCGGTACACGATGCTTAAGAAAACTTGTTGCACTTTGGCTTGGGGAGCCAAACGTCTTCGCCAATACATGATTTGTCATACTACTTGGTTAATCTCCGAAATGGATCCAATCAAGTACGTTTTCGAAAAACCTGCTCTCACGGGAAGAATTTCCTGTTGGCAGATGTTGTTATCAGAATATGACATAGATACCACGCTCAGAAAGCCGTTAAAGGAAGTATTTTAGCCGATCATTTGGCTCATCAACCGATTGACGATCAAGAATCAATCAGATTTGACTTCCCAGACGAAGATGTCATGTATCTAAAAATGAAAGACTGCGACGAACCGCTACCCAGTGAAGGGCCAGAACCAGGTTCCCAATGGGGACTAATCTTTGACGGAGCAGTTAATAATTATGGAAATGGAATTGGGGCAATCATTGTTACCCCTCAGGGTACCCACATTCCTTTCACCGCCAGACTTATGTTCAAATGTACGAACAACGAGGCCGAATACGAAGCTTGTATCATAGGTCTCGAAGAAGCAATTGATTTAAGGATAAAAAACTTGGACGTATACGACGACTCAGCCTTGGTTATCAATCAGATAAAAGGAGATTGGAACACATACCAATCAGGACTGATTCCTTACAAAGACTATGCAAGAAGGTTATTACCCTTCTTTAACAGAGTCGAGTTTCATCACATCCCTCATGATGAGAATCACATGGCTGATGCATTAGCCACTCTCTCTTCCATGATTAGTGTAGGACAATGGAATGACCTACCTAAGATCGACATAATGCACCTTGAAAGGCCCGCTTACATCTTCACGATTGAAGCAGTCATAGACGACAAACCTTGGTATCACGATATCAAATGCTTCCTTCAGAAACAAGAGTACAATGGCGAGAAAAATTCTAAGAGCAGGTACTATTGGTTGACCATGGAATCCGACTGCTACAAGTACATGAGGAGGTGTCACAAGTGTCAGATATACTCCGACAAAATTCATGTACCGCCATCACATCTCAAAGTTCTCTCTTCCCCATGGCCATTTTCCATATGGGGAATCGACATGATTGGCTTGATCGAGCCCAAGGCTTCAAACGGACATCGGTTCATCCTGGTAGCCATTGACTACTTCACCAAGTGGGTCGAAGCAGCGTCATTCGCCAATGTAACCCGACAAGTGGTGGTCCGATTTATCAAAAACAATATCATCTGCCGTTATGGTGTTCCAAGCGAGATCATTACTGATAATGGATCTAACTTGAACAACAAGATGATGAAGGAGTTGTGCGCAGAGTTCAAGATCGAACACCATAACTCATCTCCCTACCGACCCAAGATGAACGGAGCGGTAGAAGCGGCTAACAAGAATATCAAGAGGATCATTCAAAAGATGTTTGTAACCTATAAAGATTGGCACAAGAGGATCATTCATAACTCATCTCATAGTACAATCCAGGCAAAAATTAGGGATAATGGCAAGTAACTATATTCAACAAAGGCAAGTCCCTCAGCAACAACAGTTACATCATCCGCCAGAAAACTCCTGTCAAGGTCATCTTCGACAGAAGCTCAGGATGTCCCGAATTCAAAGTTGGTAGAAGGATAGTGGTCGTTATGTTTCAACGTAGCCCTTTTTCCTGCAAATTACCATTTTCTAACTTTGTAAATACTCAATGGAATCACGCGTTTGGCTGATCTCCATCTTATCAATAAAATTTGAGCCCTTGTACTTTTGTTTGTAATTCTTATTTGTTTTAGCTTTACAGAACGACGTTGCTAACATGATTAGTGATTCTTGAAATAAAACAAAAATGAATTTACTTGTTAAAACTTTTTCTGGTTTTTAATAAAGACGGCAATTTCTTTTGACTGTTGAACATCAAAAGAGCATCAACCGCTTCTCCAGAAGTAACTGAACTTCAAAGTGCAGAATCAAAGTACTCCTTCTAACCCAGTACGCCTGAATGAAGGGATCAACTATGTCAGAGACCTTGTTTCGTCTGACACGCCTCGGCCGAGTTCTCATCTTCTAAGCCCGACCAACATAGCTCCCAACAGGGACTATCTCTCCTAAGCAAGGTAGAATTGCTATTCTGAACCAACGGTACTTCTTCGTCCCGCGATGGCCGAGTATCCAGTCGTGTTCACCTGTCAGTTTGTATGTCGCGTCAGTTTTGTCAGCATAAACATACATGCATTGCATTATCGATTTGCATTCACATTTCATATTGCATCACTATCACTCTAGTCGGTCTTGTCCCCTAGTGATAAAAGTCCTCTCAATCGAGTTGTCAACCCTTTCCTCGTCAGGAAGTGTTACTTGTGAACATTCTCTCTCCTCCAGTTTTATTTCTGGATTGAAGTTGGGTCCTCGACCACTTTGATAACTTGAACCTCTGAAAGACCAGAGAGCCCTCAGTTAACATCACTCTTCGCCATTGAAGATGATATCCTTGTTTTCCCGGATTAAAGAAAATCCCGAGAGAAAGCCTCCTAAATCGGAGATCCGGCAGTACGGCAGTTTTTCTCCGAAAAACCCACTGATGAAAAGGTCATCGGCACCTCAAAATTGGATCACATCATAT
This sequence comes from Lathyrus tuberosus, assembly GCA_022829125.1. Classification (NCBI taxonomy): domain Eukaryota; kingdom Viridiplantae; phylum Streptophyta; class Magnoliopsida; order Fabales; family Fabaceae; genus Lathyrus; species Lathyrus tuberosus. The sequence goes on from JALAZF010000131.1 coordinate 1,003,717, forward strand.
GGCATTTCTCCGAGAAGATCTCCGAGAAAAGTATGATGTAAAGACCCCAAACGAATGCAGTCTCTCAAGGGACTCACATTCCTCAAGTAGAGTCAATAAATGTCATCTCCAATAGAGAAGTTTGTACACCTCTACAACTCAGACGACTGGGTTCCCCAGCAAGTCTGACATCGAAACTTCCTCCACTTAAATGGCATCTCCCCAGGAAAATTTGGCGAGAAGTTTGAAGGAAAGTCGCTACGCATAGCGTCCCTTGTCAATTAAGTTTATTGACAAAAGAAACTAAGACCAGTTCCTTGGTAGGAAACCAGGATTGAGGGGAAGTTTAATTCAGAAACTTAGACCAGTTCCTTGGTAGGAAACCAGGATCGAGGGGAAGTTTACATCAGAAACTAAGACCAGTTCCTTGGTAGGAAACCAAGATCGAGGGGAAGTTTATTTCCGAAACTGAGACCAGTTCCTTGGCTGAAGACCAGGATCGAGGGGAAGTTTACCTTTTCTAAGCATCATTGCTTAGCAAAAGAAGATGAATGCGCAAGCTGCCATTCATAACCATCAAAATTTCGGGTATTCCGATATTTAATCCTCTTGCACCCCGAATGCCCGAATACCTTCGTCATTCACACCTTCGTGTCCAAGAAGATTAAATAGGGGCATCTGTCATACCCCAAATTTTGACCACTAAGATTTCCCATCATTGTGAAAACCATCATCACAATATGGAGGAACCATCATACTTCATTAGTCTCCCCAAAGATGGGTGAGCATTCACTACAATCAAAATTAGGGTTTCAAGCCCTCTCTGAGTCCTTAGACAAAGGATCAATCAAGGAATGACATGATCTTCAACTTGTCTAACCTCTCAAACATCCATAATGGATCAAAAGGACTCCCACTTCAAGGATTAAGCACAAGGTTGCTCCCTTCTAGGTGGATCAGATCTCATGATCGATAGTGTCACCAAATTAGGGTTTTAGTCGACCAGGGCCTCCAGATGGAAAATTTTCATCTGGGCACAAGCCAATTATCCAAAACCTAACCTAATATACTCCATGGAACCTCATGGACCCAATCATCAAGTCAATTTTGCCTCAGGGGATGCATTCATAAAAAATCAGGAATTAGGGTTTCTTGACCTAATTCACCCCTAAGTTGACTTTTAGGGCAAATCATGAGACAATACCTCAAGATAGGGTTTGAGGGTCTCTAATGAACTATATTGATCCATTTGCAACAATGGATTAATCCAAGAAGCTTGAGCAACAAGTCTCAATTTCATCTGCACCACAATTAGGGTTTTAAGGAAAAAGTCAACTGTAACTTTGACTTTTGACCAGGGCATACTCCCAAGCCCTATGACATGCATCAATATACCCTATGACACCCATGGAACATGTCCATCAAGTTTGATTTAGGTCAAGGACATGATTTCCTGAAGAATTGCACAGTTTGTAATTCATCTGATAAAAAGTCAACTGTGCACAAAAGTCAACTTTGACTTTTTGAGATTTTTCACCAAAATGGATTTTTAACCCTAAAATGATGTTAATGTATGATTTGAATCATCATTCATCAAGAAAAATCAAGAAAAGTTGGATAACTTGTAAAAGGGGTAACCATAAAAACTTAGAAAATTTTCTAAGTTAAAAATAAAGTGGCTAGGGTACCAACTTTGGAGGGTCATAACTCCTAAACCACAAAGCAATTTTCTCCCATCCAAGGCTTGATTTGTAGATCTCATTGCCCTCTACAAAAACTTCAACTAGATCTAATTCCAATTCCTCATGGATTTTGAGTTATGGAGTGATCAAAATCAAGAAAAGTCACTTTGTTCCAACACTTAGTGAAAATTTCACTAAGTCAGATTTTACCCTACTTTTTGCCAAATGTAGGGGGATTTTTCACTTGGATTCAAAAGAGATCAAAACCAAACATTTTCAAACAGTTGTTGTATCATGTAAGGGCTTTCCAAAATGGCCAAGAACATTACCAAATTCCATTTGAGTCATGAGATATGACATTGGAAAGTTGCCTTGCTGAAATCTGCCAAGGCAAGGCAGAATTTGCATTTTTGCTCGATTTGGAAAAATCAGCCAAATCCAAATGCTCCTATCCACTTGGACACCTCAGAGGATTGAATCTAAAGGGGACAACCACTGAGCCAAGCCTCCAAAGTCTTTGGAACAAGATCTAGCATGTTGAACCTAGAATAGCCAAAATAGGGACAAGACTCCAATTTTGGATTGAAGCATTCAATGGAAGCATCAAGGTGGCATGGACTGAGCCATTTGCAACTGAATTCAGTCAAGACTTATCCAAGACCAAGGTAACCACAACCCTGTGCCCTAACCTCTAGTCAATGGCTATAGGAGACTTGCATTTCCATTGGCCAACATTGAACAAACACCTGCTGCAGTTGCCATTCACTGTGGATCCCAAAAAAAACTTGCTCTACTATAAATAGAGCTCAATTGTGATCAGTTTGAGTACACCAAAGCCATCAAACAGATGCTTTCCTCAAAATCTCTTCTTTCACTCCAATTTTGCCTTCTAAAGCAAGTCACTATCGGGTTTTGAGTTTGAGAGCTTTTCCAATCACACCAATCACACACAAACCTCGCATACATCATATAGAAGTGATCCAAACACTCACATAACATCTGGAATACAGATTTCACAAAATCACCAGCCAATTGCTCAAGTTCTTGACAGATTTGCAGTTGGGGTACCATCTCAAGTTCCAGATCATTTCAATCCATTCCAAGCATTCATACACACTCCATGGCACCTAGGGAAGCTATCCAGATCATTGGAACCTAGCTGTAACACCTCCAACACAAATCACGATCACCAGCTGCAAGTGGTAAGCATGAGCTCTTCTAACTCTATGATCCATGCAATTTTTGCTGCACAATAATTTGGCCATATGTTCATAATCATGCATGGAATGTTTCCCCTCAATTAATTGCATTGTTTGAATCGTGTATCAAAAATCCTAGCCTTCATGCAGAAATTAGGGTTCTTGAGGATTTTTTGTGATTTCTTGTTATATGTTTAATTTAAATGAAATTCAATACCATAGACATGATCGTGAGGTTGAAACGAGTTGATTGGTATGTGGATTGCATGATATAATCAAGTATTAAGTGAGATTGGAGAGAAAATGCAAATCTGGGCAAACCCAGAACACGCGCGTGTTCTTGGTGTGTTCTTGGCGCCATTTTTGAAAATTTGAATATTTGAATTTTGTGATTTTATTTAATTGATTCAAAAATTAATTTCTCTCTGAGTTTTAATGATTTTGAGTTGATTCTTTTTTTAATAATTCACAAAAATGTTAAAATATTTTATTTTCCCAAAAAATCCCAAAAATATTATTTATTTTATATAATTGATATTTTTGCCAAGAATTAATGTTTTAATTGTTTTTGACATTTAAAATATTTTTTCCACCTTGATTTTGCAACTTTTAATGCTTTCTAATTATTTTGTAGGCCAACACTTAATTTTTGAAGCATTAATCCAAGATCACAATTTGTTTTTCCTATGTTAAACAATTTTGATCATTTTAATTGAATTTTTATTCAATTAAACACATTTTGAAAACAAATTAGGGTTTTGGATTAATTCAACCCTCATAAATCGTTTTCAAAACACTTTGGGCCTCTAATAGAGTGTAAGACCCAATTCTTTTTTGACCAAATCATTTTTGGGCCTCAGTGTATTGTGTAAGTCCCGATACCGTCAAAAACAAACGGCGCGACCGTCGCCTTTTGAAAAATAACCTTCTGGGCCTCTCCTCGAGCTATAAGACCCATTTAAAACTTTTGAGCCTCTAATAGAGTGTAAGACCCAACCCCCTTTTAACCAAAATCACTTTGGGCCTCAGATATTGTATAAGCCCCTCTGCGTTAAAAGAAAACCTCGGCGCGATCGCCATTTCAAACGGAAAAATCATCTGGGCCTACCCTCGTGTTATAAGCCCCACTCTTTTTCTTTAAAACTTTTTGGGCCTCTTGAGAGAGTGTAATACCCAAATCCCTTTGTACAGAAAACAATTTTTGGGCCTCAGTCACTTGTATAAGTCCCTCTGTACAAATTCAAACAGTGCGCTCACTGATAAAACCCCGGGCCTCTCATTGAGCTGTAAGCCCCAAATCTTTCTTTTTCAAAGCACTTTCTCCTTTGATTTTGAATATACTGTTGTTTTCAATCTTTCTTTGTTGAACAACTAACCAAACAGCATGGAAGCTCTACAACCGAGTAAGTGGTTATTGCTTTTATTTACCGCTTTCATATACATATAACTATATTGTGGGGTTGTTTCACTGTAAGTCTTCTTTCATAAACTCATATCAACTGTGTAATAATAGTATAGATATTTAGAGTTTCCCCGGCAACTACGTCTAGAACTAGGTGACGCCGTTTCGTTTATTCGTAGAAATAGACAACTAGATCCCCAATAGGATCACCAGATACAGTCTTCTCTTCGGCTGTCCTCATTAGGAATTGTCAAGAAACTCTATTCCCAGAGATGAATGTATTCTCCGTGAATGGCATCTTTGAGTTTCTTCCAAATTCTCGAACTTTCCTGACTTGATTTATTCCTTGTGAATAGCTTGCCTTGAATTTCTCGGGGTTTGGGGACCCACGGGCTTCTTAAAAGCATCGGCCTCCTCTTGGGCATCGTACAAGGACCAACAAGCTTCCTAAAAGCAACCCCGCCTCCTCTTGGGCTTAGTACAAGGACCGATCGGCTTCTTAGAAGTATTCACAGCCTCCTCTTAGGCTTCGTATAATGATCTCTTCCTCCGGGAATGATAGCCTCCTCTTGGGCATCGTACAAGGACCCGTCGACTTCTTAAAAGTTTCCAGCCTCCTCTTGGGCTTCGTACAAATTGTCCCGACGACCTCCTAGAGGTATAGGAACAGAACTTAGTCATCTGCATAGAATAGTCCTTTCAAAGAGTCTACTACTATTTCTCAAAGCATGGTACAAAAGATGAAACTCTAGACTTGGACAGCCTAATCTCCTTGAGTCTCAAAGACATTCTCAAGTGACCCCTTCAAGAATAGGAAGGAAACTCGTAGACTCAGACAGTCTCAATACCCTTCGGATTTCCCAATTTCTTAAAGAACAGGAATAACCCGGATCCTCGAACCCAATCCTTGAGTATAGTGTTGCTCATATAAGAACTGATTTTCTCTTTAAAAATCAGTATACTGGACCTGTCACTTAACTGAACAGTCATCATAGCTTCCTCTTAGGCTTTGTATAATGATCCTTCTCCAGTGAAGTTAGCCTCTCTCTTGGGCTTTGTACAATGATTCTCCCCAGCGGAGTCAAACAACGTTTAGCCTCTCTCTCGGGCTTTGTACGAGACACATAAAGAGACTCCCTCGTTGAGTCAATCACCCTTTCGCCTCCATCTCGGGCTTCGTACGAGATACAAAAAAACTCTCTTGTTGAGTCAAATAGTCTCCATCTCGGGCTTCGTACGAGATACAAAAGATTCCCTCGTTGAGTCAAAACCTTTTAGCCTCTCTCTCGGGCTTTGTACGAGACACATAATAGCCTCCTCTTAGGCTTTGTATAAGAAAACCACTGGTTGATCCAATTAACCTTTTAGCATCAAAGTTGTGCCTCGTTCACAGTACACAAACATCAACAACTTTTTCCCCTTCATCTAACTGCTGTAAGCGGCAAGCCTCTGGATCATCTACATCCATGCCACTGTCCCTCTTTTAGCATGAGAAATTCCTAAGGAAAGATGGCATTGCTCTACACTGAGTTAAAGTCTTCTCCTTCAGGTTAAAACCCCCTATAAAGGAAATTATGGCATTGCTAGGATCTGCGTATCCCGGTTAAAGTAATCCTCCCTTTATGACCAGTCACCCAACAGTCGTAACAGACAAACCCCTGTTTAGAGATGACAAATTCTCTCTGAAGTCAACACTTTTAGCTTCACATCTTGGGCTTTGAACAAGATACAAACTACCTTTCGCTTCACGTCTTGGGCTTTGAGCAAGACACCAAAACACCATTTCCTCCCATAGAATAGGAGGAACTATGAACGCTCTGATTTCCCTGTTTCGGTAAACGAGAATACGTAGGCATAAGATTGAAAGAAAAATCTTAGCGAGCAAACTAAACAAAAACCCAAAATCCCATACTTTCATATATATATATCCGTCCTAACATCCTAACTGATAGCTTAAAGCACCCCTCGTCAACAAAATAAACTAGGAGAAACCCCTAATCTTTGTAGCATCTGTAACCTAACAGACCGCTATTTAATCTCAGTATGCAAGCAGGGTTAGTTGGAGACATCTATTTCCTTTCCTTCATCAGTTTTAATAGGATAAAAAATGAATTGAGCTGTAGTACTAGAGCGATCATGCTTCGCAACCACATCCAAAAATCACTCGTTACACCATGCATTCATATTTTCCAAACGTGAATAAATATCCATATATATGAATTTAGACATATAGGATCATACTCTATGTTTAAAATTTTGTTTTGAGTCATTTTTTATGCATTAGGTCGACTCACATAGGGTACAGTCGACTCACAATCAAGAAAAATGATGTTCAAAACCTTCTGGTATGCTTGCGTCGACCCAGGACTCCTTCAGGTCGATGCACACTGAAATGAAAATGTTTGAAAAGTCTCTGCCATGCATGCGTCAACACATGGCTCCTGTGTAGGTCGACGCATACGGTAAGAAACAAATGTTATGGTTTCTAGCCTTCATGCGTCGACGCATGAACTTGCTGCTGGTCAACACACAGTATACTTTTGTGTGCACTTTTGTATTTTGTCATGTTCAGGTCGACTCACAGCCTCTGTAGGTCGACCTCTCGCGCGTTTTCACTCTTTTTTTTTCTGTATCTTTGTGTTCCCAAAGTCTGTTTTTCTGTTATTCTTTAATGCTGATATATATTCTCATATGCATTATTTTGTAAATGTAGAAGAAAATTGAAAGATACATTGCATTGCTCTTCATCTTATCTCTCACAAATTGCATTCATCAATAATCACACATAATTATCTTTGTTAATTTGTGTTTTGTTCAAGAGTGATAACGTCCAAACGTAGGATTTGTATATCTAGTTTTGGTTGAGAATCAGTGGGATTTTCTTCAATAAAACAATTGGGGTTTTGTCCTCCAAGATCTTGGTAATTTGGGGGTTTTTGAACAAATCTTTGTATTACAGATTCAGTCGAGTGAAAGCCTTGAAGAACGGTGGGTTCAGTCAAGGAAGTAGCGGTAACTGAGGATTTTATTGAAAGATTTGGGGTCAAACATCTTGCGATCGAAATCATCCGAGTGAAAGACTTGAAGAATGTAAGGTTCAGTCAAGTGAGTAGCGGTAACCGGAGGTTAGTTCGAAGATTTTGATGTTCTTGATTCTCCTGGAATCAATGGGAGATAAGTGTTTGGAATCAACATCAACAATTAGGTTTGATTGTGTGGTAGCTAGGACTTCTCTTGTACAAAATTTTGCAAACAGATATTATACATATCTCAATTCTAGTTTTAGAATTGGGGGAAGACGTACTCGAATCTAGGACGAAAGGGGAACGACCTAAACAAATTAGGTGTCGTTCTCTCTCTCTTTCTCTCTCTCTCTCTCTCTCTCTCTATATATATATATATATATATATATATATATATATATATATATATCTACTTTACATTGTTAAGGTTTGTGTGAAATCAATTGTTAGAAGTATTTCGATTGATTTGTAGTGCTTTAAAACTGTTTTGAAAAACCATTGCAATCAATTTGATTTCAAGTGACAAAAATTCTGCACTACAATTTCAAAGGAATTGGACTTGGGGTGTTTCGCACACCAAGTGTTCGACATATTGATAGCAGACAAACTATTCGTAAGATTTTCAATTCAATTTTATCGTCTATTAAACATTGGAAACTGGTTCACTTTAAGTGGTCTTTATTTGAATTGTTTGATTGGGAACCTTATTGATTCCAATATCTCATCAATATTATTCCATTTGGTTTCGCATATCCAATCTTACCAATAACGGTTCGTTTATACGATTTTTGATTCAAGGCCGCTTCTGCACATTTTTAAAATAATTTTTTAAGCGCCAATTATTATTAAAAATTAGTAATCTATTCAACCCCCCTTCTAGATCAGTTCCATCGTCTAGCTAGTGGTATCACGAGCTCCGGTTCAGCTAGTGCTTCGCATAAATCTTTTTAGAAAATGGCTAACGAACCTAAAGGGGCGTACAATAGAGCGTTGGTTTTTAATGGTGAAAAATATGGGTATTGGAAAGATTGTATGCAGGTGCATATCCATTATATTGATAGAAAGGTATGGAACGGTATTCAGAATAGTCCTATTGAAATAACTATGACCAATGAGGATAATGTTGTTGTACCTAAACCGGAAGCACAATGGAATGATGAGGATGAGAAAAAGTACAATTATGATTGGAAAGCTAGAAATATTTTCATATCCTCTTTGGGAGTTGATGAATACTATATAGTTTCCCATTGTACTACTGCTAAGGCTACGTGGGACGCATTACAAGTTGCCCATGAGGGAACTAATGATGTCAAACTAGCTAGAATCAATACTTTGATACAAGAGTTTGATCTCTTTCACATGAAGCATGGTGAAACCATTGCGGAAATGCAAAAGATATTCACTCACCTAATCAATCATTTAAATTCACTTGGTAGACATGTTTCCAATGATGTTGCTACTAACAAAATTTTGAGATGTCTTAATAGGGAATGACAACCTAAGGTCACGACGATCAAGGAAGCTAATGATCTCATGACATTGGACATCACAACATTGTTTGGTAAGCTTGAAGAACATGAGCAAGAGCTCATAAGTCTTGATCAACACAAAAAGAAAGAAAAGAAAGAGAAGTCGGAAGACACGAACAAGAATTTTATTGCTCTAAAGGCTTCTATCTCAAAGTCCTTCACAAAAGAGCTTAATGAAAGTGAGTCAAGTGATGATGATGAAGATTCGAATGGAGATATGGGGTTGTTTGTGAGAAGATATAGTAGATATATTAGGAAAAATGGAATACAACATTCGGACAAAAATCTCATCAACTTTAGACGTTAATCAAAATCCTCAAAGCATGAAGGAAATAAGAGTGCAAAATCAAAGGGTTCATGATATAATTGTGGAAAGGTTGGTCACTACAAGCCGGATTGTCCCTTGATGAAGAAAGATAAAGGAAAAGACAAAAAGCGTCAACAAAAGAAATCGAGCAAGCGTAGAAGGGCATACATTGCTTGGGAGAGTGATAGTGAGTCCTCTAGTGAAGGTAGCTCAAGTGATGATGATGAATCAGTCAATCTTTGTCTCATGGCTCATCAAAAGAGGAAAAAGAATGTAAGTCATTCTAAATATGAACATGTTGATAAAATGTCTCATTATGAATTGCAAAATGCTTTTGAAGCTCTACACCATGAGGCCAAAGAAGCTTTCAAACGCTTAGCCTCAAATAAGCAAAATTTTTCACATTTAGAGAAAAATATTTCCGATTCCGAAAAGGAATTAAAAGCTCTTAAGAACTCAATGGTGGAAGCTACAAAATATAAAATTGAGGAAGACAAGTCCTCTTGGTTAAATTGGGGTTGTGAAACTTGTCACATTTGGCAAAAGGAGGTTAGAACTCTTAAAGCCAAATTAGACAAGGCTTTAGAACCTAAATTTACATTTGCTATTGATCCATCACATTTTAGATGTAGTATGAATAATCCTTATAAAAAATATACATATGTGATAAGAGATCAAAGTAGCAAAAGTAACTCCTGTTAGTTCTTGGATTGGCTGGAATTTTGGTAAAACAAAGTATATTCAATGTTGATGTCAAGGTACTGATGTTGCAACATTGAGATTTAACACTGGGCTGGGTTAAGTTTGTAATTGCTGAAGTTGGATGTCTGATGTCACATAGGCGATGTTGTGACATTAGATCTGCAGAATTAATAACATCAGGTTGTGATGTTGTTAGGGTTTGCGTATTAGCTGGAATTGTGGAGAGCAAGCTGTCTCATTGGATGCGAATATCTTGGGATAGATATTTTCTGCTGCATAGGAGATCCGGTGCAGATTTGTAGGAGATTTAAAAGGTTGAAGATTTAAAAAGATTTTAGGAGAAAATCTGTTTTAAAGATTCAGTTTTAAATAACAAATCTGGGAGATATTGTAGCAAGTCCAAGACCAATTCAAGGAGCAATATAAAGCGCACAAGACCAAAGGAAAAGGAGACAGAAAACATTCAGAAGATAGGAGCTGGAGGCTTAGTATCTAGAGTTTGTTTAGAGTGCTTATATTTACACTATTCTAGGGTTTGAATAGGTGTTGTGTTTCTGTCCTCTCTAGAAGCTGTGAAGCAATAGAGAGTGGTTGCTTGATCGGAGCTAGGAAGCAAGATCAAGGGTACTCAAAGAGGTTTCTTTGAGTGTTTGTAAGGGATTGAGTGGTGTTCTCATACCTAGGTGGTTTCTTAGGTAGGAAGTCATTAGTAGAGTATAAGTTTAGGAGATTGTCAACGGGTTGTTGAGTCTGTAAATTATATCTACAAGTAGTGAATTCCATCCCTGGCTTGGTAGCCCCCAGAGTAGGTTGGTTGTAACCAAACTGGGTGAACAATTCTTTGTGTTGCTTTGTTACTGTTATTACTGTCCATTGTGCAGAGTGTGTTGTTGTGACATCGCACCTTAACATCACACGTCTGATACCAGAATTTCAACTCCAATGTTAATGTAACTTGTGTATATTGTTGCAAGAAGGGACACACCATTACGAAATGCCGATTTAGGAGATTCTTGGTTCCTAAAGGTATTTTCCAATGGTTGCCCAAATTTAACCAAAGATTCACTCACACACAAGGACCCAATAAAAATTGGGTACCTATTTCCCTTGTTTAATTTTGTAGGTAAAATGTCTTGAGTCAACGGAGAGAAGATGGGTTCTCGATAGTGGATGTTCAAGGCATATGACGGGAGACATTTCCTTATTCTTTGACTTTGTGGCAAAGAAAAAAGGATTTGTGACCTACGGTGATAATAACAAGGGAGCTATGCTCAGAAAAGGTAGTGTAGGTAATCCCTCTTCTACTACTATCTCAGACGTCGTTTTAGTTGAAGGTCTTAAGCAAAATCTTATTAGCATTAGTCAATTGTGCGACAAAGGTTATAAAATTTCTTTTTCAAAAGATTGTTGCATGATTGAACACAATGATAAGAAAGATGACGCGTTTAAGGGCTTCAGGGTAAACAATGTCTATATGCTTGACTTGAATGAAGTATCTTTGACTAGCACTAAATGTCTTATCACCATGAGTGAAGACTCGTGGCTATGGCATAGGCGCTTAGTGCATGTCAACTTTAACTTGCTAACTAATTTAGTTTCAAAGGATCTAGTTGTCGGTCTACCCAAGATAAAATTTTCAAAAGATCACTTATGTGATGCATTCCAAATGGGGAAGCAAACGAGGATCTCATTTAAATCTAAAAATGTTGTTTCTACATCGAGACCTCTTGAACTCCTCCATATGGACCTTTTTGGGCCATCAAGGATCAAAAGCTTGGGTGGTAATTACTATGCTTTTGTTATTGTAGACGACTACTTTATATTTTGTTGGACTATTTTCTTGGCTAGTAAAAGTGATACTTTTTCAGCATTTGAAAAGTTTGCTAAGCTATCTCAAAACAAATTAAATACTAGCATTGTTACTATCCGAAACGATCACGGGGGTGAATTTGAAAACCACCTCTTTGAGGAATTTTGTGATAAACATGGGATTGATCATAATTTTTCTGCTCCACGTACTCCTCAACAAAATGGAGTGGTGGAACGTAAAAATCGTATTTTAGAAGAACTAGGAAGAACTATGATCAATGAGAGTAGCCTTCCTAAATATTTTTGGGCGGATGCTATTAGTACGGCGTGTTATGTTTTGAATAGGGTGGTTATACGTCCTATTCTCAACAAAACTCCATATGAGCTTTTAAAAGGTAGGAAGCCAAATGTATCACATCTTCATGTTTTCGGATGTAAATGCTTTGTGTTAAATAATGGAAAATAAAATCTTGGAAAATTTGATTTAAAAGTCGATGAAGGTATCTTCCTTGGATACTCTTAATCTAGAAAAGCATATAGAGTATACAATAAAAGGTTACTTATTGTGGAAGAATCTGTGCATGTTACTTTTGACAAACCTTATCCAAAAAATGTCGGGAAAGGTATTTCTTTTCATGGTACAAGTGTATCTTCAGAAGACATACTCAAAGACACTGAAGAAGGGACTGATCAACCTGAATCGGAGAAAGTTGAGGAGGAGGAAGATCACAACTCTCAAAAGATTGAGAAGGATCATCCAATTAGCAAGGATGACCTTCCTTTGGCATGGAAATCCTCTAAGGATCATCCAATCGGCAATATTCTCGGAGACATAGCAAAATGGGTAACTACACGGTCTAAGATAAGTAACTTTTTTTTATCACTTTGCTTTCGTCTGTCAAATTGAGTCTAAAAACTCCAAAGATGTTTTACTCGATGAACATTGGTTTTTGGCAATGTAAGAGGAATTGAATCAATTCAAAAGAAATGAGGTTTAGGACCTTGTCCCCCCTCTGTGAGGCCATCAAGTAATTGGTACTAAATGGGTATTTAGAAACAAACTAGATGAAAACGGAGTAATAACTCAAAATAAGGCCCGTTTAGTGGCTTAAGGCTATAACCAAGAGAAGGGCATAGACTATGATGAGACTTATGCTCTAATTGCCCTCCTTGAGGCTATATGCCTTTTTCTAGCCTATGCTTGTTCTAAGAATTTAAAATTATATCAAATGGATGTTAAGAGTGTTTTCTTAAAAGAATATATTAATGAAGAGGTTTATGTATCTCAACCTCCCAATTTTGAAAGTCATGAGCATACAAATCACGTTTATAAACTTAAACGTGCTTTGTATGGTTTCAAACAAGTCCAAAGGGCTTGGTATAAGCAACTTAGCAAAAAAACTCTCGACCAAGGATACTCAAAAGGGAAGGTTGATACTACTCTCTTCATTAAGCTTCAAGGAAATCACTTCATTTTAGTTCAAGTTTATGTAGATGACATTATCTTTGGATCTACTAATATGCACTTGGTAAAGAAATTTTCAAAGCTAATGCAGGATGAGTTTGAGATGAGTATGATGGGGGAGCTAACCTACTTTTTTGGACTTTAAATCAAACAACTCGGCGAAGGAACGTTTGTGAGCCAAACAAAGTATTGTTATGAACTACTCAAGCGATGTGATATGGAAAACGCAAAAGCTATTGATACTCTAATGCCTACAAGTGTGATCTTAGATCGAGATGAAAATGATAAGGTCGTCGACCTAAAGAAGTATAGAGGTATGATAGGTTTTCTCATCTATCTCACTGCACCTCGACCGGATATCATGTTTAGTGTTTGTATTGTGCTAGATATCAATCATGTGCCAAGGAATCACATTTAAAAGTGGCCAAGCGTATACGTAGATACCTTTGTGGTACACCCAAGTATGAGCTTTAGTTTTTAAAGGGAAGTGATTGTAATTTGGTTGGTTATTCTGATTCTGATTTTGCCGGTTACAAATCGGATAGGAAGAGCACTAGTGGCACTTGTCATTTCTTTTCAAATTCCTTAGTGAGTTGTGTTGTACCCCAAATTTTACCCCCTTAGATGTCATAACATTTTGCATTGACATTTATGATCAATCATCTATGCATTGTTAACTAACCACTTCATTTTGCAAGTTTATTTCTTTTGTGAAAAGCCAGGACTTATACAAAGAGGAGGGCAAAGTCTCCTAAGCCAAGTTCTCATCTGATTCAAAGAGAGAAAGACAAATTAAAGCCCCAAATGCAACTATTGAGCTCATCTACATACTAAAAGTCTCAATCAACAAGAATTCAAGTGTGACTGGCTCTCATTACCAAATGCCTTGAGCCACAAATTCACCCTGCCTCCAATTAGGGTTTTGTCAAGACAAGTTAATCATGGCCTTTGATTTTGATCAAGAGTGGTGCTCAAGCCCTGGGACTTGACTCCATGAGATAATAGACATCCCTAAGGACCATCTATGAGCTTTAGATGTGATGGAAGAAGCAAGATCATCAGAAATCATTCAAGTGCATTCACAGTTGAAATTAGGGTTTTGACTGAGGCCCTAATCCTTGAGATTTTGATCCAAAATGAAGCATCCAAGTCCTCAATCCATCATGACATGTATCATTGATGATTTAAAGTATTTGAGATCAAGTTTTAAGAAGTTTCTTGCAAGGGAAGCAAGGTTTGGTTCATGAAACTTTTCAAAGGAGGAAATTTCACTACTTGTGCCAAAATTGAAACAGTCATAACTTTCAAACCACACATCCAAATGGAGTGACTTAAAGCTCAAATGGAAGCTCTTTCCATGATCTTCAAAACATATTAGAGGACCCTCTTTCAAAAAATGCATGGTTTTTAAGTTACAAGACATGGAAGATAAATCACTCTTGGGGACTTAGTGAAATTTCAGCTTCTTTGAACATGAAAGTTTTAGAGGTTATTGAGGGCTTTCCAAAAAGTACTAGAACTCCTAAAATCATTGAGTGAGCTGAGAGATACGAAGCTTCAAAGTTGGGGGTTTCATTTCTTGATTTTCAAGTAACCAACTCTTGTGTAATGATACAAAACCACTTCTACTCACCAAACCTCTTTTGTTCTGATGCTTAGGGACCAGATTAGTGTATTTGAAACATATGCCACGAATTTCCTCAAGTTGCACATTAAAATAGCATAGTTTATTCAACTTGGTGTAACTTGGTAGGAAGTAAGAGAAACTTTTCAAAGATAAAGGCATTGTTTATTCTTTTTTCTCTCCTTGAGTCTTGGTCCAATCCCATCAGTGCACTACATCAGACCTTACCCTATGCTGATCATCCATCATATCTCTTGAGGACCGTTGAAGAAAGTCCAGCTCACGCGATGGACAATCCTCCAAGGAGGGCAAACTTGGCATTTGTTCCACTTCTGGCCATGCTTCAAATCCTCAACATTTTCCTATAAATAGGGCTTGGTTCCACTCTAAAAAGACACCAACATTTTCACTAAAGAACTCAGAAAAAATCTCTAAGTGCTAACTTAGCAAGTGAAGAGGCTTTGAGGAAGTTGGAGCAAGACTACTACAAGGAGAAGTAAGCTTGGTCCTGTTGGAACTTTGAGAGGGCAGTGCTTCACCAGGTATTCTTTTCCTCGGTTTTCCATACCATTTCACTAATCATGTTCTTATTGTGCATACTATTGTCATGATCATCTTATATCTAAAGTCATGCTGAATGTTTGTTTTGAATATATTGTTGTGTTTATGTTTATGGCATCCATATTGTACATTGTTAGTCGTTAGTTTGAAGAACTTTGGTGTCAATACTATAATATTTCTTAAGTGTTTCATTTCATGGAATTGAGAATAGACTGGGAAATCATTGGACAGATGCTATGTCCTTGGCCTTTCTTTATTTTTATCTTATAAAGTTTAGTTAGGATCAAAAAGGTAATGTTGTTTTTTTTCTTGAAGCATAAGAACCTGAACTTGTTTGAAGGTTGCCTGTTGTGGGTTTAGAACAAGGTTTGATGTCAGTTTAAGGGTATTGGCATGATGAGGGTGTTTCATCATCCCTAGATACATGTTGGTCATAAGATGTTCCTCTCTTTACTAATGCTGCAATATAACCATACTGGCAGGTTGATATTATCTTTTAGTTTGAGATTACTCTATGTTGTGGTGTTAAGATTCAAGCTTGGTTAACATTAGATCATCATTCCTTTTTCCTGCTGTCATATTATTGCTCTGAATATTGTAAATGAGTTAAAGCACATTGTATTCATGTTTGTGTATGTGTGAAACTATTTTGAACCATCTGTCCCTTTTATGTTAATATGAGCCAAAACTATGAGGACTGTGTGGAGTTTTTGTTGGTAATGGGTTTTAGTTACTTTCACTAAATGTGTGAGTGTGTTTTTATCATGCTGCTATCATGCTACTTATCTTGTATTCAAGTGAATGATATTTTGTGTCCATGTTATGCTAGTTTTGGTTCAAATGGCATGAAAGATTTGGCTTGTATATTGTTTTTCTTCGGTTGAGTGATACACCATAGTTCCTCTCTTGTTTTTTTTTCACAGTTAAATTTTGTTTACATGATGCATGATATTAATGTCATGTGGGATTTTGTTTGAGCATTTCTCAACCTTGCTACCATGTTGCTTGTATTGTAAGCTTTGATAACATGATGTTTGAAGGTGTGTTGGCACGATGCGTGCCTTGTCTCACTCCTTTCCTCTGAACTCATAACTCCATGCTTATATATAGGTTTAGATGGTCCCTTTAAGGTGTTTAGGACATGTGTTTGCATTTGTGCTAGCATAAGTCTACAATGTAATTGCTCTTAGGAACTGGTTTTGGCATGATAATGTATTGTGAAGGTTGGTCCCAATTCTGAACACTTTGATTCCATCTTGTTTGTCCTTGACGAGATCGTTATATTAAGTTGTTTAGGTTCTAAGATTTTCCTATTGTTGTGAATATTACACTATGAGATGTTGTTTCATAGACTTTGTTTGAGTATTATTTAACAAGATTATAGCACGAGAGAGAATAATAATATGCTTGGTTTGCATCTCATAAAAACCATGTCAGTGGCAAGTGTATGTTGTCACAATTTTGTTTGTCTCCATTTTCATGCTGCTATTTTTTGAATGAATATGATTGTCGTGTTCACATAACAGCAGGAGTTTTGCTTGGGTACATTAGCAGAGTGTTGATTTCATCTCATTTAAGATACATGACTTTCATATTCACCAATGCACCTCTTTCAGTTCACATCTCACTTTGATAACTTTTTTGTTTTGAACATTCCATTAACATTCTTGGTTCTGGATAGTACAAAATAGAGTGTTTTATTTTGTTAATTTTGATTGGGATGAGATGGAGACAAAGATTGAACCAGGAGAGGGAAAACCATGCCCTGATACTGCTTGTTATTTCCCACGATGGAGCATCATAAAATTGGATTGCATGTTGCATGAACAAAGGATAGAACTTGGCTTGTGATTGGCCAGCAACGTTTTGTCTTTTTTTGTGAGTTAGAGTTTTAATGATCAATTGATATTGGGTGATTCACGTGACTGGTGATAGTGAGCATTGGCTGATATTATTTATTTCATGAGGCATTTTGAACGCATGAGGGTTTAAATATTTATGGGGCTGGCTTATACATTGGATGTATGGCCACCCCAATGGCGAGAAGTGTGCGCGTGAAACCAAAGGGACAGGGGTTTAAATCCCCCTCACCCCAGTCCCCTTTTGTTTTGTTATTTTCATTTTCCTTTTAGTTTTAAGTTTTGATTTGGGCCCAGAGATTTGCTACCGGCACCCCTGTTTTCAGGCCCAACTTCACTTGTTAAAATAACTTAGTTCAATTTCAAATTGTTAATACACCCCCCTTTTTAATTTCAAATAATTTTATTTTCTTTTTTTCAATTTTAATTAAGTTAAAATATTTTTTTCTTTTACTAAAAATTCCCAAAATTTTTATAATTAGTCTTTAATGGTTAAATTAATTCTCCATGGTATTTATATTTATTTTATTTTGTAATTTAATTTCAAAATTCACAAAAATAGGTATAAATTTTTTTGCTTAATTTTTAAACTACCTCTAGAAACCATTTGATCTTTAAGTTGTTTTATACATGAGAGGTATTTTGAGAGAGTTTTCTAAACTTGAATGAATTCATTTTACTAAGGTTTTGCGTAGCGTTGTTACTAAGTTCTTTAGCTTGAATGCTTTCCTTTTAATTGCAAGTTTTGAAAATGATATATATATATATATATATATATATATATATATATATATATATATATATATATATCTGTGTGTGTGTGTGTGTGTGTGCACGTGCTTAATTGTTGTGAATTGCTTCATTATCTTTTGACACCCATTGATATTTGAACCATGCTTGTGATAAAGTCACACCTAACTGTTGTGCACACTCTTTGAATCCTTGAATTCTATTATTCATTTGAATCTCAATTCCCTTGTAACTTTCTTGTTCATAAGAAGTTGTTATCATCCCCTCCTTCCAAAGGAAAGTCTTTCTATTGACCGCAAGGTCATAGATAGATCATTACCCTCTTAACCTAGCCTTAGGTTTGGAGTCGCCGCACTCCACGTAGGTGTCTTGCTGTCAGACCCTACTTTCCCATGAACACTTCATTCCCTTTTAACCTAGCCTTCCCAAGAGATAGCCATTAGTCTCTTAACTCTTAAACCTTTCCTTAACACAAACAAGAGATAGCCATTAATCTCTTCTCCTTCATGACGGTCTAACCCTTCACAATCCTTTCCCAAGAGATAACCATTAATATCTTCCCCTAAGCAATCAATCCTCACAAGCTTTGCTTTCAAGCTTTTCACCCTACTTTCCCTTGGAACCTAGACCACAGTCAAGAGTTCCTCACCCCCATTGAGGGGAACTACGATTGCTCTGATTTCTCAAGTTTATCTTGAGAATACGTAGGCATAGGATTGCTACGATCCTAGCGAGCAACCTTTTCCTTTTTTCACCTCCTACTTTTCCTTTACATCCAATGCCTTCTTGGATTCCACCTTTTCTTTTACACCCTTTTACCCCATTGAGGGGAACTACGAATGCTCTGATTCCATTTCCGTCAGGATACGTAGGCACGAGATGCGATATCTTGG